>OU342744.1:143621372-144221372 GCA_910589775.1 Avena eriantha | reverse complement strand
GGTACATGGCATTTAGTGGCAAGACAAAAATTACATATTTTGATTTACGACTAAAACTGAAACCTTGACGGTTGGTGTCGAAGAGATTGCTAGCAAAATTTATCATCCTAGATATCTAAATGAAGCAAAATTAAGTAAATTCATGACTTAGCATTAAACAGACAAGGTGCTGAAGCTGTGCATGCAACAAAGAGTCTTAGTATTTTTTTCCCATATCACAATGTCACATACAGATAAAGGAGCAGAAAAACACACGTCGTTGTTCACATAATTCAAAACAATACTAACTTGAGCCGTTACCTTTATTGGTCATTGGAGCACATCGCTACATCTGTAGTACATTTATCATATCCAAACGTCCTTATAGACAATATTTTTAGTACTTCTCCCAACTGGGTCAATATCTTTGTTTGGCTTTGCAAGTATTCTTGTTGTTTGCCTTGATATCCCTCTAGACAAAGCAGCATATAATTGACCATGAGAGAATACAGGTTCTGGAAGGTAGATGCCAACATTTGGAATAGTTTGACCTTGAGATTTATTAATCGTCATTGCAAAGCTAAGACGAATGGGAAACTGCTTTCTTATGAATTTAAAAGGAAGCACCTCATCTTCAGAAGGGTGCAAAGGAATTCGTGGAAGGAAAACTCGCTTTCCAGAATGTTGTCCTCCAATAATCTCGGCATCAATAACATTACCTTGAAATGCCTTGACAATAAGCCTCGTCCATTGCATAACCCATTAGATGGATCTAAATTCCGAAGCAAGATGACCGGACAATTGATCTTCAATCTAAGAACATGTGGAGGCAGACCATTAGGTGTGAGGGAATTGAGGAATTCAGATGGGTAGTGATTGTGTGTATCGTCCACTGCTGAGTCAAAACTGTAGTATATTTTTTCTTCTCCAGGAAATCTGTCTATGAGCATTGCATTTAATTCATCAACATATTCATTTTTGGTGGAAAGAATGGTACGGGAACTTATGTAAGACGATGATCTTCCATGCTGATTAAGTGAAGGAAAGACATCATCGATCAGCTTAATAACTGAGGCTTTTGAATCCGTGTAACCTATAACTATCTCTTCAGGAAGTCGCACATAGTCTTCGACAATTGATTCTTCCGTACCATCAGTGTCAAATGACAACTGCTGAGTCAACTTTCGGATGAGAACTCTATCAAGATTAGGGGAGTGTCTGAATCTATGCTGCAAGTCCACATCAGTGTCATAAAAGTACAGTTGTAGATGTTTTGGACCCTCCCCTATTGGAACCAATTGGTCAATTCCGTGATAAATCTGACCTTGTGCACGAAAAGTGTAAACCCCAGACCTTTTATTGCAATATCGTTGGTCCAACATAACACCAATAGAAGTAAAAGAAAAGTGTGAATTGAAGTACCGTATGTTGTCTTGGAAATACTTTGCCTCTAAATCTTAACTTGTGTACAATCGACGCAGTTCCTCAGGAACATGTGGAGTTACTATCGTGACTTTTCCTCCCATGCAGCAAAATGTTGGTTTCTCATACTGAAATCTTTTTGCGCCACAATGCTTGCAATTGGGTACCGCCTCCAAGACATGGTGAACACTCGGTAAATTCTGATATATGTGATCATACAGATCAACTCGTGTCTCACAAGTAGCACGATTTGGTTCTCGATATGATACATATTCAGAACCTGTCCATTGTTATTGAGAAGACAATACGTAAGGACCATGATGATAGGAAAAAATTTGTCCATTCACATACATATGAACTAACATGTTTACCTTGTCCAGCGAATATATAGCTCTCATCATCTTCATCATCGCCTTCAGGCATATCCTGGGTTTGCCCATATTCAGATGTTATATCACCTCCATTTTCATTGAAATTACCTGATGAGCATCGAATATAAAATTAGTGGTCATAATTAATAAGTAACTTATTAAAAACATGTTATCTGGTGCTGAAATTACCTTGGTTAGGTGGAAAATTATCCATTGGCACATAGATTCCATCCTCAGATTCAAAAACAATATTCTCTTGAACTTCCATGCGAGTGTGTTGACTAAGCAAGTTGTCAATTTGTCCAGTTATATATTTTCTATCACAACAACTTGCCCAATCAGTCTCATCATGTGCATTACTACAACCTGCTCCATGAGACTTTCTTCTCTTCTTATACTCACGATTCCTTTGTTTGTATGCTTCTCTTTGTTCAGGTGTCAAGCGTGAGTACCAGCTAGTGCCACGTTGTCGCTTACGTCGATTGGTATTTGTCAACGCAATATCTGCAGCTTGATCTCCAAGAGAAATAGAAGATGTATGTACTCCAGATGGACTAACTGTCAGTCGAGTCCCATTATATGGGTGGCACGTATTTGACTGAAGAATTATGCAGTGGCCTGAATCAGATATGTCTTGTTTACCTAACTTAGATATCTCAAAAGTACCAAATGTGGCCACTGCTGTTCACATGACGAAAAAGGAAAAAAAAATAGATTATATTATAATTAGTAATACATTTAAACAGAATATTCTGACAGTGTAGACAAATATCAAACCTTGTTTCATTTTTGAGGAACAATTTCGTTGATTGCCCGCTGAACTGTGCATGCAACAATCTAAAAAAAGGAAAAATATTCTATCAGCATAGCATACAGAATAATTATTAAACCATGTTTATTATAACCCACCAAAAAGCTACCTTCTGTCACTTGAGAAGATTCCATTTGTGTTTGCCCAGCTCTATTACTGCTTGCATCGCTATCTCGTTTAGCTCGTTTGTACTCACGATTTCTCTGTAAATAAGCTTCTTTTTTAGTTGGTGTCATTTTCAAGTATATGTCCCTGTCACGATAACGCTTGCGGTGTACATGATTCATCAGTACATCTGTTGGTTCAACAATATGATGATTTAGCTCAGTAAAATTAGCCCCTGCTTGAGTACACACATAACAAAGGATATGCCATTTAGAAAGTATATAAAGTTTAAGATATATGCAGTAAGATGATTAGAGTTGATAGACATAGAACACCGATTCCTTTCTGATGACCTCGAATTAACCAACATTTTTTTTAGTTTTATTAATGAGTCTGAACTTCCAACTGAACGGGCCTCCTGCGTAATTATTCTCATCCATATGATGCGCATGTAGAACCGGATAAAATCAGTTTTTTTCAGTGAGTTCGTACTTCCAAACTGAGCGGACCTCCTATGTAATTATCTTCATTCATGTGATGAGCATATATGACTGGACGGAATCAGTTTATATCTCACTTTTTTTAAGGGGAGGAACTGCGTACCTGAGAATGATGACGGATGAGAAGCGAACGGGCTGATATCTGGAACAGAATGTTGACGCAGAGTCATACGGGCTGGCGAGGTTGATTTTGCGTAGTTTCCAAAACCAAAATCTATAGGAGAAATGTGGATAGCACAATCGGTATCAGATACATAGACAAACCCGGATGCGAGAGAACATAATTTACAAATTAATGCTCCAACTGAAAATACATCTCCTCACGTGGAGTTTTGGACATACAAAGTTATGAAATATATAACTGTCGGAAATAGAACTTAGTTCTGTGAAAATCATGTAAGTGCACTTTCTAACCTCTTATCTCGTCATTAACAGAACACTTACAACATTCTTATCCACATAATATCTCATCTCTCACCATTAAAGGTCATATACAAATCTTCTCAAATGAATATAACTTCCGAACAGATAAAAACAGTTTATATAGTATTCATGTGTTGTAAAAAGGAAGGAAAATGGATGAAGTCTCGAATGGATGCCACGTGCTGAATCAACTAACAAAAAATACAATCGACCATTCCACGTATCCATCCCATTCCGGTATGCAACTTCACAACCACACACTAATACATTGCCTTCTACTGGTCTATCACTGCATAGCTGTTTGGACAAAAAAAACAAACACCTGACGTGCAAAAAAGACACACAGCGACCACAAGGACGGAAAATGCTGAGATTCGCAATGGGATAAGAATAGATAGTTGTTACGAAGAAGCATCGACTGGGACGGTAATCTGATGCGAGAAATTATCAAGAAAATTGGAACGAACGAAAAGTAGATATACAGTAATGGTAAGAAGAGGGAGTCACAGAGGTACTCACCTGAGGGCTAAGACACTTCCGCTCCCTCCCAGCGTAGATCCCACAAGCTGGATGCAGAGGAAAGTAAAGCAAGCAGATTGAATCGTAGCAGTAAGCAGGTGGAGGGGATGGAGATGCTGGCGTTTGGCGCGCTGGTCGTGTATGGTGTCCAGGAAGTGTTCCGCGCGGGCCGTTTTCAAATTTGGTAGGCCTGCAGAGAGAGTCACGTGAGGAGCTATCGAGAAGGTGCGAGCTAATTCGGACAGTGGTGGGGACAGGCGCTGCGAATCCAGGAAATATCAGCCATTGGATCTAAAAGATCAGTGTCAGATGGAGGGTGGATATCAGTGAAAATGAAGGAATCGACGGCTGGGATTGATCTCGTCTTGCTTTGGCGGGAAAAACTGAATCGGACGTGATAAATCCAAATTCAAAACTGGTACACTATAAGTAGAGAAGAAGTAGATATGATCTGGGTAGCGGTACCTGGTCGCAGGTGTTCGATGGGCATCTCCTCGATGGCCCCATGCCTAGGCCCTACAGCCTTGCGCTCCACATTGTAACCTGCTGCAGGCGCCTTTTCTGGAACAGTGGGGATGTCTTCTGCTGCAATCCAGACGAAGGACTAAGAGTGTAGTTTTTTTTGTTAAAGAAAAGCAGCTATTTGCTTCTCTAATGGCTACACCTGAAAAGCAGTTCTTTGCTATTCAGGCTATCCTGTAGATCTATCTGCATCTACCATATACATCTAATGCTGTGTAATTCAGTCTAGGATGTATAACCGTCCCTAAATTGCTATGTGTCGTTCATCTTGGAGACCATGCTTTTGTTTAGCCACAGTTGTGTGACCTTCGGAAGCATGGAGATATATGCACTTTGAGCATGCACTTTGAGAAACTAAGATATGGTCGCCCTCCTCTGGCGACACGGGGAAAACCCTAGCCGCCACCGGCCGACGGTCCCTTCCTGCGCCCTCCCCTGCATCGCTACCGCCGGAGGGGTGCCGGCGAAGCTGCGCGCGCCCCCGGGAAGGTGGCGGCGGGGCGTTTCTTTTCCCCGTCTTGGGGCTCGCTGGTGGCTGACGGCGGGCGTAGGCGGCGATGCTGCGGCCGGGTGTTGTCTCGATGCTGCGTGGCTAGTTGTTGGGCGCGGTGGCGTGGCGATCTGTGGCAGGTGGAGCGGCACAGCGATCTTGGCGCGACGGAGGTGTGCGGCCGAGCCGGATCTGGGCCGCGGGGGCTGACGGCGGGCATGGTATGTAGCAGCGGCTTGGTGCGTCGACGGGCAGGTGGGCCTACGGCGCGGCTGGGGTGGCATGTGGTTCTCCGCGAGGGCGCTGGTGCTGCTCGCCCTCCCTTTCGATGGCGTCCCCCAGTTTCTCCTCGTCTTCGATCTGTTCCCTTGCAGCCCAGGCGGTGGTTCACTGGGGTGGTGGCGCTTGGCGAGTGGCGCATGATCGGAGGGCTCGTTGTGGCGGCGCGGGTTCATCCGGGGCTTTCTGGGACGCCAAGGAGGTGTTCGGTGGCGGTGATCTTCTGGTCCTTTCGTGGTGGCGGCTGCCTGGGTTCGCTTTGGTTGTTTCGACAACTAACTCGCGGGCAGTGGTGATGATTCGGATGGCGGATTTTCATCGCGGCGACGAGGAGCCTAGGCGTGGCGTCGAGAGTGTTTTCTAGTTGATCATCGGGAGCGTGAGGGGGGACATGAGGTGTGGTGGTTGTGCCGGTCCCTGTTGGGCGGGCATGAGGTCAGGGACTCTCCGCTGGGCGAAAGCCTTGTCCTGGCGGCTGGCCGGGACCGACGACGGTGACGTCCGTGGACGCCGCATCCTTCTTGAAGTCGTCGTTGAAGCGGGTGTTTTCTTGTTCCTCCGCTCGTGCTTTCTGGGAGAAACCCTAGATCCCTCACGGGATTGGGCGTGGGCGGCGCTCTTGTGCCGCTTTGCTTCTTGGGGCCTCGCTTTGGATGTCCACCAGACAGAGGAACCTGTGGAGTGTTTTGGTAGTTTGGCGAAGGCGGTTTCTTCTTTGGCCAGGTGGGGTGCGGCCCTGGGGCCGGCGTGGTTGTTGGAGCGGTGGCTCCGGTCTTTCGCCTCCGCATGTTGTGTTGAGGTATGGTGTCGACCTGGTTGGTCATCGACCCTCGGGCTGACGTGTGGTGCTGTGTTGTAGCGGTTTTCGGCCAGGTTTTCTCATAAAGGGACCAACTCTTTTCTGCTATATCAATGAAAGTCAAAGCTTTGCCTCGTTTCAAAAAAATAATAAGATATCATGTTTTAAACTAAGTATCATATTAGAATCTAGCTTCATTTTAGTGGATTGAATATTTTATCACTAATGATGCATTAGCATCATTGATACTTCCTCCGTTTCAAAATATAAAATATTTTAGTTGCGAAACAAGAGTATTTAAATGCCTTTTAATATATAGGATCACTCCGAACCTACACACTAAAATGCTTCTATATGCATCTATTTCACAATGCTAAAACATCTATATTTTAAAACGGAGCGAGTATTTGTTTATTGGAAGACAAAAGTTCATGTTGCAGGCGCTATCTGGATTATCTATACTACTTATTATATAAATATAAGAGCAAACATTTTCTTTCTTAAAGTCATCCCATTAAGTGTACCAGGCTAACTGCTACCTCAGATTTATCCCTCTCAATGAGATCTAACGGCCAATATTCATCCGATCAGAAGCCATGGGTGCACTTAGCAGTTAGGATTGACGGACGATACTTAGACCAAACGAAGTTTTCCACGCACGCGCAGTTTGGGCAGGAAAAAACGGCTATTTGCATCAAAATAACCTAAATTTGAAAGAAATTCATAGATTGAACTTTGGTCGAAAGAATTTTACTAAATCTAACCCTTTTTGCAACGCCGTATAGAGTGGCGCTGCACTCTATAGTGCAACGCCATCGTTCATGGCGTTGCATAACATAGTGCAGCGCCGTCCTTCATGGCTTTGCATTTTTAAACTGTGGCGCCACCTGCCATGGCGTTGCACTATGTTGTGCAACGCCGTGAGTCATGGCGTTGCACTGTAGAGTGCGGCGCCAATCTATACGGCGCTGCAAAAAGGGTTAGAACCAAAGTTTAATCCATGAATTTCTTTGAACTTTGGGTTACTTTGGTGCAAATTCCCGGAAAAAACTGCCTTGCAAGAGATCTGGATCACGATCGTCCCCTAATTTTCCATGTCGTCCTGATGCCTTGATTCCTCCTTGCTACTCTGCAGGTCGCCTCACGCCCTCACCCCTACATCGCTGCCGTCCCGTCCCCTGCCCCTCATTGGTTCAACTGCACCCGCCATCTCTCCAGGGCCTCCATCGCACTCGCCATCCTGTTCCTCATGTCCTAGGGTTAGGTCGCTGCCGCCGCCTCCGACTTCCACGTCACCACGCACGCTCGGCGCGCCGACCTCCGTGCCTCCACGCCGAGCTGCCGCAACGACGCCGACGTGCCCAGAGGGGGATGAACCAGACGCAGACGCCAACGCACGCGGTGGACGTGTTGGACGCCATCGTTGCGGACATCCATAACGCAACGGGTGCTCTATTATTTTCCAATCAAGTAAGCTTATTTAGCGAAGAGTTCGGCTCCTATTTTAGACTTGATTTGGAACGGGCCCATGGAGATAAAAACTAATCGACATAGCTACATTTAAGCATTTGCTAAGCTTTATGAAGAAATTGATATTGAATTAGAGGCTGAAAAAAATGTTGCTGCTGCGGGGAACTTCAAGGAAGCTAGAAGGATATATAGATGCAGAGGCGAAAGTAACCCGGGTGGACAAGAATGGAGTTCTCCATCATGTGCCTTTGAGGTCTGGGCATTAGCTGCTTCCCGATTTGTAGTCAGTCAGTGGTGACGAAATTGTTCTCTTAGTGCCAATTCATTTTGTCCTTACCTGGGAGCTTTGATTTTGCACCTAATAAACTGATTTTGAATCTTCTTGTTTTGAAGGGCTACACTGAAGCTCATTTAACAAGTTTTCTGCTCCCAAAACACTATATACAGTAAGAAAAAATAGAAGTATTACTATACTTGCTATCCCAAGAGCTGGTGTTCTGATTGCACGTGTGAGTTTAACTTCATGTCAATTTCACGTGCTAAAGTGTCAAGAGTTGTGCTACCTGAATAGGGCTTTTAGTTTTTGTATTCTTTTATTTAGGTGCATCGTAAAAATGGGTAACTCAGACCATTATACCATTTTTTCTCTTCACTGTCATCATGTGATACTGAAAACTTAGACCGTTGTTGTCGTTGTTGATGTGAAGGTTCTTAATATAAACAGAGGTGCAACCATCCAGTTTTTCTAAAGAATAATACAGTTGTATATGTTAATAGCCTGTGATATATCTTTTTGTGTCGCTGAGTCCTTCAACTCCATCTAGAATATATATGGATATACCAGCTCTGATGTGCAACCATATATTGATGTGTGATCAAAAGGAAAGTGAGAAGAATAGCTACTTTTCTTTTTAGGTATTTATTTGTTCATTTTCTCAACTCCACCTGAAGTTATTATTCGGGTCTATAAATTCCCAATTACAAAGGTGTTTCTTGTGTACTTAATTTTCAGTTCTTCGGGTGGGTGTCTCGGTGCTAATTGTAGACCCGCTTCATGTTTGTGTATGCATCCAATGTAGAGTTTCTTTCCTAAAACATTGGTACGAGTTTTGTCTCCTTGCATTTGGGGGACCTTCTTGACTTGTCCAAGGACAACATACAAATCAAGAAGAGTAAACATAAGGGGATTTTCATTTCTGGAGCAACAAAGGTCAGGAAGAAATGCATCCGTACTTCCTTTTTGTTTTTCATAAAAAGTAAGTGTTTAGCGTGTGTCCTTTGAGGCTTCCATTCATATCTGGTAACTGAAATTGTCATTGGAGCTACCTTATTATGAATTGTTCATATGCCTTGGATGTCTTCCTATAACTTCTTCCATTGATTTTTCTTGGAGCACCTTTCTGTACGTGCATACCAAATCATAAGGTTTACTGTTATAAATTACAGGAACAAATTGCTAACAAGACAGTTTGATAACGTGGATGTGGGGAGCATGCCATTGGTCACGAAGAGGATAACGTCTTTGTCGTGTTTTGCGTTTGGCACGTAACAGACGTAGGGTTGTCATCATGACACAACAAAGGACTAAGCATGTGTGACAAGGATATGCTGAGGTTTTGAGATGACTGCTATGGTGGTGGTGGAGGCATTTGGAGCTTCCACTTTACAAAATATCATAGATTTATGTTAGTATCTTACTAGGAAGTGCCTTCCCATGAATGGCAGTGATGGCGGTGGCATGAAAGGGTTCAGTTTGCTCTCTAATATGGTTGTGCAGTTATACTTTCATGTTAAAAAATTCAAAAATATATATTTATTTCATCTCAATGCAGTTTCACAATTTAGTATCCGATCTTCATTTTTTATCTACTTAAAGTGCTAATTTCTTGCACTATCATTTGAATCATTTGTTAAGAAATCTACTCATTTTTTCCGATATATCTTGTGCCATCTAACCGTTGTCTTCATTTTTTTATCTACATCAAGTGCTAATTTCTTGCACTATAATGTTAACCATTTGTTCAGAAATCTACTCATTTCGTACCGATATATTGGTTTAGATAACCTATTTGGATTTTCTTTTGCTATAATGACTATCCTAGTGTATACTTGGTTTGATAACTACCAATAATATTAATATTTATTCATGAAATTTCAGAAGGAGAATGGTTCGGGCAAGAATATTCTTGTATAGATGTTTGCAACGCATGTAGGTAATCCAAGAGCTAAGTCCGTAATCGTTTAGGAGCAAGTTATGTACACTAACAATGAAGAATCCTCTCTATTTGTGGACTATTCGAGTAATATTTTTTTCTAATGATCTATACATGTATCTGCTATTTTTCATACCTTTGTCCTGACTAAACTAAGTAGGTATTTGTTGTCTTGATTGGATTTCTCTCAATGGCAAAATGAGCTTAGCTAAATAGTTTTCTACCCATAGGGGCTTTTTTCTAACTTCATTACCGTTTTATGAATGACAAAACTTAAAAAGTGTGCTGCCCATTTTTTTTAGGAAATTGTTGTCCTGCTGCTATTTTTACTTACACTCACAAGCTTTGTTACCACATATAGCTATTTAGTCCATGTCCTTGATTTTCTCATGCATCGATAAATGCTATGGAATTTTATGTTATTTAAGTGCTCAATTTAAGAAATAAATAAAACTAATGCCACAAATTAAGTTTTTTTCTTGTGGAACATGGATTAAGTTATGACAACAAAATAATTTCCAATTGAATTATTTTAGTTTCTCTTATTAAGAAATATTATTCAACACGTGCATTGCACATGCACGGTTACTAGTCTAGTCTAGTATGCCAAAAAAAATTAGAGCCCTTGTTCACTACTGACCCATTCAGCGAAACAGAAAATGGAAAACCTTAACTCAGGGTCTTCTCGTTCACCTCTCCATCTCGTATACCGTATACGGTTTGCTTGCCTTCTCCTTCGGTGTGCCGCCTTGTTGGATCTTACTCTGACACCTTCATTACATTCTCCTCGTTACCGCATTCTCTTAACTTTGGTTCTGCCCCATGCAAGGAGATGGAGGGAGGTTATACCCTGGCAAGGGAAGCCTAATAACAAAGGTCTTGTCAACTCGTATCCCCGTAGAAGACTTGCCTAATAACAAACAGTATTTTTCCGACAAGTAAGGAATTTGGTGATAATTACTTTTTGAATACTTTTTTAAACTCTTCGTACCTAAACCAACACAACGCCTTTTCTGGCGATTTCGAGCCCAATATAACTAGGACCGATAGACCATACTATCCCTCGGGCTAGTCATAGTGAGAGTTATTTAGGTAGTAACATAATCCTAAATATATTATCAACTAAACATTAACATGGCATGTATGATGAGAGAGAGCCTTATGGCAACCAGCTATGCTACCATAACATCACACATTTTTAAGATAAAATGAGTGTACATTGTAATAAATAAGGGTTTGCATGATATCACACATATGTTATTTTCTACTATGAAGGTAGTAACTTAGATTAGTAACATATGCATGTTACTACTCTAAGTTACTCCCCACTATGACCAGCCTCACGATCCTCTCACGCCTTACCAGGCCCCGTCAGCCTCCATCTGACCTAAATAAATAGAACTTCATGCCTGCTAGCCGCCGACACCGCATGTAAGTTGTCCTGGCTATCGCCGCCACGATCGATGGACTCCTCGTCGAGAGTTGAATCTCAGTGCGCATCAAGCTAGAAGAAATAGAAGATATCTTACGTGTAGGAGTTGTTAGTATAAAACTACCATTTTACATGTCAAATTTCCAAATGGTACCAGTCGATCTCCAAATCATAGAAAACTACCAGATCGGAACCAAATTGTCGCAAAAAGTACTGATCCATGTTTAATCGCGAATTGCTGACGTGCTCTATTAAAAATAGTGAATATATATATATATATATATAAAAGTGGGCAGCATGACTGCCTCCGTCGCTGCCGCCCTCCCCTCCCTCTCTCCCATGGCCGCCGTCGCCCTCCGGCGACCCCCCGACGGTGGCCACGACTTTGAGCCCAAGATCATGCAGCTCGTCGGCGAGGGCTTCCGCGCGGGCGTCGTGCCCACCAGCGACACTGACGTCTACTGGTTCTTCACCTGGTCCCCTTCCCCGGACGGCAAGGACGGCGCCGTCAACCGGAGCCTAGCGGCAATGAAGCAGTTCGTGCTGGCCACGATGTGGGGCGCCAAGGTGAGTGCCCATGTGCTGGAGGCCATCGAGAGGAGCGAGATGAGCGACGTGCTCGCCGTGCCGCTGCGGTACCACTCCACGCTCTCGCTCCTCTTCGCCAGCATCAGCAAGGGGAACGTCTGCGTCGCCGGTGACACCCTCCACCCCACGATGCCCGACCCGACGCATGTCGCGTGCACGGTGCTCGAGGACGGCATCGTCCTCACCCGGTCCCTCGGCGATGCCATGGGAGAGAAGGACGGGAGGGCGACGACGGCCATGGGAGAGAGGGAGGGGAGGGCGGCGGCGGTGGCCATGGGAGAGAGGGAGGAGAGGGCGGCGGCGATGGAGGCAGTCGATGGGGGAGATGGGTTCGTGCTGGCCACTTTCTTCTTTCTTTTTCTGATATTTTGACTATTTTTTAATAAAGCCGACGGGTGGAGCCAGTCCACGTCAGTAACTTTTCTCCTTACATGTGGGTCCCGCTATCAGAAACGGTGTCAATTCACGATTAAATGTGGATCAGTGTTTTTTGCGAAAACTTGGTTCTAATATGGTAGTTTTTTGCGATTGAAACATCAATACCATTTGGGAAAATTGACATGTAAAGTGGTAGTTTTATGCTAAAACTCTATTTGCAGTCAAAAAACCAACTAATTAGCGAATGTTTGGTGTGCAGTGAAATACCAATAAATTAGCGAACGTTTGGTATACGAGGATATTATCTATATATATACCTAATAATAAAGGACGAAATGTTTCTTCTGGTCCAATACTTTTTTGGACCGATTTGTCCTCCCACAAAACCATGTATTATCCACGGCTGCCACCGGTGAGTTATACCGCTTCGTCTTGAAGGAAAAATCTCCATCGCAGGCATAGGGTTCTGGTTCAATGCACACCGTTAAAATTCCAAAGTTTCGTAGGTTCCTGGTTCAATGCACACCATTAAAATTCCTAAAAATCTTTTGCAGTACTACCTCTAATTCAAATTAATGTTATCAGATTGATTAGATTCGGATGTATCTAGACTAGATATATCTAAATCTGGACAAATCTAAAAACATTAGTTTTAACTGGAGGGATTACATTTTCTTCTCTAGAGTTTTCGGATGGAAGGAGTGATTTTCAATCTCTACTAGCTTTTTTTAGACGGTTTTATCCTCCCACAAAATCCCATATTACAAACTATTGACGTAATAACGGTTTGTTCTCTTTTCTCATGTCCAGAACAAACACAATTGCTAAAAACAACTTCGCATGTTCCTACTCGTCGCTGCTAGGCTCTGCCTCGCCAGCACACACACTCGTGTAGCTAGCCCTGCGACCGGGTAACCTCTTTTTTCTAATCCCCGATAAAGAGCACATCCCCCGATCTCTCTACCTCTCACTCACGATACGCGTCTGGCGGAGGATATGGCGTCCACCGACAGGAATGGAGGCATCGCCCATAGGCGGCAGCATCCAAGAGATCTGTGGAGGGCTCGAGTCCGTGATCACCTAGAAAAAGCCATGTAGCGCCATTCTCACTCGCCCCCCAAAAGGATATTTTTGCTAAAACATTTCTAGGTGCTCGACTAACTCCTGGTGCGCGGTCCCTTTGTTTTCCTATAATTGTTGTAGTCCCTCCGTCCAGAAATAAGTGACTTGCTTTTGTCTAAATTTAGATATATCTATGTACTAAAACACGTCTAGATACGTGTGAATCTAAATCTAAACAAACTCAAGTCACTTATTTCTTGACGGAGGATAGATGTACCGAGATGGTCAAGTACCATTTTATAATAAAGAGTACTGCACCACGGACCGGTGGATGAAGGAGGCAATAACGACCCACCTAACTACGGAACACATTGTGGATGTGCTGAAGGTGGCTGTTTTCTATAAATTGTCGTTACTATACCAACAAGAATACAATTATTGCGTCTACATGATATAGATTTTTCTTTTTCTGATACAACGTACGGGCATATTTCCTAGTAAGGTAAACAAAACTTGATTCTGTCGACATGCAATAAAAAAATATTTTTCCAGGCTCATCAATCTGATCACGTACTAACCAATTATTCATGTTCTTTGAAATAGGGTGCACCACCTACGATCCTTGAGATGTACGAGCCACCACAGAAAAAGCGAAGCCACGAAGAACATCCGATACTAAGGTACTACTCTACTGGTTGGAACTGTCTTATTCAAGCACTGCCTAAGAGAAACCAACGAAGCTGCTCATGAACTAGCTAGGGCTTGCTTTGTAGATAAAGTTTCTTCTAATTGGGTCGATGAACCCTCTAGTTTTCTCTTACAAATCCTCGTTAAGGATGTAACTTTGATATGATTGTGGAGCAGCAAGTTTCATACGCACTCTTTTCCGTTCAGGGTACCTAAGAGGACTGAAAGGTTTTTAATAAGGCGGCTTGCTTGCTCAATATAATATGGTATATAAAAAAGGTACTACTCTACTCTTCTATATATAAATCTTTGTTCGGTCGCTTGTTCTATGTGTTGTGCATCTTACAAGTAAGAGACATGTTTGAAATATCGGGCAACAACTACTTCACTGGTTACACCGCCCTAGCAAAAATGACTTCTGTTTTCTCCTAGTTAGAACTCCTTTGTTTTATAAAACTTGACTCATATTTGTCTTAATTCGTATATATATCTAGACTTGTTTTAGTACTAAAAACATAGTAATGTAGAAAAATTTGGGTCAAGTTTTATGGAACATACGGGGTACTAATTTACTGATGATTAGAATATATTTTCATGAGATCTCTAGTTGTCAGCTACCTTTTTTTCAAACTAGATTACTATCAAACATAGGTTGCTCTACAGTACAACACCTCTGATGAAGTACCTAAAAATATTTCACATGAATTTGTTATAAAAGTGCAATGATACTGTTCAAAGATATAGCTCATATGCATTATATTTCTTCTCTCCAAACTGTTGATAACTCAGTCAGCCTCGCAGCAAGCTTCATTCAAAATTGTCGACGAGCTCATAGACGAACGGCATACATGCATTATCGCCGCCAACCTTGGGCATTTTATGCAAATGAAGCCGATTAACATCACACGTCATATGTGTGGGTGGTTTGCACGTCAATATGATGAGAGCGCGAAGGTCTTTGTCGTCAACGGTAAAGAAGCAACAATTACGACGACGAACATCTTATAATCTGATGGGATTGTCTTCCAAGGGGCACAAGTTTCATCTCATCTCTTTCATGAAAACTACCAAGTTATACGCATATCTTAAAGACAGAAATAGCAGTGGTTTATCTTTTAAATCATTATCAAAAAAACTGAATCAAAAGTACTTTCCACTTGATGAGTTGTGTTGTATGCAATAGGGATAATACCGTGGCCCTCCACATCTCACTATGTCAACGCCAAATACTTGAGTCTGGTTGACTGTGTACAGAAGATCAAATCTATTAACTGGGTCAAGCTAACGTTTGACCACTTAATAGCCAGCATACTAGAATTCAAACATGGAAAAACCAAAGATCTTCGCGCTCTTATCATATTGACGTGCAAACCCCACTAGCACATATGGCGAATGATGTTAATTGACTTCATTTGCATAAAATGCCCAAGGTCGGCGGCGATAATGCAGGTATGCCGATCGTCTATCATCTCGTCGATAATTTTGAATAAAATTTGTTGCAAGATTGACTGAGTTATCTGCAGTTTAGAGAAGAAATATAATGCATATGAGCTATAGCAGTACGATTGCACTTTTATAACAAATTCGTGTGAAATAATTTTAGGTACTTCATCCGAGATGTTGTATTGTAGAGCAAACTATGTTTGACAGTAATCTAGGTTGAAAAAGGTAGTTTACAACTACAAATCTCATGAAAATATATATTAATCATCAGTTTCGAAGAGTCTAAATTTGAGTAGTCAAATTACGCTAGTGGAGAACGGGCCTTTAGTCCCGGTCCGTAATGGGCTTCAGTCCCGATTCTAGAACCGGGACTGGAGAGGCGGGACTAAAGGCCCACCCACTAGTCCCGGCCCAGTTACCAGCCGGGACCAATGGGCGTCCATGTGGCCGCCCTTGCACGCGCTGTGCCCCCTAGTCCCGGTTCCTATTATGAACCGGGACAAATGGTTCTCTGCCGCGGCAGTATTTTAGGCATTTTCTCTGCCGCGGCAGAGAATTCATTTTGTATCATTTTATTTATTTCCTTTTTCATTTTAAAATAGTTTTCTACGCTACCACATACCGTACACGTTCGTGCATATATAAGATAACTTGTTTTAGGATTGAGCATACAAATATATTCATGATAGTTACATGGACATCACAATTACCGGGACTAGAGCCCGTCTATTCAATTACACGATCAGGGGTCATCGGTACACTAAATTCTTCGGCGTCATCTATCATCTCGTTCATCAAGAATCCTGTCAGTTCTTCAGCAATTTCTAGTATGCGTTGCTCTGATAGGAGCTGATCCCGCATTCTCTCGAACTATATAAGAAAAGGAGATCAATATGAATACCAATCATGATAACAAAAAGTGACGGTAATAAAATAATATTGTCAATGTATTGCTTACATCGACTCTATAATCTTTGTGCTCAGTGGTAAACGTGCGAATGAACTCGCAAACGTAGAATCCACATAGATTCGTCCTGGGTGGCTGCCTAGCGCACTTTACGAGAATAGAATTCAATCAAAATAATAATCTAGCATCATAATTGTATTGAAACTAGAAGTAAAGAGATGCGTGTACTACTTACCGAGACCGGCTTAAACGTCAACTTCTCACTAAAGTGACCCGTAACCGCACTCTTGAACTGGTTCCAAACCCTGCCCGGTAAAGAAAATAAATGAGTTATTTATTACGTGATATCTCAGGAAATCAACGAAAGAGACCGATGTAGCACGAAAATTACCTCTAGAGCATGTCATGCATGTCCCTAAACTGTTCCAGGGGTCTCTTTAATGGGTCCATGACTTCAACTATTCCCTTATCAAGTTGAATATTTAGCAGAACCCAGTAGAAACTGCACAGGTTTATATATACATCAGTAACTCATCAATTACACTTAATATCGAGCAAGCAAAAGTGAATGTGTATAACATGTTGGGGTTCCGCATATGAAAACAATAAATTTTATCCTACGCCCCTGAACCCCTGAAGCTGCCAGGACCTATCTATTAGTAATACAGTAACAGGAGGGGCTTTTAGCGAACTTACCCTTGAAGACCGAAAAACGTTGTCAACGCTCAGGAGAGCATGGTTGATGTAGACGAGCAGAAGCCGACCTCAAGGTCGTGATGAAGTCCTTGCGCTCCTTTGGCTCCAACGACTTGAGTGCCTCAAGTGCGACACCTCGCGGGGAGTTACACATGTCCGGTGTCTGACGATGACTCCCGCTTCCCCGATCCAGCAGCAGTTGCGGAAGTAGAGCTCCCGGATCCGAATCCCGCAGCGCGACGGCGCTCCGTGGTGAAGATGTCTCTCGTTCGCGCAGTCCAGACTTGGGACCACGGTCATGAGAGAGAGAGGGGGGGGGAGAAAAATATCAATTAGAGGTCCTCCCAAAAGTAAGAAGACCTTTATTGATTATTGGTGTATTTTATTTAGCCAAATACCCCCACTATATATAGGGGGAGGGGAGGTACTACCTCCCTCAAAGTCCCGGGGTGGGACTAAAGGAGAGGGGGGAGGGGAGGCCGACGACCACCCTATTGGGCCCAGCGTGGGGGGGGGGGGGCTAGGCCCAGCCGGCCACCCCCTTGGCCCCCTTCTCCCTCTCCTTTCCCTAATGGGCCCTCTCCCCTCCAGGAATTGACCCATTAAGCCTTTGACCATTTAAATTGATTTTTCTCTTTATTAAATAGTTATGAATAAATGATTAAATCAATATTTAACATTCATTCACATATTATTCAACCTCTATGGCTATGGAACACTTCCACCTCCACTCCGGACATCCTCCGAACTTACCGAAACCCTTCCGGTTTTCTCTCTACTATTCTTCGGCGATTCCACCGATCCTATAAACACTCTCTAAGCATCATCAAGCCCTTAAGCATGATACCCCCACGGTTCAGGAACACTCCAGACATGGTTGGGACATTCCCGCACCAATGATCAACAGAGGGACCTGGACGGCCATGTGACCCCTGTGCGTTCCACGAAGATCTTTCGTCGTTTGAACCGGGACAGTCGTGTCTTATTCCCTTTGTCACTCGATACTTGCATTGTCCGAGATTTGATCAATGACATCGCCATGTCGTGCAATCTCGTTACCGAACAATGCTACTTGACTCGTTCTAACAAGTGATATCCCTGTGATCAAATCACACGCTGCATAGCTATTGGATACAACTTCTCTGAGTGGGCCCTTTGAGTATCTTCCTGTCACATGGACGGACAAATCCCGCTCTTGACATATATTGCCTCTACAGTTTCCTCCGAGTACCTGAACACACCTTTATAACCACTGTATTACCAAGTGGCGCTTGATGCTATCTAAGCACTCTCAGGAGACAGTGATTGATATAGCCTCACGGTCTAAGGAATAGTCTATGAGGATCCATTTCTAATCATCATAACTTGAACTTCGTGACATGATCGGGTCAGGATGTTTAGGTTTGGTATTGGTTCATCATCTCATTTTTGGAATGAGATGACTTCATTTCCAACTGGCATAAATGCCACATGATCAGGAAACATGATCATCTGTTGACCAATGAACCAGTGACTAGAGTTTCACTGGGAACCCCTAGTTGTTTGTATATCACACGTGTATTAATGTTTCCAATCAATATAGTTATAGCATGATACAAAACTTAATCATAAACTATATGAAATATGATAATAGTCCTCATAACTATTTATCTCTAGGGCATATTGATGGCTCGTGATTGATGAGCTCGTTGGGGAACCCAAGAGGAAGGTATGATGAGCACAGAAGTAAGTTTCCCTCAGTTATGAAACCAAGGTTATCGAACCAGTAGGAGCAAGGAAACACCCCAAAGGTGTTGCTAGCTGAGCCTTGGCAGAGCGCACTACCGGTGCTAGTAGCAACGTGGAGACTTGCACAACACAACCACAGAACTATGTCCCCAACTTGCGATGAGGTTGTCAATCTCACTGGTTTTCCTGAAAGCAAAGGATTAAACGTATCAAATGGAAGGAAGTAATAGTTTGCAGAAAATAAACACAAAGCAGTAAATAGTTTGTAGATTGTATGTAAAAGAAAGGACCGGGGTCCATAGTTCACTAGAGGTGGCTCTCCTTAAGATAGATAACATGTTGGGTGAACAAATTACAGCGGGGCAATTGACAAACATCGAGAAAGCATACAAGCATATACTAATCATCTTGACTCCTTTGAGACTTGATTGGGCATTACAACATTATATATAGACCGCCATCCAATTGCATCTATGACTAATAATCCACCTTCAGGTTATCATCCGAACCCCCTCCAGTATTAAGTTCAAGCAACATATTATTGCTTTACGAATTGTGTGTAATGTAAACAATACGATTGTTTTATGAACAAAGGATTGTTGTTTTCTCCCTAGTAGCAACATCACATCTAGTACCTTAGAGATTTCTGTCACTTCCCCAGATTACCAGAGGCATGAACCCACTATCGAGCATAAATACTAACTCTTGGAGTTGCTAGCATCTACTGGCCAAGATAGCTACTAACAACGGAAAGCATGCAAGATCACAAATAACAAAGACATGATAGAATCAATAATCAATCTGAAATAGCATCTCAATATCCATCGGATCCCCGCAAACACAACATGTATGGATTACAAATAGATGATCTTGATCATGAACGGAGCTCACAAGATCTAAACATGAAAACACAAAGGAGGAGAACCAGCCATCTAGCTACTACATGGACCCGTAGTCCAGAGATGAACTACTCACGCATCACACCGGAGGCTTGCATGATGATGAAAAAGGCCTCCATGGTGAATTCCCCTCTCCGGCAGGGTGCCGGGAAGAGCTTTAGATCCCTCCCGATCTAGGGATGGAGATGACGACGGATATAGACTCTTTCGTGGATTTTTGATCGGGTACTTAGGGTTTTCGTCTCGAGGGCAATATATAGGCGGAAGGAGAGGCCAAGGGGGTGCTGGGGTCGGCCAGACCACCCCCTGGCGCGGGCCAGGCCTGGTCGCGCGGCCAGGTGGTGTGGTCGGCCCCCAGCCCTTCTCCGTCTCGTATTCTGGCATCTGATGACTTCCAGAAAAATAGGCACTTTGGCTTTTGTCCCGTCCAATTCTGAGAATATTCATTTTCTGACTTTCCTGGAACCAAAAACAGTAGAAAATAGGCAGCTAGCACTGTGGCTCTTGTTAATAGGTTACTCCAAGAAATCATATGAAAAATACTCCAAAGTGTGGACAAAACATAAGAAAGTAGATAAAACCAAGCATGGAACATCAAAAATTATAGATACATTTGCAATGTATCAACATCCCCAAGCTTAACTCCTGCTCGTCCTCGAGTAGGTAAGTGATAAAAAGAAAGAATAATTTTTGAGGTGACATGCACCATCATAAACTTGATCAAAGTATTTGTAAAACATTCAAAGTTGGGATCATAGTACTTCAATCATAACATGAAAGACAAAGTTCTAGTAATAAGACAAAGAAACTATGTTGCAACATGAAAAGGCACAAACAAAAGATTCATGAATAACAAATCTTTGCAAGACGTTTGTTTGTTTCACATAAAGAAAACATAGCATAATAGTATTCAGCTTGTCCCTCATAGAGTAGCAAATATAAATGCATAGGACACCTTCAAAGTGTATAAGAGTGACTAGATACAAATAGTTTAAAACAAGCAATATCAAGTTATGCATCAATCAACTAGTCTTGGGACAATGTACATAGAACTAAGAATGGCCACTATGCTCTCAAAGTAGGTGCATAAAGATAGAAGGTGGAGACTCAATATAATGGTGGAAGAAAGGCCTTCATAGAAGGAAGTAGGGATTCAAGTCTCATAAAGAGCTTCCAAAAATTATGGTACTTATAGCTTTCAGCTCTCATTGCCCCTATCATAAGCATCTTGAAGGTGATTAAGGTTAAAGTGACACAACTAAGAGGATATGCTTGACAAGTTATAAACCGAAATCTCATGCCCCTTACTTACGAAGACCAAACCTCATGCTACTCAACTTTAGTCACAAGTAAGCTCTTGTCATTGTAAGTACATATGTATCATAAAGAACCACCAACGGGGTACCCCTTGCACATGATACATGAGCTGTCCCATAATCAAAATGATAAGGCAAGCAGACAATGAGCATCTCAGCGATCTTTTTATATGCTATTTGCATAGGTTTTTATTGAGGATGCTTCATAGAGTGCTCATTTGTTGGAGATATGCCCAAGAGGCAATAATAAAGTGGTTATTATTATATCTTTATGTTTATGATAAATGTTTACATCCCATGATATAATTGTATTAACCGAAAACATTAATACTTGTGTGTTTTGTAAACATAAAAGAGTCCCTAGTAAGCCTCTTGTTAAACTAGCTTGTTGATTAATGGATGATCATGGTTTCCTGATCATGGACATTGGATGTCGTTAATAACAAGGTCATATCATTAGGAGAATGATGTGATGGACACACACCCGTAGTAAGCATAGCATAAGATCAAGTCATTAAGTTCGTTTGCTATAAGCTTTAAAATACATAGTAACCTAATCCTTCGACCATGAGGTTATATTAATCACCATCACCGGATGGGTACTTTGATGACATCAAACACCGCTTCGTGACTGGGTGGTCATAAAGGTGTCATTGGGTATTCTGAAAGTATGTGTTGAAGCGCATGGACCAAGATTGGGATTTGTCCATCCATATGACGGATAGATATGCTCTGGGCCCTCTCGGTGGAATGTCATCTAATTAGCTTGCAAGCATGTGACTGGGTCACAAGGGATGACATAACATGGAACGAGTAAAGAGTACTTATCAGTAACGAGGTAGAACTAGGTATGGAGATACCGACGATCAAACCTCGGATAAGTAGAGTATCGCATGACAAAGGGAATTGGTTTCGTATGTTAATGGTTCTATCGATCACGAAGTCATCGTTGAGTATGTGGGAGCCATTATGGATCTCCAGATCCCGCTGATGGTTATTGATCGGAGAGGTGTCTCCATCATGTCTGCATATTCACGAACCGTAGGGTGACACACTTAAGGTTCGAAGTTGTTTTAAGTAGATATGGAATGTGCGTTGGAGACCGAATGTTGTTCAGAGTCTCGGATTGGATTCGGGACGTCACGAGGAGCTCCGGAATTGTCCGGGGAATAAGATTCATATATTGGGGATCATTTTCTAAGTTAGGAAATGTTCCGGAGTATTTGTATGGGGATTCTAGAAGGTTTCGGAATGTTCTGGAAGATTTTTTGGAGTTTACTTGAAAACCAAGAAAGGATCAAGGAATCCTTGTGGGGTAAGACAAGGATTCGTGGGGGAGTAGGACTCTCCCCCCACCTCCTTGATCCGCCGGCCAAGGGAGAGGGGAGTCCTACAAGGACTCCACCTCCCCATGGCGCCTCCCTCCTTTAAATAGAGGGGTGGAGGCGCCACCCCCTGGCCCCCTCTCCACTCTTGCCCTAGCCACCTCTCTCATCCTCCTTTCTTCTGCTCAGGCTTAGGCGAAGCCTTGCATAATTCTCTACTCCACCACCACCACCACGCCGTCGTGCTGCTGGGATTCCGTGGAGAAGATCTACTACCTCCGCTGCTCGCTGGAACGAGGAGAGGAAGGTCTGCTTCGACTCCGCACGTGTGACCGACTGCGGAAGCGCTGCCGGAACGCGGCGCCGGAAGGATCGTCCACTCGATCTTGAGATCGGCAAGTGATCGACTACATCAACCACGAGATCCGAATATCGTAACACTTTCGGATCTACAACGGTCAGTACAGATCTATCTCGTTGCACATGTCTAATAGATTAGATCTTGGCTTTTGTCTAGATTAGATCTGGGTTTTGTTCGTTCTTGCAGTAGAATTTTTTTGTTTTCCATGCTACGAACCCATCATCATTATGGTGTGCTGCAAGTTTCCACCATGATTAGGCATGGCTTAGGCTAGCGGCCTAGGCGTTTCTGTAATACACATACAGACTCCATGATCTTACAAGTTCCACTTTTATTTCACACCGCCGGGATCCATAACAAAAGAACATGATATCAACGGGGTATAAAGTACAGGTACAATGTTGAAAGCGTTCCCCATGATACATGGTTCTGCTAACTTCAACTTATAAAGCGCAAGCATATACGCAACAAAGAAGGACCCAATAGTTCAAGTTTATTAAATGCAGGAAAAGTAAAGTGTGCCATCAAGTTCGTGAGAGCTTTAATCACTAGTTTTCTTATAACAAGTTTAATTTGGAAGGTAAACAAAAACATGAATATACTTGGAATAGCATATGCTAGTAGGTAGGTATGTAGGACTCTTTGGTATAACTTGGTTTAGGGAGTTGGATGCATGAGTGGAACTCATACTTGGTTGTGGAGGCTAGCAAAAGACTGGGAGCGACAAACTAAGAGAGCAATAATGGCCATAATCATGCAGAGCGACGAAACATCATTGATCAAAGCATAAAGTGATACTACAAGTTGAAAACTAAAGGATCATCAAGGCTATGGTGACTTGGGATAGTCATAACATGGTGTGAGCATGCACCAAGTCAACCCAAATAAAGCATCAAAGGAGAATACCACTATACTATGCTTTAATATGCTAAAACAACGCATGATTCATCCAAGGCACATTAAGCAATCTCAATTGTTTATAACAAGTCATGCTACAGCAAAGAATACTAAGCATAAAGCCAAAACAATATCAGGCATGGCATGGCAAAGCATAGGCCACAGTCAAAAACAAGCTCTCTTTACCACTTAAACATGAACTTTCCTACTCTTTTCCAAACCAAACCAAACTATTTGAAAACCAATGTATGAAAGAGGGGGTCCAACCAATTTATTCAGCAAACTAAGCAAAAAAAGAACCAAAACGAAAACGAAAAAGAAGATGCTCCAAGAACAACACAACTGTGCATGAAACAATAAAAATGAAGCGTTTGGAAGAAACCTGAGATTTTTATTGATGAAGAAGGGGATGCCTTGGGCATACCCAAGCTTTGACGCTTGTAATTCTTGGATATTTCTTTGGGTGACACGCGTGGCATCCCCAATCTTGAGATTTAGTCCATCCTTCATCTCATTACTCATTCCTTCCATACACCTGAAATTTTTCCTTCATACAAAACTTCACACAATCTTTATTAGCAACATTAGTGCACTCAAGATAATAAGTCTTTAAGGTTCAGTTCTAACACCAATAAATTTCCATTAGAACACTAGCTACTGTAGCACTTCCCTTAAAAATCTCAATTCCCCAAAAGAACTCAAAAGGAACCAACAAGAAGGAAATGCAGAAAATGGCAGAAATCTATGAAAACAGACAAGCAGGTAAAGACGAATTTTTTCGAAGACCTTCTGTTGCTCAAATCAAAAAGTGTTGAACTAACGAAAGTTAGATAACAACCTGGGGCAGAAGCACAAAACTTCATGCCTCAAAAGGACGTACAGAGATTTTACATGAGTTTTTACGGTGAAGCACATAAATCTATTTCGGGACAGCAACTTTCCCAATCATTACTGCTCTCTCATTAGAGGTTACTCTTGGCACAAAAAGCAAATAAAAAGGATAAGGAGCGTTATTACTGAAGTAATAACTTCAAGACTCATCTAAAACTTTTGGGTTATCTCCCAATAAGTACTTTTCTTTAACGCCTTTAAGTTAGGCATAAGAAGCAAGAACAAGAATCAAGTGTTCTCAAATGAAGAAGCATTAAGACCAAATTTTGTTTTCATAGGAGAGGCAAACGAAATCTTCTCTCTCTTATTAGGGAAGTGTTCTATACCTTTCTTGAGTGGGAGTTGATACTTAATGGTTCCTTCTTTCATATAAATAATGGCACCAATAGTTCTAAGAAAAGGTCTTCCCAAAGTAATAGGACAAGAAGCATTGCATTCAACATCCAAAACATAGAAATAAACAGGGACATAGGCATTGTTAACCATAATAAGAACATCATTAATACTCCCCATGAGTTTCTTTTTAGCGTTATCATCAAGTGGGACATTCAAATAACAATCTTCAAGAGGAGGCAAATCAAGCATATCATAAACCCTTATAGGCATAATGGAGACACTACTATCAAGATCACATAAAGCTTTGAAATCAAAGTAATTCACTTTTATATTAATGATGGGTTCCCAACCATCTTCTTGTTTTATAGGAATAGAAGGTTTATGTTTCATATTTTCTTCTTTAATCTTTACGAGAGCATCAGTAATGTGTTTTGTAAAGGCCATGTTCATAGCACTAGCATTAGGACTTTTAGCAAGCTTTTGTAGGAACTTAATAACTTTCAGAGATGTTGCAACCATCAAGATCAAAATCAAAATTATCATCTAAAGTAGTAGAACTATTACTAATCTCAACACTAGTGGTGGTGATAGTAGAAACACTAATGTTTCTAGCAATTTAATCTTATCTTTCCCACTTAGCATGTAATTCAGCTAATAGTCTAACATTTTCATCAATTCTTACTTGTATAGCATTAGTAGCTGCAAAGGGATTCTCATTAGTTTCGGGTTTAGCAGCCATTTTATTCAAAGAAGTTTGAGCTTCAGCAAGTGATGATATATTTCTTTCAGCATTAGAGAGTTTTTCATCAATAGTTTTATTGAAAGAAGTTTGTTTACTAATAAAGTCTTTAAGCATAACTTCAAGTTCAGAGGGTGCACTCCTATTATTGTTGTAGGAATTTCCATAAGCATTACCATTGTTGGGAGGATATGGCTTATAATTGTTGTTACCAAAATTACTCCTATAAGCATTATTGCCAAAATTGTTATTTCTTATGAAGTTCACATCAACTTGCTCTTCTTGAGCAACCAAAGAGGCTAAAGGAACATTATTTGGATCAATATGGGCTTTCCCATTAACAAGCATAGACATAATAATATCAATCTTATCACTCAAGGAGGAGGTTTCCTCAACATAATTTACCTTCTTACCTTGTGGAGCTCTCTTAGTATGCCATTCAGAATAGTTAACCATCATATTATCCAGAAGCTTTGTTGCAGCACCCAAAGTAATGGTCATAAAGATACCTCCAGCAGCAGAATCCAATAGGTTCCTTGAAGAATAGTTCAATCCTGCATAAAAAGTTTGGATGATCATCCAAGCAGTCAGTCCATGAGTGGGACAATTCTTAACCAAAGATTTCATTTTTCCCAAGCTTGAGCAACATGTTCATTATCAGATTGTTTAAACTTCATTATTTCACTTCTCATAGATATAATCTTAGCAGGAGGATAGTATTTTCCAATGAAAGCATCTTTGCATTTAGTCCAAGAATCAATACTATTCCTAATTAAGGAATTCAACCATTCTTTAGCTTTTACTCTCAAAGAGAAAGGAAACAATTTAAGCTTAATAATATCACCATCTATATCCCTATGCTTTTTCATCTCACAAAGTTCAACAAAGTTATTTAGATGGGCAGCAACATCTTCATTACCAATACCAGAAAATTGTTCTCTCATAACAAGATTGAGTAAAGCATGTTTTATCTCAAAGAAAGGAGCTTCAGGAACATGTGGAGCAATAGGTGTGCTCATAAAATCATTGTTGTTGGTGCTAGTGAAGTCACACAACTTAGTGTTTTCAAGAGTAGTCATTTTTTGTGTGTTTTCAATAAAGAAAAAGCAAACTTGTAAAACTAATTTTTTTGTGTTTCTGATAACAAAACAAGCAAACAAAGAAAAAGTAAACTAACCAAAACAAAAATAACAAAGTAAAGAGATTGGTTATGAGGGACTCCCCTTGTGAAGATGTCCTTGACTCCCCGGCAATGGCGCCAGAAAAATACTTTGATGGCTCGTGATTAATGAGCACGTTGGGGAACCCCAAGGGGAAGGTATGATGAGCACAGAAGTAAGTTTCCCTCAGTTATGAAACCAAGGTTATCGAACCAGTAGGAGCAAGGAAACACCCCAAAGGTGTTGCTAGCCGAGCCTTGGCAGGGCGCACTACCGGTGCTAGTAGCAACGTGGAGACCTGAACAATACAACCACAGAACTCTGTCCCCAACTTGTGATGAGGTTGTCAATCTCACCGGTTTTGCTGAAAACAAAGGATTAAACGTATCGAATGGAAAGAAGTAATAGTGTGCAGAAAGTAAACACAAAGCAGTAAACAGTTTGTAGATTATATGTAAAAGAAAGGACCGGGGTCCATAGTTCACTAGAGGTGGCTCTCCTTAAGATAGATAACATGTTGGGTGAACAAATTACAGCGGGGCAATTGACAAACATCGAGAAAGCATACAAGCATATACTAATCATCTTGACTCCTTTGAGACTTGATTGGGCATTACAACATTATACATAGACCGCCATCCAACTGCATCTATGACTAATAATCCACCTTCAGGTTATCATCTGAACCCCCTCTAGTATTAAGTTGCAAGCAACATATTATTGCTTTACGAATTGCGTGTAATGTAAACAATACGATTGTTCTATGAACAAAGGATTGTTGTTTTCTCCCTAGTAGCAACAACACATCTCGTACCTTAGAGATTTCTGTCACTTCCCCAGATTACCAGAGGCATGAACCCACTATCGAGCATAAATACTAACTCTTGGAGTTGCTAGCATCTACTTGGCCAAGATAGCTACTAACAACAGAAAGCATGCAAGATCACAAATAACAAAGACATAATAGAATCAATAATCAATATGAAATAGCATCTCAATATCCATGGATCCCCGCAAACACAACATGTATGGATTACAAATAGATGATCTTGATCATGAACGGAGCTCACAAGATCTAAACATGAAAACACAAAGGAGGAGAACCAGCCATCTAGCTACTACATGGACCCGTAGTCCAGAGATGAACTACTCACGCATCACACCGGAGGCTTGCATGATGATGAAGAAGGCCTCCAGGGTGAATTCCCCTCTTCGGTAGGGTGCCGGGAAGAACTTTAGATCCCTCCCGATCTAGGGATGGAGATGACAACGGCTACAGACTCTTTCGTGGATTTTTGATCGGGTACTTAGGGTTTTGGTATTGGAGGCAATATATAGGCGGAAGGAGAGGCCAAGGGGGTGCTGGGGTCGGCCAGACCACCCCCTGGCGCGGGCCAGGCCTGGCTGCGCGGCCAGGTGGTGTGGCCGCCCCCCAGCCCTTCTCCGTCTCGTATTCTGGCATCTGATGACTTCCGGAAAAATAGGCACTTTGGCTTTTGTCCCGTCCAATTCTGAGAATATTCATTTTCTGACTTTCCTGGAACCAAAAACAGTAGAAAATAGGCAGCTAGCATTGTGGCTCTTGTTAATAGGTTACTCCAAGAAATCATATGAAAAATACTCCAAAGTGTGGACAAAACATAAGAAAGTAGATAAAACCAAGCATGGAACATCAAAAATTATAGATAGATTTGCAATGTATCACATATTTCCAACAGTCTCCCACTTGCACTAGAGTACAAATACACTAGCTGCATTTGTTCCTTAATCATTGGCACCATATATCCGGTACCCTAAAAAAATGCTTGCTCATGGAAGAGGTTGAGTCTTGGGTCTGTACTTTACAGTCCCAAATCCTTTGCAACTTACTAATGTCACCTTGATTGACATTAATACTTTATCATCACATGATAACATCTGTGTGTATGCATCGTCGCTATGGCAGCAGAACAAGGCCTGATTCCAGGAGCCTACAGTGACTTTAGATCAACCTCGAGGGTTTTCTCATGGGCACTGTGCCCTAGGACACATCATTCTATGTTGAAAGCGAACTAGCCCCGCCATAACATTATACAACACTTTAGATGGTACCCTTATCTATTATTATAAATGTATTCATCGAAACACTAGTGCACTCTGTGCAACTTTCGATGTTTTTGTTCACCTCGCTTCCTACTTGACTTTAATCAGTATTTACAGGAGATTCCAACATATTCCCTTATAACATAACTCTTTATGCTTTAAGAGATGTCATCCTTTATGGATTTGGAAAACATGTCTACAGTTCTCTACTAGACACTACGGACAAACTCAGCTCAACGTTTTGTGATTCGAACTTAATCACTTTTAAATGTTCCTTATTGGATCATATATTATGTTAAGTTACCATCATGGTTTTCTAAGATAGAACCTATGTCTCAACATTGTGGATGATGATCATCCTTTTGTTTCTTTCAACCATTGATGTTAAACTTAATATATTCCTAATTTGAGTTATTAAGGACCAGATCCTTGATTAACTTCTATTCTAAAACCCTTTCAGAATCCCTTAAAGAATACTACATAATATCATAATACACCTATTATCAACTTCTACATCTTATAAGTATTTGCGCTTTCATTCTTAACACACTTAAGAATAACTCCTATAAGATCCCACTCAATATGTTCCTACATATTTGAATTTGAGACTTATATTGCTCCCACTCAAAAATATGTCAATCACATATTGTTTCAGGAAGACTTCCATAGCTCCCACTCAATTTTATGCAAATTTTCATATCCACTCACTATTTTGAACAACTTCAAAATCCTTTGATCAAATATCAAACTTGGAGATTTACTATGAGATACTCGTACTTTTACTATTCTTAAATCCACTTGACATTAAGCACACATGAATCAAATTCATTTGAATTCATCTAATACTTGACAAATTGTACTTTTGTCATTCACCCCCTTTTCCACTGTGGCTTTGCAGTCATTTGGGAAAATTCAAGCAACTCCTTTTACTTGTGAGATTCAATAACGAATTGCTTTCTAATCTCAAGTGAATTTTGCTTTTAGGATTTCTCATAATTCTAGTTTACCATTATTTCCTTAGTATATCGTAGGTATGTCATATTCCAATAATCATGACAAATGATTCTCAAATGTCTCCATGCTAGATATGGATTACATTTTGAATCCTACTTCATGTAGTGAAAACACTAGTGGGGAAAACACAATGATCAATATCATTGATTCTTTCCTTATGTGAAGAGAATCATTCAGGAATGTTGTCTGTTGCACTTCTCAACACTCTAATGCAGGGATATGAATCCTCATCGTGTTTTTCACTATCTTCCATTTGCTCCATAATCGAGAAATATCACTAAAAGTGAGCTTTCTCGAGAATGCACCAAAATCCAAGCAATACAAGTTTTGTTTCTCTTTTGGTTTAAGCTATGGATTTCGTATTCAAAGTTTCCAATGAATACTCTACAAGGACTTATTCGCTATTGTTTGGTTATATCGAATAACCCCAAAACTATCACGAATTCAAATGGTTCACTACATTTTAATTGAGTGTTAACTATTTCTAACTAATGGTCTCTACATCTAGACTACAACGATTTATTTGGTGCCTTCTATTCACCCACTTTGATATCTAATATCACATTGTGATGCTTTGCATTTTTACGTTTCAAAACGCTTTGCATTTCACAATTTCCTTTTATGCCATTCTTATAAAGTCAAATTTCATTACTAATGATCAAATCATAGTAATTAGATTCTCTTTTATATTTACACCCTTTGTTGATGAAACATTTTGATCATATCAAATAATTTCATATTCATGTTTCCTTTGGTAAACTACTTTACACATTTAAATAATCATATAATGATAATTACCATTTTCATTAAAACACAATACATCGAATATGTATTTACTTTTAACATTTCATTAAACACTTTGTATTCAAGTAATGCATGGTGTTCAAGTTATTTTGCCGAACTTAGGCATGATTTATATGTGACAAGAAATCGAATGACTTTCACATATTATCACATAACTTTGAATTTTAAACAATGGTTTTCATTCATTAATGAACATATCATTTAAGTTGGGTATTTTAAGGCATTTCAATATTTTACAAATGTTCATGCATTATCAATTAGTTTCAAACAACAAGGATAATTCACACATAATCAAACAAGATATGAACACGAATATAAATCATTCATAAAAGTGGAACAACTGTTTGTTACAAACTCATATGAATAACCGTCTCACAAAGTGTGAGACACACTAAAGAAGTTCACAATCTTTTGATTACAATAATCATCCTAAAACATAAACTAAATGATAAATGTTGAGGGTGAGCGTCGTTGGCCATCATCATCATGCTCGCCATCAGCACGCAACATAACCTCCTCTCCAGCAAGAACCTCTCATGCAGAACGACCTGTTTTCAGCAAAACAGAACAAGTATCAGATATACTTAACACTACAAATGTGTTTGCAAGATTATAACATTTATAAAATTGTATATCAAATATATACCTTTGTCATCGATGACCTCTCTAGTGATTGGTTCAACCTTTACATTCCTGAAACGTAATATGAACTCTTGGAAATCTAATGTTTCCGTATCACCACTCATGATGCTACTCCGGACATGTCCTTTGTAGCTGGGAGGCAATGATCGAAGATGTATGCCTATCGCAAATGGATCATCCATCCAGTAATCCACGAAGTAAACCAGTCTCATGTGTGCATCAAGCATGCGCTCCAAGTAACCCTTCAGACATGTATGCTCCTCCATCTGTATGGAAAGGAACTCTCCAAGCAGCTCGTGCTTCCACATGCGCACATGGCCTATGAACTCTGCTCTTAGTTGATCCACCATTGAATATGGGTCAAGATCTCCCATGAGCAGATGGAGTTCATCCACTATCTCGTAACGCATTATTATCTGAATGTAGGTGGACATCTCTTGACGATAGTAGCGGTCTGCCAGCTCTTGTGTGGTCTCATAGTGGTCTAGCTCAGTCAAATCCATCGTGCGGCGTATGTAGTCTACCACATGATTCCTAGTAAGGAGATCATTCAGGCGCACAAGCCAACTAGGGAAGTTGGATCCATCAAGTCTAAGTTTCTCACCCTTTACCCATTCCTCAATGACAAAGTAAGCTTCACGGTGAGCCATCTCTACATTTATAATTGCAAAAGGAATTTAGACTAAGTTTATAATTAAATGAGTTAATAATAACTCCACTCAGAAACACCTATCCCCATAAGGGTTCCTAGTGATCACACGACCCCTATCAGCGACATCTCCCCCGATTAATGACCATCAATGTGGGTTCAAAGGTGGACGCTAAACGTCGGTCACATCATTCATGCGACTCATGCTCGATCTTTCAACCATCTGTGTTCCGAGGCCACGCTTCTATGGCGTGCTAGGCTCGCCAACTCAACCTTAGTGTATTCACTGTGCAACATGGCTTACACCCACTGTATGCAAACGTAGATATGTCTGACACCCAGTCACCCTGGGTCACCTCATACTGAAGAACTTTCTTGGTGGTGCACACTAAGGGGGAACACAATCGTTGGTAATTTTAACAGGGATCATCTTATTAGGCTACCATCGAGTATCTACTACTAGCACACAATAAGATTTACAAACAATGACATCGAATGTAAATGCGATGTGATATGGTCCTTCACGTCGTGATCTCCATCCGCCGTCACCGGATTCCGGCGCCAGGGTTCCGGTGCCGTAGACACCAGGGTACCGGTGTCACTCCGGCGTGGTAGTTCGTCACCTCCGTGACTATCCACTACTACGTAACAAAAGGTAATCACTTTACCTTTTCCACAACCATATCAGAAAGCAACGCCCCCCTGCAAAACAAAGTTAGACGCCTCTACTTTATATTTGCATGTTTTACGTGGCTGAATGGGCTTTCGCACAAGAGCCGTTCTTACCTACGAACTTTCAGCACAACACTAATCAAATAGTTGTCTCTACTACACCCCTTTCGGGGCCCTCCATTGCAAATGGCATACCAACTAATGCGAGAGAGACATACACCCCCCCTAAGCCACTTTATACGGTACAAGCCGTATGTCAAGCATGGACCAGTCTCGCGAATGAACGCGTAAAGTCGGTTGGGGGCCGCTTCATCAAGCATTACTGCGGTATACACAAGTACACGTGGGAGGGTAACAACTAAAAGATCAACGCCCACAGGCTACATCTCGTGTGCTCTACCCGTACTAGCATTACTATGCATAGATCTAGCTCTGATACCATTGTTGGGGTTCCGCGTATGAAAACAATAAATTTTAGCCTACGCTACTGAACCCCTGAAGCTGCCAGGACCTATCTATTAGTAATACAGTAATGGGAGGGGCTTTTCGCGAACTTACCCTTGAAGACGGAAAAGCATTATCAACGCTCAGGAGAGCGTGGTTGATGTAGACGAGCTGAAGCTAACCTCAAGGTCGTGATGAAGTCCTTGCGCTCCTTTGGCTCCAACGACTTGAGTGCCTCAAGTGCGACACCTCGCGGGGAGTTACACACGTCCGGTGCCTACCGATGACTCCCGCTTCATTGATCTAGCAGCAGTTGCGGAAGTAGAGCTCCCGGATCCGAATCCCGCAGCGCGACGGCGCTCCGCGATGAAGATGTCTCTCGTTCATGCAGTCCAGATTTGGTACCACGATCACGAGAGAGAGGGGGAGGGATACAAATATCAATTAGAGGTCCTCCCAAAAGTTAGAAGACCTTTATTGATTATTGGTATATTTTATTTGGCCAAATACCCCCACTATATATATGGGGAGGGGAGGTACTACTTCCCTCAAAGTCCCAGGGTGGGACTAAAGGAGAGGAGGGGGAGGGGAGGCCGCCGACCACCCTAGTGGGCCCCGCGCAGGGGGGGCTAGGCCTAGCCGGCCACCCCCTTGGCCCCCTTCTCTCTCTCTCCTTTCCCTAATGGGCCCTCTCCCTTCTAGGAATTGGCCCATTAAGCCTTTGACCATTTAAGTTGATTTTTCTCTTTATTAAATAATTATGAATAAATGATTGAATCAATATTTAACATTCATTCACATATTATTCAACCTCCGTGGCTATGGAACACTTCCACCTCCACTCCGGACATCCTCTGGACTTACCGAAACCCTTCTGGTTTTCTCTCTACTATTCTTCGGCGATTCCACTGATCCTATAAACACTCTCTAAGCATCATCAAGCCCTTAAGCGTGATACCCCACAGTTCGGGAACACTCCAGACATGGTTGGGACATTCCCGCACCAATAATCAACAGAGGGACCTGGATGGCCATGTGACCCCTGTGCGTTCTATGAAGATCTTTTGTCGTTTGAACCGGGACAGTCGTGTCTTATTCCCTTTGTCACTCGATACTTGCATTGCCCGAGATATGATCAATGACATCGCCATGTCGTGTTCAATCTCGTTACCGAACAATGCTACTTGACTCATTCCGACAAGTGATATCCCTGTGATCAAATCACACGCTGCGCAGCTATTGGATACAACTTCTCTGAGTGGGCCCTTTGAGTATCTTCCCGTCACATGGACGGACAAATCCCGCTCTTGACATATATTGCCTCTACGGTTTCCTCCGAGTACCTGAACACACCTTTGTAACCACTGTATTACCAAGTGGCGCTTGATGCATCTAAGCACTCTCAGGAGACAGTGATTGATATAGCCTCACGGTCTAAGGAATAATCTACGAGGATCCATTTCTAATCATCGTAACTTGAACTTTGTGACATGATCGGGTCACGATGTTTAGGTTGGGTATTGGTTCATCATCTCATTTTGGGAATGAGATGACTTCATTTCCAACTGGCATAAATGCCACATGATCAGGAAACATGATCATATGTTGACCAATGAACCAGTGACTAGAGTTTCACTGGGAACCCCTAGTTGTTTGTATATCACACGTGTATTGATGTTTCCAATCAATACAGTTATAACATGATACAAAACTTAATCATAAACTATATGAAATATGATAATAGTCCTCGTAACTATTTGTCTCTAGGGCATATTTCCAACACAACAGAGTAAGACCCTCACTTGAAATTGTAAGGAAACAGTATGTGGTCATAGAAATTTTGCTCCATTAGAAACCTTAGCAGGTTTTCCTCCGTCTCCTCAGGTTTATCCGTTAGCGTCTTTACATGTATTTTATCTGGGTCAATGAACCCACCACTAAAGAGTGACCTTCTTTTACATTCCTGGATCTTCATTCTGCACAATAATAGAGTACAAAAGGATATAATGAGGGTAATTACATGCAATGAACAGAACAACTGAAAAACTGAACAACTTATATGCAGTAAATGAATTCAACAACTTAAAGACAATAGCAACTCATGAGACTTTTTTCGAGGGCGTCGAAATTGTATAACTGGAAGAGTTCTGGAAACTCAACATGGACCTCGTCGGCTCGGAAGTACTAGTCATGTGGGACTTTCGCCACGACCATTATTCTCTCCTCCTTTGCGGCTTCAAGTACCAGTTATGTAAAGTCCGCATTTGTGTTGGCAGTTGTTGCAACCTCTCTATGCTGACCAAAGGCATCCCTAGGACATATGTAGGGTCTACATCAGCCTTGGGTAACTCGTCGTCCTGGGAACCTAGCAATTCCTCAACAGTCACATCCATAGCGGCCGCAACCTTCGTAGCTTCTTCCATATCCTACTAGGGAATGTCATAGGATACCACCCTGAGGGGTGGGATCGATTTTTTGGCCTGTTTCTCGAGCTAGGGGCATCCTTTCTTTTCCCGGTTGCACTTTGACTTGATGATTTTCTCCCGCTTGCACTTCTACTTGATTTGCTCTTCTTCACTTCCTTTTGGATTGTGCGTAGATAGTCATCTAGCTTATGGTGCAAGTCATATTGCGATTTTGTGTTCAGAAAACCAAGTGAATATGCTTTTTTGCTTCTCGATGTATACCAGGGCGGGCTTAGGTTTCTTCTTTTGAAGCTGTGCAACACATTCGGCCTTTGCGATCGCTGCGCTTTCCTCTTCAGTGCGATCGTAAGGTCTGATGGGAAGATTCTTATGAGGTACTCTTGGGAGGGGCGACATTTGTCGTTTTGGGCTGCTGTGTCGTTTAGTACTCATCGATGGAGCACGCTTCCGCTTATTGTCCTTAGCGGGCAGCGAAGACGGTTGACCCTGCGGTGGAGATCGAGATGAACTCATGATGTCTACGCACTTCTATTCTTGTAGACAGTTGTTGAGCCTCAAAGTGTAGAGGTTTGTAGAATAGCAGCAATTTTTCCCTTAAGTGGATCACCCAAGTTTTATCGAACTCAGGGAGGAAGTGGTCAAAGGTATCCCCTCTCAAGCAACCCTGCAATCAAGATACAAGAAGTCACTTATGTCCCCAACACACCCAATACACTTGTCAAGTGTATAGGTGCACTAGTTCGGCAAAGAGATAGTGAAATACAAGTGGTATGGATAAAAGACAACAGTGCCAGAAAATAGCTTTGATGGCATGGAAGAGACTAAAGGAAAACTGAAATAAAGATGGAAGCAAGCAAACATGTAACAGATCTAATTGCAAACGGTGTTTCAATGTTTAGAAACAAGGCCTAGGGATCATACTTTTACTAGTGAACACTCTCATATAACTATCTTATCTTCATGATACTACTCTTAACTACTCTCCGGTTAGACACTCTAATCTATGGTAGGGCTATAACATCACACCTCAAAGTTCACTTTCCCGTCTAGATAACCCCACACTGTCACCTTGAGCTCTAGATGGTTCCAACAAACACCACAATTTCATAGAAACATCCAACTCCAAATATAACTCATAACAAGTATTTGTAATCTCTAGCCTAAGTGCCACCATGGTGTGCACGCTATCACTTTCACACACATGGGGAGATCAGAGATCTATTAAAGCACTTGAGTAGCAAAGTAGATCTACTTGATTACAAAGCTCATGATCACAATATGATCATGCATAGAGAGAGAGATGAACACATAGCTACCGGTAGAACACTTATCCTCGAGAGAGAACTACTCCCTCATCATCATGGGAATCAGCAATGGTGATGGACATGGTGGTGGAGATCGATGGAGATGGCTCCGGGGCACTTCCCTGTCCCAGCAGAGTGCTGGAACAGAGACTTTCTGTCCCCCGAATCTCCCCTTCGGCGGCGGCGGTGTTGCGGAACTTTTCTTGGCTAGAGGCTTGACGATTTAGGGTTTTTGCATCAGGAGGCATCTTATAGGCGAAGAGACAAGGCCGGTGGGCGGCCAGGGGGCCCACACCATGCTCTGGCGCGGCCTGGGGGGTCCCGCGCCTAAGGGCGGTTTGGCCACCCTGTGGCCCCCCTTCGTCTCTCCTTTTGGCTCCATGAATCTTTCGGGAAAATAACGACTTTGGCTTTTGTCCGGTCCAATTCCGAGAATATTCATTTTCTGACTTTCTGGAACCAAAAACAGCAGAAAATGTGCAACTGGCACTGTGGCTCTTGCTAATAGGTTGGTCCCATAAAGTGTATAAAAATACTCCAAAGTGTGGACAAAACATAAGAAAGTAGATATAAACCAAGCATGGAACATCAAAAATTATAGATACGTTTGCAACATATCAACATCCCCAAGCTTAACTCCTGCTCATCCTCGAGTAGGTAAGTGATAAAAAGAAAGAATAATTTTTGAGGTGACATGCACCATCAAAAACTTGATCAAAGTATTTGTAAAACATTGATAGCTGGGATCATAGTACTTTAATCATAACATGAAAGACAAAGTTCTAACAATAAGGCAAAGCAACTATGTTGTAACATGAAAAGACACAAACAAAAGATTCATGAATAATAATGCTTTGCAAGACGTTTGTTTGTTTCACATAAAGAAAACATAGCATAGTGCATTCAGCTTGTCCCTCATAGAGTAGCAAACATAAATGCATAGGACACTTTCAAAGTTCATAAGAGTGACTAGATACAAATAGTTTAAAACAAGCAATATCAAAGCTATGCATCAATCAACAAGTCTTGGGACAATGCACACAGAACTAAGAATGGCCACTATGGTCTCAAAGTAGGTGCATAAAGATAGAAGGTGGAGACTCAACATAAAAGTAAAATAAAGGCCTTCATAGAAGGAAGTAGGGATTCAAGTTTCATAAAGAGCTTCCAAAAATTATGGTAATTAATAGCTTTTAGCTCTCATTGCCCCTATCATAAGCATCTTGAAGTGATTAAGGTTATAGTGAACAAACTATGGAGTTTATGCTTGACAAAGTATAAGTTGGAAATCTCATGTCCCTTGAATACAAGGTCCGATCCTCATGCTACTCAAGTTTAGTCCCTGGTAAGTTCTTGTCATCGTAAGTACATGTGTATCATACAGAACCGCCAACGGGGTACCCCTTGCCCGATGATACAGAAGAATCCCCATATCAAAATGACAAGGCAAGCAGACAACGAGCATCTCAGTAATCTTCTTATTTACCATGGGAATTTGGTGCTTTTTCTCTCTTTCCTCTTTTCTCATATCTTTTTTTTCTTTTTCTCTTTTTTTCTCAATATCTGACTCTTTTTTATAAGAAGAATGCTTCATAGACAGCTCATTATGGTTACGCTGCAGGTTTCCACCATGACAACATGGATTAGACCAGTGGTCCAGGCGTTTCTCTAACACACATACATAACTCCATGGACTTACAAGCTCCCCTTTCATTTCACATCAATGACATTGATACATTGCAAATGTATCTACAATTTTTGATGTTCCATGCTTGGTTTTATCCACTTTCTTGTGTTTTGTCCACAGTTTGGAGTACTTTTCATATGATTTCTTGGATTAATCTATTAACAAGAGCCACAGTGCCAGCTGCCCGTTTTCTGCTGTTTTTGGTTCAAGGAAAGTCAGAAAATGAATATTCTCGGAATTGGACGGGACAAAAGCCAAAGTGCCTATTTTTCTGGAAGTCATCAGATGCCAGAATACGAAACGGAGAAGGGCTGGGGGCCGGGGGGTAGTCTGGCCGACCCCAGCACCCCCTCGGCCTCTCCTTCTGCCTATATATTGCCCTCGGGACGAAAACCCTAAGTACCCGATCAAAAATCCACGAAAGAGTCTGTAGCCGCCGTCATCTCAATCCCTAGATCGGGAGGGATCTGAAGCTCTTCCCGGCACCCTGTCGGAGAGGGGAATTCACCCTGGAGGCCTTCTTCATCATCATGCAAGCCTCCGATGTGATGAGTGAGTAGTTCATGTTTGGACTACGGGTCCATATAGTAGCTAGATGGCTGGTTCTCCTCCTTTGTGCTTTCATGTTTAGATCTTGTGAGCTCCGTTCATGATCAAGATCATCTATTTGTAATTCTGCATGTTGTGTTTACGGGGATCTGATGGATATTGAGATGCTATTTTAGATTCATTATTGATTCTATCATGTCTTTATTATTTGTGATCTTGCATGCTTTCCATTGTTAGTAGCTATCTTGGACAAGTAGATGCTAGCAACTCCAAGAGTTAGTATTTATGCTCAATAGTGGGTTCATGCCTCTAGTAATCTGGGGAAGTGACAGAAATCTCTAAGGTATTAGATGTGTTTTTGCTACTAGGGAGAAAACAACAATCGTATTGTTTAATTTACACGCAATTTGTAAAGCAATAATCTATTGCTTGCAACTTAATACCGGAGGGGGTTCGGATGATAACCTGAAGGTGGATTATTAGTCATAGATGCAGTTGGATGGCGGTCTATGTATAATGTTGTAATGCCCAATCAAGTTCCAAAGGAGTCAAGATGATTAGTATATGCATGTATTGTTTTCTCGATGTTTGTCAATTGCCCCGCTGTAATTTGTTCACCCAGCATGTTATCTATCTTAAGGAGAGCCACCTGTAGTGAACTATGGATCCCGGTCCTTTCTTTTACATACAATCTACAAATTGTTTACTGCTTTGTATTTACTTTCTGCAAACTTTTACTTCCTTCCATTCGATAGGTTTAATCCTTTGTTTTCAGCAAAACTGGTGAGATTGATAACCTCATCGCTAGTTGTGGACAAAGTTCTGTGGTTGTGTTGTGCAGGTCTCCACGTTGCTACTAGCACCGGTAGTGTGCCCTGCCAAGGCTCAGCTTGCAACACCTTTGGGGTGTTTCCTTTCTCCTACTGGTTCGATTAAACCTTGGTTTCCTAACTGAGGGAAACTTGCTGCTGTGCTCATCATACCTTCCTCTTGGGGTTCCCCAACGAGCTCTACATCAACAGCGAGCCATCAAGCATTTTTCTGGCGCCGTTGCTGGGGAGTCAAAGACATCTTCACAAGGGGAGTCCCTCATAACCAATCTCTTTAGTTTGTTATTTTTGTTTTGCTTAGTTTCTTTTTCCTTTTGCTTGTTTCTTTATCAAAAACACAAAAAAATTTAGTTTTACTAGTTTGCTTTCTTATTTTAAAAACACAAAAAATTAGTTCCTATCTTAAGTTGTCATTATGTCTAGCCTTGCTCCAATCACTATGTCACCCAAGGAAATTATTTTCACTTTTAAACAAGGAATTGAGGAAAGTTTTAAGGAAGCTTGTTCTAGAATCTCTGATCTACATGAAAAAACTGAGCCTAAAATGACTCAAAGCTTGTTCCTTAGTAGCTTTTTACCTTGGAATTGCTCTTTGCTACAGATATGCTTTAGATGCCGTTGTGGGAGGAGATTTTCTCTAATGTAATGAGGATGATTCTATTAATGCTATAAATAAATTGATCCTCACTTACAACTTGCCTAGCAAAACTGATATTTCTTTCTCAAGAATATTTGCTAGATTGAACACTCTTGAGACTAGCACTACTTGTTTAAAATATTGATATAATACGCTTAGGGAGCATCATAATTATGTTCCAATAAATTATGAACCATCAAAGTGGCTCCCCACAGTAAAGATTGATATAAATACTGAAACTTTTCAAGCTCGATGTTATATCATGTCTGAATTTTGTCTTATGCCCAAAGATATTTATGAATCTTTGAATCTTTGGGGGCTTACTGAAGGAGGAAAAGAAATATCTCTTGCTAATAATGCTACCATATTACCTATTGGAATAGCTGAAGGAGTGTTTACAAAGATCCTTGGGAAAATGATTCTACTGATTATCTTGTTATTGAATGTGCAGGAAAAGGACAAATTACACTTGGAAGGCCCCTATTAGAACTCCTTGAAGCAATAATAGATGTGGGAAAGGGGACCATGCACCTTTCTTCCCCACCAAACAATCATATTTTCCCCAAGGTTAAGAATAAAAGTAAGAGAGGTAAGGGCAAGAAATTTGGTCTTAATGCTTCTTCATTTGAGAACACTTGATTCTTTTTCTTGCTTCTTATGCCTAACTTAAAGGCGTTAAAGAAAAGTACTTATTGGGAGATAACCCAAAAATTTTAGATGAGTCTTGGAAGTTACTACTTTAGTAGTAATCGCTGCTTATCCTTTTTATTTGCTTTTTGTGCCAAGAGTAACCTCTAATGAGAGAGAAGTAATGATTGGTAAAGTTGTTGTCCCAAAACAGATTTCGGCGCTTCACCGTAAAAATTCGTGTAAAATCTCTGAAGGTCTTTTTGAGGCGTAAATTTTTGTTCTTCTGACCCAGGTTGATATATACCTTTAGTTAGTTCAACAATTTTTTATTTGAGCAACAAAAGGTCTTCGAAAAAATTCATCTTTACCTGCTGGTCTTTTTTGACAGATTTCTACCATTTTCTGCATTTGCTTCTTGTTGGTTCCTTTTTGAGTTCTTTTGGGAAATTGAAATTTTTGAGGGAAGTGCTTCAGTAGCTAGTGTGCTAATGGAAGTTTATTGGTGTTGGAACTTAACCTTAAGACTTATTATCTTGAGTGCCCTAATGTTGCTAATAAAGATTGTGTGAAGTTTTGTATGAAGGAAAAATTTCAGGTGTATGGAAGGAATGAGTAATGAGATTAAGGATGGACTAAATCTCAAGCTTGGGGATGCCACGCGTGTCACCCCAAGAAATATCCAAGAATTACAAGCGTCAAAGCTTGGGGATGCCCAAGGCATCCCCTTCTTCATCAATAAAAATCCCATATTTCTTCCAAACGCTTCATTTTTATTGTTTCATGCACAGTTGTATTTTTCTTGGAGTGTCTTCTTTTTTGTTTTTGTTTTGGTTTTCATTTGCTTTTGTTTGCTTAGTTTTCTGAATAAATTGGTTGGACCCTCTCTTTCATACATTGGTTTTCAAATAGTTTGGTTTGGTTTGGAAAAGAGTAGGAAAGTTCATGCTTATGTGGTAAAAAGAGCTCGTATTTGACTGTGGCCTATGCTCTGTCATGCCATGCTTGATATTGTTTTGGATTTATGCTTAGTATTCTTTGCTGTAGCATGACTTGTTATAAACAATTGAGATTGCTTAATGTGCCTTGGATGAATCATGCGTTGTTTTAGCATATTAAAGCATAGTATAGTGGTATTCTCCTTTGATGCTTTATTTGGGTTGACTTGGCACATGCTCACACCATGTTATGACTATCTCAAGTCACCATAGCCTTTATGATCCTTTAGTTTTCAACTTGTAGTATCACTTTATGCTTTGTTTAATGATGTTTTGTCGCTCTGCATGATTATGGCCATTATTGCTCTCTTAGTTTGTCACTCCCAGTCTTTTGCTAGCCTCCGCAACCAAGTATGAGTTCCACTCATGCATCCAACTCCCTAAACCAAGTTATTCCAAAGAGTCCACCATACCTACCTACTAGCTTATACTATTCCAAGTATATTCATGCTTTTGTTTACCTTCCAAATTAAACTTGTTATGACAAAACTAGTGATTAAAGCTCTCATGAACTTGATGGCACACTTTACTTTTCTTGCCCTTAATAAACTTGAACCATTGTGTCGTCTATTTTGTATATGCTTGCACTTATTTGTTGGGAATTAGCAGAACCATGTTGTCATGGGAAACGCTTGCAACATTGCACTTGGTACTTGTACCTAGTTGATATCATGCTCTTTTGTATATGGATGTCGACGGTGTGAAATGAAAGGGGAGCTTGTAAGTCCATGGAGTTATGTATATGTGTTAGAGAAACGTATGGGCCGCTGGTCTAATCCATGCAGCCATGGTGGAAACCTGCAGCGTAACCATAATGAGCTGTCTATGAAGCATTCTTCCTATAAAAAAGAGTCCTATATTGAGAAAAAAGAGAAAAGAGAAAAAAAAAGATTATAAAAAGAGGAAAGAGAGAAAAAAGCACCATATTCCCATGGTAAATAAGAAGATTGCTGAGATGCTTGTTGTCTGCTTGCCTTGTCATTTTGATATGGGGATTCTTCCGTATCATCGGGCAAGGGGTACCCCGTTGGCGGTTCTCTATGATACACATGTACTTACGATGACAAGCACTTACCGGTGACTAAACTTGAGTAGCATGAGGAGCGGCCCTCGTATACATGGGACATGAGATTTCTAACTTATACTTAGTCAATCATGTACACCATAGTTTGTTCACTTTAACCTTAATCACTTCAAGATGCTTATGATAGGGGCAATGACAGCTGAAAGCTATAAGTACCATAATTTTTAGAAGCCCTTAATGAGACTTGAATCCCTACTTACTTCTATGAAGGCCTTTCTTCCACCATTATATTGAGTCTCCAGCTTCTACCTTTATGCACCTACTTTGAGAGCATAGTGGCCATTCTTAGTTCTATGTGCATTGTCCCAAGACTAGTCGATTGATGCATAACTTGATATTGCTTGTTTTAAACTATTCGTATCTAGTCACTCTTATGAAATTTGAAGGTGTCCTATGCATTTATATTTGCTACTCTATGAGGGATAAGCTGAATACTATTATGCTATGTTTTCTTTATGTGAAACAAACAAACGTCTTGCAAAGCATTGTTATTCATGAATCTTTTGTTTGTGCATTTTCATGTTGCATCATAGTTTCTTTGTCTTATTGCTAGAACTCTGTCTTTCATGCTATGATTGAAGTACTATGATCCCAGCTTCGAATGTTTTACAAGTACTTTGATCAAGTCTTTGATGGTGCATGTCACCTCAAAAATTATTATTTCTTTTTATCACTTACCTACTCGAGGACAAGCAGGAGTTAAAGCTTAGGGATGTAGATACATTGCTTTTTATCACTTACCTACTCGAGAACAAGCAGGAGTTAAGCTTAGGGATGTTGATACATTGCAAATGTATCTACAATTTTTGATGTTCCATGCTTGGTTTTATCCACTTTCTTGTGTTTTGTCCACACTTTGGAGTACTTTTCATATGATTTCTTTGACTAACCTATTAACAAGTGCCACAGTGCCAGCTGCCTGTTTTCTGCTTTTTTGGTTCCAGGAAAGTCAAAAAATGAATATTCTCGGAATTGGATAGGACAAAAGCCAAAGTGCCTATTTTTCCGGAAGTCATTAGATGCCAAAATACGAGATGGAGAAGGGCTAGGTGCCGGCCACACCACCTGGCGGCGCGACCAGGCCTGGCCCGCGCCAGCGGGTGGTCTGGCCGACCCCAGCACCCCCTCGGCCTCTCCTTCCGCCTATATATTGCCCTCGGGATGAAAACCCTAAGTACCCAATCAAAAATCCACGAAAGAGTCTGTAGCTGCCATCATCTCCATCCCTAGATCGGGAGGGATCTGAAGCTCTTCCCGGCACCCTGCCGGAGAGGGGAATTCACCCTGGAGGCCTTCTTCATCATCATGCAAGCCTTCGGTGTGATGCATGAGTAGTTCATCTTTGGACTATGGGTCCATGTAGTAGCTAGATGGCTGGTTCTCATCCTTTGTGCTTTCATGTTTAGATCTTGTGAGCTCCGTTCATGATCAAGATCATCTATTTGTAATTCTGCATGTTGTGTTTGCGGGGATCCGATGGATATTGAGATGTTATTTCAGATTGGTTATTGATTCTATCATGTCTTTGTTATTTGTGATCTTGCATGCTTTCCATAGGTGCTAGCAACTCCAAGAGTTAGTATTTATGCTCGATAGTGGGTTCATGCCTCTGGTAATCTGGGGAAGTGACAGAAATCTCTAAGGTACTAGATGTGTTGTTGCTACTAGGGAGAAAACACCAATCCTTTGTTCATAGAACAATCGTATTGTTTACTTTAAACGCAATTCATAAAGCAATAATCTGTTGCTTGCAACTTAATACTAGAGGGGGTTCGGATGATAACCTGAAGGTGGATTATTAGTCATAGATGTAGTTGGATGGCGGTCTATGTATAATGTTGTAATGCCCAATCAAGTTCCAAAGGAGTCAAGATGATTAGCATATGCATGTATTGCTTTCTTGATGTTTGTCAATTGCCCCTCTGTAATTTGTTCACCAAGCATGTTATCTATCTTAAGGAGAGCCACCTCTAGTGAACTATGGATCCCGGTCCTTTCTTTTACATACAATCTACAAATTGTTTACTGCTTTGTGTTTACTTTCTTCGAACTTTTACTTCCTTCAATTCGATACGTTTAATCCTTTGTTTTCAGCAAAACCGGTGAGATTGACAACCTCATCGCAAGTTGGGGACAAAGTTCTGTGGTTGTGTTGTGCAGGTCTCCACGTTGCTACTAGCACCGGTAGTGCGCCCTGCCAAGGCTCAACTAGCAACACCTTTGGGGTGTTTCCTTGCTCCTACTGGTTCGATTAAACCTTTGTTTCATAACTGAGGGAAACTTGATGATGTGATTATCATACCTTCCTCTTGGGGTTCCCGAACGATCTCTACATCAACACCGAGCCATCAGAAATCCATAGACAAAAGAGCATGATATCAACTAGGTACAAAGTACAAGTGCAATGTTGAAAGCGTTCCCCATGACCGCATGGTTCTGCTAATCCCCAACATATAAGTGCAAGCATATACAACATAGAGAGCAATACTTGGTTATGGAGGCTAGCAAAAGACTGAGAGCGACCAACTAAGAGAGCAATAATGGCCATAATCATGCAGAGTGACAAAACATCATTAATTAAAGCATAAAGTGATATTACAAGTTGAAAACTAAAGGATCATAAAGGATATGGTGACTTGGGATAGTCATAACATGGTGTGAGCATGCGCCAAGTCAACCCAAATAAAGCATCAAAGGAGAATACCACAATACTATGCTTTAATATGCTAAAACAACGCATGATTCTTCCAAGGCACATTAAGCAATTTCAATTGTTTATAACAAGTCATGATACATCAAAGAATACTAAGCATAAATCCAAAACAATATCAAGCATGGCATGACAAAGCATATGCCACAGTCAAAAACAAGCTCTCTTTACCACTTAAGCATGAACTTTCCTACTCTTTTCCAATCCAAACCAAACTATTTGAAAACCAATGTATGAAAGTGGGGGTCCAACCAATTTATTCAGCAACCTAATAAAACAAAGAAAACGAAAAACCAAAACGAAAACGAAAAAGAAGACGCTCCAAGAACAACACAATTGTGCAAGAAACAATAAAAATGAAGTGTTTGGAAGGAAGCTAGAATTTTTATTGATGAAGAAGGGGATGCCTTGGGCATCCCCAAGCTTTGATGCTTGTACTTCTTGAATATTTCTTGGGTGAAACGCGTGGCATCCCCAATCTTGAGCTTTAGTTCATTCTTCATCTCATTACATCATTCTCTCCATACACCTGAAATTTTTCTTTCATACAAAACTTCACATAATCTTTATTAGCAACATTAGTGCACTCAAGATAATAAGACTTTAAGTTCAGTTTCAACACCAATAAAACTTTCATTAAAATACAAGCTACTGAAGCACTTCCCTTGAAAAGCTCAATTCCCCAAAGAGAACCTAAAAAGGAACCAACAGGAAGCAAAAGCAAATAATGGCAGAAATCTATCAAAACAGACCAGCAGTAAAATACCAATTTTTTCGAAGACCTTCTGTTTCTCAAATCGAAAAGTGTTGAACTAACGAAAGTTATATAACTACCTGGGGCAGAAGCACAAAAATTCACGCCTCAAAAAGACGTACAGAGATTTTACACGAATTTTTACAGTGAAGCACAAAAATCTGTTTCGGGACAGCAGCTTTCCCAAGCATTACTTCTCTGTCATTAGAGGTTAGTCTTGGCACAAAAAGCAAAAAAAAGGATAAGGAGAGATTATTACTGAAGCAATAACTTCCAAGACTCAACTAAAACTTTTGGTTTATCTCCCAATAAATACTTTTCTTTAACGCCTTTAAGTTAGACATGATAGTTTGAGAAGATGCTCACATAAGAAATATGAATTGAAATAAAAGAGAGCATCAAGAAGCAAATTCAAAACACATTTAAGTCTAACCCACTTCCTATGCATAGGAATCTTGTAAAGAAACAAGTCATGAAAGCACAAAGCAACAAGCATAGTAAAGCAACACAAGTGCAACTTCAAGACTTTCAACATAAAGAGGGGAAACTTAATAATGTTCAGATACATAAGACCATGTTTCCCTCTCTCATAATAACTTTCAGTAGCATCATGAATAAAATTAACAATATAAATATCATGTGAAACATTCTTATCATGAGCCACATGCATAAAATGATTATTACTCTCCACATAAGCATAGACATTCTTATTAATTGTGGTGGGAGCAAATTCAACAAAATAGCTATCATTATTATTCTCATCACCATAATCATCAAATATAGGAGGCATATTGTAATCATAATTAATTTTCTCCTCAATAGTAGGTGGACTTAAAATATCATATTCATTATTGTAATCATCATATATTGGAGGTGTAGTATCATCATAAGCAATAGAATAATTATCTTCCAAAGCTAGGGAACTAAAAAGATCATTTTCATAAAAACTAGCTTCCCCAAGCTTAGAATTTTCCATGGCATTAGCAATAATGGTGTCCAAAGAATTCATACTAATAACATTGCTATTAGCTTGCAAATAAAGTTCCATAGGTTTTTTAATTTTCTCTTCAAACACTTCATGTCCTAACTCAAGATAAATACTATAAAGCTCTCTATTTTTTTCCATTAAGCCTAACTAGTGAAAAGAAAATAAGAAACAAAAAGACAAAATTGCAGAATCTAAAGGAAATAAGTTCGAGCACTCACACCGGAGGATGTGAGTACCTTTTACCTTACCTCCCCGGCAACGGCGCTAGAAAATGGCTCGATGTCTACGCACTTCTATTCTTGTAGACAGTTGTTGGGCCTCCAAGTGTAGAGGTTTGTAGAACATCATCAATTTTTCCCTTAAGTGGATCACCCAAGGTTTATAGAACTTAGGGAGGAAGTGGTAAAAGGCATCCCCTCTCAAGCAACCCTGCAATCAAGATACAAGAAGTTTGTTGTGTCCCCAACACACCCAATACACTTGTCAGGTGTATAGGTGCACTAGTTCGGCGAAGAGATAGTGAAATACAAGTGGTATGGATAAAAGACAATAGTGCTAGAAAATAGCTTTGATGGCGTGGAAGAGACTAAAGGCAAACTGAAATAAAGATGGAAGCAAGCAAACATGTAACAGATCTAATTGCAAACATAAGTTTCAATGTTTAGAAAAAAGGCCTAGGGATCGTACTTTCACTAGTGAACACTCTCATATAAATATCTTCTATTCATGATACTACTCTTAACTACTCTCCGGTTGGACACTCTAATCCATGGTAGGGCTATAACAGCACACCTCAAAAGTTCACTTTGCCCATCTAGATAACCCCACACTGTCACCTTGAGCTCTAGATGGTTCCAACAAACACCACAATTTCATAGAAACATCCAACTCCAAATATAACTCATAACAAGTATTTGTAATCTCTAGCCTAAGTGCCACCATGGTGTGCATGCTATCACTTTCACACACATGGGGAGAGCAAAGATCTATTAAAGCACTTGAGTAGTGATACATTGCAAATGTATCTATACTTTTTTATGTTCCATGCTTGGTTTTATCTACTTTCTTGTGTTTTGTCCACACTTTGGAGTACTTTTCATACGATTTCTTGGACTAACCTATTAACAAGTGCCACAGTGCCAGTTGCCTGTTTTCTGCTATTTTTGGTTCTAGGAAAGTTAGAAAATCAATATTCTCGGAATTGGACCGGACAAAAGCCAAAGTTGATATTTTCCCGGAAGACTCACGGAGCCAGAAGGAGAGTCAGAGAGGGGCCACAGGGTGGCCACACCACCCCATGGTGTGGGTCCCCCAGGCCGCGCCAGGGCATGGTGTGGGCCCCCTGGCCGCCCACCAACCATGCCCTCTGGCCTATAAGAAGCCTCCCGAGGCATAAACCCTAAATAGTCAAGCCTCTAGCCACGAAAAGTTCCGCAGCGCCGCCGCCAGATTTGGGGGACAGAAAGTCTCTGTTCCGACACCCTGCCAGACGGGGAAGTGCCCCCGGAGCCATCTCCATCGATCTCCACCACCATCTCCATCACCATTGTTGATTCCCATGATGAGGAGGGAGTAGTTCTTCCTCGAGGCTAAGGGTTCTACCGGTAGCTATGTGTTCATTTCTCTCTCTATGCATGATCTTATTGAGATCATGAGCTTGTAATCTATAGATCTATTCTGCTACTCAAGTGCTTTAATGAATCTCTGCTCTCCCCATGTGTGTGAAAGTGACAGCGTGCTCACCATGGTGGCACTTAGGCTAGAGATTACAAATACTTGTTATGAGTTATATTTGGAGTTGGATGTTTCTATGAAATTGTGGTGTTTGTTGGACTCATCTAGTACTCAAGGTGACAGTGTGGGGTCTTCTAGATGGGAAAGGCTTACTTTGAGGTGTGCTGTTATAGCCCTACCATCGATTAGAGTGTTCAACCGGAGAGTAGTTAAGAGTAGTATCATAAAGAGAAGATATTTATATGAGAGTGTTCACTAGTGAAAGTATGATCCCTAGGCCTTGTTTCTAAGCATTGAAACTTCATTTGCTACTAGATCTGTTACATGTTTGCTTGCTTCCATCTTTATTTCAGTTTTAGTTAAGTCTTATCCATGCCATCAAGCTATTTTCTATCACTGTTACTACTTATAATTATCCATACCACTTGTATTTCACTATCTCTTCGCCGAACTAGTGCACCTATACACGTGAGAAGTGTATTGGGTGTGTTGGGGACACAAGAGACTTCTTGTATCTTGATTGCAAGGTTGCTTGAGAGGGAATACCTTTGAAAACTTCCTCCCTTAGTTCGATAAATCCTGGGTGATCCACTTAAGGGAAAACTTGCTGCTGTTCTACAAACCTCTGCACTTGGAGGCCCAACAACTATCTACAAGAATAGAAGTGCGTAGACATCAAGCTCTTTTCTGGCGCCGTTGCCGGGGAGGTAAGGTAAAAGGTACTCACATCCTCCGGTGTGAGTGCTCGAAGTTATTTCCTTTAGATTCTGCAAGTTTGTCTTTTTGTTTCTTGTTTTGACTAGTTAGGCTTAATGGAAAACAATAACAAAATTAGAGAGCTTTATAGTATTTATCTTGAGTTAGGACATGAAGTGTTTGAAGAGAAAATTAAAAAACCTATGGAACTTTATTTGCATGCTAATAGCAATGTTATTAGTATGAATTCTTTGAACACTATTATTGCTAATGCTATGGAAAAGTCTAAGCTTGGGGAAGCTTGTTTTTATGAAGATGATCTTTTTAGTCCCCCAAGCATTGAGGAGAAAATTTACTTTGATGATACTATGCCTCCAATATATTATGACTACAATGATGAATATGATACTTTCAGTCCACCTACTATTGAGGAAAAAATTAATTATGATTACAATATGCCTCCTATATTTGATGATTATGGTGATGAGAATAATAATGATAGCTATTTTGTTGAATTTGGTCCCACTACAATTAATAAGAATGACTATGTTTATGTGGGTAGTATTACTTCTTTTATGCATGTGGCTCGTGATAAGAATGTTTTATGTGATAGTTATATTGTTACTTTTATTCATGATGCTACTGAAAGTTATTATGAGAGAGGGAAACATGGTTTTATGTGTCTCAACAATATTAAGTTTCCCCTCTTTATGTTGAAAGTCTTGAAGTTGCACTTGTGTTGCTTTACTATGCTTGTTGCTTTGTGCTTTCATGACTTGTTTCTTTACAAGATTCCTATGCATAGGAAGTGGGTTAGACTTAAATGTGTTTTGAATTTGCTTCTTGATGCTCTCTTTTATTTCAATTCATATTTCTTATGTGAGCATCTTCTCAAACTATCATGTCTAACTTAAAGGCGTTAAAGAAAAGTATTTATTGGAAGATAACCCAAAAGTTTTAGTTGAGTCTTGGAAGTTATTGCTTCAGTAATAATCTCTCCTTATCCTTTTTTTTGCTTTTTGTGCCAAGACTAACCTCTAATGACAGAGAAGTAATGCTTGGGAAAGCTGCTGTCCCGAAACAGATTTCTGTGCTTCACTGTAAAAATTCGTGTAAAATCTCTGTACGTCGTTTTGAGGCGTGAATTTTTGTGCTTCTGCCCCAGGTTGTTATCTAACTTTCGTTAGTTCAACACTTTTTGATTTGAGAAACATAAGGTCTTTCAAAAAATTCGTCTTTACCTGCTGGTCTGTTTTGACAGATTTCTGCCATTTTCTGTATTTGCTTCTTGTTGGTTCCTTTTTTAGTTCTTTTGGGGAATTGAGCTTTTTGAGGTAAGTACTACAGTATATAGTTTTCTAATGGAAGTTTATTTGGTGTTGGAACTGAACCTTAAGACTTATTTATCTTGAGTGCACTAATGTTGCTAATAAGGATTGTGCGAAGTTTTGTATGAAGGAAAAAATTTCAGGTGTATGGAAGGAATGAGTAATGAGATGAAGGATGGACTAAAGCTCAAGCTTGGGGATTCCACTCATGTCACCCCAAGAAATATCCAAGAAGTACAAGCGTCAAAGCTTGGGGATGCCCAAGGCATCCCCTTCTTCATCAATAAAAATCCCAGGTTTCTTCCAAACGCTTCATTTTTATTGTTTCATGCACAGTTGCGTTGTTCTTGGAGCGTCTTCTTTTTCGTTTTCGTCTTGGTTTTTCGTTTGCTTTGGTTTGCTTAGTTTGCTGAATAAATTGGTTGGACCCCCTCTTTCATACATTGGTTTGCAAATAGTTTGGTTTGGTTTGGAAAAGAGTAGGAAAGTTCATACTTATGTGGTAAAAAGAGCTTGTTTTTGACTGTGGCCTATGCTCTATCATGCCATGCTTGATATTGTTTTGGCTTTATGCTTAGTATTCTTTGCTGTAGCATGACTTGTTATAAACAATTGAGATTGCTTAATGTGCCTTGGATGAATCAAGCGTTGTTTTAGCATATTAAAGCATAGTATAGTGGTATTCTCCTTTGATGCTTTATTTGGGTTGACTTGGCGCATGCTCACACCATGTTATGACTATCTCAAGTCACCGTAGCCTTTATGATCTTTTAGTTTTCAACTTTTAGTATCACTTCATGCTTTGATCAATGATGTTTTGTCGCTCTGCATGATTATGGCCATTATTGCTCTCTTGGTTTGTCGCTCCCAGTCTTTTGCTAGCCTCCACAACCAAGTATGAGTTCCACTCATGCATCCAACTCCCTAAACCAAGTTATTCCAAAGAGTCCACCATACCTACCTATTAGCTTATGCTATTCCAAGTATATTCATTTTGTTTACCTTCCAAAATAAACTTGTTATGAGAAAATTAGTGATTAAAGCTCTCACGAACTTGATGGCACACTTTACTTTTCTTGCCCTTAATAAACTTGAACCATTGTGTCGTCTATGTTGTATATGCTTGCACTTATTTGTTGGGAATTAGCAGAACCATGATTTCATGGGGAACGCTTTCAACATTTCACGTGGTACCTGTACCTAGTTGATATCATGCTCTTTTGTATATGGATGTCGTCGGTGTGAAATGAAAGGGGAGCTTGTAAGCCCATGGAGTTATGTATATGTGTTAGAGAAACGCCTGGGCCGCTGGTCTAATCCATGCTGACATGGTGGAAACCTGCAGCGTAGCCATAATGAACTGTCTATGAAGCATTCTTCTTATAAAAAAAGAGTCCGAAAGAGAAAAAGAAAAAAAGAGATTATGAAAAGAGGAAAGATAGAAAAAAGCACCATATGCCCATGGTAAATAAGAAGATTGCTGAGATGCTCGTTGTCTGCTTGCCTTGTCATTTTGATATGGGGATTCTTCCGTATCATCGGGCAAGGGGTACCCCGTTGGCGGTTCTCTATGATACACATGTACTTACGATGACAAGAACTTACCGGTGACTAAACTTGAGTAGCATGAGGAGCGACCCTCGTATACAAGGGACATGAGATTTCTAACTTATACTTCGTCAAGCATGCACACCATAGTTTGTTCACTTTAACCTTAATCACTTCAAGATGCTTATGATAGGGGCAATGAGAGATGAAAGCTAATAAGTACCATAATTTTTGGAAGCTCTTTATGAAACTTGAATCTCTGCTTCCTTCTATGAAGACCTTTCTTCCACCATTATATTGAGTCTCCACCTTCTACCTTTATGCACCTACTTTGAGAGCATAGTGGCCATTATTAGTTCTATGTGCATTGTCCTAAGACTAGTTGATTGATACATAACTTGATATTGCTTGTTTTAAACTATTTGTATCTAGTCACGCTTATGAACTTTTAAGGTGTCCTATGCCTTTATATTTGCTACTCTATGAGGGACAAGCTGAATACTATTATGCTATGTTTTCTTTATGTGAAACAAACAAACATCTTGCAAAGCATTGTTATTCATGAATCTTTTGTTTGTGCCTTTTCATGTTGCATCATAGTTTCTTTGTCTTATTGCTAGAACTTTATCTTTCATGTTATGATTGAAGTACTATGATCCCAGCTTTCAATGTTTTACAAATACTTTGATCAAGTCTATGATGGTGCATGTCACCTCAAAAATTATTCTTCCTTTTTATCACTTACCTACTCGAGGACGAGCAGGAGTTAAGCTTGGGGATGTTGATACATTGCAAATGTATCTATAATTTTTGATGTTCTATTATTTGGTTTTATCTACTTTCTTATGTTTTGTCCACACTTTGGAGTACTTTTCATATGATTTCTTGGACTAACCTATTAACAAGATGCCACAGTGCCAGTTGCCTGTTTTCTGTTGTTTTTGGTTCCAGGAAGTCAGAAAATGAATATTCTCGGAATTGGACGGGACAAAAGCCAAAGTTGATATTTTACCGGAAGACTCACGGAGCCAGAAGGAGAGTCGGAGAGGGGCCACAGGGTGGCCACACCACCCCATGGCGCGGGTTCCCCCAGGCCGCGCCAGGGCATGGTGTGGGCCCCCTGGCCACCCACCGACCTTGCCCTCTGGCCTATAAGAAGCCTCCCGAGGCATAAACCCTAAATCATCAAGCCTCCAGCCACGAAAAGTTCTGCAGCGCCGCCGCCACCGAAGGGGAGATTCGGGGGACAGAAAGTCTCTGTTCCGGCACCCTGTCGGGACGGGGAAGTGCCCCCGGAGCCATCTCCATCGATCTCCACCACGATCTCCATCACCATTGCTGATTCCCATGATGAGGAGGGAGTAGTTCTCTCTCGAGGCTAAGGGTTCTACCGGTAGCTATGTGTTCATCTCTCTCTCTATGCATGATCATATTGTGATCATGAGTGTGGCGTTGCCATACTTCGCGAGTGTGGCGTTTCCATACTTGCGTGGTTTTCCCGGAGTCGCGGTATCCACCGCTACGATAGCCGTTGTTGCGGCCATCGTCGCGTTTGTCGGTGTAGCCAGCTGCGACCATGTTGACATCGTCGCGGTCATCGTAGGCGCGCATTTGCCGCTTGCTTCGATGATCACGTCCGCGCCTGAGGTCTTCGTCGTCGTCGGAGTAGGTGCGGTTTCTCACTGAATCTTCTCCATCGGCCCACTCATTCGCGATTTCCATCAAGTGGTCGATTGTTTTGGGCTTCGAGCGACCCAGCGCCTCTCTAAGCTCTATGCGGAAGACGCCGCCGTTGAATGCGTCGATTGCGCGATCCTCCGAGATGTTTTCTGCAGAGTTCTTGATGATGGACCATCTCTGGATGTACGAGCATAGCGACTCGCCCGTCGTTTGCTGGCAGCTCCTCAGTTCTTCGATTGATGCGGGCCTTTTGTAAGTGCCTTTGAAGTTGCGCACAAAGCTGTAGACCAACTCTTCCCAGCTACGAATGGATCCGCGTGGGAGGTTATTGAGCCATACTCAGGCGGCGCCTTACAGCTGTAGCTGCATGCATTGCATGGCCGTGCTTCGACTCCCGCCATGAAGCTTGATGGAGGAGAAGTGATCCTCCAGCCAGATTTCGGGTCCTACAGACCGTCGAATTTTGGGTTCTCTAATGGGAGCTTGAAACCCTTGGGCATTCGCTTCTGCCTGATAGCTCTGCTGAAGCATCTGGCACCACAAAGCTCAATGTCTTCGTCCTTTGAATCAGTCGAACGGGCACGTCGTGCCCTTGACTTATCGATTTTGTGCTACGTGAGGTCATCGCGCGCATCGTAGTCGTGGTCGTGTCGCCGTGAACGGCGACGTCGAGACAGATCATGACTGTCATCGCTGGACGAAGGTGAGGAATAGCGGTTTGCCAGAGCTTTGCCTTTCTTCAGCTCCGACGTCGGCTCTTTGTTGAGAGCAGCCTCGTTAACCCCAAGCCCGCGATCATAGATCGGTGCATGGCGGCTCGGGGATCCCTAGCCGGAGGCTGATTGTTGAGGAGGTACATGGTGGCCGCTGTCACCGCAGCTTGCGGTGTCTTTGGGACCACGTTGCCACGCATGTCGACTGTCATGGAGCTGAAGTCGAGGACTTTTGCAGCTTCTATGCGTTCCTGCTTGGTGAGATGAGCCATTCGAGATCGCCTGTTGTTGGCGAGGTACTCGTTGCCTTTGGTGGAGGATCCTCCGTGGGAGGATAGTCTGACCCGTCGGAGACTTGATTCATCCGCCGCTTTTTTACGCGCCTCGAGTTGCGCGATTGTGTGCAGCTGGCGTCTGTACTCCTCCTTTAGTAGCCAATGGTAGCCCATCAGCAGGTCTTACGGCGTGCCGGGGGGCAGAGGGTTGCCTCGTAGTGCTTCTCGGCAACGGGCCCATTCATTGTCGTTGAGCCTGAGATCACGACACGTTCGCCAGTGTGTTCGTTCACCATGGTTGGTGGTTTGACTGCCCTTCCATTATTGACGGGCGCGCCTTTGCCACCGTTAGTGGGGCCACCGTTGGGTGGTCCGCCATTAGGTGTGCTACCGTTGGGCAGATCAGGCCCATTGCTACCGTTTTCGCGATTGGCACTGGTTTCACCAGCGTTGATGACGGTGCACATGTAGTGGCTGGGGAAGCTGTTGCTTCCGCAACTTTCGGATCCGGAGCCGTAGACTCCATCTTCTATTGCTAGGTCACCTAGATCGGATCCGCGACTACTGTCGATGTCCGTGCTACCAGCTTCTGCTGAGGCGTTGAGCTCGCTGAGGGTGCCGATTGGTGGCGGGAACCATGATGCTGGAGCAATCGCGGGTTCTATTGGCTGGTCAGGCATGCGAAGCATGCGCATCTGACCAACCTAGAAGCGGAAGCTCCCAATCGCCAAGCTGACCCCGTCGCCCACGGACTCGAAAGCCGGGCAAGTGGCCGGCGTGTGGACGGTGAAGTCGAACGCGCCGAAGAGTTGGTGAATCTACGCTGTTGCGGAGTTATAGATCGCGGTTGATGGGGCCGAAGAAGCCGCGACATCAGCACTCCCAGTTCCCACAGACGGCGCCAATTGACGAAGATTTAACTCATCAATGCCCATTGTTATAGACTTGGATTTGGAAGAAGGAGGGGGCGCTAGAAGCATCAATCGGCTAGCAAACAAACACACGGGGACGCAAGGTTTACCCAGGTTCAGGCCTAGTAGAGGTCCCTACTCCTGCTTGTCCGCTCTTGGAATTAACGAAGGAATCGTGGATTACAGGGGCGCGCAGATGCAATCTGGTGAGAGTTGTGAAAACTATGGTTGCGTGTGTCCTCCTCGCCGCCCCCTCCTAGCCTTTATATAGATAGGCCAGGTCTCGGATAGCAGGTCGAGTCGGTTACAGATTAGGGTTTTCCCTTTAAACTTTCTATCTTTAAACTTCTTCGTTCTCGCAAGTCATCGAGAGTCCGTGGGCCACTCGAATTCTTCATTGGGCCGTGGCAACGCCGTGGGCTTCCACCATATCTGGACCATATATACTAAACTCGAGTACCTGCAGGGTATACCCATGTCACTAATATAAAGGGTTCTAAAAGTAATAAAAATTACAGACAGGTCACTGGACCACCTAGTGACGACTACAAGCAGAAGTCGAGCCGCCATCCTTGCCCCTCCATCACCGGAGCCGGTCAAAACATGTCGTACTAGAGCTTGTTATAGTAGAAAATCAGAAAGTCGTCTTTTTAAAACCTCAAAGGACCAGCACACCAGAGTAGAAACCGTTGCCGAAGATGATAATCGTAGATCGAACAGACTGATCTCAAACCACGATAACGAATATGAAGACGAATGGATCCCAAGAGATCCACCGGACACACGACTCCACGCACCCTACGCTAACGCCAGATGTATCAACAAAGCTAGGATATAGCAGGAATGATCTTATTCTGATTTTAGGATGTAGTCACCGTCTCAACATCCCGAAAAGACATTGAAGACTGTCTAGACAAAAAAACATGAACCATCCCGCTACTCTATTGAGGGACAAGCTGAATACTATTATGCTATGTTTTCTTTATGTGAAACAAACAAACGTCTTGCAAAGCATTGTTATTCATGAATCTTTTGTTTATGCCTTTTCATGTTGCAACTTAGTTGCTTTGTCTTATTGCTAGAACTTTGTATTTCATGTTATGATTGAAGTACTATGATCCCAGCTATCAATGTTTTACAAATACTTTGATCAAGTTTATGATGGTGCATGTCACCTCAAAAATTATTCTTTCTTTTTATCACTTACCTACTCGAGGACGAGCAGGAGTTAAGCTTGGGGATGTTGATACATTGCAAATGTATCTATAATTTTTTATGTTCCATGCTTGGTTTTATCTACTTTCTTGTGTTTTGTCCACACTTTGGAGTACTTTTCATATGATTTCTTGGACTAACCTATTAACAAGTGCCACAGTGCTAGTTGCCTATTTTCTGCTGTTTTTGGTTCCAGGAAAGTCAGAAAATCAATATTCTCGGAATTGGACCGGACAAAAGCCAAAGTTGATATTTTCCTGGTAGACTCACGGAGCCAGAAGGAGAGTCAGAGAGGGGCCACACCACCCCATGGCGCGGGTCCCCCAGGCCACGCCAGGGCATGGTGTGGGCCCCCTGGCCGCCCACCGACCTTTCCCTCTGGCCTATAAGAAGCCTCCCGAGGCATAAACCCTAAATATTCAAGCCTCCAGCCACGAAAAGTTCCACAGCGCTGCCACCACCAAAGGGGAGATTCGGGGGACAGAAAGTCTCTGTTCCGACACCCTGCCAGGCGGGGAAGTGCCCCCGGAACCATCTCCATCGATCTCCACCACCATCTCCATCACCATTGTTGATTCCCATGATGAGGAGGGAGTAGTTCTTCCTCGAGGCTAAGGGTTCTACCGGTAGCTATGTATTCATTTCTCTCTCTATGCATGATCTTATTGAGATCATGAGCTTGTAATCTATAGATCTATTCTGCTAATCAAGTGCGTTAATGAATCTCTGCTCTCCCCATGTGTGTGAAAGTGACAGCGTGCTCACCATGGTGGCACTTAGGCTAGATATTACAAAACTTGTTATGAGTTATATTTGGAGTTGGATGTTTCTATGAAATTGTGGTGTTTGTTGGACTCATCTAGTACTCAAGGTGACAGTGTGGGGTTTTCTAGATGGGAAAGGCTTACTTTGAGGTGTGCTGTTATAGCCCTACCATCGATTAGAGTGTTCAACCGGAGAGTAGTTAAGAGTAGTATCATAAAGAGAAGATATTTATATGAGAGTGTTCACTAGTGAAAGTATGATCCCTAGGCCTTGTTTCTAAGCATTGAAACTTCGTTTGCTACTACATCTGTTACATGTTTTCTTGCTTCCATCTTTATTTCAGTTTTAGTTTAGTCTTTTCCACGCCATCAAGCTATTTTCTATCACCGTTACTACTTATAATTATCCATACCACTTGTATTTCACTATCTCTTCGCCGAACTAGTGCACCTATACACCTGACAAGTGTATTGGGTGTGTTGGGGACACAAGAGAGTTCTTGTATCTTGATTGCAGGGTTGCTTGAGAGGGAATACCTTTGACCACTTCCTCCCTGAGTTCGACAAACCTTGGGTGATCCACTTAAGGGAAAACTTGCTGCTGTTCTACAAACCTCTGCACTTGGAGACCCAACAACTGTCTACAAAAATAGAAGTGTGTAGACATCAAGTAGCAAAGTAGATCTACTTGATTACAAAGCTCATGATCACAATATGATCATGCATAGAGATAGAGATGAACACATTGTTGGGATTGCAGCATAGAAAACAAAAAAATCCTACGATGGGAACTATACGCCAAGATCTATCTACTAGATACAAGCAACGGGTGGATATACATCCATAGAGAACTTACCCTCAAAGACAACAAAGCTTTGTTAACGAGTTGGAACTCGTGGATGATGTAGTCGTACACTTGGCGATATCAAGATCGTGATGAAGTCTAGCAGGTCCAGCTCCAGCACCTCCATCAGATCCAGCTCTAGCAAATCCAGCACCACCAAGTCCAGCACCGCAAAGCAGCGGTGCATCCATGATTGCACACATGTCCGGTACCCTGACAACCTCTGTCCCTTGCTCCAGCAAAGCAGCGGAAGCAGCAACTGCTTTCCAGATAAAGCCACCGGGAACATGTATCTCGCTAATCCGAGACCATGGGGGAAAAATACTAGAGGGGGAGAGAGATCCTTCACGAGGAGGTGTGAGGAAGAAGGAGTGAGAGGGGGCCTTTTATAGGAGGAGGGGAGGGTGTCCCTTCACCTCCTCCATTCATGTGGTGGTAACCCCCTCCACATTAAAAAGCCCCTTCACATTCTCTTTTAAAGTCTCCACTTTAAATGCATTAAATTTCTCCAAATTTAATGCTCTCTCATTTAATAAAACTCTTTTATTAATTTTATTCAGAATTTTGTTAATTACTTTAATTAACAAACGTTCACATAAAACCCCCTACAACATTTCAATATTACATATGCAGAACCAATTTCAGCAATTTCATCCAAAACAGTTTCGGTGTCTATTGAAATAATTCTAGCACTTTCTTAAATCTTTATCTGAAACATATTTGCTCCAAATGGTGTCGGTATCCCTTAAGTGTGTCACCCTACGGTTAGCGAATAATGCAAACATGATCGAGACCCCTCTCCGATCAATAATCAGTAGCGGGACCTGGGGATTCGTACTGACTCCCACATATACAACGATGACACTTGTGATCGTGTGAACCTTTAACGTCGTAACTAAATCCCTTTGTCTCGCGATATATTACATGTCCGAGATTTGATCACTGGCATCCAAATACCTAGTTTGATCTCGTTACCGACATGCACTCTTTTCTCGTTCCCGTCATATAACATTCTAGTGATCACATCACTTGCTTGTAAGCTATTTCAATGTGATATCACCGAGAGGGCCTAGAGTATATCTATCCGTCATCGGGATGGACAAATCCCACTCTTGATCCATGAGCCTCAACATAACACCTTCGTAGCACTGAACCCACCTTTATAGTCACCCTATTACGGTGTGACATTTGATGTTATCAAGATACTCTTCCGGTGTTAGCAATTAACATGATCTCATGGTCTAAGGACTAAAATTACTTCGTATGATGTTATAGCAATATAAACATAATGACTCTGATCGTAATGCTATACTTCGGATGAATGTTCATCACATCATTCCACCAATGTTGTGACCTCGTTATTAACAACATCCAATGTCCATGATCAGGAAACCTTGATCATCTTGTTAATCAACAAGCTAGTTTATATGAGAGGCAGTACTAGGAACTTTGTATTTTGTTTATTAAACACACATGTATTAACATTTCCAATTAATACAATTATAGCATGCAAAATAAACATTTAACATAAACATGGAATAAGATAATAACCACTTTATTATTGCCTCTCGGGCATATTCCCTTCAGTCTCCCACTTGCACTAGAGTCAATAATCTAGTTTGAAAAACTTTGCATATTGAACACCTATGGCTTTCTGGTGTTGCATATACGCAATTTCTAGTGGTTAACATAATCTCCGGATCTAACAGTTTCAGGTCCGTGTGTATTTGCATGTCTTTGCTTCTCTACGCATCACTCATTCTCAAATGAGATGGCATTGTATAAATTTTGGTCCTTTGGTGAGACCTTTAGTTCGTTCGGGTTAAAATATGTTGATATTATTTTCATACATTATATCTTGATAGTATTAGCCCAATTTGAACCACACCTAGTTTGATAACAAACTACTTAACACAAATGCCCTCCTTTGCTGCCACTATAGCAGTCATATACTTAGCCTTTTGTTGTAGTATCTATCACAATGTTTCAACTTTGGAACTTATCCAAATCCATCATGGAACATCCTTTCCATTACATTGTGCCACCCATAGTCTAAATTGAGATAAATTTAATTTGTATCTTGTCACAAAACTAGTATCAATGTAACACTTTACAATGAACTACCTTTAACTATTTGTCACTTATACATGATATATTCTTAGTTCTTCCAAAGCTCATAAGAATATCTTTACTATCATCCAATGATCACCTTATGAATCATTCTGGTATGTGCTCATAACATTTAGAGCATAGGACATATTTGGATATATACATATCACTGTATAATTGATCAAAATATTCATGTGATTTTACTCACCAAGTGTTGAAACACTTGAATCTTGATACAATCATTTCCATGCAGACCTTTCTTGTTGTTTCCATATTGAACCCTTTCAATATCTCATATATGTACGTCTGCCATAACCATATTAGCACCTCAATCTATCCATATAGAAATTGATACCAAATATTCTGGTTTTGCCCAAGTCTTTCATCGAAATCCTATTTTAATGAAATTCTTAACTTGTGTCAATAAAAGATACATCATTTCCAATCAACAATATGTACTCTGCATAATGTATTGGAAATTTGTCTCAGCGCTCCCACTTAATTTCTTGCAAATGCAAGCATCTTCATCATCTCCTATGAAATGAATCTCCTTTAACATTTTTCATCATGGTGAAGATTCCAACTCCGCTATGCTCACTTCAACTATTGAATTTTGCATGCCCTTTTAGCATCCTTTGAATTAACAAAACCCTTCGGGCCGTGTCATGTACACGTCCTAGGTAACCATTCTATTAGAAGAACCTTGTTTTGTTTATTCAACTACCATATACCAAATTATATGTAGTGGTTGCTACATTAATCCGTCAAGACTAAATATCGCTATGAAAGATCAAATATTGTCATAGTCAACTCCTTGAACATTACCGTAAACTTGTTTCCGACATGTCGACTATTTCATAGAGGTTAAACATCCATGTCTATTTCTTTATAGATCCAAACACGACCGATAGGCTTCACGAGTTTCCGAAGGGTCTTCCAAGTTCAAAAACTTGATTTCTCGTGTATGGATACTATCACGGATTCTATGACTTCTAGTCATTTTATGGAGTCAGGGCCCATCATTTCTTCTTTGCATGTAGTCGGTTCATCATTGTCAAAACAATAACGACTTGCTTATCGAATCACACTATTTGATTCTCACTGACCCACACGGTTCAATAGGAACTCTAATCTCCGAGATCACAACCTTTGTAATCACAGGAGCCATGAGCTTGTGTCTGCCACCGGGACACTTTCCGGCGCTGCGCTACTTAGCATATATAGCTAAGGTTCAACAACCTTATCAAAGTTCTATTGTCCTCCCACTTAACTTTTCGCGAAAAACTCCTTCTCAAGAAACTTGACGTTCCAAGTAACAAACTCTTTTGTCCTCGGTGTTATGGAGAAATTCCCAACAAATTCTTTGGGATAACCTACAAAGACGTGCTTATCCGACTTTGGTTGTAAAATTTTTACTTATGCATAGCATACCAAAATTTAAGAAAAGACAATTCGGGTTTTATCCCAAACCATAACTTATATGGTGTCATTTCAACGGATCACGATGGTGCTCTTTTCAGTGTAAAAACGGTAGTCCCTAAAGCTTCAATCCTTAAAACATAATGGCAGTTTTATAAATGACACCTTTGATCTTACCTTGTCAAACATGGTTTGATTTCATCTCTCGAATATGCCATACTCCTATGGTTTATCGGGAAACACAAATCATGGAACAATTCCTCAAATCTTAAGTGTTTTGCTAAACATGTAACTCAAATATCTTCCTTTATGATCAAATCATAAACTCTTTTATTTTCTTGTTACAATAATTTTTTACTTCATCTTGAAAGACTTTGAACAATTTTCAAATGTTTCATACTTCTTCCTTATTAAGTAAATATATAGATATATTCACTTAAATTTCTGGAGAAAGCATATGAAGCAAAAAGATCCATCGCATATGGCTACATATAATGGACTATATACATGAATTTGTATAATATCCAATAAGTTAGTAATCTGTTCCTCTTTGGCCTATGAACGTAGTTTCAATTATCTCGAGGAAAGTTTCACAAGCGTCAATTGATCAAAATCAAAGACTCCAAAAATCCATCGACATGGAGTTTCTTCATGTTTTCTTTCCAATATAATTTAAATAGCGATGTCACTTCATAAGTGATCTTTCAATCATTTGTCTTGTGACATTTTAGCAATAGTGTTTATGGATGTGATTTCTCCCACTAGACTTGTAAAAGTTCATCCACCCTTATGGAATACGGTAATTATTTGAACAACCATTGTTCTCATAATACCAGAACAAAATAACAATTATTAAAAACAAATCTTGAAGGCTAGGTTTGACGACAACGAAAAACACAATAACACTTTATTTGTTTTCGATGAACACCATCACTTATTCTCTTGCTAGTTGCTTAGGCCATTGCAGTTCATGAATTGCGTTGTCCTGTATGACACTTCATACCAACCAATTCGGTATCCAATACCTTAGAACCGCATTGTTTAACAAGCAAGGAATACAGCCATAACATGTTTATCTTCTATATACCTAAGTTGGACATCTCCAACCTTTTTCTTTTCTGCCCAATATTTTATAGATTCTCTTTCAGCAATTCCTTTTCTTTTAAAAGAATCTATCAACATCAATAGTGGTGTCATTCACATGACACATGGTACAAAGCTTATATATAGTCAAATACTAATACCTTTGGACTTGCACTTTGAAGTGGATCACCATCATCAAATGTTTGGCATTCTTTCAAAAATCCATTCTTTAGTAATCTTTTAGTGTAGTAAACAGATGCCAATGACTACAAAAAATTATGCAAATTTACTTCGATTTAGTTTATGACAAATTGAGTTCGACTAATCCAAATTAGAAATGAACTCCCACTCAAAAACGACATCCCTCGTGCCTTTTTGGTGATTACATGAACCAAATCCACTACACCTCACGTGAGTCGGTGTAGCTTCAAAGGCGAGCATCAATATGGGCATCACATCAACTATATGACTCATGCTTAACCTTTTGGTCCGTGTTCCGAGGCCATGTCTGTACATGCTAGGCTCGCCAAGTAAGAACCTTAGTACTCGCATGTGTAAAACTGTCTTACACCCGTTTGTATGAAAACGCAGAGTCGAGTACACCCAATCATCACGTAATGTATCGAAACACGATCCATAGAATGGTGCATACTTAAGTAAGAACACATTTTATCTTGATATTTAAATGAGGGATCATCTTATAACGCTACTAAAACGCCAAACAAGCAATATAAGATGTGAACATCATATGTGTAAAGTGGGATGATACGGTCCATGCATTTGATCACCATCATATGCATGGTGGTATGATCTCTATCATTCCTTTGTGTGTAAGGCCAAGGTCTATGGAACTTACACGTTAGGTGTGTTGTAAGAGTATCAATTATACATCAACTTTCAGCATTACCATATCATGACACTAGCCTAGCAACGATCTAAACTAGACGCCTCTAATTTATCCATTGCAAGTTTTACGTGGCTTAGGGCTTTCGGAGATATAACCGTTCTTACCTACGAACATGGAACCACAACGAGGATAACCAAGTTATTAGCAACTCGTTGTAAATCACATATTGACTATAGTAGGAGGGACAGACACCCGCTAGCCACTTATGCAAAACTAGTTGCATGTCTGTCGTGGAACCGGTCTCATGTGCGATGACATGTAAGCTTGGTCCGGGCCGCTTCATCCTACTATGCCACCAATATCCAAAATACAAAGAAGATGCAATAATATGATCATCATCGCCCACATACAAACATATGTATACTACCCGTGCAAAGCACCTACGCATAGATCAGGCTCTGATACCACTGAAGGGTTCGCAGCATAGAAAACAAAAAAATTCCTACGATGGGAACTATACGCCAAGATCTATCTACTAGATACAAGCAACGGGTGGATATACATCCATAGAGAACTTACCCTCGAAGACAACAAAGCTTTGTTAACGAGTTGGAACTCGTGGATGATGTAGTCATACACTTGTCGATCTCAAGATCATGATGAAGTCCAGCAGGTCCAGCTCCAGCACGTCCATCAGATCGAGCTCCAGCAAGTCCAGCACCACCAAGTCCAGCACTGCAAAGCAGCGGTGCATCCATGATCGCACACACGTCCGGTACCCCGACAACCTCCATCCCTCGCTCTAACAAAGCAGCGAAAGCAGCAACTCCTTTCCAGATAAAGCCACCGGGAACATGTATCTCGCTAATCCGAGACCATGGGGGAAAATACTAGAGGGGGAGAAAGATCCTTAACGAGGAGGTGTGAGGAAGGAGTGAGAGGGGGGCCTTTTATAGGAGGAGGGGAGGGTGTCCCTTCACCTCCCCCTTTCATGTGGTGGTAACCCCCTCCACATTAAAATGCTCCTTCACATTCTCTTTTAAAGTCTCCACTTTAAATGCATTAAATTTCTCCAAATTTAATGCTCTCTCATTTAATAAAACTCTTATTAATTTTATTCAGAATTTTGTTAATTACTTTAATTAACAAACATTCACATAAACCCCCCTGCAACATTTCAATATTACATGCAGAACCAATTTCAGCAATTTCACCCGAAACAGTTTCGGTGTCTATTGAAATAATTCCAGCGCTTTCTTAAATCGTTATCTGAAACATATTTTCTCCAAATGGTATCGGTATCCCTTAAGTGTGTCACCCTACGGTTCGCGAATAATGCAGACATGATCGAGACCCCTCTTCGATCAATAATCAACAGTGGGACCTGGAGATCCGTACTGACTCCCACATATTCAACGATGACTCTTGTGATTATGTGAACCTTTAACGTCGTAACTAAATCCCTTTGTCACGCGAAATATTACATGTTCGAGATTCGATCATTGGCATCCAAATACCTATTTTGATCTCGTTACCGACATGCACTCTTTTCTCGTTCCCGTGATATAACATTCTAGTGATCACATCACTTGCTTGCAAGCTATTTCAATGTGATATCACCGAGAGGGCCCAGAGTATATTTATCCGTCATCGGGATGGACAAATCCCACTCTTGATACATGAGCCTCAACATAACACCTTCGTAGCACTGAACCCACCTTTATAGTCACCTTGTTACGGTGTGACGTTTGATGTTATCAAGATACTCTTCCGGTGTTAGCAATTAACATGATCTCATGGTCTAAGGACTAAGATTACTTCGTATGATGTTATAGCAATATAAACATAATGACTCTGATTGTAATGCTATACTTCGGATGAATGTTCATCACATCATTCCACCAATGTTGTGACCTCGTTATTAACAACATCCAATGTCCATGATCAGGAAACCTTGATCATCTTGTTAATCAACAAGCTAGTTTATATGAGAGGCAGTACTAGGAACTTTGTATTTTGTTTATTAAACACACATGTATTAACGTTTCCAATTAATACAGTTATAGCATGCAAAATAAAAATTTATCATAAACATGGAATAAGATAATAACCACTTTATTATTGCCTCTCAGGCATATTCCCTTCACACATAGCTACCGGTAGAACCCTTAGCCTCGAGAGAGAACTAGTCCCTCATCATCATGGGGATCAGCAATGGTGATGGAGATGGTGGTGGAGATCAATGGAGATGGCTCCAGAGGCACTTCCCTGTCCCGACAGGGTGCCAGAACAGAGACTTTCTGTCCCCCGAATCTCCCCTTCGATGGCGGTGGCGCTGCGGAACTTTTCGTGGCTGGAGGCTTGACGGTTTAGGGTTTTTGCATCGGGAGGCATCATATAGGCGAAGAGGCAAGGTCGGTGGGCGGCCAGGGGGCCCACACCATGCCCTGGCGCGGCCTAGGGGACCCGCGCCTAGGGGTGGTTTGGCCACCCTGTGGCCCCCCTTCATCTCTCCTTCTGGCTCTGTGAATCTTCCGAGAAAATAACGACTTTGGCTTTTGTCCGGTCCAATTCTGAGAATATTTATTTTCTAACTTTCTTGAACCAAAAACAGCAGAAAACAGGCAACTGGCACTATGGCTCTTGTTAATAGGTTAGTCATAGAAAGTGTATAAAAATACTCCAAAGTGTGGACAAAACATAAGAACGTAGATATAAACCAAGCATGGAACATCAAAAATTATAGATACGTTTGCAACGTATCAACTCACATTGTGGTGGTCGTAGCCATGGGGTGGGCTTCTTGGAGGTGATGGAGGTGAAGGTGACATGCGACGACTCGGAGGCGGTGTTGACCTTCGCGCTGAGCCTGGAGGCTTGATGTTGTTCTTGTCCCATAGAATGATACCACCCAATACTTCTCTGAGTGTCCTCTCACCTTCAAGTTCAAGGATGTCAAGCTCCATTGAGTCCCACCCTATTGCGATTTCATCCACCCCAACTTTAGCATAGCCAGCTAGAATTTCACGGCCATGCCAGCGTGCGTCAGGTGGACAAGGTAAAGCACATCCGACCGCCACCTTGATGGATAGGTTCTTCACCTTCTGATGGACCTCACAAGATGTCTGCTCCTTGATTCCATCCATGGGGTAGTCGAGACCGCCATCTACCATCCATGCATCATCAGACGGGACCTCCGATTCAGCCACGCTACTTCTTCGCTGAGATGGGATGGCGGTAATATCGAGTGCAAGATCTTGCAGGCGCGCTACTCCTCAAAGTTCATCAATCTGTTGCTGATGCTTTTCAAGTCTTCCTAGAAACTCGTTGAACCGATCTCCCTCCTCCTGTCGTTGCCTCTTTACTCTCTCTCGGCTCCTATAAGTATCTCTGTCTTTGGGAAACCCCATCTCCCACATATAACTAGGGCCAAGGCCTCGTACTCGTCCTCCACGTTCATCATTCCCGAGGACCTTTGTCAGCATGTCTTTCTCTCTATTGGGACAGAACTTTGTTGTTCCCTCTTTAATTTCCTTGACCACTCTCTACCATGTCTCTCGGGGTATCCTAATCCCGTCACTACAAATAAGGTCCCGTGTAGTATCGTCATACTCACTCCCATGCCCAAGGAACCAATTTCTTGCCCGCAAATCCCATTCTTCGCGTATTGGTTCTAGAGTGATCCCTTTAGCAAGTAGCTAATTGTATTTAGCATCCCACTTTGGCATGGAAGTCGCGTAGCCCCTGGCCCCAGGTGATGGTGATATTTCTTCTTCACGACATTTTTCTTGTTTTTTCTGACTTTTCCTTAGCAGGTTCTGACTCCTTGTACTTCACAAGTGCATCCCAGTTAGCCTGCTCCTTCGTTAGATAGCCTTCGAATTTAGGAGGAGTCTTCTTCTTTTGATACTTTTGCCATAATGATTTCTTCTAGTTCTTGAATAGTTCGGCCATCTTCGTAAGAGTCCACTGCTTGACTTTCTTCCCCAATGCAGCTGTGTCGGCATCATCCTCATATTCCGGCAGGGTGAAATGTATCATGAGGTCATTCCAAATACCCTCTTTGTACCTGTCGGTGTTGTACTCACCCTCTTCCGCCCCTTTGGTCTTATTCCACTCTCGAACGGTGATCGGGATGCAATCCCTAACCATAACTCCGCATTGTTGTACAAATACACTTTTAGCCTTTTCGGGTTCCAACGGTTCACCCCGTGGTAATACCACCATAATTGTATAATGCGTAGATGCGTCAAATTTTTCGCCGGGCCTCGTTTGTAATATTTTTTGCTCGATGTGGAGGCCTAAGAGAAGAAACATTATATATATACAACTCAGTTAATGCATCTACTGATCACCGGACTTCATATATATATACCTCGCTGGACTTCGTTAAGGCTCCACTGGAGCCGTCGGCTTCTCCATCATCGGAGCCGTCGACTTCTCCATCATCGGAGACATCGACTTCTCCCTGATCATTTCGATCGACCCCTCACCCTCACCGGAGGGGTTCAGATACATCGACGGAGATTCCGGTGGATGAACATGGGGGCGTTGTTGATCATATTCTCGAGAATTTCTTCTTGTTCTATGTCTCTGTGGATTGGACTAGGTTGGTCCATAGTTTTCTGCAAAATGCACACAATATAAAATAATACTAAACAATAATATGTACACCTAATTTGCTTCAATAATACTAAACAACAGCAAAATTCTAGTGATGCCTCACATGGGCCCCGTGTCCGATCGCCCACCATATATACCTCTATAACCCCCCCCCCCCGACCTGCACCCATAACCCAGTCTTCGGGGTCCCGCGAGCACCACCACCCTAACCCTAAGTTAGATCGCCCGCAAGCACCACTACCCTAACCCTATCTCCGAGGGGCCCGCGAGCACCACCACTCTAACCCTAAGTTTGGTCGCCCATGAGCACCACCACCCTAACCCCAAGTCCGAGGGCCCGCGAGCACCACCACCCTAACCCTAAGTCCTGTCGCCCGTGAGCACCACCACCCTAACCCTAAGTCCCGGGGCCCGCGAGCACCACCACCCTAACCCTAAGTCCGGGGGCCCGTGAGCACCACCACCCTAACCCTAAGTCCAGGGCCCACGAGCACCACCACCATGACCCTAAGTCCGAGGGCCCACGAGCACCACCACCCTAACCCTATCTCCCGAGGGCCCGCGAGCACCACCACCCTAACCCTAAGTCCGGGAGCCCGCGAGCACCACCACCATAACCTAAGTCTAGGGCCCGTGAATACCACCACCTAACCCTAAGTCCAGGGGCCCGCGAGAACCACCACCCTATAGTGGAATATATAGTGTTGAATATATAGTATAGGGAAAACAATAGTAATAATAACTGATATATTCAACACTATATAGGGAAAACTATATATTACAGTATATGTAATAACTAATACAATAGGGAAAACTAATATATTCAACACTATATATTTTTATACACTATATATTTCACTATATAGTAATAATAACATATTAGAAAAAAATACTAGAAGAAAAATAATAACATACTAGTAATAATGTCATACTATATTTCATTATATAGCTAGTAATAATAACATACTAGTAAATAATAACAATCGTGTATATATTAGAAAATACTACAAAAAAATACTACAAAAAATACTAAAAAAATACTATAAAAAATAAGGCCCTCTCTCTGTGGCCCGCGGCTAGCGCCGCCCCCTAGTGGCTGCCGGACGCATGGCGGCGATGATGCGCGCGCGGCTGCCGGAGATGACGCGCTGGTTGCCGGCCAGAGATGATACGCGCGGGCTGCGGAGGCGTGTACCTATAGGCATGGGGTGGCGACGCAGCGGCGGCTAGAGGTAGGGCGGGGAGGACGAGGTGGTGGTGCGGTGGTGGCTGGAGTGGCCAACACGGATGGGGCGATGCGCGGCGGCGGCGGCTGGTGGTGGGGCGGCCAGAGAGGAGGACGAGGCACGGCGCGGACGGCGACGCGGTACGACGACACGGATGGCGACGCGAACGGTGACTCGGAATCGAGCAGCCTGCCAGCGTCGTCGTCATCGAGGGGCTCCTGCAAAGTATAGAATGAGATTGAGGGCTGCGCGTGAATTTAAGGGGACGGACCTTTAGTCTCGGCTCGTGGCACGCACCGGGACTAAAGGGTCTTTAGTCTCGTCCCTTTAGTCCCGGCTCGTGGCACGCACCGGGACTAAAGGGTATTCGGCACCACCCATGAGGCGCGCGCCAACGACACCCCTTTAGTCCCGATGCGTGCCACGAACCGGGACTAAATGTCCCTTTTTTCAAATTTTTGACCAAAACAAGGGGCTGATTTCAAAAATTCAATTTGCATAGTATTATATTTTTTGAACATTTTAATTATACAGTTTTTGCATATTTATGAATTTGAAAAAAAATCAACATGAAAAGTTCTTGAATTTGAAAAAGTAATCCAAATCTATTTTTTTGTTTTATAAAATAATTATTCTAACTAGTCAAACTATTAACCATTTTGCTATTTTCAATTTAAAAATGTATTAACTATTATATTTTGCATATTTTTCAATCTCACTAAACTTTCAACATAAAAAATGTTTGAATTTGAATAAGTAATCCAAATCCATTTTCTATTTTATAAAATAGTTATTCGAACTAGTCAAAGTATTAAGCATTTTGCCATTTTCAATTTAAAAATACATTAACTATTATATTTTGCATATTTTTGAATCTCACTAAACTTTGAACATAAAAAATGCTTGAACTTGAATAAGTAATCCAAATCCATTTTCTGTTTTATAAAATAATTTTTCTAACTAGTCAAACTATTAACCATTTTGCCATTTTCAATTTAAAAATGCATTCTCTATTATATTTTGCATATTTTTGAATCTCACTAAACTTCCCACCGCTTCCCGCCATGTTTTCCCGCCCTTTCCCTCTAACCCAGGGCTTTTAGTCCTGGTTGGAGCCACTAACCGGGACTAAAGATATTTCCCGCCATTTCCCTCCGCTTCCCGCCATTTTTTTGCCTTTTCCCTCTATATCTAGGCCGGCCGCGATGGCCATCCACACATCCACATCTTCCCCTCTCACAACAATGGACACCGCATACTGGACCATTCTGACCCTCGAGGAGACTGAGACGCTCTAGGCCTCCAGCTACCCATGCCCGCCAGGCTACCGGTTGCCTGCCGACTGGATGCTGAGCGCTAGAGGAGTTCCATTCCCTCCTATGCCTCAAGGTTCCGCCCGCTAGGCGGCCATCACGAACCACTTCTACCTCGAGCTCACGCTGGAGCAGCGGATGGATCCCCATGGGGATCCCGACAACTACGACAGCTGGAATGCCTTTGACGAGGGTTTAACTCATCAATGCCCATTGTTATGGACTTGGCTTTTGGAGAAGGAGGGAGCGCTGGAGACATCTATCGGCTAGCAAACAAGCACACAGGGGACTCAAAGATTTACCCAGGTTCAGGACTCGTAGAGGTCCCTACTCCTGCTTGTCTGCTCGTGGAATTATCAAAGGAATCGAGGATTACAATGGTGCGCAGATGTGATCTGGCGAGAGTTGTGGAAACTAGGGTTGCGTGTCTCCTCCTCGCCGCCCCCTCCTAGCCTTTATATAGATAGGCTAGGTCTTGGGTAGCAGGTCGAGTCGGTTACATGTTAGGGTTTTTCCCTTTTAGCTTTCTATCTTTAGCTTCTTCTTGTTCTTCAAGCAATCGAGAGTCCGTAGGTTACTCGAGTCCTTCATTTGGGCCCTGGCGACACTGTGGGCCTGTACGTATGCAGGCCGTATATACCAAGCTCGAGTACCTGTAGGGTATACCCATGTCAGTAGCCCCTGAGTGTCCGAGTGTCAGTATTTATTGTTTTCGTGACCTACGTGCCGCAGCTCGCAACCGTCAAAGTCTCCTTCGAGTGTGTCATAGAGGTCGCGGTACGCGATCATGTTGTCATGCAGTGCGTCGCACTCATGCATCGTTTGGTTGACGACCAACTTAGAGTCGCCGTATATAATCAGCCTCTTGGTGCCGCATGCTTTTGCCATCCTCATCCCATGCAGAAGGGCTTTGTACTCAGCTTCATTGTTGGAGGCGGTGAACTGCATTCGCAGGATGTATTTCAGCTTGTCCCCTTGAGGTGATGTCAGTATGACACCGGCACCTGCTCCGTCCTTCCGCTTGGATCCATCGAAGTGCATTGTCCAGAGGTAGGACATATCTGGTTTGTCAGGGAGCTGGTTCTCCATCCAGTGCACGAGGAAGTCAGGGAGAACTTGCGACTTGATTGCGTCGCGCTTTTCGTACGTAATGTCTCGTGGAGACAATTCTATTCCCCAAAGCGCGACTCGTCCCGTGGCGTTGGGGTTATTGAGGATATGCCCCAACGGGGCGTCGTTGACTACCACGATTAGGTGCTCCTGGAAGTAATGGCGCAGTCGCCGGGCGGTCATGAAGACGTCGTACGCTAGCTTCTGGTAGTGCGGGTATCGCTGTTTTGTTGGTGTGAGGACCTCGCTGAGGTAGTAAACTGGCCACTGTACTCTGCGGACCTTGTTTTCCTCGGCTCGTTCGACCACGAGTACTGTGCTGACCACTTGGTTGGTGGCAAAGATATACAGCAACAGTGGTTCCCTTTCTCGTGGGGTCACCAGTACTAGCGAAGTGGATAGCAGGCGCTTGAGGTCTTCGAATGCTTCTTGTGCTTCATTGGTCCACTCGAATTTTTCAGCTCTGCGGAGGAGCTGGTAGAAGGGCAGTGCCTTTTCCCCCATCCGGCTCATTCATCGACTGAGGGCCGCGATTCGCCCAGCCAGCTGCTGGACGCCCCTTATGTTTTTCGGCTTCTCCATTGCCAGTATGGCTTTTATTTTCTTCGGGTTCGCCTCAATTCCCCTCGCGGAGATGAGATACCCGAGTAGTTGCCCAGATGGTACGCCGAAGGCGCATTTGTCCAGATTGAGCTTGATCCGGTAGCGGTCGAGGTTGGCGAAGGTGTCGCGCAAATCGTCGATTAAGGAGGCTTCCTCCTTGGTCTTGATTACTATGTCGTCGACATAGACTTGAATGTTGCGATTGAGTTTCTCCTTGAGACAAGCCTGCATGCACCGCTAATAGGTGGCTCCTGCGTTTTTTAGCCCGAAGGGCATTGTATTGTAGCAGAACACACCAAAGGGTGTTGTAAACGCTATTTTTTCTTGATCTTCCTCCTTCATTTGAATCTGGTTATAGCCTGAGTAGGCGTCTAGGAAGCAGAGGCGTTCGCATCCTATGGTGGAGTCGATGATCTGGTCGATTCTCGGTAGCGGGAAGTGATCCTTTGGACAGTGCTTATTTAAAGAGGTGAAGTCCACGCACATCCGCAGGATGTCCGTGTCCTTTTTGGGTACTAGCACCATATTAGCGAGCCAAGTGCTTTCCTTGATCTCGCGTATGAATTTGGCGTCGAGGAGTCTGTTGATCTCCATCCCGATTGCCTTTGCTCTTGGATCAGATAATCGCCGTATTGTTTGCTTGACTGACCTTGCGTCTGGGTTGACGTTGAGTGCGTGCTCGGCAAATTCCCTGGGAACTCCTGGCATGTCCGCTGGACACCAGGCGAAGATTTCCCAGTGCTCACGGAGGAATTCGACGAGTGCGAGTTCCTATGCGGGACTCAAGTTGTTGGCGATGAGGGCCGTCTTTGCGGGATCTAATGGGTGGACCTGCACTTTCTTTGTGTGCACCGATGAGTCAAAGGAGAGATCAGGTGAACTTGGCCGGCTCAGGGGAGGCAGACTGTTGTCTGTCGACTCCTTTTGTCTCGCGAGTTCCTCCTACATGCCGAAGGACTAGGAGATTCTGTTGAATTCCCTGTCACAACTGTCGGATCTCTCGAAGCTCCCATTGACCGTGATGACGCCATTGGGACCTAGCATTTTCATCTGTAGGTAGGCGTAGTGGGGCACTACCATGAACCTAGCGAACGTGACGCACCTGAGGATGAAGTGGTACTATGAGGGCCAGTCGACGACCTCAAAGTCGATGCGCTCGCGCTGGAAGTTCTTCAGCGTGCCGAAGATGACGTCGAGCTTGATTTTACCCAGGGGGTATACGCCTTTCCCTGGGACGATGCCATGGAATGTTGTATCCGAGGCCTCTAGGCAAGTTAGATGGATCCTCATTGCTCGCAAGGTACTCGCGAATATAAGGTTGATGTCGCTCCCGCCGTCCATGAAGACGCGGCTCATGTCGAAACCTCCGATCTGCGCCTCGAGTACGAGGGGGCAATGGCCTGGACGGGGTACTGGAGGCGGATGATCGCGTTTGTCGAAGGTGATGCAGGACTCGCTGCCACTGAGGTACTCAGTAGTGGGTGGTGGCGAGTGTGTGGCCAGGTTGACTTGGCGAGTGATGGCCTTCTGCACCTGATTCAAGGGGCGTCCCTTTTGGATCATCATGGTGCCCATAGCTCGGGGGTACGGTTTGCCCCTGTGGTGCTAGTCCGGCGCAGCTGCATTCGAGGGTGGCCCAGGTGGTGGTGGTGGAGCGCCATGTGCCACGGCGCCTGGAGCGGCTCCGTAGCCTCTTTCGACTGTGTTGCGGTTCATCCGAACCAATCCCTCATGTAGCTTGAGAAACTCACGGCAATCCTTGAGGAGGTGGCTAGATTTCTTCTTTCCATCATGCTTGTCAATGTAGAAGTGTACCGTACATGGCCCGGACAGTTTGTCCTCAATGGATGTCATGGATGCTTCATCGCGATTGCGGCGTTGCCACACTTGCGTAGTTTTCCTAGAATTGCAGTATCCGCCGCTACGGTATCCGCTGTTGCGGTTATCGTCGCGTCTGTCGGTGTAGCCAACTGCGACCATGTTGACGTCGTCGCGATCGTCGTAGATGCGCATGCGGCGTTTGCCTCGGCGATCGTGTCTGCGCTCGAGTTCCGCCTCCTCGTCGGAGTGAACACGATTCTTCACTGAATCTTCTCCATCGGCGCACCGATTCGCGATTTCCATCAGTTGGTCGATGGTTTGGGGCTTTGAGTGGCCTAGATCCTCCCTGAGCTCTAGGCGGTGAACGCCGCCCTTGAACACGTCAATCGCGCGATCCTCCGAGATGTTCTCTGCGGAGTTCTTAATGATGGGCCACCTTTGGATGTAGGAGCATAGCGATTCGCCGGATCTTTGCTGGCAGCACCTCAGCTCTTTGATTGATGCGGGCCGCTTGTACGTGCCCTTGAAGTTGCGCACAAAGCTGTAAACCAGCTCATCCTAGCTGTGAATGGATCCGCGCGGGAGGTTGTTGAGCCATGCTCGAGCGACGCCTTACAGCTGTAGCTGTAAGCATTGCATGGCCGTGCTTCGACTGCTGCCATGGAGCCTGACGGAGGAGATGTTCTCCTCCAGCCAGATCTTCGGGTCCTATAGGCCATCAAACTTTGGGTTCTCCGATGGGAGTTTAAACCCTTTAGGCATTCGCTTTTGCCTGATGGATCTGCTGAAGCATCTGGCGCCGCAGAGCTCCACATCTTCCTCTTCCGAGTCAGTCGACCGGGCACGTCGCGCCCTTGATTTGTCAATGGTGCGCAGATGTGATCTGGCGAGAGTTGTGGAAACTAGGGTTGCGTGTCTCCTCCTCGCCGCCCCCTCCTAGCCTTTATATAGATAGGCTAGGTCTCAGGTAGCAGGTCGAGTCGGTTACATGTTAGGGTTTTTCCCTTTTAACTTTCTATCTTTAGCTTCTTCTTGTTCTTCAAGCAATCGAGAGTCCGTAGGTTACTCAAGTCCTTCATTTGGGCCCTGGCAACACCGTGGGCCTCTTCGTATGCAGGCCGTATATACCAAGCTCGAGTACCTGTAGGGTATACCCATGTCAACCTTCCTCGCTAACCGGCAGGAAAGTGAGCTCGCTAGGTATGAGGGTGATGCGCCACCCCCGGTGAACCACAACGAAGTCGGTCGCCGCATGTGGTGGGCAAACCAGACTATCGTTGGTGTGATGCGATACATCACCTAGGGAGATCATCCTCGCTTGTGGTGCCCGCACTTTGAACCTCCACAGAGCCACATGAAGGGTAGTGGTGGTGAAGGTCGCGGGCGTAGCGGCATCGTCATCCTCGATCCCTCCCCCTCGTGCGTCGTGAATCCGAGGCCGGAGTAGCAGGTGCCCCTAGAATATGCCCCGGTTGGGCTTAGGATCTAGCCGCGTGCGCCTAGGGGCGATGATGACGATGATGACAAAGACGAAGACGACCCTGACGCTATGTACTATAAGGCTAGACATGAGTATGACTAATAGGGGGCCTTTAGTCCTGATTTCGTAGTCCCTGTTTTTTAATAACAATAAATTTCTTGAGTGTTAGTCCTGGTTGGTCTCTCTACAACTTTCCAGAACTATGAAGATATTGTTCTATTCTTGGGCCGGTGAGCTAACTAATTTCATATATTAGGGAGTGCCTCTATGGCCAGCTTAAGGGAGATGCCCGAGGACTGGATCCTCAGGCATCTCCCTGAAGCTGGCCGTAGTGTTGTCCCAACTCTCGCAAACCATGAATACAACAGGGAGCTAACTAATTTCACATATTAGGGAGTGACTCTATGGCCAGTTTGTTGGAGATGCCAGAGGACTGGATCCTTAGGCATCTCCCTCAAACTGGTCGTAGTGGTGTCCGTACTCCCTCAAGCTGGTCATAGTGGATCCTTAGTGTTTGAAGTTGATAACTTCACAAGGATGCCGACCTATTTATAGTGTCGCCACCCATGTTTAGTCCCGGTTGGTGTCTCCAACCAGGACTAAAGATGAACCTTTAGTCCCGGGTGGAAACACCAACCGGGGCTAAACATATTTCCCGCCATGTTTTCCCGCCATGTTTTCCCGCCATGTTTTCCCGCCACGTTTTCCCGCCATGTTTTCCTGCCCTTTCGCTCTATATATAGGTCGGCGACCGTCATGACCACCACACATCCACACATTCCCCGCCACATATACACACATTCCCCGCCGCCTACTTTAGGATGCCCCTGCGTGTTCGTCCACGACTCGGCGGCAACGACGGTAGAGTACTGGGCTCCGTCGGACATGTACGAGACTGGGTTCTGTCGGGCTGGCACTAGGAGGTGCTACCTTCCAGGACATGTAGCTTGGTGAGGAATCTAGGTCCCATCGTCGACCCAAAGCTTCTTTGGTGGCGGTCGCATGATCCAGGAGTGGTGCAGAGGGAGCCGACCCCTGAGGAGGTGGTACGGAGGCGTGTTAGGGAGGAGGGGAGCACGTCCGCCGCTATATGTATGCATTGGAGGTCAGGTTTTCCAATACCCGACAGCTTCTTCAGGGACCTCACTCGAGCTATGCTCATGTGATGCTTCCTTCTCTTTGGGTGACCACCTCCCGTGGCTCAGAACCTGGTCGTCGACGTCTAGTTTGATTGAGCAAGATGTATTACATGAAAGGGGGGACTTTATGTCTCAAATAAAAGGTTTAATACATTACATAGATTTATGTCTCAAATAAAAGGTTTAATACATTATTACACATCACCAACATCTAGTGTTGTGGTTTTCTTCTGCACTGTAGCCATGGAGAATCTTCATCATTTAACAGGATGCTTAGGTCAGTTTTCACTTTGAAGGGCAGAATTTCATGAAACTTATTATAATCTTCTAACATGTCTATCTTGTCATCCACTCCCACGATGTTTCTTTTCCTTGAAATAACTATGTGGCGCTTTGGCTCATTGTATTCTGTATTATTTTGCTTATCTTTCCTTTTTCTCGGTTTGCTAGACATGTCCTTCACATAGAAAACCTGAGCCACATTGTTGGCTAGGACGAATGGTTCATCCATGTACGCAAGATTGTTGAGATCCACTGTTCATGCCATATTTTTGGTCTATATGTACCCTGCCTCCTGTTAGCTTGACCCATTTGCACCGAAACAAAGGGACCTTAAAAGTAGGTGCATAGTCAAGTTCCCATATCTCCTCTATGTACCCATAATATGTATCCTTCTGCCCATTATCATCTGTTGCATCAAAGAGGATACCACTGTTTTGGTTGGTGCTCTTTTTATCTTGGGCGATCGGGTAAAATGTATTCCCATTTATCTCGTACCCTTGGAAAGTACATATAGTCGAAGATGGTAACCTGGCCAACGAGTATAACTGATCTCTAACAGTGGTGTTATTCATGAGATGTGTGTGTAACCAATTGTCAAAATTCTTCTCGTGTTCCCCTTTAATCAAGGAGTCGGGCTTCCCCGGGTTTTCGGAGCGTAGAATATTCTTGTGTTTCTCGATATACGGAGCCACCACGGTGGAATTGTGAAGAACTGTGTAGTGTGCTTTAGTGAAAGAATGCTCGTCCCTACATACCATTGATTTCCTTCCTAGTGTGCCTTTTCCAGTCAGCCTCCCCTCATACCGTGATTCAGGAACACCAATTGGCTTAAGGTCAAGAATAAAGTCAACACAAAACTCAATGACCTCCTCTATTCCATAGCCCTTGGAGATGCTTCCTTCTGACCTGGAATGGTTATGAACATATTTATTTAAGACTCCCATGAACCTCTCGAAGGGGAACATATTGTGTAGAAACACAGGACCAAGAATTCTAATCTCTTCGACTAGGTGAACTAGGAGGTGCGTCATAATGTTGAAGAAGGATGGCGGGAACAACAACTCGAAGCTGACCAGACATTGGACCACATCAATTTGTAACCTTGATAGACTTTTTTGATCGATTACCTTCTGAGAAATTGCATTGAGGAATGCACATACCTTCACAATGCCTAGTCAAATATTTTCTGGTAGAATTCCCCTCAATGCAACCGGACGCAATTGCGTCATAAGCACGTGGCAGTCATGAGACTTTAGGTTTTGAAATTTTTTCTCTTTCATATTTACTATTCCCTTTATATTCGATGAGAAGCCATACGGGACCTTAATACTGAAAAGGACTTCAAAAAAGATTTCCTTCTCTTCTTTGGTAAGAGCATAGCTGGCAAGCCCTTGAAACTGCCCTGGATGCTCGCCGTCTCGTCCTTTATGATGTTGCCGGTCCTCCTATGCTTCCGGGGTATCTTTTGACTTCCCATACAAGCCTAGGAAGCCTAGAATATTCACGCAAATATTCTTCGTCAGGTGCATCACGTCGATTGCACAACCGACATCATGCACTTTCCAATAGGGTAGCTCCCAAAATATAGATTTCTTCTTCCACCTGGGTGTGTGTCTGTCAGCGTCTTTCAGAATAGGTTGTCCTCCAGGACCCTTTCCAAAGATTACATCTAAATCCTTGACCATACCAAATACATCAGCACCAGTATGGGGGACAGGCTTCGTCCGGGTTTCTGCCTTGCCATTGAAATGCTTGCCTTTCTTCCTTAAGGGATGACTGGGCGGAAGAAGACGACAATTGTACGGGTACACATTCTTCCTACATTTATCCAGATATATATTTTCAGTCTCATCTAAACAGTGCATACATGCATTGTGTCCTTTGTTCGTCTGTCCTGAAATGTTACTAAGAGTAGGCCAATCATTGATGGTTACGAACAACAACAATTGTAGGTAAAATTCCTAATGTTTGTGCTCATCCCACACACGTACACCTGGTTTGGCCCACAACTGTAAAAGTTTATCAACTAATGGTCTTACGTACACATCAATGTTGTTGTCGGGTTGCTTCAGGCCTTGGATGAGCACTGGCATCATAATGAACTACCGCTTCATGCATAACCAAGGAGAAATATTGTAGATACATAGAGTCAAGGACCAGTTGCTATGACTGCAGTTCTGCTCCCCAAAAGGATTCATGCCATCGGTACTTAGACCAAACCATAAGTTCCTTGCGTCACCAGCAAAGTCCGGAAAGTCTCTCTCGATTTTTTTCCACTGACGACCATCAGCAGGGTGCTTCAACATCCCTTCTTTCTTATGGTCTTCCATGTGCCATCCCAACAACTTGGCATGCTCTTTGTTTCTGAATAAACGTTTCAACTGTGGTATTATAGGAGCATACCACATCACCTTGGCAGGAACCCTCTTCCTGGGTGGCTTTCCCTCAATATTACCAGGATCATCTTTTCTGATCTTATACCGCAATACAGTGCATACCGGGCATTTATCCATATTCTCGTACTTCTCACCATGGTAGAGGATGCAGTCATTAGGGCATGCATGTATCGTCTGCACGTCTAATCCTAGAGGGCAGACAAGCTTCTTTGCTTTGTACGTACTGGAGGGCAATTCATTATTTTTTGGAAGCAGCTGCTTCATTATTACCAGCAACTTTTCAAATCCCGAGTTAGTCACACCGGTCTATGCCTTCCACTTCAGTAATTCTAGTCTGCTATCCAGCTTCTTCTGGCCACCTTCACAAGTTGGGTACAACAATTTGTTGTGGTCCTATAACATCTGCTCGAACTGCAACCTCTCCTTTTCTATGTCGTAGTGTCGCTTTGCATCAAAAATGATCCGACCAAGATCATCAGCGGGCTCATCTGGTTCCCATTCTTCACCCCCTTCTTCTTCATTGTCTTTCATTGCGGTATCAGCATATTCAGGGAACATAGATCAGTAGTTTTCATCATCGTTATCTTCTTCATCGCCGTCTTCCATCATAACCCCTCTTTCTCCGTGCTTGGTCCGAACAATATAGCTGGACATGAAACCGGACCGAAGCAGGTGGCTCTGAATGACTCTTGAGGAAGTGTGAGCCTGCTCATTCAGACATTCAACACATGGACAACACATAAAACCATCCCGCCGCTTGTTCGCCTCGGCCACAAGGCGAAAAGAACGCACGCCTTCTCTATAAGCATCTGTAACACCCTCGAATCGGCCCTATGCAAGTTTTAGCGATTCCCGCCAAACCCGCATAGAAACGATTCAAAGATGTCCACCAGGCACTTGCGTGTGGGTGGAAAACAAAGTAATAACATTACACAATAGTCCACGATGGAACCCACAGAACATATATATATACAACAACGACTCAAAGAGTCAAAAATACAGATATACAATACGAAGATCCAAATCACCTTGAAAACGATACAACATCCGAGTACGGATAAGATGCAAATGGGGCTAAGAGCCCTGAAGAATAACCAATGGCGTCCATAACCCTGCCTAGGCCAAGTCGGAAGGGTAACCCTGCTAACGACGTCGATCTCAAACCTGCTAAAACAAAAGGGGAGCTGACAAAGGGCAAAGGAAAAAGAGGAGCGTCAGTACTGAGGCCAGTACATGGCGAGGCTAGAATTCGACGGCTCTCGCCTACATAGGTATGGTGGACTGAAGTGGCAGCGAAGCATGCACTAAACAACCTATAGAGACTCGATAAACTGTTGGCTATTAGAGAGAGATAAGAAAGACCTATTCGGAACCAACCTTATACTAACACCAATCATACCCATCCAGGCATTTCCCCCTCGAGACCAAACAAGGAAGTCAAACCGAGGAACTCACACAGTTGGTAGTTTTATTCATTCCATTATAGTTGAAGCACTTACTAGTCAGATATAGATAGCATGGGTCATCCTGATAGCATAAGTAGTGGGCAGTTTTAGTTCACCATTCAGTTGTAGTTATAGTACTTACTAGTCAGATACAATTAGCATGTGACATCCCAAACCCAGCAGTTGTTGGCACTTTTATTTCATTCCATTGGAGTTGTGGTACTTACTAGGCAGGTATAACATGACACGATACACCCTAGTTCCACCAGTTGTTGGCACTTTTATTATCCATTCCATTGTAGCGAAGCTGATTACTAGTCACATATTAAGTCAAATTTATAGCACTACTTTAGTTATGCTTGTCTATGATCGAGATACTGTGCTCCAAGTCATCCATAACCGCGGACACGGCTTTTAGAAAGATTTACCATGTAGGGGTGCACAAATAGCAACACACACACGATCAAACTCGGAAAAACCAAATCAAAACCCAACGAGGCTTTCATGACAAAGCAATCACAGGATTCATAAATCATTTCAGGGGGCCACCCCACTAAGCTACCCGCAACGAAGTTGGCCGGCTCCGAGATGGACCCAGGGTTTGTGTAGATGGCGGTAAACGACTAGGAACCCAAAAGTGTGACTGGGCTTGTCGATACAGCGGAAACGTGTCACGATCCAAAATAGTACAGGTGCTCCACGCACAATCGTAAATAAAGCAGTAAAGCATGGCATAAGTACATGATAGTAATAAAGACCCAAACTACTTTGTGGCCCCAAGAAATAAGAAATGAATCAAGCTCTGGCTAAGGGGGATCCATAGGGTCTCCTGGATATGGATAGTGCGAATAATCAAGGAACATGTATCAAGTACTCGGGGCCTACGGGACACAAGTGGACATGAAAAACCAAATAGCATATATTGTCCACCGGTGCCTCTTTCATTAGTTGTCCTAGCAATTTAATAGTTGTATTTAAAGTCATGATCCTCTCCACCGTAAAGCATATGACAACATTCCAACAACTGTGTGGTACTTCACGACACGGGATCGCACCTGAGTAAGCGACTACGACTCGCAAGACCATATAACTACCAAAAAACAGGTAATAGGAGGTGTCCAAGGCAATATAAAGGCTGCATGGAATATATCTGGTACGGAACACTAAAGCATCACGACACGGATAGAAATAGATCAACAGGAGGAAATAAAGACTATAAATGCAAAATAGGTAGAAAGGGGGAGAATGCTCGCCTTGAAAACATAGCCAAAGATACACCAAAGAACTTGTCGATACTCGCATCCACTCAACGGCCTAATCTGCGAAGAAGCAAATCACTAAAAGAAACACCGGATGCACTATTTATTACTACGGCAAAGAATTAGCATGTTCATGATATGATGCATGGCATGGCAAGATGCGGTGCAATTAGGCAATATTAAGTGGAACCGGTGTCCCAACAATTAATTAGAAGGTTCAAGTTATTTAGATACCCGCAATTTAAATGTTGTCTTAACAAGACAAAATATGGCATCGGTTCGCTACAAAAATTTAAATGGAGCCAATATAAGACTAGAAAAGTCAGCATATGGTCTCCATATTTAATTTAGGTGAATCTTCGAAATAGCCCCAAGCACCCGCAATATGTATGCAAACATGTTCAATTAATATGCAACAATTATATTTCATTATAAAATAGGGGGCTCGGAAAAGGGGGATCACATCATGGTCCGAAGATCTTGGGGCTCAAAGGGGTTCGACGGGATCAGTCTTTGGACTCCGGGATCGGGCTTCGGTTCGAGGCTTCGCGATTTGGATCTGGGAAGGAGACCTTGTGGTTCAGACTTCAAGGGCAAGTGTAGGAGTGCTTGATGACCCGTGAGGAAGTTCTTGGCGGTTATTCTTTGGCACCTCTGGTCCGGTACGGTCTTGGATTCCATGTTCATCCTCCCGAGATACCGGGTCGACGACGAGATCTTGTCGAGTCTTGTCACCTTGCGAGCACACCAATGCTATGCAGATCTTCTCGAGGGAACATAAACAAACAACAAGGCATGGGTGACCATCTGGCTTCATACGAACATGTCACATACATGCTACTGCTAGAGGATTACAAAATTATCGGGCTCACCACACAATAATGTATCCACCTAGAAGGAGCACGGGCAGCAACAAACCAAGCACACAGGAGGCGACTGCGTGGACAGTGGCATCTTGGATGTCTGATTGGAAGCAGAGGAGACGGGTAGTACGGCTGTCGGTGCCGGCCGGGAAAGCGACGAGGAGAACCGGAGACTAGGGAGTAGCTGCGCTGGAGAGGAGGGCGTGGCCGAGCCGGCGGGGAAGCTTGGCCGGAGGATGGAGCTGCGGTACCGATGTAGAAGAAGGACGGCGCGGGGTTGGTGCAGAGGGCAGCGGCGACCAAAGGTCAACGAAGATGAGCGTCGCGGGCATGGCTGGAGAGGAACGCGAGGGAAGCGGCGCGAGGCTATGCAGAGCCGGAGTGGCGGGGCTTCTGCGAGGTTGCTGCGGCCGGGGGAGGAGCTCGGGGCAGCGTCGAAGAAGAAGGGCCACGAGGAAGGGATACCGGAAGTGGAGCTGAGGCAGGGCCGGCGAACGCGGGCGACTAGAGTAGGGCCCAGGCGGCGGCGGTTGGTGGTGAGCCCCTGACGGCAATGACGGGGAGGTTGCGTGCAGGAAGAGAGAGGCGAGGCGCGAGGTGGGGCTGGGATCGCGGGGAGTGCGGCGCTGGGGTGGGGCCACGTACGCGTGTGTGTGCGCTTGCGGCCCGATCCGCTGGGTCGTGCTGCTGGACTGCTACGCACGCGTGTGTCTGAGTGTGGCGGCGGCGTGGTGGGATGTGTTCTAGGGTGAGGGTCAGGTAGAATTAGGGTTTGGGTCTAGATGGGTTGGACTGGGTGGTAGGTGGTCTGGCTGGTTGGGCCTCTGGCCCAATCAGCTAGACTCCCCCCCCCCCAAAAACATTGTTTTATTTTAAAAGATCTTTATAAATAGTTTTTAGACAAAACAAAATATCCAGAAACATCGGAGTTTTATCATTTGAAATAAAGAGGGGGGCAAATAGAAAACAAAGATAGGCTTTTGGAGAAAAGTTGTAGGCAAAGATGCATGATGACATGACAATGCTCAAATGCAATGTGGCATGATGACATGAGCATGCGGTCATGATGATGCATAAACAAAAACAACACGCGATTTTCTAGGAGTGGTTTTACCGGGGTGCTACAACATCAGAGCGTCGGTCACTGTACATCCATGGATGACTCATCTGCATCATACAGCCATATATATCAAACAGTACTCAAATTAGTACCACGCGGTCTAAACAAGAAAATAGTTGCTAACCTTTTAGGACACTTCAAAACAAAGAGGAGAAACCTTAAGTGTGGCCCGGGCACCTCATATCATGTTTGTCTTATGTGAACTCAAGTGGCATCGCTTCCACAAGCATTTCATCAAGCACCTCTAGTGCATAAGAGAAAAAACCTAGCTCAAACTTTGCTACACCTTCCCCCATGAAAAAATAGATGAGAGTTGTGCCATATATAGGCCAGCCCCATTGGTCCCGGTTTGAGATACAAACCGGGACTAATCGGTGTGCCAGGACAGCGCATCAGGCTCAAGACCCTTTGATCCCTTTTTGTATCTCAAACCGGGATAAAATGTCTCTTACGGGCTAGGACAAATGGTTTCGGGGGATAGCGGGACTGGCCTACCATGTCCATCGCGAAGTTGACCGCAAAGGCTGCCCCTTACACCGATCGGGTCTTGGCGATGGGGGATCTGCTGCCATACTAGGAGACGGTGTTGGCGCCTGGCGACCCCGAGCCGAAGCACCACGATATGAAGTCGGAGCAGCCCTTCCGATCGTCGTTGTCGAAGTCGCTGACGTCATACCCGACGAACCCCTGGCAGCCTTTTATTCGTGTCAAGGGGGGTGGTGCTGCTTCTTCATCAGGGCCTGCGGAATAAACAATGTAATTGTCCAATTTGTGATGTATGCCAAGTGGCGACTGTTGTAAAGTATTTTGCGATATATGCCAAGGGGAGTCGATCGACTCATATTGCAACTAGGATTGTGTGGTGTGTTTGTTTTTGGTTGAGCGAGTCCCCGAGCGCATCCGCCCTTTAATGGGGTATAACTCGATTGTATACTTTTGTGTATTGTTTTGGTTATGCACTTGTTTTTATCTCTCGCGTCTTCTGAGTGGCGAGTCCCCGAGTGCGAGTAGGACTGCCTTGTAAGCGAGTCCCCGAGCATGGTGCCCGACCACATTGGTCATGTTCCTGTTGCAGGTTGTGAATGTGTTGTTTGTAACGCGTCTCCTCCCCTGGCCCGGAGAGCCAGTCGCTTGGCGAGTCCTAGGCAGCTCTCTTACTTGGTGTGTTCCCAAGCCGCATGGTGGTTCCCGTTTTGCGGAGTCCCTGTGCGTGGTACTTAACCGTTCGAGTCGCTTTGCATGAGGATGGGAGGGACAGGTCGCTGTGAGAAGCATGTATCGGTTGTCTTGGCCCGGTGGGCCAGTCGGGCTAGGCGACTCCAATGGCGGCTCCAGGTTGGCGTTTTCATGGACGACCCAAGGCCCGAATATTTCCGGTGCCCTTGTGTCGCACTACTTAGCCGTGCCGGTCGCTCCACCAGAGGTTGACTTCCGTAAGTAGCGTATTGCTAATATGTACGAGTGAGAGTGGCACAAGAATATGACGAGTGGACACAATTTGTGCGATCCAGATGAATTTCATTATATATGCCAGCGGAGTACAATGAGGTTCTAAGTATAGAACTTTCTGAGGAGGTTTACATTCCATGGCCTCCCGACCTCCAGTTGGCCGTCACCCCGTATGTTGATGAGGTAGTAGGCATCATTGCCAAGGACTCGGCCTATGGTGAACGGCCCCTCCCATGGGGGGGAGAGTTTGTGCATGCCCTTCTTGTCTTGGGCTAGTCGTAGGACCAGGTCGCCTTCCTGGAAGGTGCGGGTTCGCACTCGGAGGTTGTGGTAGCGGCGGAGTCCTTGCTGGTATATGGTGGTGCGGGAGCGAGCCAGGTCGCGTGCCTCGTCGAGTTGATCGATGCTGTCTTGGCGGGCAACCTCGTTGGCCGCCTCGACGTAGTTGGCGACTCGGGTGAGTCGTGATCCAGGTCAGTTGGCATTATGGCCTCGACGCCATACACCATGAAGAAGGGCATGAACCCGGTGGAGCGATTGACGGAGGTGCGGATCTCCCCTATCACAGAGGGGAGCTCGTCGACCCAGCATCCTGGGGTGCGCTCGAGGGGCACCTGGATTCGTGGCTTGAGCCCGTGGAGGACGCTCTGGTTGGCGTGTTTTGCTTGGCCATTTGACTCCGGGTGGGCGACTGATGCGAGGTCGAGTCGTATGCCATGCTCTTCACAGAACCGCCATGGCCCACTTGGCGAAGTTGGTGCCATTGTCTGTTATGATGCTATGTGGGTAGCCGTACCGGTAGATGAGCTCGCGTAGGAACTTGGTGGCCATCTTGCCGTCGCACTTTTTTATTGGCTTGGCCTCGACCCATTTGGTGAACTTGTCGACTGTGACCAGGAGGTGAGTGAAGCCAGACGGGGCCTTCTTGAACGGGCCTACCATGTCCATGCCCCATACGGCGAATGGCCACGTGATGGGGATGGTCTTGAGTGCCGAGCCAGGGAGGTGCGTCTGGTGGGTGTACTTTTGACACCCGATGCATCGTTGATGATGTTGGTGGCATCAGCGTGTGTGGTGAGCCAGTAAAACCGTGTCGCATGGCCTTGGCGACTAGCGACTTGGCGCCGGCGTGATGGCCGCAGTCGCCGGCGTGAATGCCCTGGAGGATCTTGCGGCCTTCTTCTGGCTGTACGCAGCGCTGGAACACGTCGGTCATGCTGCGTCTATGGAGCTCGCCGTTGATGATGACGAAGGATTTACAGCGGCGCACAATCATTCCCGCCTCTGTCTCATTGCTTGGTAGGAGTTTGTGTTCCAAGAAGGCGACGTATGGTGCTTTCCAGTCGCTAGGTTCCACAACCATGGCGACTAAGGCCGGTTTTGGTTGCAGTGGGATCTCGACGTCGATCTGTTTTGGTAGGCTGACCGACGGTTTGTGGATGATGTCGAGGAAGACGCCTACTGGTGGCGCTTGCCGGGTCGATCCGATGCGGGAGAAGGCGTCTGCCTCCTCGTTTTTGCGCCTATTGATCCACTCGACGGAGTAGCCGTCAAAGTGTCCTCCCAACTGGTCGACAACTTGGCAATACGCGATCATTGTTGGGGAGACGACGTCGCACGTCCTAGCGACTTGGCCGGCGACTAGGTCGGAGTCGCCATAACATCGTAGACGGTTGACATTCATCTCCTTAGCGGCTCTCATGCCGTGAAGAAGGGCCTCATATTCTGCCATGTTGTTGGTGTAGAGCTTGAAGTTGAGGTGGAGCACGTAGCGGAGCTTGTCTCCTTTGGGAGAGGTCAGTATGACCCCAGCCCCTGCGCCGTCGGCGTTCTTGGAGCCGTCAAAATGGAGCGACCAGTAGTGGAGGTACGGGAGCTTCTCTGGCTGCTGTGCTTCTTCCCAGTCTGCAAGAAAATCAGCCAGGGCTTGTGACTTGATCGCTTTGCAGGGCTCGTATTTGATGTTGTGGACGCCGATTTCGACGGCCCACTTGGCGACTCGCCTAGTCGCCTCGCGATTGCGTATGATGTCTTGCAGGGGCGCGTAGGAGACCACCGTGATTGGGTGCTCCTGGAAGTAGTGTGGGAGTCGCCGCTGTGCTCGGAATACCGGGTACACCAGTTTTTGGTATTACGGGTACCGCTATTGCGAGTCCGTTAGGACTTCGCTAATGTAGTAGACGGGGCGCTGTATGGGGCGCTCCTTGCCTTCTTCCGGTCGTTCGACGACCATCACGGTGCTGACAACGCGAGTAGAGGCCGCGACGTAAACGAGCATTGGCTCTTTGTCGAGTGGAGCAACGAGTAGTAGGGCCACGAGTAGCACTTCTTTGAGCGCTTTGAGTGCGTCGTCGGCCTCCGCGTCCCATTGGAACGTGGGGTTCTTGCGCATCAGGCGGTAGAGGGCATTGCCTTCTCGCCTAGTCGGGGGATGAAGCGACTGAGGGCCGCGACTCGCCCTGCCAACTTCTGGACGTCGCGCAGGCACTCGGGTTTCCCGAGTCGCGCGATGGTGTCGATCTTGGTGGGGTTGGCTTCGATGCCTCGCTTGGAGACTACATATCCCAGGAGCTGTCCAGTGGGGACACCGAAGGTGCATTTTCTGGGGTTCAGCTTGATGTTGTACCTCCGCAGGTTTGCGAAGGGTTCGGCTAGGTCGGCGAGCAGGTCGTCCTGGCGGGTGGATTTTACCACCATGTCATCGATGTAGACGTGAATGTTGCGGCCAATTTGGCTCGCTAGACACTCCTGCATGCACCTCTGGTATGTGGCACCTGCGTTCTTGAGGCCGAACGTCATGGCCATGTAGCAGAAGGCACCGAATGGCGTAATGAACGTCGTCTTCTCCTCGTCCTCGACTGCCATCTTGATCTGGTTATAACCAGAGTAAGCGTCAAGGAAGCACAGCGACTCCGATCCCGCGGTCGAGTCGATGATCTGATTGATGCGCGGTAGGACGAATTCCTCCTTCGGGCAGGCGCTGTTGAGGTTGGTGTAGTCGATGCACATTCTCCATGTGTTTTTTTTTTAGAACTAGGACTAGGTTTGCCAGCCACTTGGAGTATTTGATTGGCCGGATGAAGCCTGCGGCTAGCAAGCGCTGAACTTCTTCAGCGATTGCTCGACGACGCTCTTCATTGAAGGGTCGTAGCGACTGCTTTACTGGTCGCATTTTGGGGTCGGCGTTGAGTTTGTGCTCAGCGAGTTCCCTCGGGACACCTGGCATGTCAGATGGCTTCCATGCGAAGATGTCGCGGTTCTCACAGAGGAACCCGATGAGCGCGCTTTCCTATGTGGGGCTCATGTGCGCCCCAATGGTGACCGTCTGGCTGGAGTCACCTGGGACAAGCTCGACGGTGCGGGTGTGTGTCGTCGCCTCGAACGTGGAGTTCGTGGCGGTTGGTTTCTTCAGGATGGTGGGGTCATCCTTGTTAAGGTTGCCCGCGAATTTCGCGAGCTACTCCGCGTGGTCGGTTTCCGTGGCGATGACAGTGTTGGCGAGCTTGGCGCCTTTGTCTTCGCATTCCACGGCCATGTCGGGGTCGCCGTGGACGGTGATGATGCCGCTTGGCCCAGGGAGCTTCATCATGTTGTAGGCATAGTGCGGGGTTGCCATGAATTTTGCGAATGCTTGGCGACCCAGGACACAGTGGTAGGGGCTGCAGAAGTTCACCAGCTCGAATACGATCCTCTCTGTGCGGTAGTTTGCCAGAGTGCCGAAGGTGACTGGCAGCATCACCTTCTCGATCGGGTATGCCTTCCAACCGGGGATGATGCCATGGAAGGTTGTTAGGGTTGGCTCAATGGCTGTTTCTAGGAGCTGGAGCCTCTTGAACGTGTCCAGGTACAGGATGTTAATGGAACTCCCACCGTCCATTAGTGTCTTGGGCAGCCAGTAGTCGGCCACCTTGGGCCTGACTACCAGGGCGACTCGCCCTGGGTATTCGATCCTTGGCGCGTGGTCCTGGCGGCTCCAGGTGATACTCTGCTCAGACCAGTTGAGGAAGCGAGGGATGTCGACTTGTGTCACCGCATTGACGGCGACCGCGCGGGCGAGCACCTTCTTCTCGCGTTTGGTGCCGAGTCCGATGAAGGTGTGTAGCGAGCCGACGGCGGTGCCGAAGCCGCCACCGTTCCCGTTGTCCCGAGGTGGGTTATTATTGGGGTCCTCCCTTGCTCGCCTTGCCTTCTCAATCTCTTTGAGAGAGTAGCAATCAGTGGTGGTGTGGGTGGCGGGTTTTCCCTCCCTGCTATGGTAGATGCAGGGCTGATTGAGCAGGGCACTGGGGTCGAATTTCGGCCTCGCTGTGTTGTTCGAACGGTAGTTGCCACTGTCGCGGTAGTTTCCTCCATCGCGGCGGTAGTTCTTCGAGTCGCGCTGGCCGTAGCTGGCGTTGGCGACGAAGTCCACTCGCCCGTCCGTGCGGCGCTTGCCGGTGATGCAGGTGTTGCTGTAGCGCATGTCGTGTAGGCGCCCGCTGTCGTGGATGCTGGTGCGACATCTTCCTCCCGACTCGTCGTCGGAGTCTTGGTTGGGGTCCTCCTCCGTGTAGCGTTTGGCGATTTCGAAGAGGTCGGGGATGTTGTCGAGCGTCCGGTAGACCCTCTTGATCTTAGCGACCAGGGGTTCGTACCGGCACACGTTCTTGAAGCAATGTATCGCCGTGTCTGGGTGGATGTCAGAGGCATTGATCCACAGTTCTTGCCATCTTTGGATCCAGCGGCGGGTCGATTCGTGTTGTCCCTGGATGCATCGCTCCAGGTCCTCTATGGTGGTGGCGCGGGTGTAGAAGCCCTCGAAGTGCCTGACGAAGGCGTCCCGCATTTCTTCCCAGGAATCGATGATGTCAGCGGGGAGCGTGTTGATCCATTGCCGGGTCGCACCCTCCATCATCAGGGGGAGGTAGCGAGCGGCGAGCAGGTCGGTGTGCCCTGCGATTCCCATTGCCATGAGGTATGTGTCCAGCCAGAAAGCGGGATCGTACGTCGGGTCGTACTTTTCGATCTCCTTGGGGGCCTTTAAGTTGACGGGGTACTTTTCCCCGCGAATCATGGGCCCGAAGCATTGCGGCCCGACTCGACTGAGCGAGCCTCTTGGTTCCGGGTCGCCGCGGTTGGGGAGGGTGTGTCGCAGGTCGTTAGGCTGGCGCGACCGCCATGCCTGGTTGTGGATGATGTTTGTTCGGGCGTCGAGGGACTGCCCGTTGGGCGACCGTGTTATTCGCTGGTCGCGGCTCGTTGGTTGACAGCACGGGATTGGCGGCCCGTGGTTGGTTCGCCAGGGGCTGGGGTGGTGGGCAAACTAATGCGTTGGCCACCTTGGGGTGGCCGCTTGATGCCGCCCTGCTTGCTGATGAGCGGGAGTACATCCGCCCCCACGGGTTGACTCCTGCGGCTTGTTGCTTGACGACCCTGACGAGTAGGGCCTTGGCGTACTGGATCTGAAGCGCGCCGTCGCCTTGGACGTCGAGGTTGGCGATCGCGGCATCGGCCGTGACGACGTTGTCCATCGGGGTGGAGTATAGTGGTAGCCCGTTGGCGTCGCAGGCTTGAGGCGAGATGATGATCCGCGGTTGGTCCGGCGGGGGCGCGTGGCCCATGGGTGGTGGGGGGCCCCGGTTGCCGGTGCACCAGGTGGTGGTCTTGCGGGGTTGCTCCCGCTTGGCGGCGCGTTCTCACAGTATTCGCGCTCGGCGGCGCATGCGGGGTCGCTCTCGTCGTTGAAGTTCAGGACGCGGCCCTGGACGTTGGAGTTCAGGCGGGTCCTGATGCGGCGCTGGTGATAGAGCGACAGCTCCCGCGCCGTCTCTCGTTCGAGGCGGTATTTTTCACGCTCGGCGAGTTTGTTGCATTGCGCCTCTGCGAGCCGCAGACGGGCTTGCTCCACCTCCGTGGCCATCGCAGTCGGTGGGATCGGCGTGTCGAACAGATCTGGCGGGGCGGCCGTGTTGCCCGCCATGTAGATCGCGTTGAAGCGATTGGATCTAGCGCGAAAATCCTCGGGGGACTCCGAGCCCGAATCGGAGTCGAAGATCCCTAGGATGGAGGAGTCCTCGAAGTCCTCGGGGTTGGAGACTCGCGTGATGGAGTCCTCCCATGATGCGGCGGTGATGGATCCGTCGACCGAGGCAGGGGTCGCGGAGTCGACGTCGTCGTTGGTGGTGGCCTTAGTCTCGACCGCGTCGCTGGCGGCCGAGTCGTACTCGGTGACGAGGCTCCTGATGGAGCGGACCTGCTCTTCCGGAAGCAGATCGCGGTGCGTCGGCGGGCCGACGATCACCGTTGCGGCTGGATCGACCGCGCCGGTGAAGCCGACGAAGAGGTTGATGGAGCCGACCGGCATCACCGTGCCGTGAGTGACCAGGCATGACGCCGGGATGTAGCTGCTGGGCAGGATCTGTAAGATCCCGCCAATGGCGATCATGCGACCGGTGGCGAGCGGCCGATCGATCGGCGAGTAGGGTCTCGCCCAGAACTCAGGCTAGTCCCGCTATGCCCCACGGTGGGCGCCACTATCGTGGAAATGGCCACGGCAGTCGCTGCCACTGGCAACGATTGAGTGTTTCGTGAGGAAGAGTTGGCGGCCATCTGCGGTGCGAGATGGGGGCGGATGCACATGGGTTTACCCAGGTTCCCCCCCCGGAGGGTAAAGACCTACTCCTGCTAGATTAGATTATCGGAGAGCGAGTTACAGGGGTGGCGAGCTCGGAGGCTATGCAGCGAGTCGCTTGAGGGGGTGTATGACGGAACGTGTCCCTCTAGGATACCCTAGGGAGGTTTATATATGAGGCACCTCGCTAGGGTTTACAAGCTAGCACCGAACAAGATAAGGATTCGGAGGTTTTGACCTAATTTGACTGGGCTTCTGTTACGCTCCTGGGCCTCTAGTCGCCAGTCGCTGGGCCTCTCCTTCCGTTGTAGTCCAGTCGCCATTCTCCAGGTGCACTCACAGGCCCTTCGGCCCAATCGAAACGTCCTGCTGGGCATACCGCCTTTGGCATATCCCCATCAGGGGGATTCTGACCGTCTAGTTCGGCCCGTTAGTTCCGGCCCCAGCCACGACCAGGACTAATGACCCAAACGAAAGGCACTTTTTCTACTAGTGTTAGTACTCCCTATGTTTTATAAAACTTACATAAATTAGAACAGAGGGAGTACTAAGTAGGAGAAAACAAAAGTGATTTTACTACGGCGGTATAACTGAAGTTATTGGCCCATATTTCAAACAAGCAACCGAACAAAAATTTATATAGAAGAATAGAATAGTACCCTAGTATCGGATGTTCTTTGTGGCTTCGCGTTTTTTCCGTGGTCTCACGGATCGTGGGTGGTGCACCTATTTCAAAGGGCCTGAAAAAATCGTTAGTACGTGATCAGATTGATGAGCCTGGAAAAGTATATGTTTATTGCATGTCGACAGAATTAAGTCATGCTTCGTCGATGGATAACCGACCCGGAAATCGACAGCGCCTCCCATGAGTAGCGACGGCTCCTTCCAAGTTAGCTTACCACCGGACTCATAAGGAAAACATGGCGATCGAAGGCCGAAGTGAAGGCTCATTTTGTACCAAAACAACCCGAGCCAACGGTCTCAATATATCCGGAAGTCAGAGAGAACTTTAGAAGATTTCTTGTGCATCCATCCCAAGCTGAGTTAAATAAGCCAAATAACTATACACGTTGTCTTACGAAGATACTGAAAGAGAAGAGATCAAGTAGTAGAGCAAGCAAGAAAAGAGACGTTCTTCAGCTCGGAGAACAGGCAAAACAATCGCCCCCCGTTTAAGGTGTTACCAAAACAATCGGAAGAAACTTTGGATATGCAAACAGCTGAGCTATTAGCCCAGCAATGCAATATGTCTGTTGATGAAATTATAAGCGGCGCTACTATCCCCAAGGCTGTTGTAGCACGGCAATATCTCTGCGAGGAGCCTCTGGTTAGCGATGAGTTACTCTTGCATCTGCCAATAAAAATACGACAATTACATAATTGGTACTTGAAAGTCGCAAATCAAGGGCAAAAAATGATCCTAGCGAAAGTTAGAGACCAGCATTACTCTCTTCAAGACGAGATCCATATTGACCTTATAGAAATCTTTCAGTTATTCAATCAAAGGGAGCTCGACAAATCTATCATCAGTTGCTATTGTCTGTAAGTGATTGATTTATTTATATAATTAAATCTCTAGCTCAGCTCGTTTAATTCATTGCCTTTAATTATCCTCACTATATCATTTTGTATGTTATTATGCAAAATGAAGATTTTAGAATGTAAAAGAAAGACGATCTAGTTCATTGGATTCATTGACCCACATCGAGTTAATTCTGCTACGACAAAGTTAAGTCCCATGGACACGGAGCATAACTTGCTAAGGTTTTTCCAGGAGCAGCATTACTGGAAGGAAATATTATTTTCTTACAACTTCAGATGAGAGTGTTACTATCTTATACACATTAATTTTTGCTTACTCGATGTTAAGTGTAACTAATGAATTACTGACGTATATAAACTCTGCACAACTTTCACTGAATTCTGCTAAGCATTGACGTTGATCGTGAAAGAGTTGAAATCATTGACTCGTTAAAGAAAAATATAGAAGAGAAGAGTACCGCGACATGCTTAATATGCTCTAGAAGTAATTTTAAGCATTATCGCACTATATCGGTCTTTTTCATTCACTTTTTGAGATATCAAGTAATTATTAACTAATTCATTTATTTTATTTGCCAGGCAGTGTTTGGAAATGGTTCAAGAATTTGGTTCCCGGTCAATGCTTTGAGGAGCTGAATTTTATTTTGGTCCAGGTAAGTAGTACGAGTTAGGTCCACGTATCTCTTTAATTCTAGTTCTAATACAATTATAATGTTAGATTATTATTTGATTGAATTCTATTCTTATAAAATGCGCGACGCAGTCACGCGGGACTAATTATGTAGATATTACGTTTACGAGTTCATTCGCATGTCGACTATTAAGCAGGACTTAAAATTTATTCGAGTACATAAACAATATATTCATAATTTATTTTTATTATCATAATTTGTGTTGAGTTATATTCATATTTTTTGTTAATTGATTATAGTTGAATGCGACGCGGGAGGAGCTCCTATCACCAGTAGCGGAATTTTGCTGGACGAGGTTATAGCCCCAATTGAAGAATACAATATAAATAGAGTCTTAATGATCTTTAAGTAATCAAATAGACAGTGAGAATACCCGTAAATAAATAAGAAGTAAAACCAAGATATTAATCATGGATGAGAGTAGATTATACCTAGTCCCGCCGGGGTGAGCATGAATCTGCGAGACGTGTTCGGGTCGGAGTGCAAGCCGAATCCTAAGAGCAGCCAGCCAGCCACACAGGATATCTGGCGAGCCATGTCCCTGGTCGCCACGAGCGCCGCCGCAGTCCGCGCCTCCCAGTGTTCCTCCTCCGCCTCGTCATCGTCCTCATCCCGCCTACTCCCGTCCCTCGCTCACCGCACCCGCGCGTACAGGTCCCTCATGACGCCGGCGGGTACCGTGGGGAACGGTAGGCCGCGTCTCCACGTGCGCGCAGCCAGGCTGGAGTCCACCGGAGTATCCGTGGGCTTCCGCGCCCCACAGTTCGAGGTCGCTCCATCGGCTCAAGTTCTTTGCTGATTAATTTCCTGCCAACGATTTTAAAGCCTGATGTCGATGTGCTGCCCTTTGTGGTTCCTTGTTCTCATCATGCAGCTTCCTGAGCCCCTGACGGGAAAGATTTGGACACTGGATGACTTCGAGGGTAGCCCTGCTTTGCTGGTCAGTGGTTTGGGGATAATTTCTGCTATAGATGCATTGCTCACATTTTAACTGGAATTTCATGCTATCTTTTCAACCTATTTCCCTTGTTACCTTCAGGCCTTAGAATATCTTCGAAATCTTTCTGGTCCTTGACTGCTGGGGATTCAGTAGATGTTTAGTGACGACGGTATGCCATATCATGTTATATAATCGACCGGTCTGAAACACTGATGTGGCGTTTGCTGACGGCTGAGAGATTGGGTTTATCTTGATGATTGATGAATCTATCCAAGCTGCACATTCTTTTTCCGTAGTTAGATGTGTGTTAAACTTCTTCAGTTTTAGTTCATGCCTAAGAAGAGCAATGTTGCACTTCACAAGTTATTATGAAACAATATAATGTACTCCCTCCGTCTCAAAATAGATGTCGCATTTTTTTCTAAATTTGGATGTATCTAGTACTAAATAGTGTCTAGATACATCCAAATTTAGATAAAGTTCCGACATCTATTTTGAGACTGAGGGATACTTGTTCAGTGTTCTCGTCCTTGTCTTTAACAGATTCAACTTAAATTTCATCTACTCCCTCTGTCCCGGTTTAATGGGCTTACGCATATACCTAGATCGTTTATTTGACTAATAAAATATAAATTATTTAACACAAATGTTATACCATTAGAAAGTATAACATCTAAATTTTCTAATGATATAATTTTTGTATTAAATAATTAATATTTGATTGGTCAAACTAATGACCTAGGTCTACGCGTAGGCCCTTTAAACCGGGACAGAGGGAGTATCAAGTTAGTTAAATAGTGTCTGTATTCCGTTTTACAGAATGAAGATATTATTGCACTAAATATGATATTCATGTTCGAGAAAAAAATATACTATCCAGAAATCTTCCTGTCATGTCTTGAGCCGGTCATTGTTGCAGGTGCTTAACAACAGGTATCTTCTTTCTTTCAGGTTATGTTCATATGCAATCACTGTCCATTTGTAAAACATCTGAAAAAAGATATTGCAAAGCTCACCGCTTTCTACATGGAGGTAAGGACATTGGAATAGCAGATACAATTTTCTCTTTAATTTGTGCTCGTAGCCTTGTATTGACATGGATACAATGCAATGCAGAAAGGACTTGCTTCTGTCGCCATATCCTCAAATTCAGTTGTCACGCATCCACAGGTTACGAGTTACAACTTACAACCAATGAGCATGAATGCCTTTTAGTTTATTTCTGCGTACTTCTTAACCGGGAAGTTTTTTTTTTCCTGAAAACATAAATGGGAAATCTTAGAAAATTCATAAAATTGTACTTGTTATTATGATTGAAGCCAATAACTCGAAATAAAGTTGTATGAAAGAATGTACTGAACAAACATGCTCCCATTTTAGAAGAAACAAAATCACTATGTTGAGCTCCTTTGCAATAAAAAAGTTTTCTTCTCCGCTTTCTTTCTTTACCCAATTTTTTTTCAGATTTAATTTCGTTTACATGATGGTGTTGATCAATTAGGAACATGTCTACTCTCTGATTATCATTTAAAATGTCCCACTGGTACCTTTGATGAATGAATAGTAATGTTGCCGCAGATACCTATGTTATTGTTGTGGTCTCAAACTCTACATATCCCACACATAAACAATTTGAGTGATTAAGTCCTCCTTGCTATAAGGTAGTTTCTCAGGTATAGGTTATTTGGCTTGAGTCATGTAGGTGTTGCTATTAGGCCCTAAGCTGATAGATGTTCTGCAAAGCAATCACGAGCTTTCCTTTCAGAATGATGTGTTAGAAATTGTCTGGCTCATACTATTATGTATAATCTCATTATAAAGGTTATAGAATTTAACAAGTAGTTCTAAATATTAGTTAGGACATTGCGGAAGTAACCGCCCAGTTAGGGAGGTGTGACTGTTTGTGCTTTACTCTTCGAACTGATGTATCTTGATGCTTCAGTATCAGTGCATGTTATTATATTATGGATTGGTGGTTGATGCAAGTTGTCAGGTTTTCCCATTTGACCAAAACTAAATTTGAAATACTGCAGGATGGTCCTGAATATATGATTGTGGATGCAGAAAAGTTCAAATACTCCTTTCCCTATCTTTATGACGAGGTCTGTCCACATTATGTGTTTGCTGCTGCAGTCCCTGTGCTTTCTCCAATCTCCATAACCTTGTTCGCTTACTTTTTATTTGCTGCTACTGCACCTTGCAGTCGCAAGAAGTTGCCAAGGCTTTTCAAGCAGTCTGCACACCAGAGTTTTACTTGTTCAAAAAGGTAACATTATGGGCTCGTATGCTAATGGTTCCTATTAAAGATGCTCAAGTCTTTTGTGTACCATGTCGTTATGCCTGATACTCAGATACTCTTGTTTTGGGGTGCCAGGATGGACGAAGGCCGTTTGAACTATTCTACCATGGTCAGTTTGATGATTCAAGACCCGGTAGCAACGTACCAGTCACCGGAAGGTGGGTATTTTAGAAACGATGTGCAAACTCTCCGGTATCCATTGTGCTCATTCTGGCTTACGATTCACAGGGATCTAAGCCGCGCTATCGACTGTGCTCTTAGTGGCCAAGAATTGCCTTTTGTGCCGAAACCAAGGTATGTTGTTTCTATCATGTAGAATCTTGAGACTTGAGTGTTCATTTTCGTAACATTTGTTATGTTTCTGCAGTGTTGGGTGCAGCATCAAATGGAACCAATGATGATATTAATTATAGAGTTTGGCAACGATTTTATGAGTTTTCTTTCTAGAAGCAAAGGTGAAAATGTCATGGAGATGAATCATGCAGCTCAATTGTTGAGAGTTTGAAAGTTCAGACGGTGGAGAAGAATCAATGTACCTGATGCTATGATATTTCAGTCTTGTGTGCCTGCCGTCTTGCGTGTTTGCCAACTCCAACAAAATTGCATGCACAAGTATGTATGCAGTGATGACAGTTTCCGTTGGTTCTTGAGGCATCTCCCAATGCTTTCAAGATGACGTCATCTACTTACCCCCTCTATACCGGTTTACTGCCGTTTCTAACAAAATTAGGAAAATTCCAAAATTAGGAGTACGTGATTTAATTGTCTCTGATTTCTAGAAACCAGAGTCGCCCCTCTGCCCCTTAGAGCTTCTTTAGTAGACCCTGGATACCGGCTAGCCCAAATAGATCCTGAGTAATTGGCTTGGATAAATATATCCAGGGCCCTGGATAGCAGCCCACTCCATCGCTATATACGTGGGTCGGAGGGCCCAAATTCAGGCCAGTCCCTCGATTCCCCCCCCCCCCCCCCCCCCCCCCCCCGCACGTACGCAGCCTCCGGCCACCAAATCTGGCAGCCCTAATAGATTTGCAAAATGTGGCCTGTCAACCACAGCGGTGGCAATGGGAGCTCTAGAGTCTTCATTGCCGTGTGGCCCCTTCGAGGTCTTTGCTGATGGACCGCATATGGAAGCAGCGGCCTCGATGGAGCATAGGCGGAGAGCTCTTGGGCCGAGGCACATCACGCGTCGGTGCCACCATATACGGTGGAGCTGTCGTCGTCCACGCGTCCCTATTGAAGCCTTTTAGGTGACCCAAACATGTCTGGTTATGACCGAGAGTCATTTTAGACATTGCACATGAGGGGAGGGAGAGAATAACCTCTCATCCACACCACTAGGCGGAAAGACAAAAATCTCAGGATAGCCTCCATTGGAGAAGAAAACCAAGAGAGACGGAAAGAAGAAGTTGAAGGAAAGAGTTTGAGATAAGCTCCGGGTACTCCCCACGAGGCTGTGAAGTCCATATTCACTACCTTGTCTCCTTCAAGCTACGATTTCACCATCTTTGGCGAGATTGTTCCAACCGTAGCTCTTGTGACCCAAATTTTGTTATAGCATCCAAGATCTATGATGTCTTGATGTATGAGATCCTCTAGTGCTCTTTAACGAAGAACTTGTTGTACCCAACTACGGTGGTGGCGTTGCCATCCACGGAGCACGCCGCCAATGATACCTTATCGGGAGCGCCGCCCATTTCCGTGCGCCGCCAGATTTAACAGCGGCGCGGATATGTCATGGTGCACCCTCGATAGCGTGTCTCCTATAAACCTTTTCCTAGTAGTGTTATGTGGTTATCTAGACCTTAAGTTACAGAAAAGTTTGTAACTTAGCGGTTCCTTCTTACTATTCATTCGGTACTTTGTCTTGTCTAATCTACATAATTTCAAGTTTCGGTGCACCAGAAAAATATGCACATACATACATGGCCTCTATATGCAAAAATTATTTCAATTTTTTGACTTAGTTTACTATTTTTTCGATTTTTGGGAGGGAGGCAAGATCAGTAGTGCCCATATCCCACTATTTATTATCCGAAGAGTGCGGAGAAAATAAAAACACAAGGATGGCCAAAATTAACCAATATCCTTTTAGTTCGGAGAGCATGAAGATGTATCGGCTAATCTAATCATGTCCGTCCTTACATTTTCAACACCGAACAAAACTCAATCTGCATGGATCAGGTAGAGATGGTTCTTTTGTTTTTTCTAGTGGCTAGACCTGATAGTCTTTGCTATTCAGGTTATCATGCAACTTTATCTCCATGAAGTACACACATGCAGAAACTTGAGTGGTTATCATGCAACTTTATCTGCATGAAGTGCACACATGCAGAAACTTGAGTCCATATCCATGTATGCTGTCCATCTACTCGTGTTGTTTCAGTCCAGGAGAAGGATGCATTACAGTCACTAAATTGGGTCGTGTCGTTCAGCTTGGAGACCATGCATTTGCTTACTCACAGTGATGTGACCTTCAGAAGCAAGGAGATATACTCTTCCAGAAACTCCATTTTTTTGAAATGGGGAACAAAAACCTCGACCTCTGCATCAATAGATGCACATAGCCTTTTATTACATAGTTTAAATATTCAACTTATTATAATCACAGACCAACGATGGTTGCGATAAATATCAACCAACGAAAAATGAAGAGCAACAATATCCATTCAGAATTCTATTAGCGTGCCGCCACCCAGTAGTCTGGAAATAAAAGTCCTAAGCAACCATGAGCAGTCGGCTGCATCCAGTAGACATGGGGTCCCGCTGGTCTTACGGGAGCAGGGAAGACCATAGGTATATCTAGTGTATTGCCATACGAATAACCTGCATAAAATTAGAATCAGATTGTTTGTTAAAGGTAATGTCATTTTAGCATATCCAAATTGCCCAACACAAAGCTGAAACACCAACACGTATTCGAGCTTTGTTCATTTTCAATTCCATTCGACCAATTCCCAAACATATTGGTAATATTGGATTGTGACATAATATTGTAAGTGAAGAAACCATTCGCCAAATAATACGAGCGAAAGGACATGAAAGGAACAAGTGTTCAACTGTCTCCATAGAGTCGAAAAACAACACTTTTGGCACCCATTTCAATTGCGTTTAGATAAATTGTACTTGGTTAACAACACTTTATTGCTAAGGAACCACATGAATATTTTAATTTTTAGTGGGATTTTCAACTTCCATAAGTATTTGCGCAAAAATCGCGTGTGATCATTCATCAGATTCAGTACATAGTAACGGTGAATAAACCTTGTAGACGTGTACACAAGTATCATGGATGTTATTAAGTTGTACTCTCGTTAGCCGCCGATGTAAATGTAACCAGTCATTCCATTTATTACCAACTAGAGCCTTCGAAAACCAATGTTTAGAGGGACTTAGCCTAAAACATCTGCAACTAAAACATTATTCTTATGTGCAATGTTATATAGTGACGAGGACCGTTGAGCTAGAGGCGTTTCTCCTAACCATACATCCTCCTAAAACATACAGTTGATTCATCACCTATTTTAAAAGAGCCTCCGTTAAAGAAATCCTTAACTCTCGTAAATCCTTCCAAAAGGAAAATCTGTTGGCTTTGCCGTCACGTGAGATAAAAGTTTTATTATTTAGGTATTTCCAGAAACTCCATTTAGTGGACTGGGTACTTTATCAGCGATGATGTATTAGCATCGTTGCCAGTACTTATTCGTTTTCTATAAAATAAAAACTGCTCCATTTTCTAAATTGAAGACTGAAGTCGACGTTTCAGGTTACAGGTTTGCGCATCGGCCTTCTTCGGAGGTTGAGGCGTATTTTACTCCATGGATAGTGGGCTAGAGGCTGATGAAGGTAGGTGTTAGAGTACGTCATGGACTTGGGCTGGCAGTATAGCCCATTAGTCTTAGGGTTAATTAGAGATAAGAGTCACTTGCTTAGAGGTCAAGTAACCCTTACTTGAGAGTCAAGTAAACCTCTCTATATAAGGAGAGGAGATGTATCAATCTAATCAAGCAAGAATTAAGAAGGAAATCCCTTCCCTCTTGCCACCGGCCGTGGGCAGGGCCCCCGGCCGGCCCTCTTGCGTCCTCCCTCTAGCAATACCATAACAGTAGGATCGTTCTCCGGTGGCGTGCTTTGCTTCACGGCGTGTCCTCCTCATTGTTCTGACCGTCAGATGGGCGAGGGCTTCGACCTTCAAGCTATGTTTCTCCGTAATCTTTTTCTTGTTGTGTGTGTTGCTCGTAAGTGGATCGTTCAGCACTTTGTATCTACCGTTTGTGGCTTTATTAATTTAAAGTCGGGCGTAAAACCTACAGTTAAAAAAAAGGAATCGGATTTACCCTGGCAATGGACGGCGTCGGAGGACTTGACTCGAGGTGTTTGTCATGGTTATGCTATGGTGGACTATGTAAATGTATTCTGCTGGCAGATATGCTTTGTTCTTGACTTCTTGTTGCATTGCATCATGGTCGTGTGCAACTCGTATGCAGAGGCCAGGTGGCTCTGTCTTTCTTTAAAGGAAAATATGGGGGGCACTTATCTCCCATTATCCCACTAAGACCTAACAGGCTTTATAAAAGCTCATTAGTAGCTGAATTGGGACAGATAGACTGCTCTATCATGAACATGACCGATTTTACCACACTAACATGCATGTAGTATTGGTAAATCTGCTCAGCAGCATCTTAATTCTACCTTGTAAGTGAAGAAAAAGGAAGGAACTTTCCATTGCAAACGTGTCCTTTATTTAGCTTTAACCCACCTTGTGGACAACACACACAGAGCATAATGACTGAGTTATTGCTGGGACACTCAAACGTGTTCGCCGACTGTGCCGGTGCCGAGAGAACAAAAAAACAGAGATCCGGTAGGTGGACATTTGGCAACTACTAGTAGTACTACCTTTCAGCAGGCGGCAGGGGCAGCCACCATCGTCTCACTCACTCCCACTCCCGTCCCGGCTTTCTCACGTCTTTCTCCTCCTCCTCCTCCTCCTCCGCTCCCCTTTTCAAGCGAGCAATCATCGGCAAACACCAGCACGTCCGTACACGAACGAAAGCCACCTCTGCCGGAGCGGAGGAGCAGCGCGGCATGACGTGGCCCGCTGGCCACCGCCGGTTCATGGCCATGGGCGGCACGCCGTCGTCGTCTCCCGCGCCGTCGGGGGACGAGGCAGCCGCTGCGGGGGCGGGGCGCGGGTCGAGCCAGGACGCGATGAAGATAATGGTGTCCGTGCTGGTGGTCGTCATCTTCTGCACCCTCTTCTACTGCATCTACTGCTGGCGCTGGCGGAAGCGCAACGGTACGTACGTGATCGATCGATCGATGGAGCACACTATCTTTCTGTTCTTGGTTACTAGCAGAATGAATGATTGAAGCGGGGAAAGTTTGTGCTGATGATTTGTGGATGAATGCGAATCTTGGTGGGTTTCAGCCGTCAGGAGGTCGCTGCTCCAGAGCCTGCGGCCGATGTCGAGCTCGGACCTGCCGCTCATGGACCTCGCCTCCATCCACGCCGCCACCAACAACTTCTCCAAGGCCAACAAGCTCGGCGAGGGCGGCTTCGGCCCTGTCTACAGGGTACGTAATCTACAACAGTCAGTAGTTATCTCTCCCGTCATTTTTGTGCTGAGCCGAACCGTGCCTTGTAAATGTAAATCGACGAGAGCAGGGCGTCCTGACGGGCGGCGCTGAGATCGCGGTGAAGCGGCTGTCGGAGCGGTCGCGGCAGGGCGCGGCGGAGTTCCGGAACGAGGTGGAGCTGATCGCCAAGCTGCAGCACCGCAACCTGGTGCGGCTGCTGGGGTGGTGCGCGGAGCGCGACGAGAAGCTGCTCGTCTACGAGTACCTCCCCAACCGCAGCCTCGACGCCTTCCTCTTCGGTGCGTTCCCTTTCCCCCACATCTCGTCCGATCGGTTGGTAGCTCCTGCTCAGCTTGGCCCTCGCGGTAGTTGAAACCTGCGGCGTCGCGCCATTAAATTCCCCGTCTGGTTAATGGGGGCCAGTGCTGCGCCTACTGGCTACTGCCCATTAAGCCGGCGATCTATTAACATTAAACTCATGGACCGATTGAGCGTAACCTGTAAGTAGCTACATAATTATGAGTTGATGTTCACCGGGACCTGCCCGTCACATGGTTCGCCCAGTTTCTTCGGGGCTGGACAACGAGACCTTTCTAATCATTAACTTATTTTGCGTTGCACGCAACTGATGATTTTTACCTTGTAGTATATCATCGCAGAAGAGTGATTAAGAATGCCTGTCCTGTGTACTATGGTGATCTGAAATAATCTGATCCTGTTCAATTGATTAACGGTCGTCAGACGCTAGCAAGAGCGCGCAGCTGGACTGGAAGACGCGGCACAGCATCATCCTCGGGGTCGCCCGTGGGCTGCTCTACCTCCACGAGGACTCGCTGCTCAAGGTCGTCCACCGGGACCTCAAGGCCAGCAACGTGCTCCTCGACAACAAGATGAACCCCAAGATCTCCGACTTCGGCATGGCCAAGATCTTCGAGGACGAGTGCAACGAGGTCAACACCGGACGCGTAGTCGGAACATAGTAAGCAATGCGACCACGCCACGCACTAGTAGGACCAATAATGCCGAGTTTACTGACCCCGATCGATCGATGCACGCAGTGGGTACATGGCGCCGGAGTTCGTGATGGACGGCGTGTTTTCTGTGAAGTCGGACGTGTTCAGCTTCGGGGTGCTCCTCATCGAGATCCTCGGCGGGAAGCGGAACGGCGCGCTGTACCTCGAGGAGCACGACCAGACACTCATCCAAGACGTACGTACTACCATCTCTTCTTCTCTTGTAAACTAATCTCGCAGCCCGTACGTACGTACTGCTCCGTAGCAGTTATGTCTCCGCCGCGGTGTTTACTGAACTTATATTATGCAGGCGTGGAAGCTGTGGACCGAGGACAAGGCGGCGGAGTTCATGGACGCGGCGCTGGGGCGGTCCTACTCCAAGGACGAGGCGTGGCGGTGCTACCACGTGGGCCTCCTCTGCGTGCAGGACGACCCGGACCTCCGGCCGACCATGTCCACAGTCCTGCTCATGCTCATCAGCGACCACATGAACCTCCCCGCGCCCGCAAGGCCGCCGCTCTTCACCAGGCTCAGGACCTTCCCGACCTCCATCATCCCCTTCTCCACCAAGACCGACTCCACCTACTCGCCCCAGTCCATCAACGACGTCTCCATCACCGTCGTCGAGCCGCGATAGATGATGCATCGGCTTGTCTCTTGTCTGGTGCTTCCTCGCCGCGCTAGGTGTTTCGTTGTGGAGTGTACATACTGATACTACACGCCTTTGATGGGCCGCCTGGCAGGCCGTCTACGGTGGATTTTTGTACTAGTAGCTCTGAAAGTACGAACGAACAGTACGTCCGTACCACAGAGTTGATCAAGCTGCTGAATACAGATAGTAGCGGTGACGAAATGAGATCCACGACAAAAGTGAATGTGTACGCACTCGTGGTTATCTTTGTTTTGAGCGAGCATTTTTTCCATGGCAATTCTTCCTGTGTTTTTTTTTCCAGAAATCTATCCATAACATTCGTACGGGAAGTGGTATCGTACTATCAGGGCACTCTTGTTTTCGTTTCAAGGAGTTTTCACGACCGAGACTGAAAAGTGTTGCAATGTGGACACAAGGTATGCTCAGCTTTTGTGTGTTCGGAATTGACCCAACTGGGAACGAGGAAAGAGGTTCCCCATTTCTTTCTTTCACCCTCGACATGTCAATGTCACCGTCGTTCACCTGTGCTGCATCCATCCGAAAGAAACTGTCACCAGATTGAGAAAGACTTCATGACTTGCTGGTGCACTTTTAGCCCGCTGTTCTCACACCGTCAAAGGTGATGTTTCGGAATATATATTATACTGAGTGACAGCACCAAACTCACACGAACTGTAAGAAAGATTCAGAGCACACTCGAGAGGGACACATGTGGTTTTTTGGTGTTTCGTACAGCTTGCAACTTTTCTCTCTTTATCTCCTTAAGTATTCAATTACAGAGAAGATCACGGTGCCACTCTAACGGCCCGAGAAAAACGCTCGCTCGATCCACTACGACCGCGCCATCCCACGGTCAGATCGTGCAAAGCGTAGACTCCTAGCTAACTAAAACCAGCTGACCACTTCCTGTCGTGCCATCCCACGGCTTGGCTAACTGAATCAACTAGCTAGGCTAACCTGACAGCTAACTGAATTTGTACGATGACAGTGAGTACGCAGACTTCTGTCACGACAGGATTATTTGCAAAACACAAATTAACTTAATACTAGCAGCACAAGATTTATTCAACATTCACTCCCTAAAACTTGTGCACCTTGTCGATCTCCACCATTCCGATCTTCGCTCGTTGTTCCTGAAGCTTGGCTCGACCAAGTGCTTTTGTAAGCAGATCAGCTAGCTGTTCTTCAGACCTGACGAACTCAATCTGAATCGTCCCGGCTTCAACACACTCCCGAATAAAGTGATACCTGATTTCGATGTGTTTGCTTCGGTCGTGAAAGATGGGGTTCTTGCTGAGAGAGATTGCCGATTTGTTATCGACATTCAGCACCACAGACTTCTGCTCTTCAACTCTGATTTCTCCGAGCAAACGAGCGAGCCAGATCCCTTGACACGCTGCGGTGGTTGCTGAAACATATTCAGACTCACAAGATGAAAGAGCCACCACTCGTTGCTTCTGTGATTGCCAGCTCACCGGAATACTGCCGAGAAAGAACAGAACTCCGGTGGTGCTCTTACGTGTGTCGACATCGCCACCCAGGTCACTGTCACTGTAACCGATTAGAGGTGCGTCGCCACTGCCACGGGAGTAGTGCACTCCCCAATTCAGAGTTCCTGCCACATAGCGCAGGATATGCTTGACTGCTGTCATATGCTCCATCATTGGTGTCTCCATGAAACGTGACACAAAACCAACCGAGAAGGAGAGGTCCGGCCTGGTGTGAATGAGATAGCGTAGCATGTCGACAATGCTTCTGAATTCTGTGGCGTCCACTGGCTGTGCTGAGCTTACTTTGCTCAGTTTGCACCGTGGTTCCATGGGGACATGGCACGGGTTGCAGCCCATCATACCAGCTCTGTCCAGAATTTTTGCTGCATAGCTTGACTGACAGAGATCGATTCCAACGCTGTGTTGGCGAACCTCGACTCCCAAGTAGTAATTCAGATGTCCAAGGTCGCTCATCTCGAATAGCGACTTCATCTCACACTTGAACCTCTTGATCTCCTCCTCATCTGAGCCAGTAATGATCAGATCATCTACATACACCCCCACAATCAGCCGTGAAGACTCTGTCCCTCTTGCATACACGCCATGTTCTGAAGGACACTTACTGAACTTCAGCTCTGACAGACAAGCATCAAGCTTTGTGTTCCAGGCACGTGGTGCCTGCTTCAGCCCATACAAGGCTTTATCCAGCTTCAACACTTTGCTTGACTCACCAGCGACAATGAACCCTGGAGGCTGTGCCAAATAAACCTCCTCTGCTAGCTCTCCATTCAGAAAGGCCGACTTTACGTCCATGTGATGTACAGTCCATCCTGCTCGAGCTGCGAGTGCGAGAAGGAGCCGAACTGACTCCAATCTAGCTACTGGTGCGAACACTTCCTCGTAATCGACACCTTGCTGCTGAACATAGCCCTTTGCCACCAGCCGTGCTTTGTATTTCACAACTATGCCATTTGCATCTTTCTTGACCTTGTAAACCCACTTCAATCCTATGGGTCGATGGCCGCGAGGAAGCTCTGCAAGGCGCCATGTGTGATTGGCCTCGATGGAGGCCATTTCCTCGGCCATGGCCTGCTGCCAACACTCATGTTGCTCTGCTTCTGCAAAAGATTCCGGTTCTTCACCGAACGCCAGATGCAGCTCGTAGTCAGGATCACCTTGGATGTCATCGATCTCTGGTGGCAGTGGCGTTGCTGGCTCTTTCCCCGGCGAGTCTAGATACCACCGGTTGGGGATGGTGATGCCGTCCTTGCTGCGCGTTTGCATGGCATGCCTAGGTACAGGCGTGGCAGCCTCTGGAGAAACAGATGTAGGTGATACACCACCTGCAATTGGAGCTGCAGTGCCATCAGAGGTTGTCCCTGTACTTGAAGGTGTGAGCGGCGATTGTTGTGTCATCGATGCACTCGTGCTGCCGTCCCTGCTAGACGATCTGGAGCACGACGTGGGTGTGTTGGTGGCCGGTGATGATGGCGTCGCCTGTGGCGTTGCTCCTGACAGCGATCCACCCGACAAGGCTGACAAAGGATCAATGACGAATGGCATGCCTACTGCCATCTTCTCTTCCTCCTTCCAGTTCCAGGCTCGCGTTTCGTCAAACACGACGTCACGCGATACGTGCACGCGATCGCTGATGGGATCATACAGCCGATATGCCTTGCTCGCTGTCTCATACCCGAGGAACACCATGGCCTTGCTTCTGTCTTCCAGCTTGTTCAAGTGTGGGCGAGTGTCCTTGGCGTGTGCCAGACAGCCGAACACGCGGAGGAAACCCACGCTCGGCTTCCGCCCATTCCAGGCCTCGATCAGTGTCTTGCCTTGGACACTTCTGGTGTATGCGCGGTTGAGCATGAAGACCGCCGTGGTCACGGCCTCGCCCCAGAAGCGCACCGGCACTCCCATTGCCTTCAACATGCAGAGCGCTGTGCCAACCACCGTTTGGTTCCGCCGCTCCACCACGCCATTTTGCTGGGGTGTGTACGGAGCGGTGAGGTGCCGCTGCACACCGAGGTCGGCGAGGTACGCGGCAAGGTTGTTGGAGTTGAACTCCCCGCCGCGGTCTGTCCTGAGCGTCTTTAGCTTACGCCCAGTCTCGCGCTCCACCCTTGCCTGGAAACGCTGGATTGTCTCTGCCGCCTCGTCCTTCCCATGCAACAGACAGAGCCACATATGCCTGCTGTGGTTGTCCACGAGAAGAAGGAAGTAGTTCTTGCCTCCAGGCGTCGGCAGTGAGATCGGTCCACACAAGTCGCCATGGACCAGCTCTAGCGGCTGCGTGGCTCAAAACCTTGCCTACTGCGGGAACGGAGCTCGACGCTGCTTTCCAACGAGACAGGCATCGCACACCTGCTCGGTGTGCTCGATCAGCGGCAGACCGCAGACCATGCCTTGTCGCGCCAATCTTGCCAGGCCATCGAAGTGTTGATGGCCAAACCGCGCATGCCACCGCCATGCGTCCTCGGTGGCGTGCACGGCCAGACACACGGGCTTGACGAGCTGGAGATGGACGATGTATAGCCTGTTGCGCGCTCGCGGCACCTTGGCAAGGATGCGCTCCTGGTGATCACAAACATTCATGAACCCGTCCTTGACGAGCGTCGGGCAGCCAATCTCATCCAGCTGGCCAATGGATATGATGTTGCTCTTGAGGCGAGGAATCCAGTACACTTGTGTCAGTGCACGGTGTTCTTCTCCAACTGCGACGAACAGGACGGTGCCCCGTCCTTTGATGGCCACGAGGGAGCCGTCACCGAATTTCACGGTGCCTGTCACCCCCTTGTCGAGCTCGGCGAACGCAGCTTCGTCGCCGGTCATGTGATTTGACGCGCCTGTGTCCAGATACCAGGCCACGTCGACATCATCTGGAGAGCGCCGTAGGACAACACGTGCACGTTCCTCGTTGAGGAAGACGTGCTCCCCCACGTCCGTGGCCGACAGCGACACTTCCTCGACCATGTACAGGCCAGGATTGGCATCGTCGCCGCCACCCTGTTCTTGCGCGAGGTTGGCCTCCTCCCGCTTGCCTTCACCGCGGTCACGCTTTGCCTTGCGGCACTCGCGTGCCCAGTGGCCGTCGATGCCGCAATAGTTGCACTTGCCGTTGCGGCGTGGCGGCTTTCCGCCACCGTCGTTCTTGATGTTGCCGTCCTTGCCAGGTGGACGGCCTTGTGGCTTCTTGCCTTTTCCACCACCGCTAGAGGATCCCTCGCCGGGCTGGCGACCTGCCTGGCGCGCGCGCCACTCCTCCTCGGTGAGAAGGAGACGGCCGCCCGCAGTTTGCTCTGGCTCGCCACGGCCCTCCGACACCGCGAGGCGGCCACTGAGTTCTTCAATGGACATGCCCTTCAAATCCAACAGAGTTTCTATTGAACATGCCATTTGGGCATACCTCGGTGGCACGATGCGCAGGATTTTCTGCACCGCGTCGAGCTCCGTCGTGGAGTCGCCCAGTGACCGCAGCTCGGTCACGATGGCCGAGATTCTCAGGGAGAACTCCTCGATCGATTCGCCGTTCTTGAATCCTAGGCCGTCGAAGTCCTTGCGGAGCCGCTGCCGGCGCGCCTCGCGGACCCGATCATCACCTATTCGCATGATTTTGATCGTGTCCCAGGCCGCCTTCGCATTGTCCTTCGCGGACAGCACCTGCACCATCTCCGGTGGCACGGAGCGGAGGATGGCGCTCAGCGCCTGTCGCTCTTGCCGATCCGTCCCGTCGTCTGCGTCGACAACTTCCCACAGGCCTGCGCCCTGGAGCTGGACGCGCATGAGGATTGCCCATTCCCTGTAGTTCGTCTTCGTGAGGGTCGGCCAGGTCACGACACCGCCGCCGCCGTCCCTCACGATCTCCCGAACCACGATGTCGCCGCCACTGCCGTTCCTCCCGCCCCTGCTTCGTCCGCGACTCTGTGAGCGCACGCGACGACCTTCAGATGTCCCAGGCGAAGCCGCCGTCGGTGGTGGCTGCTGTGGAGGAGTCCCGACCATTGTCAGGCTCTGATACCACTTGACAGCACCGAATCTGCAAACTCACACGAACTGTAAGAAAGATTCAGAGCACACTCGAGAGGGACACATGTGGTTTTTTGGTGTTTCGTACAGCTTGCAACTTTTCTCTCTTTATCTCCTTAAGTATTCAATTACAGAGAAGATCACGGTGCCACTCTAATGGCCCGAGAAAAACGCTCGCTCGATCCACTACGACCGCGCCATCCCACGGTCAGATTGTGCAAAGCGTAGACTCCTAGCCAACTAAAACCAGCTGACCACTTCCTGTCGTGCCATCCCACGACTGGGCTAACTGAATCAACTAGCTAGGCTAACCTGACAGCTAACTGAATTTGTACGATGACAGTGAGTACGCAGACTTCTGTCACGACAGGATTATTTGCAAAAAACAAATTAACTTAATACTAGCGGCACAAGATTTATTCAACACTGAGATCAACACTTTTTCTTTTCTTTTGCGGGTAGACTGAGATCAACACTTTACTTACAGAGTTTTTATTAGGCTTATACTTTGTCATATGATCTCAAAGTTTGATTATATTTTATCCTTTGGATTAAAAATATACTAACTTTTAGTCCATTTTACATATTTTTGTTCCTGACAGTTAGGACTTCAAAATAAGACCAATCTTGAATATATCTTGACAAGTTTTGAAAATCGATGCGAAATAAACATCAAGAGAGAAATGTAATGTAAGACTCGTATTGTGTCCAAAAACGAATCCAGGATTACATTTATTTTTGTGCTGAGACAAAACTAAACTGAACTCATTTATACGTTTTCTTGACACGTTTTGCATCATTTTTATTTGTAAAGTTTTGTATACCTGGATGAAACAGTTCGAAGCACACTGACACACATGTTTGTACCACACGAAGACACTTGAGGCAGCGTGAAACACTATTGAGATTGGTTTTGAAACTATGAAACTAATAGGCATAATATAAAAATTTATCAAACAAAATAGTTGTCACAAAAAAATCAAACATAATAGTCTCGGAGATTTTCTAAACACAACAACCTCTGTAAACAATAGAAAAGGCCTTATATATAGATTTTTTGTTTCATCTCAGAACAAGTTTAAACAGACTTGCAAACCAACCTGTGGTTGGATGGCTAGCAGAGTGGTTGTACCCCTAGCCCACTAGAGTTCAAACTCCAGGTTTGACACTGTGTGTTGCATTAAAGACGGAATATTTTTGCAGTGGGAGGCGACGTTCCCGTCGACAGTGAGGCGCCCGCGGTGACTTCGTTAATCTCAAAACCCGATCTACCGGCTCAGTCTCTCGGAGGTGCTCATAGGGGTAGGGTGTGCGTGTGTGCGTTCATAGGGGTGAGTGCATGTACGTGTTGTGAGCGTTTACGATTGTACCGTGTTTCTTAAAAAAAAAGTTTAAAGCATACTTGAAATCACCTTTGAAACAAAATCCCCACGCGAGAGCCACCGCTGCCCCAAGATGTTTGGTTGCCACCAGAATTTGCAAATGACGGGTCTCCAAAGGCTGCAGGCTCTATGTAGCATATATCCTCCACGTACCATCCCCACAAACATAAAATCGACCAACTGTCAGAAGAAGAATGTAAAGATCGACCAGAAGCAATGCCCGGGGTAGCGATGGCAAGCAGCTGGTCCTGCCCAAGTTGTTGGAGCTAGTTAATCAAACAACGGTGGAGTCTGTGAAGTGTGAACGGAGTTTCGGGGAACGGGGTTGGGACGTGTACGAGTTGAGCTTGAGCATGGCCCCGTCCGCACACGCGCGCCCCACACTCACGTACGTCCGTCCGGCTCCGGCCGGCAGGCGGCGCCGCGGCAACGTACGAAGGCGCCGAGAAGCAGCGCAACCAACGGCGGCCGGCGGCCGGCGGCCATCTTCACAGCGCCCTAGAGCAAGTGCAGTAGATCGCACTAATACTGAATCAGTGAATGAATCAATGCACACCGGCAGTCATCATCAATTCGTCGTTATCACCAGCATCTAACACACGGCCTTAATGAAGATGCAGACCAAGAGCAAGCGCGTGCAGGGGTACAGAGGACGGAACCTTGACACCCACAGCTGCAGGAACAGGCATACTACGCGTACAGGAACAGGAAGGTGGAGAGTGGTACGCTCTCGCTTCGCTTCGACGTATGTGACGTGTAAATGGTTGTGTGGCCCACATGCCTGCTCTTTAATAAAAAAAATAGGTCGATGAATTACCTACCGACAGCTACAAACACTAACACGAGCCGAATATGCGCTGTAGTCCTCGCCCCTCTATCATCGAAACCGGACAAAATTTGTTGTAATAGAGCTTCTTATAGACAAACGAGAAGTCGTCGTGCTAATGACCCAAAGAATAAACGGACTAAAACAACAATCATCATCAATGATGAGAACCATAAATCGAAAGAGACTAGCCTGTAACCAAACCAACAAACACAAAAACTGATCGGATCACATAAGATCCGTTAGACAAACGACGACTCTACACGTCCTCCGCTCACGTTAGACGCATCACCAAAGTAAGAATGGAAAGAATATGATCTTATTCTGACTTTACCACGTATTCATCGCTTCACCGCATGACATCACCTAATTCTCAGTTGAGTGACTGAAATTAGATACACCAGTTTATTTGTTCAGGCTTCGGTTTGTCTTTTATGGCCGTGGAATGCTTCGATCGATCTATTGTGCTTGCACTGCTTGAAGGCTTCTTGGATCATATCAGCGCATATCGCGCATATAGTTAGGCAATGTGGCCTGCCAAGCCCCAGTCGAAATCTGTAGTTTGTCTTGTTGGACTAGGACGGCTGTGTACTGCACTGAAGTCGGGTCTCTCGAAAATGGGACACCTATATGTCGCTTGTAGCGAGCGGAAATCCCAACTCGCTCACGTTGGTCGCATACATGGGCCGAGCGACCAGCCAGCTGACTTTCACTCAGAAGAATAAATGGATCAGCGGCTGTGCGCGCTGCGTATTAGAGAAGGGAATATATTCAAAGTCTTTTTAAATGTGCATAATTGTTTTTTTTCGAAAATTCACGGATCTATTAATAATCATCAAGACTAGTTGACGAGAGTTTAACTCATCAATGCCATTGTTATGCACTTGGGTTTTGGAGAAGGAGGGAGCGCTAGAGGCATCGATCGGCTAGCAAACAAGCACACGGGGACGTAATGTTTATCTAGGTTCAAGCCTCGTAGAGATCCCTACTCCTGCTTGTCTGATCTTGGAATTAACGAAGGAATCGAGGATTACAGGGACGCGCAGATGCAATCTGACGAGAGTTGTGGAAACTAGGGTTGCGTGTGTCCTACTCGCTGCCCCCTCCTAGCCTTTATATAGATAAGCCAGGTCTCGGGTAGCAGGTCAAGTCGGTTACAGATTAGAGTTTTTCCTTTAAACTTTTTATCTTTAAACTTCTTCTTGTCTCGCAAGTCATCGAGAGTCCGTGGGCCACTCGAAGTCTTCATTGGGCCGTGGCAACGCCGTGGGCTTCCACCGTATCTAGACCCTATATACTAAACTCGAGTACCTGTAGGGTATACCCATGTTAGTAGCCCCGAGTGTCCAGTGGAATCGTAGATTCAACTTGGGACTTTATGAAGCCTTTCGAGTGTATGACTGAGTATTTTTTCGAGTGTTCTGTTTATGTCATAGGAATTGTTGATATGCGTGCCTTATTTAACCGATGCATCTGTATCAATTAACTACCTTAGGGCAAAACAACACAATCTACTCGAGCTCGAGTCCCCGGACTCAAATTCGGAAAAGTGCTGGTGTAATTCGACTCAAGCCGCGGAGGTCTTACAGCAGTCGAATTCCAGTATATGGGTGTGGGCACTCGACGGGCCCGTCAAGGCATGTTCATCGTACCTGTAGGCACGGATATATTTCTGGTAGTGCGCAGCAAATGCGTTGCCAGGCCTTATTCAGGTCTTATCTTCACGCTGCAAGCGCGACATCCGAATTTTTCTCATCGCGGAGATGATTCGGGTGGCCCAGGAGACGCAGTCTCTTTGCAGGGAAAAATATGAAGCGATGTCGCCATAGACTTCGAGTGTGGATGTTATCAACATATAGTACGACGTATAAATAATCATAGGGTGAGCGACCAGCGCTCCCTATGAGAGTAGCCTCCGAGTGCCTGGTTGAGTCAAGACTCAAGCAGGGACTAAAGAACTTTTGCGACTGTTGTCCTCTTTTGTTTGCTTGTTTCAGTCAAATTTGTTTTCAGCGGTCCCTATGGGAGTAACCCATGATCCACCGTTGAATCGTAGATTCGAGTGGTTGGGTAAGATTTGAATGTCCATATTCTTGCATAAAAAAGAAAATCGTAGGGTGCGCGACCAGCACTCCCTATGGGAGTAGCCCCCGAGTGCTTGGTGGAGTCGAAGACTCGAGCAAGGACTTAAGTAGTCGAAGTCTTCTAGTGCTCAATTTGATGACATCAGTGCTAACAAAGTGATGACCTCAGTTGCCCGCGTGAGCGGCTTTGACGGGACGTGACGAGCGGTGGGCCCCATTTTCTGACCCTGACTTGACCGGGCGTGCGTAATCTTTCGTTTTAACTGCACCTCCTCGATTTCCGCGTGTAATGGAGGTAGTGGGGGACGGTTCTTGTTTTGGCATCTCCACGTGTCGATCGCGATGTGCGCCACGCGTCCAATAGGGTTTCTGCTGGCCGTTGGATTGCATCTGCAAGGGGGTTAAGTAGCAGCGCGGCTGCGGTAATTTCCCATCTGCTCTTTCTCTGCTTGTGCTTCCATCGCCATTGCTGCTGTCCTCTGCTTCCTAGAGTTCGTCCCCTTTGCGACACTGGACCAACTCCGCATTTTTGCAAGCTATTTCCTCCGCTCGCACCGCCACCGCAAGATGGGGAAGAAGAAAGGAGGCGCCACCACTGGGTATGCTGCGGCCACCGTCATCACCAAGAAGAAAGGTGTCTCCGCCACCGTGGGTACCAGCACCGCCGGCCCCGGCAAGAAGAAGCGCGCAGGCAGCTGCGTCACTAATGGCGCATGGCGGGCATCCATCATCAAGGCTTCTGAGCTCCGTCTTCTGCGTCAAGATGGAGTTCTTTCTCACACCGAAGATGATTCGCGAGTGCCTGGCGACGAGGTAATCCCGCATCCTCCGTCCGGTTTCTGGGTGATGTTCCTCGCATTCATTATCCGTGGCCTTTCTCTGCCCCTGCATCCTTTTGTCAGGGGCCTTCTTTGTTTCTATGGGCTCCAGCTGCACCAGCTGTCCCCAAACTCTCTTCTTCACATTGCGTGCTATATCACGCTTTGCGAGTGCTGGCTCGGAGTCGAGCCACACTTTGGTCTCTTCAAGTGGTTTTTCAAGCTGAAGCGTCAGTCTGCATCTGGTTCCGTAGTCTATGGCATAGGAGGCTGCGGGATACATGTTGACTCCTCTATCACATACTTTTATATCAAGCTCATGGCGTCTGTCCAAGGGTGGAGGGACAAGTGGTTCTACATCCGTGACCAGAAGGCCGACAGAGAGCTCTACGGACTTGCGCCCTTTGATCCCGCGACACCGTGCAAGAGGAGGCGTTCTTGGAAGAACGTGGTGATGCCTGGCGAGTCTGAGGAGATAGAAGTGTTGTACGAGCGCGTATGCGACCTCGAGAATTGCATGGGTAAAGAAGAGGGAGGCGCCGCCCTCATTCGCACATGGTTGCGCCATCGCATCCATCCTCTATAGGCCAGAGTCCACCCCATGTTCCAATGGGCTGGTGCGGACGATGTCACTTGCATATCTGCCGATGGCATTTCTGTTGGTGAAGTAGATAAGAGGGTGCGACTATTGACCAAGTACACCACCAAGGATATCCTCCCCAGTGAACCAGTCGTGCCTCCATTTGATGCCTCTAACCCTCCTCCTCAGGTACGATTGTGCTACGAAGTAGCTTTATTTGTCGAGTGCTTCCAATTTCTTGACGTATGCTGACTTGTTTTCTGTATGCAGGATTGGAAGTTGTCTCCCAATTTACCCCCTCTTCCTAAGGGGGTGATTCCTCGCGAAGTAGATGAAGAGGACGAGTCAGAGTCGACCGTCCCACTTGAAGAGGATGAGGAAGCCCTCGAGTCCAGCGGTCTAGACACTCGCAAGCGTTTGCGCGACGAAGATTCAGATGCGTCGTCTCCCTCGACTCCAGAAGGCCCAGCTATTGGTGCGGAGTTGCCGATTCCTACTGTTCCTGTGAGCTCTATGGCGCCATATGCTCGCAAGAAGATGCGGCTACCGAAGGAGTCATCGAACTCTGAGGACCAAACCTTCGATTTTGATAAATTTGACTGGTAAGTCTACAATTCTTGTCTTGGTTCCTTTTGTAGTTGCATTTTCTTAATGCTGGTTTTTGTTCCATAGTCAACCGGCGTCGGCGTCTTCTAGCGACGTCCAATTTTTTGAAGGAATCTGGAGTCATGGACTCCAAGGCCAAGGAAGTGGCTGAGCGATCTTCTTCTCCTCAGTTGGCAGCCCACTCCGGGCACAACTCATCGAGTTCTCCACACGCTGTGGAACACCAGATGGTTGTCCGGACGACTGCGTGGCAATCAACTTTGGAATCCCTGGAGGAGCATGTAAGTGTGATTTTGTTTTTGTAGTCGAATTTGTGGTCCATGTTGTCTGCTGATCTTTTACTTTCTTCTGAGGCAGCTTATTATGAAGGAAGTTGCTCGCTTGGCGGAGCAGGTACTTGCGATGGGTCGTCAGCATGCCATGCTGGACAATCGCCATCGAGTCGTCGAAAGTTAGTATTTTGCTTCTTCCTCTTTATTCTTGCGAAGTTTATATATTCGACTGATGCTCCATCTTATATTTTGGCAGCCGAGCATAACGAACTCCTCCGTGACGCTGCTTCTCTTGAAAAGACGCTCGCCACGGCGGTGAAGAGTCGCGACGAGGCAATCGCTGCGCTGGATGAATCGCGGAAACACGAAGAGGATTTGCGCACCTCCTTCACCGCAAGGGAAAAGTTGTTCGAAGAACAGCTCTTCTCGATTGCCAAGTCTCTTTCCGATATTCTTTTGTTTCGATTTTGATTGCTTCTTTCTTCGATATCTTGCTATTGTGCTAACACTTTGCTCCGTGTAGATGCTGGTGGTCTGAGCTTCGACGCCCAGGCGCTTCGTCGCGATGATGCTTTGGCAGGCGCCGTTGTGGCAGTCAAAGACCGTAGCGCTTCCATTCAGGGAACGCTGACCAAAGATAAGGGTGTACTCAGTCGCATCCGCGAGGAGCTGGTGCCCAAGACTGAGTTGATTGAGAACTTGGATGACCTGGTGGAGTCTCTTGCTGGAGGTATCCCCTCGGACTTCAGGAAATCGCACCATGCGGTCGGCGCCTCCATGGCACTCGCCATGGTGCAAGACCATGGAGTGGAGATGGATCCAGCCGCGGTCTCCAAGGCGATGCCCGTCGGCGCAGACGGTCAACAGGTAGTGTTTGATCCTTTTGCAACTGTCTACGGCAAGTACGAGCCACAACTCATCAACACAGTCGCCAAGTATTCTGAGGAGCTGCAGCGAGCCAAGAAGGCGGCGAAGGCTACAACGTCAGGGGCCGGCAGGAAGTCTGTGGCGTCTGATACTGCCATGGACTCAATGAGGCCCCCGAAACCGAAGTCCAAGTCGAAGAAGCAGGCTTCTCCTTAGTAGTTATATTTGTAATAGTTAATAGCTCGACTCCTTTTGTTGAACACATGCCGCTGGCTGAGTGTCTATGTTGATACTTTTGCTATGTTTGAATGCACTTGAGTTTTTGTCCATGTGTTGCTTGGTCCCTTATTATCTCTTGCTTGGCTTGTGATAGGGTACATCGAGTGGTCCTTCGAGTGAACCTCGGGATCCTCCATCCGCTGGTGATACCTTAGCATAGTCGCACTCAAGGGTGGATGAGCTGTCCCTGCTTTCACGACTACGCGATCGCGTTAAGCAGCGGGAACACGAACTGCCTGTCCTCCGCGGTAACACGGATGTATGGAAGTCGAGGGCGGAGAAGGACACCGCCCGAGAGCAATATCTACTAGAAGAGGTGGCGCAGCTGGGCGATCCGTTCAAGTGTTAGCTTTCTGCCCCCTTATCTTTTCTTGTAGTTAGTCGCGGTAGTTTATTGTCTTCACACCTTTGCCTCTTGCTTGGTATAGTTGTCAGCGCACGTCATCTGCAGGATGATAAAGACAGGATCGCCATTCGCATGAACAACCTGACCCAGGAATAGCTTCAGGCAAGTGGGTATTTCTAGGTGGATCATGATCGCGCAATCGCACTTGCGACCCTGCAGGATCGTGCCTTGTGAGTGCTCCACTTTCTGAAGAAATCGCAATCGTGCTTGAGGAATATCTACCAGACGATGTTTTGATTGGATGCCATCCCTTCGAGCTTGTTGGCTCTCCTGGCTAAGTTTCAGGATTTGAGTGCATTTCGCGAGTGTGTGCGGCAACAGTTAGTGGCTGGTGCCAAGGATGCATTGTCGATGGTGCGACTGCATAGGCCTGATGTGGATATTGCAGCTGTTGTTGCTGGTCCACCGACTCCGCCAGCAGGTTCGACCTGGAATATGGTTCCTCATTTCCAGGCGGTGGATCGCCCAGCGGAGGAAATTGTCGACTTCTTCGAGGAACAGATAAACGTTCTTCTGTTGCAACAGTAGTTTAACTTATATCCTGCAGATAAATGTACCAGTGTTGTAAAGTTCATATATGTATGCTGTATATAATTGATTGATATTGATATGTAAAGAGCTTGCTAGCTCGTATATTTTGCGAGTGCGTTGCACTATGCGATTCATTTTCGTTATTTTGACGTGTGTTTATCTCAGCACCTTGCCAACCTGCCAGGTGCGTTGCAGCTGGGTTGGTGTTTGTCAAGGGTTCAGTTATTGCGTCAGCTACTTGGGATATCGCGATTGGTTCGTAGAACTTAGGGTGTAGAGGGTGGCGCAGCCCCCGAGTGATATAATTGCTAGAAAAATGAGGAAAACACAGGGTTTTGGGGAACTTAGCTTTATTTATTCGTGGAATCGGTACGAGGTACAATGTGTGGCTGAGTAGCCATGCTGAATAGCCTTATTTGCAATGTAAGAAAAAAGGACGACTAAGGGTAGAAGCGCCGCAGCTGCGCGATGTTCCAGGGGTTGGAGTATGCGACTCCTGTCTTGAAACCTTTGAGGCGATAGGCGCCACCTGGGATTACTTCTGTAATCATGTATTGTCCTTCCCAAGGGGACTCGAGCTTGAGGTGCCCTTGCTGCTTCAGTCACAGGACCAGGTCTCCTTCGACGAAGGATCTGGGGCGTAGCCTTCTGCTGTGGTAGTTGCGTAGGTTCTGCTGGTAGATCGTCGATCTTTCTGCTGCGATGTCCCGTGCCTCGTCGAGGAGATCGACGGAGTCTTCGAGTGCAAGAGTTGATTCATGTATGCTGTAAGCGACCACCCGCGGGGCTTTGTAGCGTACTTCTGCGGTAGCACCGCTTCAGCACCATGCACCATGAAGAACGGAGTGTATCCCATGACGCTGTTTGGAGTTGTGCGTAAGCTCTAGAGTACGGATTGCAGCTCGTCCGGCCAGCATCCAGCAGCTTGCTCGAGTGGTCGGAGGAGTCGTTTCTTGATTCCGCCGCATACGAGGCCGTTGGCCTTCTCTACTTGACCATTGGTCTGTGGATGAGCTACGGAGGCATAACTTACGTTGATTCCCAGGTTTTCGCAGAAACCCTGGAACTCCTTAGAGGTGAAGTTCGTTCCATTGTCCGTGATGATGCTGTGCGGTACGCCAAAGCGGTAGACAATGGATTCGAAGAACTTGACAGCGCTAGCTCCTGACTGGTTTGTCACCGGCATGGCCTCTATCCACTTGGTGAATTTGTCGACTGCGACCAGGAGGTAGACATATCCTCCTCACGAGGATCTTGGGAGCTTGCCGACCATGTTGAGTCCCCATTGTGCAAAGGGCCAAGCCAATGGTATTGGCCGGAGTTCTGCGCCAGGTGCGTGCGGTTTATCCTCGAATCGCCGGCAAGCGTTGCATCTCTGGACGATGTCCTTGGCATCGCGCATGGCCGTGGGCCAGTAGAACCCAACTCGTAGAGCTTTGGCGACAAGGGCACGACTGTCGGCATGGTGCCCGCAAGTCCCTTCATGTATGTTTTTGAATAAGAAAGAAAACAAGTAAAACTAATTTTTTTGTGTTTTTTTAAGAACAAAACAAGCAAACAAAGCAAAAAGAAACTGAGCAAAACAAAATCAACAAAGTAAAGAGATTGGTTATGAGGGACTCCCCTTGTGAAGATGTCCTTGACTCCCCGGCAACGGCGCCAGAAAATTGCTTGATGGCTCAATGCACGGCGCCCAGAAAAGTGCTTGGTGCGTGGTTGATGTAGAGCTCGTTGGGAACCCCAAGAGGAAGGTATGATGAGCATAGAAGCAAGTTTCCCTCAGTTATGAAACCAAGGTCTAATCGAACTAGTAGGAGCAAGGAAACACCTCAAAGGTGTTACAAGCTGAGCTTTGGCAGGGCGCACTATCGGTGCTAGTAGCAACGTGGAGACCTGCACAACACAACCACAGAACTTTTTCCCCAACTTGCGATGAGGTTGTCAATCTCACCGTGTTTTGCGGAAAACAAAGGATTAAACGTATCGAATGGAAAGAAGTGAAAGTTTGCAGAAATTAACACAAAGCACTGAAAGATTGTAGATTGTGTGTAAAGTAAAAGGACCAGGATCCATAGTTCACTAGAGGTGGCTCTCCTTAGATAGATAACATGCTGGGTGAACAAATAACATCGGGGCAATTGACAAACACCGAGAAAGCAAAACATGCATATACTAATCAGCTTGACTCCTTCGAGACTTAATTGGGCATTACAACATAATACATAGACCGCCATCCAACTACATCTATGACTAATAATCCACCTTCAGGTTATCATCTGAACCCCCTCCAGTATTAAGTTCCAAGCAACAGATAATTGCATTACAACTGCGTGTAAAGTAAACAATACGATTGTTCTATGAACAAAGGATTGTTGTTTTCTCCCTAGTAGCAACAACACATCTAGTACCTTAGAGATTTCTGTCACTTCCCCAGATTACCAGAGGCATGAACCCACTATCGAGCATAAATACTAACTCTTGGAGTTGCTAGCATCTACTTGGCGAAGATAGCTACTAACAACAGAAAGCATGCAAGATCACAAATAACAAAGACATGATAGAATCAATAATCAATCTGAAATAGCATCTCAATATCCATCGGATCCCCGCAAACACAACATGCAGAATTACAAATAGATGATCTTGATCATGAACGGAGCTCACAAGATCTAGACATGAAAGCACAAAGGAGGAGAAGCAGCCATCTAGCTACTACATGGATCCGTAGTCCAAGGATGAACTACTCACGCATCACACCGGAGGCTTGCATGGTGATGAAGAAGGCCTCTAGGGTGAATTCTCCTCTTTGGCAGGGTGCCGGGAAGAGCTTCAGATCCCTCCCGATCTAGGGATGGAGATGACGGCGGCTACAGACTCTTTCATGGATTTTTGATCGGGTCCTTAGGGTTTTCGTCCCGAGGGCAATATATAGGCGGAAGGAGAGGCCGAGCGGGTGCTGGGAGCGGCCACACCACCCCCTGGCGCGGGCCAGGCGTAGCCGCGCGGCCAGGTGGTGTGGTGGCTCCCTGGCCCTTCTCTGTCTCGTATTCTAGCACTTGATCACTTCCGGAAAAATAGGCACTTTGGCTTTTGTCCCGTCCAATTCCGAGAATATTCATTTTCTGACTTTCCTAGAACGAAAAATAGCGAAAACAGGCAGCTTGCACTGTGGCTCTTATTAATAGGTTAGTCCAAGAAATCATATGAAAAGTACTCCAAAGTTGGAACAAAACACAAGAAAGTGGATACAACTAAGCATGGAACATCAAAAATTATAAATACATTTGTAATGTATCAACATCCCCAAGCTTAACTCCTGCTCGTCCTCGAGTAGGTAAGTGATAAAAAGAAAGAATAATTTTTGTGGTGACATGCACCATCATAAACTTGATCAAAGTATTTGTAAAACATTCGAAGTTGGGATCATAGTACTTCAATCATAACATGAAAGACAAAGTTCTAACAATAAGACAAAGCAACTATGTTGCAACATGAAAAGGCACAAACAAAAGATTCATGAATAAAAATGCTTTGCAAGACGTTTGTTTGTTTCACATAAATAAAACATAGCATAGTAGTATTCAGCTTGTCCCTCATAGAGTAGCAAACATAAATGCATAGGACACCTTCAAAGTTCATAAGAGTGACTAGATACAATAGTTTAAAACAAGCAATATCAATGTATGCATCAATCAACTAGTCTTGGGACAATGCACATAGAACTAAGAATGACCACTATGCTCTCAAAGTAGGTGCATAAAGGTAGAGGGTGGAGACACAATATAATGGTGGAAGAAAGGCCTTTTGTAAAAGGAAGTAGGGATTCAAGTCTCATAAAGGGCTTCCAAAAATTATGGTACTTGTAGCTTTTAGCTCTCATTGCCCCTATCATAAGCATCTTGAAGTGATTAAGGTTAAAGTGAACAAACTATGGTGTACATGCTTGACAAAGTATAAGTCAGAAATCTCATGTCCCTTGTGTACGAGGGCCGTTCCTCATGCTACTCAAGTTTAGTCACCGGTAAGTTCTTGTCATCGTAAGTACATGTGTATCATAGAGAACCGCCAACGGGGTACCCCTTGCCCGATGATACGGAAGAATCCCCATATCAAAATGACAAGGCAAGCAGACAACGAGCATCTCAGCAATCTTCTTATTTACCATGGGAATATGGTGCTTTTTTCTCTCTTTCCTCTTTTCATAATCTCTTTTTTTTTCTCAATATAGGACTCTTTTTTATAAGAAGATTGCTTCATAGACAGCTCATTATGGTTACGCTGCAGGTTTCCACCATGTCAGCATGGATTAGGCCAGCGGCCCAAGCATTTCTCTAACACATATACATAACTCCATGGACTTACAAGCTCCCCTTTCATTTCACACCGATGACATACATATACAAAAGAGCATGATATCAACTAGGTACAAGTACCATGTGCAATGTTGAAAGCGTTCCCCATGAAAGCATGGTTCTGCTAATTCCCAACAAATAAGTGCAAGCATATACAACATAGAAGACACAATGGTTCAAGTTTATTAAGGACAAGTAAAGTAAAGTGTGCCATCAAGTTCGTGAGAGCTTTCATCACTAATTTTCTCATAACAAGTTTAATTTGGAAGGTAAACAAAAGCATGAATATACTTAGAATAGCATAAGCTAATAGGTAGGTATGGTGGACACTTTGGAATAACTTGGTTTAGGGAGTTGGATGCATGAGTGGAACTCATACTTGGTTGTGGAGGCTAGCAAAAGACTGGGAGCGACAAACTAAGAGAGCAATAATGGCCATAATCATGCAAAGCGACAAAACATCATTGATCAAAGCATAAAGTGATACTACAAGTTGAAAACTAAAGGATCATAAAGGCTATGGTGACTTGAGATATTCATAACATGGTGTGAGCATGTGCCAAGTCAACCCAAATAAAGCATCAAAGGAGAATACCACTATACCATGCTTTAATATGCTAAAACAACGCATGATTCATCCAAGGCACATTAAGCAATCTCAATTGTTTATAACAAGTCATGCTACAGCAAAGAATACTAAGCATAAAGCCAAAACAATATCAAGCATGGCATGACAAAGCATAGGCCACAATCAAAAATGAGCTCTTTTTACCACATAAGTATGAACTTTCCTACTCTTTTCCAAACCAAACCAAACCAAACTATTTGAAAACCAATGTATGAAAGAGGGGGTCCAACCAATTTATTCAGAAAACTAAGCAAACCAAGCAAACGAAAAACCAAAGCGAAAACGAAAAAGAAGACGCTCCAAGAAAAACACAACTGTGCATGAAACAATAAAAATGTGTTTGGAAGAAACCTAGGATTTTTATTGATGAAGAAGGGGATGCCTTGGGCATCCCCAAGCTTTGACGCTTATACTTCTTGGATATTTCTTGGGGTGACACGCGTGGCATCCCCAAGCTTGAGCTTGAGTCCATTCTTCATCTCATTACTCATTCCTTCCATACACCTGAAATTTTTCCTTCATATAAAACTTCACACAATATTTATTAGCAACATTAGTGCACTTAAGATAAATAAGTCTTAAGGTTCAGTTCTAACACCAAATAAACTTCCATTAGAACACTAGCTACTGTAGCACTTCCCTCAAAAAGCTCAATTTCCCAAAAGAACTCAAGAAGGAACCAACAAGAAGCAAATGCAGAAAATGGCAGAAATCTATCAAAACAGACCAGCAGGTAAAGACGAACTTTTCGAAGACCTTCTGTTGCTCAAATCAAAAAGTGTTGAACTAACTAAAGTTAGATAACAACCTGGGGAAGAAAAAAATTACAGCTCAATCCGACATATAGAGCTCTCTCACGAATTTTTACGGTGAAGCACAGAAATCTGTTTCAGGACAGCAACTTTCCCAATCATTACTTCTCTCTCATTAGAGGTTACTCTTGGCACAAAAAGCAAAAAAAAGGATAAAGAGAGGTTATTACAGAGGTAATAACGTCCAAGACTCATCTAAAACTTTTGGGTTATCTCCCAATAAATACTTTTCTTTAACGCCTTTAAGTTAGGCATATGAAGCAAAGAAAGAATCAAGTGTTCTCAAATGAAGAAGCATTAAGATCAATACCAGAAATATTTTCAACAAGGCAAGGTATATCATCCAAATAAGTTCTAGACGATCCTCTCTCAATGCTGTTAGGTTCACTATTCTCATCAAAAGGGTTTGCAGGAACAATCCAATCAAGATTCTTTTCTATGGCATCATGTATTGCTACTAGTTTAAAGGGTATTGGTATCTTAGGTTCCTCCCCATTAGGTTCGGTTTTATTCATATTTTCTCGTGTACCAACAACATCTACACATGAGCCTAGCATATTGAAACGTTCAAAGACTTTCCTAGCTTCTTTGGCAACATCATAGAACTCCTTACACAAAGTTTCTAGGATAAAATCCCTCTTTTCAGGGTCCTCTATTTCTTTAAGCTTAAGAAACATTACTTGCATTAAGGGGTTGAGGTTAACAAACCTAGCTTCTAACATGTGGATTACAGAAGCTGCAGCAATCTCATAGTTTGGAGCAAGTTCTGCAAGGGATCTATCCTCAGTATCCTCATGTTTGCTAACATGATTAAAGAATTCTTCAATATTATCTTTCCCAATTATAGAACCACTACCAATTGAAAGGTCTTTCAAGGTGAAAGTAGGGATCAACATGGTGAGCTAAGGAAGAGGTGACAACTAAAGGAGACTTAATTTTTTTGTGTTTTTGAATAAGAAAGCAAACAAGTAAAACTATTTTTTTGTGTTTTTTTAAGAACAAAACAAGCAAACAAAGCAAAAAGAAACTAAGAAAAACAAAATCAACAAAGTAAAGAGATTGGTTATGAGGGACTCCCCTTGTGAAGATGTCCTTGACTCCCCGGCAACGGCACTAGAAAATCGCTTGATGGCTCAATGCACGGCGACCAGAAAAGTGTTGGTGCGTGGTTGATGTAGAGCTCGTTGGGAACCAGAGGCATGAACCCACTATCGAGCAAAAACACATCTCATACCTTGGACATTTCTGTCACTTCCCCAGATTACCAGAGGCATGAACCCACTATCGAGCATAAATACTAACTCTTGGAGTTGCTAGCATCTACTTGGCCAAGATTGCTACTAACAACGGAAAGCATGCAAGATCACAAATAACAAAGACATGATAGAATCAATAATCAATCTGAAATAGCATCTCAATATCCATCGGATCCCCACAAACACAACATGCAGAATTACAAATAGATGATCTTGATCATGAACGGAGCTCACAAGATCTAGACATGAAAGCACAAAGGAGGAGAAGCAGCCATCTAGCTACTACATGGATTCGTAGTCCAAGGATGAACTACTCACGCATCACACCGGAGACTTGCATGGTGATGAAGAAGGCCTCCAGGGTGAATTCCCCTCTCCGGCAGGGTGCCGGGAAGAGCTTTAGATCCCACCCGATCTAGGGATGGAGATGATGGCGGCTACAGACTCTTTCGTGGATTTTTGATCGGGTCCTTAGGGTTTTCGTCCCGAGGGTAATATATAGGCAGAAGGAGAGGACGAGGGGGTGCCGAGAGCGGCCACACCACCCCCTGGCGCGGCCTAGGCCTGGTCGCGTGGCGAGGTGGTGTGGTGGCTCCCTGGCCCTTCTCTGTCTCGTATTCTGGCACTTGATCACTTCCGGAAAAATAGGCACTTTGGCTTTTATCCCGTCCAATTCCGAGAATATTCATTTTCTGACTTTCCTAGAACCAAAAATAGCAGAAAACAGGCAGCTGGCACTGTGGCTCTTGTTAATAGGTTAGTCCAAGAAATCATATGAAAAGTACTCCAAAGTTGGAACAAAACACAAGAAAGTGGATAAAACTAAGCATGGAACATCAAAAATTATAGATACATTTGCAATGTATCAAGCATTCGCAGATACGCTCGAGAAATACCCCAGGTGGTATGGGGGCACAGGTGGAGCCAATGTTGGCGAGTGCATCCGCCTCTTCGTTAGTTTCGTGGCCTACGTGCTGCAGCTCACAGCCGTCGAAGTCCCCTTCGAGTGTGTCGTAGAGGTCGCGGTAGGTGATCATATTGTTGTTTAGCGCGTCGCACTCGTGCATCATTTGGTTGACGACCAGCTTGGAGTCGCCGTAGATGATGAGCCTCTTGGCACCGCGGGCTTTTGCCATCCGCATCCCGTGCAATAGGGCCTCGTATTCAGCTTCGTTGTTGGAGACAGTGAACTGCATTTGCAGAATGTATTTCAGCTTGTCTCCTTGGGGTGATGTCAGTATGACGCCTACACCAGCCCCGTCCTTACGCTTGGATCCGTCGAAGTGCATCGTCCAGAGGTAAGACATATCTGGTTTTTCGGGGAGCTGGTTCTCCATCCAATGCACGAGGAAATCAGGGAGAACTTGCGACTTGATCGCGTCGCGCTTCTCGTATGTAAGGTCTCGTGGAGACAACTCGATTCCCCAGAGCGCGACTCGTCCGGTGGCGTCGAGATTATTGAGAATATGCCCAAGTGGGGCGTCATTGACCACCATGATTGGGTGCTCCTGGAAGTAGTGGCGTAGTCGCCTGACTGTCATGAAGACGCCGTATGCCAGCTTCTGGTAATGCGGGTACCGCTGCTTTGTTGGCGTGAGCACCTCACTGATGTAGTAGATTGGGCGTTGTACCACGTGGACTTTGTTTTATTCGGCTCGTTCCACCATGGGAACCGTGCTGACCACCTGGTTAGTGGCGGAGATGTAGAGCAACAATGGTTCTTTTTCGCGTGGAGTCACCAATACTGGCGAGGTGGATAGTAGAGGCTTGAGGTCTTCGAATGCTTCTTGCGCCTCGTCGGTCCACTCGAACATGTCAGTTTTGCGGAGAAGTTGGTAAACGGGTAGTGCCTTTTCGCCCATTCGAATGATGAATCGACTAAGCGCCACGATTCGCCCCGCCAGCTGTTGGACGCCTCTTACGTTCTTTGGCTTCTCCATGGCCAGTATGGCCTTTATTTTCTTCGGGTTCGCCTCAATCCCCCTCGTGGAGATGAGGTACCCGAGTAATTGCCCAGATGGTACGCCGAAGGCGCATTTGTCCGGATTGAGCTTGATCCGGTAGCAGTCGAGATTGGCGAAGGTCTCGTGTAAGTCGTCGATTAGCGAGGCTTCTTCCTTGGTTTTGATGACGATGTCATCGACGTAGACTTGGATATTGCGACCAAGTTGGCTCTTGAAGTAGGCTTGCATGCACCGCTGATAGGTGGCTCCTGCGTTTTTTAGCCCGAAGGGCATGGTGTTGTAGCAGAATACGCCAAAGGGCGTTGTAAACGCCGTCTTCTCTTGATCTTCCTCCTTCATTTGAATCTAATTATAGCCTGAGTAGGCGTCGAGGAAGTAGAGGCGCTCACATCCCGTGGTGGAGTCGATGATTTGGTCGATTCGCGGTAGCGGGAAGTGATCCTTTGGGCAGTGCTTGTTCAGGGAGGTAAAGTCCACGCACATCCGCAGGATATCCGTGTCTTTTTTAGGTACTAGCACCGTGTTGGCGAGCCAAGTGCTTTCCTTGATCTCGCATATGAAGTTGGTGTCGAGGGGTCTGTTGATATCCATTCCGACTGCCTTTGCCCTTGGTTCGGACAGTCGCCGAATTGTCTGTTTGACTGGCCTTGCGTCTGGGTTGACGTTGAGTATGTGCTCGGCGAATTCCCTGGGAACCCCTGGCATGTCCGCTGGACACCAGGCGAAGATTTCCCAGTGCTCACAGAGGAATTCAACGAGCGCGAGTTCCTATGCGGAACTCAAGTTGTTTGTGATGAGGGCCATCTTGGTCGGGTCCGATGGATGGACCTGGACTTTCTTCGTGTGCACCGACAAGTCGAAGGATAGGTCGGGTGAATTGGGCCGGCTCAGGGGAGGCAAACCGTTGTCTGTCGACTCCTTGAGTCGTGCGAGCTCCTCCTGCATGCCAAAAGATTGGGAGATTCTGTTGAATTCCCTGTCGCAGCTGTCGGACCTCTCGAAGCTCCCGTTGATTGTGATGACGCCATTTGGACCTAGCATTTTAATCTGCAGGTAGGCGTAGTGCGGTACTGCCATGAACCTAGCGAACGCGAGGATGCAGTGGTACTGTGAAGGCCAGTCGATGACTTCAAAGTCGATGCACTCGCACCGAAAGTTTTTCGGCATGCCGAAGATGACGTCGAGGTTGATTTTGCCCAGGCGATATATGCCCCTTCCTGGGACGATGCCGTGGAATGTCGTGTCTGATACCTCCAAGCATGTCAGAGGGATCCTCATGGCACGCAAGGTACTGGCGAACATGAGGTTGATGCCGCTTCCTCCATCCATGAATACGTGACTCATGTCGAAGCCTTCGATCTGCCCTCGAGTACGAGGGGACAATGGCCTAGACGGGGGACTTGGCGTGGATGGTCACGCTTGTCGAAGGTGATGCAGGAGTCGCTTCCACTGAGGTACTCAGTGGTAGACGGTGGGGATTTTGTTGCCAAGTTGACTTGGCGAGTGATGGCCTTCAGCACCCTATTCAAGGGGCGTCCCTTCTGGATCATCATGTTGCCCATAGCCCATGGGTACGGCTCGCCTCCGTGATGCTGGTCTGGTGCAGCCGCAGGCGGTGGTGGTCCGGGCGGTGGTGCAGGAGCTCCATGTGCCACGGCGCCTGGGGCGGTTCCATAGCCCCTGTTGACCGCGTCGCGATTCATCCGAGCCAGGCCTTCATGGAGTTTGAGAAACTCGCGGCACCTTGTCGGGACAGAAGGGGAGATTCGGGGGACAGAAAGTCTCTGTTCCGGCACCCTGTCGGGACGGGGAAGTGCCCCCGGAGCCATCTCCATCGATCTCCACCACCATCTCCATCACCATTGTTGATTCCCATGATGAGGAGGGAGTAGTTCTCTCTCGAGGCTAAGGGTTCTACCGGTAGCTATGTGTTCATCTCTCTCTCTATGCATGATCATATTGTGATCATGAGCTTGTAATCTATAGATCTATTCTGCTACTCAAGTGCTTTAATGAATCTCTGCTCTCCCCATGTGTGTGAAAGTGACAATGTGCTCACCATGGTGGCACTTAGGCTAGAGATTACAAATACTTGTTATGAGTTATATTTGGAGTTGGATGTCTTTATGAAATTACGGTGTTTGTTGGACTCATCTAGTGCTCAAGGTGATAGTGTGGGGTTTTCTAGATGGGAAAGGCTTACTTTGAGGTGTGTTGTTATAGCCCTACCATCGATTATAGTGTCCAACCATAGAGTAGTTAAGAGTAGTATCATGAAGATGATATATTTATATGAGAGTGTTCACTAGTGAAAGTATGATCCCTAGGCCTTGTTTCTAAGCATTGATACACCATTTGCAATTAGATCTGTTACATGTTTGCTTGCTTCCATCTTTATTTCAGTTTTACTTTAGTCTTTCACACACCATCAAGCTATTTTCTGTCACCATTGTCTTATATCCATACCACTTGTATTTCACTATCTCTTCGCCGAACTAATGCACCTATACTCCTGACAAGTGTATTGGGTGTGTTGGGGACATAAGAGACTTCTTGTATCTTGATTGCAGGGTTGCTTGAGAGGGAATACCTTTGACCACTTCCTCCCTGAGTTCGATAAACCTTGGGTGATCCACTTAAGGGAAAACTTGTTGCTGTTCTACAAACCTCTGCACTTGGAGGCCCAACAACTCTCTAAGAATATAAGTGCGTAGGCATCAAGCTATTTTTCTGGCGCCGTTGCCGGGGAGGTAAGGTAAAAGGTATTCACACCGGAGGATTAAAGAAGAAGAACCTCCCACGGAAAACGTCTATTTTCTAGTGCCGTTGCCGGGGAGGTAAGGTAAAAGGTACACACATCCTCCGGTGTGAGTGCTCAAAGTTATTTCCTTTAGATTCTGCAATTTTGTCTTTTTGTTTCTTGTTTTCACTAGTTAGGCTTAATGGAAAACAACAAAACAATTAGAGAGCTTTATAGTATTTATCTTGAGTTAGGACATGAAGTGTTTGAAGAGAAAATTAAAAAACCAATGGAACTTTATTTGCATGCTAAAAGCAATGTTGTTAGTATGAATTCTTTGGACTCCATTATTGCTAATTCTATGAAAAATTCTAAGCTTGGGGAAGCTAGTTTTTATGAAAATGGTCTTTTTAGTTCCCCAGCTTTGGAAGATAGCTATTCTATTGCTTATGATGATACCAAACCTCCAATCTATGATAATTACAATGATGAATATGATATTTTCAGTACACCTACTATTGAGGAGGAAATTAATTATGAATACAATATGCCTCCTATATTTGATGACTATGGTGATGAGAATAATAATGATAGCTATTTTGTTAAATTTGCTCCCACTACGATCAATAAGAATGACTATGCTTATATGGAGAGTAATAATTGTTTTATGCATGTTGCTCATGATAAGAATGTTTCTTGTGATAGTTATATTGTTACTTTTATTCATGATGCTACTGAAAGTTATTATGAGAGAGGGAAACATGGTTTTATGTGTCTCAACAATATTAAGTTTCCCCTCTTTATGTTGAAAATCTTGAAGTTGCACTTGTTTTGCTTTACTATGCTTATTGCTTTGTGCTTTCATGACTTGTTTATTTACAAGATTCCTATTCATAGGAAGTGGGTTAGACTTAAATGTGCTTTGAATTTGCTTCTGGATGCTCTATTTTACTCTCAATTCATATTTCTTATGTGAGCATCTTCTCAAACTATCATGCCTAACTTAAAGGCGTTAAAGAAAAGTACTTATTGGGAGATAACCCAAAAGTTTTAGATGAGTCTTGTAAGTCATTACTTCAGTAATAACCGCTCCTTATCCTTTTTATTTGCTTTTTGTGCCAAGAGTAACCTCTAATGAGAGAGAAGTAATGATTGGGAAAGTTGTTGTCCCGAAACAGATTTTTGTGCTTCACCGTAAATATTCGTGTAAAATCTCTATACGGCTTTTTGAGGCATGAATTTTTGTGCTTCTGCCCCAGGTTGTTATCTAACTTTCGTTAGTTCAACACTTTTTGATTTGAGCAACACAAGGTCTTCGAAAATATTCGCCTTTACCTGCTGGTCTGTTTTGACAGATTTCTGCCATTTTCTGGATTTGCTTCTTGTTGGTTCCTTCTTGAGTTCTTTTGGGGAATTGAGCTTTTTGAGAGAAGTGCTACAGTATCTAGTGTTCTAATTGAAGTTTATTTGGTGTTAGAACTGAACCTTAAGACTTATTTATCTTGAGTGCACTAAAGTTGCTAATAAAGATTGTCTGAAGTTTTGTATGAAGGAAAATTTTCAGGTGTATGGAAGGAATGAGTAATGAGATGAAGGATGGACTAAAGCTCAATCTTGGGGATGCCACGCATGTCACCCCAAGAAATATCCAAGAAGTACAAGCGTCAAAGCTTGGGGATGCCCAGGGCACCCCCTTCTTCATCAATAAAAATCCCAGGTTTCTTCTAAACGCTTCATTTTTATTGTTTCATGCACAGTTGTGTTGTTCTTGGAGCGTCTTCTTTTTAGTTTTCATTTTGGTTTTTCGTTTGCTTTTGTTTGCTTAGTTTTCTGAATAAATTGGTTGGACCCCCTCTTTCATACATTGGCTTTCAAATAGTTTTGTTTGGATTGGAAAAGAGTAGGAAAGTTCATGCTTCAGTGGTAAAGAGAGCTTGTTTTTGACTGTGGCCTATGCTTTGTCATGCCATGCTTGATATTGTTTTGGCTTTATCCTTAGTATTCTTTGCTGTAGCATGACTTGTTATAAATAATTGAGATTGCTTAATGTGCCTTGGATGAATCATGCGTTGTTTTAGCATATTAAAGCATAGTATTGTGGTATTCTCCTTTGATGCTTTATTTGGGTTGACTTGACGCATGCTCACACCATGTTATGACTATCTCAAGTCACCATAAGCCTTTATGATCCTTTAGTTTTCAACTTGTAGTATCACTTTATGCTTTGATCAATGATGTTTTGTCGCTCTGCATGATTATGGCCATTATTGCTCTCTTAGTTTGTGGCTCCCAGTCTTTTGCTAGCCTCCACAACAAAGTATGAGTTCCACTCATGCATACAACTCCCTAAACCAAGTTATTCCAAAGATTCCACCATACCTACCTACTAGCTTATGCTACTCCAAGTATATTCATGCTTTTGTTTACCTTCCAAATTAAACTTGTTATGAGAAAACTAGTGATTAAAGCTCTCACGAACTTGATGGCACACTTTACTTTTCTTGCCCTTAATAAACTTGAACCATTATGTCGTCTATGTTGTATATGATTGGACTTATTTGTTGGGAATTAGCAGAACCATGTTGTCATGGGGAACACTTTCAACATTGCACTTGGTACCTGTACCTAGTTGATATCATGTTCTTTTGTATATGGATGTCGTCGGTGTGAAATGAAAGGGGAGCTTGTAAGTCCATGGAGTTATGTATATGTGTTAGAGAAACGCCTAGGCCGCTGGTCTAATCCATGCAGACATGGTGGAAACCTGCAGCGTAACCATAATGAGTTGTCTATGAAGTATTCTTCTTATAAAAAAGTGTCCTATATTGAGAAAAAAGCACCATATTCCCATGGTAAATAAGAAGATTGCTGAGATGCTCGTTGTCTGCTTGCCTTGTCATTTTGATATGGGGATTCTTCTGTATCATCGGGAAAGGGGTACCCCATTAGCGGTTCTCCATGATACACATGTACGTACGATGACAAGAACTTACCGGTGACTAAACTTCGGTAGCATGAGGAGCGGCCCTCGTATTCAAGGGACATGAGATTTCTAACTTATACTCCGTCAAGCATGTACACCATAGTTTGTTCATTTTAACCTTAGTCACTTCAAGATGCTTATGATAGGGGCAATGAGAGTTGAAAGCTATAAGTATCATAATTTTTGGAAGCTCTTTATGAGACTTGAATCCCTATTTCCTTCTATCAAGGCCTTTCTTCCACCATTATATTGAGTCTCCACCTTCTACCTTTATGCACCTACTTTGAGAGCATAGTGGTCATTCTTAGTTCTATGTGCATTGTCCCAAGACTTGTTGATTGATGCATAGCTTTGATATTGCTTGTTTTAAACTATTTGTATCGAGACACTCTTATGAACTTTGAAGGTGTCCTATGCATTTATATTTGCTACTCTATTGAGGGACAAGCTGAATACTATTATGCTATGTTTTCTTTATGTGAAACAAACAAACATCTTGCAAAGCATTGTTATTCATGAATCTTTTGTTTGTGCCTTTTCATGTTGCATCATAGTTTCTTTGTCTTATTGCTAGAACTTTATCTTTCATGTTATGATTGAAGTACTATGATCCCAGCTTTCAATGTTTTACAAATACTTTGATCAAGTCTATGATGGTGCATGTCACCTCAAAAATTATTCTTCCTTTTTATCACTTACCTACTCGAGGACGAGCAGGAGTTAAGCTTGGGGATGTTGATACATTGCAAATGTATCTATAATTTTTGATGTTCTATTATTTGGTTTTATCTACTTTCTTATGTTTTGTCCACACTTTGGAGTACTTTTCATATGATTTCTTGGACTAACCTATTAACAAGATGCCACAGTGCCAGTTGCCTGTTTTCTGTTGTTTTTGGTTCCAGGAAGTCAGAAAATGAATATTCTCGGAATTGGACGGGACAAAAGCCAAAGTTGATATTTTACCGGAAGACTCACGGAGCCAGAAGGAGAGTCGGAGAGGGGCCACAGGGTGGCCACACCACCCCATGGCGCGGGTTCCCCCAGGCCGCGCCAGGGCATGGTGTGGGCCCCCTGGCCACCCACCGACCTTGCCCTCTGGCCTATAAGAAGCCTCCCGAGGCATAAACCCTAAATCATCAAGCCTCCAGCCACGAAAAGTTCCGCAGCGCCGCCGCCACCGAAGGGGAGATTCGGGGGACAGAAAGTCTCTGTTCCGGCACCCTGTCGGGACGGGGAAGTGCCCCCGGAGCCATCTCCATCGATCTCCACCACCATCTCCATCACCATTGCTGATTCCCATGATGAGGAGGGAGTAGTTCTCTCTCGAGGCTAAGGGTTCTACCGGTAGCTATGTGTTCATCTCTCTCTCTATGCATGATCATATTGTGATCATGAGTGTGGCGTTGCCATACTTCGCGAGTGTGGCGTTTCCATACTTGCGTGGTTTTCCCGGAGTCGCGGTATCCACCGCTGCGATAGCCGTTGTTGCGGCCATCGTTGCGTTTGTCGGTGTAGCCAGCTGCGACCATGTTGACATCGTCGCGGTCATCGTAGGCGCGCATTCGCCGCTTGCTTCGATGATCACGTCTGCGCCTGAGGTCTTCGTCGTCGTCGGAGTAGGTGCGGTTTCTCACTGAATCTTCTCCATCGGCCCACTCATTCGCGATTTCCATCAAGTGGTCGATTGTTTTGGGCTTCGAGCGACCCAGCGCCTCTCTAAGCTCTATGCGGAAGACGCCGCCGTTGAATGCGTCGATTGCGCGATCCTCCGAGATGTTTTCTGCAGAGTTCTTGATGATGGACCATCTCTGGATGTACGAGCATAGCGACTCGCCCGTCGTTTGTTGGCAGCTCCTCAGTTCTTCGATTGATGCGGGCCTTTTGTAAGTGCCTTTGAAGTTGCGCACAAAGCTGTAGACCAACTCTTCCCAGCTACGAATGGATCCGCGTGGGAGGTTATTGAGCCATACTCAGGCGGCGCCTTACAGCTGTAGCTGCATGCATTGCATGGCCGTGCTTCGACTCCCGCCATGAAGCTTGATGGAGGAGAAGTGATCCTCCAGCCAGATTTCGGGTCCTACAGACCGTCGAATTTTGGGTTCTCTAATGGGAGCTTGAAACCCTTGGGCATTCGCTTCTGCCTGATAGCTCTGCTGAAGCATCTGGCACCACAAAGCTCAATGTCTTCGTCCTTTGAATCAGTCGAACGGGCACGTCGTGCCCTTGACTTATCGATTTTGTGCTGCGTGAGGTCATCGCGCGCATCGTAGTCGTGGTTGTGTCGCCGTGAACGGCGACGTCGAGACAGATCATGACTGTCATCGCTGGACGAAGGTGAGGAATAGCGGTTTGCCAGAGCTTTGCCTTTCTTCAGCTCCGACGTCGGCTCTTTGTTGAGAGCAGCCTCGTTAACCCCAAGCCCGCGATCATAGATCGGTGCATGGCGGCTCGGGGATCCCTAGCCGGAGGCTGATTGTTGAGGAGGTACATGGTGGCCGCTGTCACCGCAGCTTGCAGTGTCTTTGGGACCACGTTGCCACGCATGTCGACTGTCATGGAGCTGAAGTCGAGGACTTTTGCAGCTTCTATGCGTTCCTGCTTGGTGAGATGAGCCATTCGAGATCGCCTGTTGTTGGCGAGGTACTCGTTGCCTTTGGTGGAGGATCCTCCGTGGGAGGATAGTCTGACCCGTCGGAGACTTGATTCATCCGCCGCTTTTTTACGCGCCTCGAGTTGCGCGATTGTGTGCAGCTGGCGTCTGTACTCCTCCTTTAGTAGCCAATGGTAGCCCATCAGCAGGTCTTACGGCGTGCCGGGGGGCAGAGGGTTGCCTCGTAGTGCTTCTCGGCAACGGGCCCATTCATTGTCGTTGAGCCTGAGATCACGACACGTTCGCCAGTGTGTTCGTTCACCATGGTTGGTGGTTTGACTGCCCTTCCATTATTGACGGGCGCGCCTTTGCCACCGTTAGTGGGGCCACCGTTGGGTGGTCCGCCATTAGGTGTGCTACCGTTGGGCGGATCAGGCCCATTGCTACCGTTTTCGCGATTGGCACTGGTTTCACCAGCGTTGATGACGGTGCACATGTAGTGGCTGGGGAAGCTGTTGCTTCCGCAACTTTCGGATCCGGAGCCGTAGTCTCCATCTTCTATTGCTAGGTCACCTAGATCGGATCCGCGACTACTGTCGATGTTCGTGCTACCAGCTGCTGCTGAGGCGTTGAGCTCGCTGAGGGTGCCGATTGGTGGCGGGAACCATGATGCTGGAGCAATCGCGGGTTCTATTGGCTGGTCAGGCATGCGAAGCATGCGCATCTGACCAACCTAGAAGCGGAAGCTCCCAATCGCCAAGCTGACCCCGTCGCCCACGGACTCGAAAGCCGGGCAAGTGGCCGGCGTGTGGACGGTGAAGTCGAACGCGCCGAAGAGTTGGTGAATCTACGCTGTTGCGGAGTTGTAGATCGCGGTTGATGGGGCCGAAGAAGCCGCGACATCAGCACTCCCAGTTCCCACAGACGGCGCCAATTGACGAAGATTTAACTCATCAATGCCCATTGTTATAGACTTGGATTTTGAAGAAGGAGGGGGCGCTAGAAGCATCAATCGGCTAGCAAACAAACACACGGGGACGCAAGGTTTACCCAGGTTCAGGCCTAGTAGAGGTCCCTACTCCTGCTTGTCCGCTCTTGGAATTAACGAAGGAATCGTGGATTACAGGGGCGCGCAGATGCAATCTGGTGAGAGTTGTGAAAACTATGGTTGCGTGTGTCCTCCTCGCCGCCCCCTCCTAGCCTTTATATAGATAGGCCAGGTCTCGGATAGCAGGTCGAGTCGGTTACAGATTAGGGTTTTCCCTTTAAACTTTCTATCTTTAAACTTCTTCGTTCTCGCAAGTCATCGAGAGTCCGTGGGCCACTCGAATTCTTCATTGGGCCGTGGCAACGCCGTGGGCTTCCACCATATCTGGACCATATATACTAAACTCGAGTACCTGCAGGGTATACCCATGTCACTAATATAAAGGGTTCTAAAAGTAATAAAAATTACAGACAGGTCACTGGACCACCTAGTGACGACTACAAGCAGAAGTCGAGCCGCCATCCTTGCCCCTCCATCACCGGAGCCGGTCAAAACATGTCGTACTAGAGCTTGTTATAGTAGAAAATCAGAAAGTCGTCTTTTTAAAACCTCAAAGGACCAGCACACCAGAGTAGAAACCGTTGCCGAAGATGATAATCGTAGATCGAACAGACTGATCTCAAACCACGATAACGAATATGAAGACGAATGGATCCCAAGAGATCCACCGGACACACGACTCCACGCACCCTACGCTAACGCCAGATGTATCAACAAAGCTAGGATATAGCAGGAATGATGTTATTCTGATTTTAGGATGTAGTCACCGTCTCAACATCCCGAAAAGACATTGAAGACTGTCTAGACAAAAAAACATGAACCATCCCATCGGCGAAAGTGTACGCCACACCTCTAAGGCACCAAGACCATCGGAGGTGGAGCGGACCGATGATGTCGTCGATGAGGGGACGAAACCTTATATGGAATTTAGAATCGCATAGATTGCCTTACTCCTAAATTTTACGCTTATATTAGGAAAAGCTCGTAACTTGAACCATGTTCAAAAATAATTCATGATTTTTGAAAAGGTTCAGACTCAAAAAAGCTTAAGATTCAATGACTTCAAGATGTCGCTGCCTCCTCACCATCCTCAGAAACACATTGAAAACTAACTAAAAAGGGAACATGAAACCTCCAGCGGACGAGAGATCATGGTCTGCCGCACCTCAAGGTTGCAAGTGCCACCTGAGACAGGATCGACCAACGGTGTCGCTGGTGAAGGGGTGGGAACCCTGGATGGGTTTTGGATCGCCTCCTCTGACCCCCGGGGAACGTGCCTGTTCGGTTTGTAGGATTCTCCGTTTTGAACATTGCTCGATTCAAGGTACCGCAAATAGCTGGGAAGACCGGAAGATGCTTCCCTTGAGTTGATTGTAGCTATTTGTGTTGTGTCGACGTATTAATCCAAAAAATGGTTTTCAATCACACCAAAGTTATAAATATTCAGATCGAAAACCTAAACAAAATCACACGGACCCGTAAGTTATTGGTAACATGCAGATATTTTGTGCCAGTTTTACATCTTCAACCATATTAGAAAATCGAGTTGATTTGCTAGCTTGCAACCTACAAGATCATCCTAACACCAAACCTGGTAGGAGAAATGCAACTACCATTTCTTCACGGCTAGTACAGTACTTTCTGATCGGTGGATCTAGCAGTGCATGAAGTAGTAGTGATACACTTGAAAGAACATTCCAAGTTTGCACATCACATGCGTGCACGTTAATTATTGCTCGTGGAGACCATGTCGTGATGCATCACGCATTCATGGATACATGCTAATCGGCGAGGGTAGAACTAGGACCAGCACAGTCCCGATGTACGTCTTCGTCGTCACGTCCCCCGACAGGTGGTCCATGATTAGTGTACGTACGTAGAACTTGCCAAATGTTTGAACCTTCAAACTGCGGTTGCAAGTTGATTAGCCAGTCAGTTATAGACTGTGTATTTCAGTGATCATGGGATGTCCCAGAATTAGGAGGAACACCGTAAATTGATATTATCAGTGCTGGCGCTGTAAAGATACATAGCCGAGAAAGATGAACCTGCAATGTTTTTTTCTCCGGTAGAGATAATTATATTAATATCAAAATAATACCAATTACATTCCGTCTTTGCACCAACACAATATTAAGAGGGAATACACAAAACCAAAATATAAAAAATATATAAAAGAAGAGCGATCTACAGATGCATCAACACATCAATCACGGGCAATGACAACACCGTAAATTCAGAAAAAGATTCTCAAAAAACGACGCCTTCTTTAAGGAAACGACGACGAGTGTGAGTGCCTTCGTCGCTAAATCCAACAGGGTCCGATCATGAGTTTTCACTCTGGATAGCAAGTTCAAAAAATCTTCACACAATGCTTTCAACAAGAAAGCAACGCGAAAACACTGCTATACAACCAAATAAATGCCACACCTCGGGTTTTTACCTGTAGACCGAGTCCCAGCACTCAAAAAGCACCACCAAACCATAGTCACCATGTGTTACCACCCCGTACCAAGCCAATCCACCATACCTCTAGCTTCGAATCTGGAGAAAATAGTTCCCGTGCATTGTCCTGAGGTGGATGTCACCATATGCCCATGAACATGCTGCCCAGAAGCACCAAGCATCGCTTGCCGGCATCTGGCATGTCACTAGTTTAGGTCATTTTTTTTTGAACGAGAGCCCTGAAAGGCCTGGAAGCATTGAATTAAGAGCAAATAGCGGAGGTGAACAAGATTCAAAGAACCCCATAAGAAGAAGAAGAAGAAGAAACATAGGTCCCCATTTAAAGTGGATAAGGCCCTGTTGAAAAATACGAGAAAAACCCAGGACCCTCCCTATCTCCACTGCCGAGCAGAAGGCCAGCTGCACCGCCGCCGAACACCGCCGCAGGGATAGAACCACTTGCTTCGGAGCCGACGTTGGACGCGGTCGTTGACCAGAAAAGGGGCCTCCGATGGAGGTTGAAGAGATGCCGGAGTACACCGGCTGTAACTGACAGCTCACAGCCATCAAGATGAAGCTCGCCGATGTCGCTTCCAAGCTCCGATGATCCCCGACGGCATAGACCTCGCAATCTCCGCCAGTGTCGAATGACCCGCGCTCCAGCACAACACTCCTGCCACGTGTGGGCGAAGGCGGACAGAGATGGTCGGAGAAGCGGGGAGAAGTCTGTCAAAATGGGAAGAACCGAAACTCCCTAGGGTACTCTAGCCCAGCCTTCCGCTCTCTGCTGACTGCATCCCCTTCCTCGCCGCCACGGACGGCCAAGAGGAACAGGCAAAAGCAGCGAGCTTCTAGATTAGCCCGAGCACCAAACCAGCGGTTATTTGATGGATTCGCTTGGAGTCACTTAGCCGGTGTCTTCAACCTCCGAAGCACACCGGGAGCCACCCACCGCGGCCTCCTGCCGCTGCGCCAGAACGTCAGGAGACAGAATCCAATGCCCTTCCTTCCCGCAGCCTCCTGCCGCTGTGCCAGAACGTCAGGAGGCAGAATCCAAGGCCCTTCCTTCCCGCAGCCACAGCCCCGCACCAATCCCACCTCCCCCTGCCGCCACGGCCGGCCGGAAGGGGATCAGCGGGCGAGCAGTCGCCGCGCAGAAGAGAGGGCACAGAGAGGTAGCAGCCACTGCGCCGACGGCCGCCACCCCCGCAGCCTCCCTCGCCACCATGGCCGGCCGAGGAGGGGGGCGACACATCGAGCAGGGTGACGCCAGGGGGGCCTTATTGGAGGCACGGGCGGCTCTCCACCACCACGCCGCCAGCGAGTGGACGGCGCCGACGAGGAGACTCATCCCACAACAGATCTGGCCCCAGAAAGGCATATAGCCAAACCCTATAGCTACTATGTACAGAGGGGGCCCCGACGCCGGTCCTCAGCCTCTCCCCGCCGGCGGCGCTGGCGGGAGTGGCGTCGGATCGACCCGGGGCAGGCAATGAGGGCAACGGAACTGTAGCAGGTGGGGGGAGAGCGGGGGGAGAGGGAAGAGATGGTCTACACACCAGTACGTTTGGAACGGGATCCAATCCGGCTGATACTAATTTAGGTCATGGTCGAGGCAAGAGCTCACAAAGGGCTAATCTAGCAGCTCCACATAGGCCGATCTTGATGGATAGCAAGCGGCAATGCTGGAGACAGCGAACAAAGATTTTCTACAATTACATGTATGTACTGGAGCGATGACGTGGGGTTAGTGATGACGGCAGCATGATGTCACCCATGTGCTGCCAAAACTTTTGAAATTTTATGAAACAAAACTGAAGCTTGTGAAATTAGACTAAAACTTATGAAACATTTTGTACTATTTACAGACTATTTCACAAATATTTCGATGTTTCATTTAGGTTTCAGTTAGTGATGTAAGCATGATGTCATCCATGTGCTGACCGAAAAAAGCCTGACTAGCGCACCAATTTAAAAGCAAAACTGGACGGTAGATAGGCCACCAACACGTACATCCAACTGTAGAAAATAGTTTTTAGTCGAGACAGCTTCCTCGCATCGGACACCAAAGCAAACTTGCCATGCCGGGTGTAGGGTTCCAGAGCAGAAAATAAAAAAGTTCTAACTACGCGAACACTAATACCAGGATCTATACTATGTAGACATAAGTAACGAAAAAAGAAAGATTGTATTCATACCCTTGAAGAACGAGAAACGCCTTACGTAGGAAGGCGTATATTGATGAATATGAGCAACTCCAAGCGCCCTAAGTGTGGCGCCTCTAAAGTATTACACATGTTCGGTGTAGACGACATCTCCCGGGCTCCGATCCAGCCGAGCAGCAGGAAGAAGAAAGATGGCGGACCGAAGATTACATGACGGTAGTGTGAAGGTGGAGAACTCAAAACCCCCCGAGATCCTCTCCAATATTACGGAGAAATTCTCGAAGGAAATGAGAGAGAGAGAGAGAGAGAGAATGGGATGGTTTCCAAGGGGAGGGGGTGACCCTAATATAGTGGGAGAGAGGGGTACCACCCAAGGGGCAGGCGGTGTGGGACTAATCCCATAGCCGCCAGCCACCAAGGAGGAGCCACCAGCCTGGGTGGGCCCCATGTGGGGAGCCCACTAGGGCTTGGCCGGCTGGCCCTCCTCCCTTAGGCACCTTGCCCCCTTGGGCCTCCCCTCCGGGTGAGGCCCATTAGTAAAGGGCTGCCTATTAAAATAAAATAAAAATATATATTTTAATATTAATTCAACCAATTAATATAAAATACATATAATATTATATTCCTTCACTCCAGAATCCCTTTCGAACCCCTCCGATCAACATCGAGTATTACACGGAACTCTTCCGGTTTCTCTCTCTCATTTCTCCTGGGGTGTCGTATCAATCCCTATACGTCCCCACCCTTAAGCGTGATACCCTTCGGTTCTGAAACACTCCGGACATGATCAAGACCTCTCTCGTATCAATGATCATTAGCATGACTTGGATGCCCATAATGACCCCCATGCATTTCACGAATCTTATCGCTTGAACCTTTAACGTCGTTTCCCATTCCCTTTGCCACTTTATACCTAGTTCACCCGAGATTTGATCTTCGGTATCTTCATACTTTTGTTTGATATCATTACCGATGAATTTATTTACTCGTTCACATGCTGTTGCATTTCGTGACCCAGTCACACGCTTGGAAGCTTCGTTAGTGCAACGTCACCGAGATGGCCACATGTATCTATTCGTTACATGGATTGAAAAATCCTGGTCTCGATATGTACTCCTCTACGTGTCCCTTTGGGAAACCTGAGTGGCACTTGTTTGATCACCCTTTTACGGCTTGATATTTGATACCATCTAAGGTCCCTCCAGAATGGTGATTTGCATTATCTCATAGTCTAAGGATCAGGTTATGAGGTTTCCTTTGTTTATTATTAATGATGAACATTTGTAAACAGATCTCATTATGATATAACTATTGGGTTTTTCTATCACATCATTCAACCAATGATATGACCTCATTGTCAATTGTCATAATTGCCCATGATCTCGAAACCCTAGATCATCCTCATGAACAATGAGCTAGTGCGCTAGAGGTAACTAGAGACACAATTTGTATATATACCACACGTGTATTAATGTTTCGTATTAACACATTTATAGCATGGTATGAAATGTATTATGAACATACAAGAGATATATCCCACTTGCACTAGAGTACAAACTAATCTAGTTTACAATAGGCAAGAACCTAACACCGATGGCGTCTCGGTGTTGCTCATGCTTGGATTGTAGAAGACCTTTAGTCAAAGGATCCTCAACATTCAGATCCGTGTGTACTTTGCAAATCTTGATTTCACCTTCATCAACATTTTGTCGGATGGAGTGAAACCGTAACTTGATATGTTTGGCCATGGAATGAGCTCTTGGTTCCTTTGCGTTTGCAATGGCACCCGTGTTGTCACAATAGATCGTCACGGGGTCTTGTGCACTTGGAATAACTCCTAGTTCGATGACGAAATTCCTTAGCCAAACAGCTTCATTCGCTGCTTTAGTAGCTGTCATATATTGTGACTCCATTGTAGATTGTGCAACTACTGGTTGCTTCCCGCTCTTCTAGCTTACCGCCCCACCATTCACCAGAAACACATATCATGTCTGAGACTTTGAGTCATCAAGATCCGTGTGCCAACTTGCATCCACGTAACTAGTTACGCTTAGAGCTTTGTCACAACCTCCATAAACTAGGAACATATCCTTTATTCTCTTGAGATAGTTTAGGATATTTTCACAGCTGTCTAGTGACCCATACCTGGATTATTTTGGTACCGGCTCGTCAAACTAAAGGCCAATGACATATCAGGTCGAGTACTTAGCATTGCATACATGATAGATCCTACGGATGAGGCATAGGGGATGTTAGACATCCTTTCTCTATCAGCATCTGATGCCGGACATTGACTCAAACTCAGTGTGCTACCTTTCGTTATAGGCACAAAACCCCTTTTGGAATTATCCATTTTGAAACTCTTCAAAATCTTCTCAAGGTAAATACTTTGACTTAATGCAATTAGGCGTGTCGATCTATCTTTATAGATCTTGACGCCCAATATGTATGCACCTTCACCTAATTCCTTCAGGGAAAACTGACTACTCAGATATGCTTTTACGCTTTCTAGAAGTTCCACATTATTCCTCATAAGTAATATGTTGTCCACATATACTACTAGGAAAACCAATGAGCTCCCACTCACTTTCTTGTAAACACAGAACTCTTGTTGATTTTAGAAAAATCCAAAACTCTAGATCACTTGATCAAAACGTTGGTTCTAGCTATGACATGCTTGCTTCAGTCCATAAATGGATCTCTGAAGTTTGCATACTTTCCCAACATCCTTAGGATCAACAAAACCTTCTGGTTGCATCATATACAATTCTTCATCAATGTGTCCATTGAGGAATGCAGTTTTGACATCCATCTGCCATATTTTATAATCGAAATAAGCAACAATTGCTAGCAAAATCCGGACAAATTTCAGCATCACTACGGGAGAGAAGGTCCCATCGTAGTCAAATCCTTGAATTTTTTGAAACCCTTTTGCGACAAGTCGAGCTTTGTGGATGGTCACATTACCATACGCATTTGTATTTTTTCTTAAAGATCCATTTATATTCCACGGCCTTGCGCTAGAAGATCTACCAAGGTCCAAACTTGGTTTTCCTACATGGATCCTCTTTCGAATTTCATGGCTTCCACCCATTTCTCGGAGTCAGCACTTTCCATAGCTTCTTTGTAGTTTGCAGGTTCTTCTTGTTCATTCAAAATGATAGTCATCACAAGACTACTATACCAATCAGGAGTGGTATGTATTCTTGCAGACTTACATACTGCAGGAACTTCAATGTGGTTGCTTTGATCATTATCATTTGATTCTTCCATCACAGTGGAGGGTGGTTCCGGAATAGCTTCTGTTGTGCTACTCGGTATTTGGAGAGAAGGATCAACAACCTTATCAAGCTTCCACTAACTCCTTTAGCGAGAAACTCTTTCTCAAGAAAGGTGTCGTTCTTCGCGACAAAGGTTTTGGCTTCGACCTTGTTGTAGAAGGTATACCCAACAGTTTCCCTTGGGTATCCTACAAAGATACTGACGAGGTGTAACCTCGATAATGCCCATGATTATGGACTTATGGTTTTGCGGAAAGAGAATGCTGGATGTCAGGCAAACAAGGGAGTCGAAGTCGCCTAAATATTTGATGAATAGCACTATTACAGATCGCTTGGGGTTTTTTCCGTTGTCCCCTCATAGGCTTCTCCCATCCTATATATAATAGGCCGAGTCTCAAAGCCATATATATATGTTACATATGTATGATTAAAATTCCAACACAATTCTGGTTCATAGTTCCTTTCCAAATACAACTAAAGCTTTCATCGGATGCTTTCTTGGACCATCATCTTGAATCTTCGTGGGCCGTGAGCCTTTATGCAGCCAAGGTAATAAATCATAAGCACCCGAGTAATCTTACCCATGTTAGTAGCCCCTGAGACTCTACCTGAACCGTAGATTCAGGTTGAGTCTCAAAGATATGCTCAGTTTTTCAAGTTTTGAGATTTTATGAATTGTTTCTACTTTTCTGATTTTATAGGGATTTGGTACAACAGGCCTGATGCTTCCGATGGATCGGGAATCAGTTAATTTCTCATGGGCGAAAACGCTGTAGACCTACATCAAACTCAAGTCTCCATGCCTGAATTCGGGAATTTTACTGGCGTAACACAGTTCATGCCATTGAGGTCTTATCGAGTACTGAATCCCAGTCCTATTTTATCGGGTACCTAACACGTCCGTCGGGATTTTTCATCATATCGTTGATACAGATATTTTACTGGCAAAGCACATTCTTGTGCGATAACCAGGCCACACAGGACGAATCCTGGGGTCTTACCTTCATATCTTGGACACGACATTCGGAGTTTTATCGCGTCGGGTGCGATTCGAGATTTTTGTATTTTTGTCGGCTGCCTTGTTTGACTGCTTGAATTTTTGAAATTTATCATTTTTCTGTTTCAATAAATTTATAGAATCTCCCGATGGGAGTAACCTTTTGAGGACACACCAAGTAAACCTCATAGGTCTGGGTAAAAACGGTTTTAACTCTATGCACAATTTGATTTCTATCGGGTGCGCATCAGTGTTCCTGATGGGAGTAGCCCCCGAGGCTATGTTCAGATGCATGTATCTGGACATAGGCTCATATTTATTGTTAGTTTTATTAGAATAATTCTTATAGAAAAAATAGATAGCTCCTTCTTTATTGGTAAAAAGGTGTAAATAAATACTTAGAGTATGAACAACTTATCTTTTATTTATATTCTGAAGCCAAAGATACATTGTTTGGCGGGTTTCCGCCTAACTGTTGGCCTTAATATTCCGCCTAGCTGTAAAAGCGCCGTAGTTGTGCGACGTTCCATAGTTTGGAGTATTTGAATCATGTCTTCTTGTCTTGTAGCCGATATGCTCCTCCAAGGATAACTTCTGTAGCGATGTAAGGCCCTTCCCAAGGTGACTCCATTTTTCAGTGACCATCTTGCTTGAGGCGAAGAACTAGGTTGCCTACAATGAAGGACCTAGGACGCAAACATCGACTGTGATAGTTGCGCAAGTTTTGCTGATATATAGTCGCTCTTTGTAGGGCAGTGTCACGGGCTTCGTCGAGTGCATCAACATCGTCTTTAAGTGCTTCTCTTGATGCGTCTTCATCATATGTAGATACTCGTGGGGAGTCGTGACTGGAAGGATGGCCTCAGTGTCATGGACCAGAAAGAAGGGTGTTTCTTGTGTCTAATTATTTCGAGTAGTATGTAAACTCCACAAAACAGATGGTAACTCATCAACCCATGCTTCTTTTGCCCTGTCGAGTGGTGCTAGTAATCTGTGATGATGCTATTTGGCACACCAAACTGGAACACTATGGATTTGATAAAATTCACAGCCGAAGTTCTGTCCTGACTAGTGACAGGCATTGCTTCAATCCACTTAGTAAATTTCTCGACTGCTACAAGTAGAAAGACGTGTCCTCCTGGAGATGATTTGTGAAGTTTGCCCACCATATCGAGTCCCCACTGAACGAAGGGCCACGCAAGAGGTATAGGATTTAACTCAGCGGCGGGTGCACCAGGTTTTGTTGCGAATCGCTGATAGACCTCACATGTTCTAACTATATCTTTTGCATCATGTACTATTGTAAACCGGTAGAATCCTGCCATGAAGGCTTTGGTGGCAATTTATCGACTGCTAGCATGATGGCCACATACTCCTTCATGTATATCCTTGAGTATAAATTTTCCTTTGCCGGGTGTGACACATCGATGTATCACACCCGAAATGCTTCTTTTATATAATTCCCCTTTGATTATCCCAAAGGCTTTTGATCTTCGAGTGATTCACCGAGGTTTGGTCACATCTTCTGGTAGCTCTCCTCTAGTCATATATGCTATGTATGGCTGCATCCATGTAGGCTCTATTATCATAACCTCATTAACTTCTTGTTCTTCTTATATGATTTCCTATGTACTCGTGCTAGCTGGTGGAGCCCCCGAGTCCTTTCGTGGCTTCATATTTTGTCCTGCCTTGGGTGCTATGACCTTAGAAACTCTCTTGGCCTTGATAGACCGTTCAGTTATTTCCTCCCAAAAAAAACCGGGTGGCACTGGTAGGCACAGGGACCTAATGTTTGCTAGATTGTCGGCTTCCTCATTGATGATCCACAAGTATAGGGGATCGCAACAGTCTCCGAGGAAAGTAAAACCCAATTTATTGATTCGACACAAGGGGAGCCAAAGAATATTTATAAGCCTTAACAACTGAGTTTTCAATTCAGCTGCACCTGGAAACAGTCTTGCTCGCAGTAGTTTATCAGTAGCAACAGTTTTGTAACAGTAATAGCAAAGTGATAAGAGTAGTAAAAGTAAAGACAGTAGTAGCAATTGCAGTAAACAGTAGGATTAAAGTGCGCTAGGCATAGGGATGGATGGACGGGCGTTGCATGGACAAGAGAATTCATATAACAATCAAGACATAGGGCATTTGCAGATAAATAAGATAAAGCATCCAAGTACTAAATAATCATAGGCATGTGTTCCATATATATAGTCATACGTGCTCGCAATGAGAACTTGCACATCATCTTTTGTCCTGCCAGCCCGTTGCAGCGGGGCCTCAAGGGAATCTACTGGCAATTAAGGTGCTCCTTTTAATAGAGCACCGGAGCAAAGCATTAACACTCGGTGAACACACGTGATCCTCACACCATAGCCATCCCCTCGGGTTTTCCCGATTCTTGTCACTTTGGGGCCTTGGGTTCCGGACAACAATATGTGTATACAACTTGCAAGTAAGATCATAAACAATAATATCATCATGAATCAATAACATGGTCAGATCTGAAATCATGGCACTTGGGTCCTAGTGACAAGCATTAAGCATAACAAGTTGCAACAATGTCAAAAAGCACTAACAATAGATAGTAGGCACCATGCCCTAACAATCTTATGCCATTACATGAACGATCTCATCCAATCCCTACCATCCCCATAGCCTACTGTGGGGGATTACTCACTCATGGATGAGGGAATCATGGATGGTTCATGGAGAAGCGATGGTGATGATGGTGGTGATGATCTCCTCCAATTCCCCGTCCTGGCAGGGTACCAGAACGGAGTTTCTGGTTCCGAATCACGGTTTCTGGTGGTGGCAGCGTAGCGGAACTCTATCTAGAAAAAACGTCGAACCCCCCTCTGTTTTTAGGTCAGAGGGCTTATATAGGCGAAAGGAGAGGTCGAGGCGGAGTCTGAGGCAGCCACACCACCTCCTAGCGCAGCCTGGCCTGGCCTGCGGGGCCAGGGGGTGTGGGCCCCTCGTGGCCCCACTCCATCTCGTCTTCTGGCTTTGTGAGTCTTCTAGTAAAATAGGAGTTTTGCGATATTTTCCGAGATTTTTCCTGAAAGTTGATTTCCTGCACAAAGGCAATTCTGCTGAAAACAGCGTTAGTCCGCATTAGTTGTATCCAAATCACAAAAATTAGAGAAGAAACAATAGCAAAAGTGTTCGGGAAAGTAGATTATTGCTTATCCTCAAGCTTAGCTTATTTCTTGTCCTCAAGCAATTTAGTTGAAACAATAGCAACGTATCAACTCCCCCCAAGCTTAGCTTATTGCTTGTCCTCAAGCAATTCAGTTGAAAACTGAGTGGGATAAAAGAACTTTCACGAACACATTTGCTTCATAAGATGTATATATTCTCAGCATATGATCAAATACTTAAGCAATTTATAATAAAGATTATGCAAATAATTTTACCCAGTAGTCATGCAAGCTATGAAGATATTTCAACCCAATAATAATAAGAAACATGACACATAAGCATATGCAGGATTGTAGTGCTCATAAGAAGATATGATAAAGTGGTCGCTTGCCTTTATTTGGAGCAAAACATAAATGCCAAGTCACCTCTGAAGTTTAAGTGAATACTAGAAATAAAAATATCAAAGATACAAGCTTTAAAGTTATGTCACAATTAACCGTGTTTTGGAATAAGCACATTACACTAAGAATGACAGCTATGCTCTCGGGAAGGTGCTCAAAGAATAAATGGTGACCCAACATAAAAGTGAAAGAAAAGATTTGAAAAGTTTGAAAGGCTTCCAAATGTTGAAGGTATGGTACTTTTTTGCTTTGAGCTCTCATTGCCCCTATCATAAGCATCTATAGGTGATTAAGGTTAAAGTGAACAAATACGAGGATATGCTTGACAAGTTATAAGTTGAAAATCTCATGCCCCTTACTTACGAGTAGCGAACCTCATGCTACTCAACTTTAGTCACGAGTAAGTTCTTGTCATTGCAAGTACACGTGTATCATAGAGAACCGCCAATGGGGTACCCCTACCCCGTGATACGGGAGCTATACCATATCCAAATGACAAGGCAATAGACAATGAGAATCTCAGTGATCTTTTTATTTGCTATTTGCATAGGTTTTTATTGAGGATGCTTCACAGATTGCTCGCTATGGTTATGCTGCAAGTTTCCACCATGATTAGGCATGGCTTAGGCTAGCCGCCCAGGCATTTCTCTAACACATATATAAACTCCATGAGCTTACAAGCTCCCCTTTTATTTCACACCGTTGGGATCCATAAGCAAAAGAACATGATATCAACTAAATAATGTGCAATGTTGAAAGCGTTCCCCATGGTAACATGGTTCTGCTAATTCACAACTTATAAAGTGCAAGCATATACACAACATAGATGGACACAATGGTTCAAGTTTATTAATTGAAAGAAAGTAAGGTGTGCCATCAAGTTTGTGAGAGCTTTACTAATTAATTTTCTCATAACAAGCAAACATTTTTATTGGAAGAAAAAAGCATAATAAATATGCAAGGAATAACAATGATGCTAATAGGTAGATATGGTGGACTCTTTATGACAATTTGGTTCTGGGGAGTTGGATGCACGAGTAAAGCTTATACTCAATGCAAGTGAAGGCTAGCAATAGAAAGGGGGCGACAATCGAGAGAGCAGTAACTGTCATAATCATGCTTGCGACAAAATAAAATTAATAGTGGCATAAAAGTGACACAAGAGCTCTGAGGCAGAATAAATCATCGAGGCTTAACTGAGTTTTTGTTTAGTCATAGCATGCGTGAGCATGTGCCAAGTCGATTCACATAAAACATTTAGAGGAGGATACCCCAATGTCATACCAAGTTATGAATAGAACAATGCAAGCAAACATTTATATGACATGCTACAAACTATTAGTGGATTGGAACTGATCGTCAGAGAGCAAGAACTACTAAGCATCCATTAAATAACATACATCTTACATGAATAGACGAAGCATGATCACAATGATGAGTATATGTACAAAAATGAAAACAAATAGAGTTCATACCATCCTCTCACCACACCTCGAGTTGACATAAATTGCCCTTCACTTGTGTGACTTGAATAATAAAATAAAACCAAACTCCAAGGAGTTACTGAGGACCGCTGAACCCTACAACGAACTTTATAAAACCAGAGAAGAACAACAAATATTTTTGGTTTCCGATTTTTAAAGGCAATAATTCAAGGAAAGAGCAAACAAAGCAAAATCTTTTTGGTTTTTTAGAATAATAAAATCAAAGCTAAAAAGGATGAAGCAAACCAAGGCTAAAAGATAAAGAAGCAAACAAAGAGAAATAACGAAAATATTTTTGGTCTTTCTGTGTTTTGGAAAACAGAAATAAAGCGAGAACAAAAACTAAAAATAAAGCGAAAAATGGATATGCAAAGTACCGTCTGAACATGATATTTAGATGAGTGTGATGTCGGTATACCTCCCCCAAGCTTAGGATTTTGGCCTGTGTGGGGATCAATCCCAAGCTGGCCAGCGCCTCCATAGTATGACGAAGAAGTGCCTTCGTCTAGATATGAACTCGATGGCACCCCAACATAGTGCACAGAGTAGTCGTAAGAGGGCGCATCCAACACTGACTCGTACTAAATAACGAGCTAATGAATCCCCTTCCTTTTGCCACTGGACTTTACCCCCTTTCTCCTCGGTCCACAGAGAACAAAAATGTAGGACTGGTGCCGCCCTGGTGTTGCCCGTGGAAACCAAGCAAGCGGAGATGCTCGTCCACCTCCTCCTTGGAGCACAACCATGGCATCCCACAAATACTGAACAAAGTAGGTTGTGGCAAGGGAATTTCCCCCTCATCTCCGTCAGTAAAAAATATCCTGTAAACTAAACTCTCCGTACTAGAGTTAGTAGTAACAAAGTGATGTGTTTTCATAGCAGCAAGATCAAGTCTTTGTGGTGTCAACACAGTATCATTAGGATCAACAGAAAGTTCCAAGGCAGCAACCATGCGTGTGGCAATAATGCCCCCATAAATGGGTCCTCTAGCAGCTAGGCGGTGGGCAATGAGAGAACCAAGATTATACTTGGTTTCATTATTAAGAGCAGCAATAAGAAAAGCTAAATGATAATTAGAAATATTACTAGTGTTCTTCCTACCAAGAATGCTAGTGGCAAGATACTAAGAAAAAATATCTAAGAGTTGGGAGTTGAATGTTCCTTAACTTCCCGCACTGAGTTGTGCGGTCATCGTCATTTGTCACACTTCGATAGAGCTCCAGCAAATCAGCGGGTCGACCTTGGATCTTCTTCACTATCCTAGTCATGCCTATGCCTATAATGCTGCAAAATCTTTCCAATGGCATGGTAATAGGCATATTATAAATTTTGAATGAAACAGTTGACCGATAAGGGGTGTTAGTTAAAGTGAACTTTCAACTAAAATTTTGGTGAGCACGGCATATTGCTCACTCTCATCCTGCATGTAAGTGGTTAGACCAACCCTCTGAATAAGAAGTAGGATATCATCAAGGATCCCTTCAGCTTGCAAAAAGGCAAAGCAAGGGAAGGTGGATGGATGAGCATCTCCCTCATCTCCTTCATTGCCAAAGCGCGGTGCAATAAGATCTTCATTATATGATGGCCCAAATTGAGATGTTGATCTCGAAGGCCTTGCCCTCCTGGGTGTGTCTCTCTCAAATACTTCCCCAAAAGTATGATTGTTCATCTCTCCTTTTTCTGAAATTTTAGACAACCATCACAAATAATAATTGCAAAGTGATTACATAATGAAAGGAACCACTTATAGGGACTTGCAAGAGGGCTAAACATGCATCAAAACAATTTCTCTAAGCATAGAACAAGCATGCAAGCTCACATAGCCTGTCACCTACCGTAGCAAAATACTCAACATATAATCTACCAATCACAAATCTACTTGGACAACCGGAGGAGTCACATACTGGAGAACAAATGCTCCAAATTTCAGTAGCAAAGATTGGCTATACAAGGAGATCAAAAATCACGAGCAAGAACAGTAGGAACACGAGTTTGAGCAATGAACTGGTATTTTCTCGGGACAGAGAGAGAAGTGGAAGGTGAGAAAATAAGTGGAGGGCCAAGGGTGGCCCACACCATTGCTAGGCGCGCCCCTGGTGTGGCCGCGCCCCCAGGTGGTGTGCCTGACTGGTGGCCCCCCTAGGTCACTCCAGGTACTTCTCTGCCCCTCTTTTGACATAAAAAATTAATATAAATTTTCTGAAATTTTTTGAGAAACTTTATTTTTGAGCAATTGTCAGGTATTGATGAATGATTTTCTCGCAGAAAGATGATTTTGGAATGATGCAATAACTAAACAAAACTAAAACTTCAGAAGTTCTAAGATACTCGAATATGCAAGAAACTAGCAAAAGAAAAGTAAACTAAGTGAAAGCAAAAATTAAAAATGGATAAAAATAAAAGTAAGCAAGGATAATCATGGTGAAAACATTATTTTGTTCATTAAAATCCCTTTGTTAATAAGGTTGATCAGGTATTGTTACCAAAACAATTTTATATGAAACAAAACGTTGCATTTCACTAAATGATTATGTTACCTCAACCTTGATAGCAATAGTCCCAATCATAATAATTTCATATTTTTCTCGTGGTATGGGACAATATATTTCTCCAACTTGGATGCCCTCAATATTTTCAATTGAATTTAGGACATAAGTCTTATCAATCTTCTTGGGGAAATAGACAGTATACTCCTTGTCATTAACATTAAACGTTACCTTTCCTTGATTACAATTAATGACAGCACCTGCAGTATTAAGAAAAGATCCCAAGAATAATAGACATATTATCATCTTCAGATATTTCAAGCACAACAAAGTCAGCTAATATCAAGCAACTATGAGCCACTTGAACAGGAACATCCTCACATATAGCAACATGAATAGTAGTAGATTTATTAGCCATTTGCAAAGATATATCAGTTGGTATTAATTTCTCTAGTTGAAGTCTTTTGTAGTGAGAAAAAGGCATAACACTAACTCCTGCTCCCAAATCACACAAAACAGTTCTAACATAACTATTTTTAATAGAACATGGAATAGTTGGAATCCCTGGGTCTCCAAGTTTCTTTGGAACCTTACCATTAATGGAATAATTAGCAAGCAAATTAGAAATTTCCTCATTAGGGATCTTCCTTTTATTAGAGACAATATCCTTCATATACTTTGAATATGGAGGCAATTTAATAGCATCGGTGAAAGGAATTTGCAAAAATAAAGGTTTCATCCACTCAAAAAACTTATTATAGTGTTTGTTCCTTTGACTTGTGTTTCTTATTACGAAAAGGCATTGGTTTTTGAACCTAGGGCTCTCTTTCATTACCATGTTTATTAGACACAAAGTCTTCCTTAGTGTACTTAGTATTCTTAGTGTGCTTTTTAGGTTCTTATTCCATTTCTTCTTTATCAAGAGCATCATTTTTCTCATTACCACTCTCAGTTTCAGCATCAGAGACATATATACTGTTAGGATCTTTAGCAGGTTCAGAACATTCTACAACTGTTTTATGTTTCTTTTTCTTTCTCTTGGAGGAAGTACCACTATTTTCAATTCGTTGGGAATCCTGCTCAATTCTTTTAGGATGCCCCTCAGGATATAGAGGATCCTGCGTGGCAGTACCACTTCTAGTTCTAATTTCATAAGCATGTTTTTCCTTAGAAGCATTAACTAGCAATCTTTTTGTACTTTAATAAGCTGATGAATTTGAGTTTGAACCATTTGGAAATGTTTAACAAGCATTTTAACATCATTGGAGGTTCTTTCCACAATATCCCTCAACTCATTAATAGCTCTAGAATTCTCCATTAAATGATTCTGCACTCTTTTATTAAAATTATCTTGCTTAACAACAAATATATTAAATTCTTCTAAGCATTGATCAGGAGGTTTAGAATAAGGAATATCACCTTCATCAAAATGTTGGAGAGAGTGTACCTCAATAGTGGGTGAGTGGGAGACTGGCTTACATAACTCTTCTATAGGAGGTAGATTCTTCACATCTTCAGATTTAATACCCTTCTCCTTGAGACATTTCTTAGCTTCCTTCATCACTTAGTTCAATCACTCCCCTTTTCTTTGGTGTTGGTGTTGGCTCAGGCACAGTGGATTCAGGTGTAGTTGACTCAGGTGAAGTCCAGTCATCTTAATTCTTGCTTATTTTAGCCATTAATTCCTCAGCTTCCCTAGGAGTTCTTTTCCTGAAGACACAATCAACACAACTATCCAGGTATGTCCTAGATTATCAGTTAGCCCATTATAATATATATCAAGAAGCTCATTTTTAGGTATTGGACATACAGGTTGTGCGTGAATTAAAGCACAAAACATTGCCCATGATTCAGGAAATTTCTCTTCTTCCCTCTATTTAAAATCAAAAAGTTCCTACAAAATGGCAGGCCGAGCACTAGGAGGGAAATATTTCTGAAAGAAAGTATCAATCAAGCAATCAGGGATATTAATAGATCCAGGAGGTAAATTTTTAAACCAGGCTTTAGCTTCTCCTTTCAGTGAAAAAGGGAAAAAATTAGCAACAAAGTAGGTGTGCATCTTAATATCATCAGAAAATAAGCCACGCATGGTAGAAAGTTCAGTTATATGTGCTACAACACTTTCATTTTCACTCCCACAAAAAGGTTCTTTCTCAACAATGGTTATCTAAGATAAATCAAGAGAGAAATCATAATCCTTATCTTTAATTTCTATGGGAGATGTAGCAAACTTAGCATTTGGAGATAATTTAGGTTTAATAGTACGTCTCCCAGAAGACTCTTAATAGCATTTGTACCATGAGTGTTTCTACATTATTCAATAAATTCATCAGTCATTTCTATATAACCGTCTTCAATATCATAGCTCTCTCTAGACTCGGGTGAACTGACAGGTGTAGTAGTATCTTCATTAGGAGTTTCAGTATTTCTAGCTATAGTTCTAGCAATCGTAGCATCTAGGAAAGGACCTAATGAACCACTCTTATCAAGCACGGTAGAAGTAGCATCATAAGCATCAAAAGGAATTTCAGATTCAGCAGAAGTAGCAGTATGTGTAGCATGTGTATGTGGTGGTGTAAGGAGCTTACTTATCACATATGGTGAATCAAGAGCAACAGAGGTGTTCAGAACTGTACCTCTCCTTGTAGTGGATGGTAATATAGGAACTTCTCCATCACGAGTTTTACCCATGATGAATGGATGGCAGCTAACAATAATGATTCCAAGTGAACTTGATCAATAGAGCTATGCTCCCCAGCAATGGGGCCAGAAAATAGTCTTGATGACCCACACGTATAGGGGATCTCAACAATCTTTGAGGGAAGTAAAACCCAATTTATTGATTCGACACAAGGGGAGCCAAAGAATATTTATAAGCCTTAAAAACTGAGTTGTCAATTCAGCTGCACCTAGACACGGTCTAGCTCGCAGTAGTTTATCAGTAGCAACAATTTTGTAATAGTAATAGCAAATAATAGCAGTAGTAAAAGTAAACACAGTAGTAGCAATTGTAGTAAACAGTAGGATTAAAGTGCGGTAGGCATAGGGATGGATGGACGAGCGTTGCATGAACAAGACAATTCATATAACAATCAAGACATAGGGCATTTGCAGATAAATAAGATAAAGCATCCAAGTACTAAATAATCATAGGCATGTGTTCCATATATAGTCATATGTGCTCGCAATGAGAACGTGCACAACATTTCTTGTCCTACCAGCCCGTTGCAGTGGGGCCTCAAGGGAATCTACTAGCAATTAAGGTGCTCCTTTTAATAGAGCACCGGAGCAAAGCATTAACACTCCATGAACACATGTGATCCTCACATCATAGCCATCCCCTCTGGTTATCCCGATTCTTGTCACTTCGGGGCCTTGGGTTCTAGGCAAGGGATGACACTTTCAATGCGCGAAATCCATTTCAAGTTAGAGTGCTGCACGTAAGATCATAAACAATAATATCATCATGAACCAATAATACCTTCAGATCTGAAATCATGGCACTCGGGTCCTAGTGACAAGCATTAAGCATAACAAGTTGCAACAATGTCAAAAAGCACCAACAATAGATACTAGGCACCATGCCCTAACAATCTTATGCCATTACATGAACGATCTCATCCAATCCCTACCATCCCCATAGCCTACTTGGAGGGATTACTCACTCATGGATGGGGGAATCATGGATGGTTGATGGAGAAGCGATGGTGATGATGGTGGCGATGATCTCCTCCAATTCCCTGTCCTGGCAGGGTGCCAGAACGGAGTTTTTGGTTCCAAATCGCGGTTTCTAGTGGTGGCGGCGCAGCGGAACTCTTTCTGGAAAACGTCGAACCCCCCCCCCCCTCTGTTTTTAGGTCAGAGGGATTATATAGGCAAAAGGAGAGGTCGAGGTGGAGTCCGAGGCGGCCACACCACCTCCTGGCGCGGCCTAGTCTGGTCCACGCGGCCAAGGGTGTGGGCCCCTCGTGGCCCCACTCCGTCTTGTCTTCTGGCTTCGTGAGTCTTCTGGTAAAATAGGATTTTTGCGATATTTTCCGAGATTTTTCCTGAAAGTTGATTTCCGACACAAAAACAAGACACCAAGGCAATTCTGCTGAAAACAGCGTTAGTCCGCATTAGTTGTATCTAAATCACACAAATTAGAAAGAAACAATAGAAAAAGTGTTCGGGAAAGTATATATGTTTTGGACGTATCACTCATTACTTGCTCTTCCTATATGCAATACCTCGCATCCATCAAACTGAGCCTCCATAATGCTATACAGATCATGGTAGGAAATCATGTTATCGCTGACAACATCACATTTGTTCATTGCTTGCTGTGCTACTAGATTGGAGTCGCCAAATATCTTGATGTGAGTTGCACCGCAAGCTTTAGCCATACGCATACCGTGCAACAAGGCCTCATACTCAGCTTCGTTATTGGATGCATTTGCAAAGCTCATTTGAAGTATGTAACGCATTTTATTACCTTGTGGGGATACTAGTATGACTCCTGCGCCTACTCCTTCCGTTCTTTTTGATACATCAAAGTACATTGTCCATGCGCTAGAAAGGTCTGGTAGGCTCACGTATTGTAGTTCAGTCCATTCAGTGATGAAATCAGGAAAAACTTGTGACTTGATTGCTTTACGCTTCTCGTACGTGATATATCGAGGGGAAAGCTCAATGCCCCATAGAGAGACACATCATGTTGCTTCTACGTTGTTGAGAATATTAAATAGAGGTGCTTCGTTGACCACTATGATCGGGTGTTCTAAAAAATAGTGGTGCAACTTTCGTGCAGTCATAAACACTCCATATGCCAACTTTTGATAATGTGGGTACCTCTGTTTTGATAGCGAGAGAACTTCTCTCAGGAAGTAAACCGGCATCTGAACCCCGTGGGTTTTCCCTTCTTTGGGTCCCTCCATGACCAGGACCGTGTCGACCACTTGATTTGTAGCGGCAATGTAAAGAAGTAGTGGCTCTTTCTCACATGGAGACATGACGACGGGAGACGTCGAAAGTGTTCTTTTGAGATCCTCAAAGTTATGCTAAGCTTCTTCCGTCTAATCAAATTTATCAGACTTTCTCATGAGGGCATAGAATGGTAGTGTTTTTTTCTCCTAAACGAGCAATGAAGCGGTTGAGTGGTGCGACTCGCCCAGCTAACTACTGTACTCCCCGAAGGTTCATTGGTTTCTTCATTGTTAGGATTGCCTTTTTTTCTCGGGATTGGCTTTGATTTCTCTTGCTGATACGAGATATCCGAGGATTTGCCCTGCTAGGACTCCAAAGGAACACTTCGTCGGGTTGAGTTTGATGCAAAATTTATTGAGGTTCTCGAATGTTTCTCAGAGATCCTTGATGAGTGAAGACCCTTGCTTTGTTGTAACTATAACATCGTCAATGTATACTTGCATGTTTGTGCTGATTTTATTTCTGGCAATTCTGCATCATCCGTTGATATGTTACCCCTGCGTGTTTTAGACCAAAGGGCATAGTTGTATAGAAAAATACACCATAGGGTCTGATAAATGTTGTTTTCTCTTGATCTTCCTCCTTCATCTGAATTTAATGCTATCCTGAATACGCGTACAGAAAGGAAAGACGTTCGCACCCCGCAGTTGTATTGGTTATTTGATCGATTCATGGTAGTGGGAAGTGATCCTTTGGACAATGTTTGTTCAGCGCAGTGAAATCAATACACATCCATAATTCTTTTGTATTTTTCTTTGGGACGGTGATACATTGCAAATGTATCTATAACTTTTGATGTTCCATGCTTGGTTTTATCCTCTTTCTTGTGTTTTGTCCACACTTTGGAGTACTTTTATTATGATTTCTTGGACTAACCTATTAACAAGAGCCACAGTGTCAGCTGTCTGTTTTCTACTGTTTTTGGTTCCAGGAAAATCAGAAAATGAATATTCTCGGAATTGGACGGGACAAAAGCCAAGTGCCTATTTTTCCGGAAGTCATCAGATGCCAGAATACGAGACAGAGAAGGGCTGGGGGCCGGCCACACCACCTGGCCGCGCGGCCAAGCCTGGCCCGCGCCAGGGGGTGGTCTGGCCGACCCTAGCACCCCCTCGGCCTCTCCTTCAACCTATATATTGCCCTCGGGACAAAAACCCTAAGTACCCGATCAAAAATCCACGAAAGAGTCTGTAGCCACTGTCATCTCCATTCCTAGATCGGGAGGGATCTGAAGCTCTTCCCGGCACCCTACCGGAGAGGGGAATTCACCCTGGAGGCCTTCTTCATCATCATGCAAGCCTCCGGTGTGATGCATGAGTAGTTCATCTCTAGACTACGGGTCCATGTAGTAGCTAGATGGCTGGTTCTCCTCCTTTGTGCTTTCATGTCTAGATCTTGTGAGCTCCGTTCATGATCAAGATAATCTATTTGTAATTCTGCATGTTGTGTTTGTGGGGATCCGATGGATATTGAGATGTTATTTCAGATTGATTATTGATTCTATCATGTCTTTGTTATTTGTGATCTTGCATGCTTTCCGTTGTTAGTAGCTATCTTGGCCAAGTAGATGCTAGCAACTCCAAGAGTTAGTATTTATGCTCGATAGTGGGTTCATGCCTCTGGTAATCTGGGGAAGTGACAGAAATCTCTAAAGTACTAGATCTGCTGTTGCTACTAGGGAGAAAACAACAATCCTTTGTCCATAGAACAATCGTATTGTTTACATTACATGCAATTCGTAAAGCAATAATCTGTTGCTTGCAACTTAATACTGGAGGGGGTTCGGATGATAACCTGAAGCTGAATTATTAGTCATAGATGCAGTTGGATGATGGTCTATGTATAATGTTGTAATGCCCAATCAAGTTCCAAAGGAGTCAAGATGATTAGTATATGCATGTATTGCTTTCTCGATGTTTGTCAATTGCCCCGCTGTAATTTGTTCACCAAGCATGTTATCTATCTTAAGGAGCGACACCTCTAGTGAACTATGGATCCCGGTCCTTTCTTTTACATACAATCTACAAACTATTTACTGCTTTGTGTTTACTTTCTGCAAACTATTACTTCCTTCCATTCGATACGTTTAATCCTTTGTTTTCAGCAAAACCGGTGAGATTGACAACCTCATCGCAAGTTGGGGACAGAGTTCTGTGGTTGTGTTGTGAAGGTCTCCACGTTCCTACTAGCATCGGTAGTGCCCCCTGCCAAGGCCCAGCTAGCAACACCTTTGGGGTGTTTCCTTGCTCCTACTGGTTCGATTAAACCTTGGTTTCATAACAGAGGGAAACTTGCTACTGTGCTCATCATACCTTCCTCTTGGGGTTCCCCAACGAGCTCTACATCAACACGAGCCATCAGACGCACACTAGGTTTGCAACCCACTCTGCTTTCTTTGATTCTTTGATGAATTTAGCATCAGTGAGGTGATGGAGCTCCTTTCCAATGGCCTTACGTTTTGGTTCTGCGAAGCAACGAAGCGACTGTTTGACTGGCTTCACCTTGGGGTCTAAATTCAATGTGCGCTCAGCGAGTTTGAAAGAACATGTGTGCCCCATGTGTGGTTTTGGTAATTAATGACAATCTTTATGGACTTATGTTTGCATTGAATTTTACTTGTAGGATTTGTCCATAGGCAATGCTTGAACCATATGTTGGCTTCAAGATTGGAAGAAGAAGAAAGTGAAGAAGATCAAGTGTTGATCAAGGTTTCAAGGAATGATCCGGAGATTGGTCAAGTAGAAGTTGAGCCTATGGCAAGTGTGTCGTGAATAATAAGATGATCTCAAGTGTAGCTTTCCATCCTTATGGTGATCATGGATATGTGAAGATATGCCAAAAATAGAGGCTCTTCCATAGTGGAGTATGGCGGAGCAAATTCCAAGTCTTCACCAAGCTAGCGCAATCAAGAAAGGTGTTCCATCTTGAGGTGTAGAAGATCGTAATCATCAACATCAAGTGGAATATACACAAGGCAATTGTTTGATCTTGGTAGGGTTTCTTTCTTAACGGTCTCGTGGTGTTAGTTGGGGAGATCGGTTTAAAGGATAGATAGCCATACTATCAAGAGGGGCTCTTGAGTGAGTAACTTGATCATATTCCTCGGTGAGAGCTCAAACCTTTGCATACTTGGCATCATATTTCTTGGTTCTTATTTGGGTCTTACTCATTTTAGTATTTATATCTTGTGTTAATCTCCATGACAAGCTCAAGTTCATTGAAAACGAATTTCATATGCATTTTCTATTGCGTTTTTTATGTTGGAGGTTTTATAGGTTCGTCTTTTTGAGAGAGGTCAAACCTTTCTTCATTTGGTTCTATCCTACCTTGCTGGACTATGATGTTTCTCTGGATGATCTTGAATATCTCATTGTCCTATTTAAAACGATCCCAAGATCATCAAAAACAGAGTCCAGATGCAAAAGTTATGATTGTTTCAGTTTCGCTGTTTCTGCCAGTTTTCAGGGGGGCAGATTATCGGGCCATGGGGCGGATTATCCGGCCCAATTTCCGGAAAATGGGTAAGGACTTTCAGGTGTCGCTCCCTGTAACAGGGACGGATTATCCAGTCCTCCGTGGGGCGGATTATCCGTCCCAAATATCCGCCCCCTATACAGACGGTCACGCCGCGAAGTCCTTAGCCATATTTTGGCACGGGGAACCCGGAATATCCGGGGGAGGGGCGGATTATCTGGCCTGGGAGATCCCAAACGGTCATATTTCGCTGGGGAGGGGTATAAATAGACCCCTTCTTCCTCCTTAGGCTGGTTGCTTGCATTTTCTCTCTCCTCCATTATTTTGACCGAGCTTGCAAATTCTCTCAATCCCTCTCATATTTCTTGAATCTTTTGGGGGATTTGAAAGGGGGGTCTAGATCTACAACTTCACCAATCCATCTCTCCTCTATGTGAGGGGAACATATTGGGATCTAGATCTTAGGGTTTCTTTTGTGGATTTCCTCTTGTGTTCTTTCTCTCTTATTCTCCCACTAGCTTTTGTAGCTTTGGTCGTATTTGGTAAAGAAGGACTTGAGCACTTCTTGTGTTCTTGCCATTGCATTTGGTGCATAGTTTTGAGTTCTCAGTGAGGATTCGATTGGGCGAAAGGTGAGAAGCTTTTTACTCTTGGGTTCTTGGAACCCTAGACGGTTTAGGTGTTTTGCAGGTTTGTGGATTACTTGGGGCCTCCAATTAAGTTGTGGAGATTTCCCCGAGCTTGTTTGTTGGGAGCCTCCAATTGAGTTGTGGAGAAGTGCCCCAATCTTTGTGAGAGGTTATGGATTTCCACCGACAAGTGCACCGATAGTGAAGAAGTGAACCAGGCCTCTTGTGGCGAGGTTCACACGAGAATAGGGTGAGGCCTTTTTGTGGCATGGTGGTCTTAGTACCACCCACCCTCCAACGAGACGCGCTCTCTTTATGGGAGGAACTCGGTAATAAGTCATCATCTCCATGTTCCTCGGTTATCTCTATACCCGAGCTATTTACTTATGCACTTTACTTTGTGATAGCCTTCGTGCTTGAAGTCTTATATCTAGCTATCACATAGTTGCTTGTATTGCTTAGCATAAGTTGTTGGTGCACATAGGTGAACCATAGTTTATATAGATTTTGTGCTTAACAAAGTAAACACTAGTTTTATTCCACCTTTGTTAAGCCCTTCTCATAAAAGTTTTAAACCGCCTATTCACCCCCCCTCTAGGCAGCATATGTATCCTTTTCAATTGGTATCAGAGCCTGGTCTCTCTTTTTGGGCTTCACCGCCTTGAGAGTAAATATGTCGGCTAGGGGATTAGTGCATGATGACATTTTCATATTCGATGGCACATGTTATGAGATTTGGAAAATTCGTATGCTTAATCATTTTCGGGCCATGGACCCAAATTTGGAGCAAACTGTGGATATAGGTATTTCTCTTCCAATGGGTTTCCTTAATATATCTTGTCAGGATGAGAAAAACTTATATCTTGATGCTCAAGCTTCTAATGTGCTTGTTAATGCTTTGAGCCATGTAGTTACTTCTTCAGTCATACCTTTTTGGAGCTCTGATGAGTTATGGACAAAACTTCAAGATAAATATGGTGTGTCAAATATTCTTGAGGATGATTGTGTTGCTTCCACTTCCGGTCAAGATGAGTTCTCATCTTCTACCACTTCACCAACATGTGATTTCTCACAAGGTAATGATATGGTGAGTGGTGATAGAAATTGCAATGTGGATAGTGAGCTTACTATTTGTCATCCTTCATCTCTATCTAGTTGCAATGGTCTATTGTTGGACCCTAACACTTGTAGCACCCAAAACTCCTTATATGCTTGTGTTAGTAGTCCTTGCATATCCTGTAGAAATGTCTTGAATAAATATTATGATGATATGCTTGTGTTGTCTTGTTGCCATGATAAAAATACTTCTATTTCCTCTAGTGCTTGTGTTGCTAACCATGTAGAGGAAAATGAAGATTCTATTGGCCAAGTCAAGATCTTGGATGGAGCTTCAAGTAATTCTTCATTATCATCATCTCACGGTTCCCATCTATGCCTTATGGCTAGGGCTTCAAAGGTATCTCCTACTTTGGAACCCAATACCTCTTGTGATGATGAGGATGAGTATAATGAGGAAGAAGAGATTGATGTTGATTTGTTACATGAAAAGGGTGAGATTATTTATCATGCTCTTATTAAGAATAAGATTGCTTGCTCTAACTTCGTTGAAATCTTGGGTTTTGCTATTGAAAGCAAAGAAAGTATTGATAAGTTAGAAGATCAAGTTGAGGAGAATGAGAGCACCATTGACAAAATGAGTATCCTTAAGCGTGAGTGTGCTAATGATATTGCAAAACTAAATGTAGCCCTTGAAGAAGCACAAGCAACAAAAGAATCTCTTAAGGAGACATTTACTCTAGAAGTGTCTAAAGTAAAGGAAACCCGTGATAAAGCTCTTAAGGTGGCAATTGATCTTAAAAGGAAATATAATGAGCTTGCTAATTATCTTCTTCTATTGCTAATTATAATGATGATTGTGCTACTAACTCTATTTCTTGTGAAGCATCTATTTTGAAGGATAATGTTGAGCTAAAGGCTCAACTTGCTTTGCTAACTATCAATTATGGGAAATTGGAAGAAAGTCATGTTATGCTATTAAGCTCTCATGAATATCTTCTAGCCTCCCATGATAGGCTAAAGTTAGCTCATGAGGCTATTGTGTCGAAGGTAACATCTAGTGAAACTCATGTGGACATTAGCACTATATCCACTACAAATGTCATACTTCCATGTGCTAGTCCTAGTAATTCATCATCTCATATTATTGCTACATCTTATACTGAATTTCCTTCCATGCCTTGTTTCTCTAACAATGAAGCTTATACTTCCTGTAGTATTTGTGTTGATACTAACCATGTAGAGGAAATCAAAGAGCTCAAGGCCCAAGTCTCATCTTTGAAGAGGGACTTTAAAAAGGGTCATGAAGGGAGGGCCACACTCAACAAGATCTTGAGTGTGCAAAAATTTCAAAATGACAAGAGTGGGCTTGGATTCAAATCCAATGCCAAGAACAAGTCCACTAACAAGAATAATTTCAAGAGAAACAAGAAGAAGGGTCAAGAACAAGTCAAGAATTCAGCCAAGATTGTTTGCTTCAAATTCAAAATTGAAGGGCACCATGTTATATCTTGCCCTTTGAAGAAGAAGCCTCTTGGTGAGAGGCAAAAAGGGAAGCGGTCTAAAGTTCAAGTTCACGGTCTACCTCAAGTTGAAGAAAGACCACTTTCCAAGAAGAATCAAGCTAATACTCCCATGGTGGAGAAATCAAGTGAGAAGAAAGGGAAGAGAATAACTTGCTACATATGTCATGAGAAAGGTCACCTCTCTTCTTCATGCACCATTGGTAACTCCTCATCCAACCCTATCATGATTGATGATGTTTATTCTCTTCGTAAGGATGAGGTTGGCAATGTGTTTACTAAATATGTTGGTGCCCAATGTGGTGTCAAAAAAGAACCATTTGGGTGGCCTAGCCTATTGTTACTAACTTCTTAGGACCCAACTTTGTTGGGGACCATCTAGCTAAAACTTGATCAATAGGTGTTGGTTGGAGGTCACTAGAGACTTGGCTACATCATGAAGAATTAAGGGAACTTCATCAATTATATTTTCTCAAGCCAAGTCATTTCGATTATCATATATCTATTGTTCCTCCTTGCGGTAACATGTTCTCAACACATTTACATTGAAAGTTCCTCGCCCCTTATGTATGCGTTGGTTTTGTACCTTGCATGTGTTTGTATATGTTGTGCTTACATCTTACCTATCTTGAGTTATCAAGTTTATTTGTGTATGTTGGATTGCACACCATGTACTTGTTTTGTTGTGTTGAGCTATTATTGAATGTATTTGTTATCTTATTTGGCTCTTGTGAGAAATTAATGGTCTATCCCATTTTTGGAGAGTGGTGCTATGCCATTCTCATGAGAAATTCAAATTCTATAATGTCCATTAGTTGTCTCGTGTTGGATATTTTTGCCTCTTGTCGTGAATATGATCTTGGATATATTTGCAAACTACCACCCGGATCCCTTGTCCTTAGATAATCGGTACTATAATAGGTGGTAGGTATTTTTGATCATTTTCAATTTGGCTTTTGTTTATATATGCCCTATCTTTTGCCAAGAAAATGCTTTGTGTTGACTCCCATGTCTTCCTTGCCTCTTGTAGATATTTCTTTAACTTGTAATCGTTTAGTGCTCTATTTGATGTAGGAAGATATGATGATACGATCTGTGTGCATTTTGTATTCAAATGTAAAATCTTAAATAATGCACTAATCATGGGGGGAGTTCTCCTATATTATTTAGAACACTCGTTTGATGCTTCTTCATAACATGTTTTGACCCATATCGTGTTTTATGTCTTTGGAACATAAACCTTTTCGTTTTGGTACTTTGTGCCATCATGAAATTTGTGGAGAGTTTGCTTTGGTTATTGTAACCTTATTATTTTGGGGAGTTGTCTTTGTCTCATTCGTTGTTAATTATTTTGACCTTTTAGAATGAGATAAATCCTTGAGCATTTGTGTTTTTATCTATATCTTGCTCTTTGGCTTTTGCCTAGTTCATTTGTTGAACTTGTGGTATTTCATGTGATGATTTGGTCTTTGATATAATTTGGAAAACCGTTAGTCTTGTCACACTTTGGTGTGCCTTCTTGGTTTACTTGGTATTTTGTTCAAATTATATCTTATTTGTTTCTTGAAAATCTTGTGCATGCATATGTACTAAATATATATTATGGCATGCGTATTTTCCTTGATCCAATATGTAGGGTAAACTCCACCAAATCCTAATTGGCTAAGATGTGCATGAAATTAAATTTCATATCAATATACACATATTTATGTGGAGTCTCTACTATGTATTGTAGTTGTCTAACTACTTTGGACCCAATAAGTTTGGGGACCATATTGGACTTGAATTTTGTTTTAGGTACATTGGATATGCATCGGATGCTTGTCTCTTTCATAAGGAAGAAGTGATGACTCAATTAAAATTAGAGACAAGCTAGGATGGTCAGCAAACTGCTGACTCGTGTATTAACGAGCTCGTTGGGGAACCCCAAGAGGAAGGTATGATGAGCACAACAGTAAGGATTCCCTCAATTATGAAACCAAGGTTATCAATCCAGTAGGATCAAGGAAACACCCCAAAGGTGTAGCTAGCTGAACTTTGGCAGGGCGCACTACCTGTGCCAGCAGCGATGTGGAGACCTGCACAACACAACCACAGAACTCTGTCCCCAACTTGCGATGAGGTTTTAAATCTCACCGGTTTTGCTGAAAACAGAGGATTAAACGTATCGAGTGGAAGAAAGTAATAGTTTGTAGAAAGTAAACACACACCAGTAAACAGTTGATTGTAGATTGATAGTAAAAGAAAGGACCAGGGTCCATAGTTCACTAGAGGTGGCTCTCCTTAAGATAGATAACATGCTGGGTGAAAAAATTACAGCGGGGCAATTGACAAACATCGAGAAAGCAATACATGCATATACTAATCATCTTGACTCCTTTGGAACTTGATTGGGCATTACAACATTATACATAGACCGTCATCCAACTGCATCTATGACTAATAATCCACCTTCAGGTTATCATCCGAACCCCCTCCAGTATTAAGTTGCAAGCAACAGATTATTGCTTTACGAATTGCATGTAATGTAAACAATACAATTGTTCTATGAACAAAGGATTGTTGTTTTCTCCCTAGTAGCAGCAGCACATCTAGTATCTTAGAGATTTCTGTCACTTCCCCAGATTACCAGAGGCATGAACCCACTATCGAGCATAAATACTAACTCTTGGAGTTGCTAGCATCTACTTGGCCAAGATGGCTACTAACAACGGAAAGCATGCAAGATCACAAATAACAAAGACATGATAGAATCAATAATCAATCTGAAATAGCATCTCAATATCCATCGGATCCCCACAAACACAACATGCAGAATTACAAATAGATTATCTTGATCATGAACAGAGCTCACAAGATCTAGACATGAAAGTACAAAGGAGGAGAACCAGCCATCTAGCTAGTACATGGACCCGTAGTCTAGAGATGAACTATTCACGCATCACACCGGAGGCTTGCATGATGATGAAGAAGGCCTCCAGGGTGAATTCCCCTCTCCGGCAGGGTGCCGGGAAGAGCTTCAGATCCCTCCCAATCTAGGGATGGAGATGACGGCGGCTACAGACTCTTTCGTGGAATTTTGATCGGGTACTTAGGGTTTCTGTATCGGAGGCAACTTATAGGAGGAAGGAGAGGCCGAGGGGGTGCCTGGGCTAGCCACACCACCCCCTGGCGTGGGCCAGGCCTGGCCGCGCGGCCAGGTGGTGTGGCCGGGCCCTAGCCCCTCTCCGTCTCGTATTCTGGCTCCAGGTGTCCCTCGGTGAAAAACTGACTTTGGCTTTTGTCCCGTCCAATTCCGAGAATATTCATTTTCTGACTTTCCTGGAACCAAAAACAGCAGAAAGTAGGCAGCTGGAATTGTGGATCTAATTAATAGGTTAGTCGAAGAAATCATATGAAAAGTACTCCAAAGTGTGGACAAAACAAAAGAAAGTAGATAAAACTAAGCATGGAACATCAAAAACTATGGATACGTTAGCAACGTATCAACACCCCCAAGCTTAACTCCTGCTTGTCCTCGAGTAGGTAAGTGATAAAAAGAAAGAATAATTTTTGTGGTGACATGCACCATCATAAACTTGATCAAAGTATTTGTAAAACATTCGAAGTTGGGATCATAGTACTTCAATCATAACATGAAAGACAAAGTTCTAACAATAAGACAAAGAAACTATGTTGCAACATGAAAAGGCACAAACAAAAGATTCATGAATAAAAATGCTTTGCAAGACGTTTGTTTGTTTCACATAAATAAAACATAGCATAGTAGTATTCAGCTTGTCCCTCATAGAGTAGCAAACATAAATGCATAGGACACCTTCAAAGTTCATAAGAGTGACTAGATACAAATAGTTTAAAACAAGCAATATCAAAGTTATGCATCAATCAACAAGTCTTGGGACAATGCACATAGAACTAAGAATGGCCACTATGCTCTCAAAGTAGGTGCATAAATGTAGAAGGTGGAGACTCAACAAAAAAGTAAAAGAAAGGCCTTCATAGAATGAAGTAGGGATTCAAGTTTCATAAAGAGCTTCCAAAAATTATGGTACTTAATAGCTTTCAGCTCTCATTGCCCCTATCATAAGCATCTTGAAGGTGATTAAGGTTAAAGTGACACAACTAAGAGGATATGCTTGACAAGTTATAAGTCGAAATCTCATGCCCCTTACTTACGAAGACCGAACCTCATGCTACTCAACTTTAGTCACAAGTAAGCTCTTGTCATTGTAAGTACATATGTATCATAGAGAACCGCAAACGGAGTACCCCTTGCACATGATACAAGAGCTATCCCATAATCAAAATGACAAGGCAAGTAGACAATGAGCATCTCAGCGATCTTTTTATTTGCTATTTGCATAGGTTTTTATTGAGGATGCTTCATAGAGTGCTCATTATGGTGATGCTGCAAGTTTCCACCATGATTAGGCATGGCTTAGGCTAGCGGCCCAGGCGTTTCTCTAACACACATACAAACTCCATGATCTTACAAGTTCCACTTTTATTTCACATTGCCGGGATCCATAAGCAAAATAACATGATATCAATGGGGTACAAAGTACAGATGCAATGTTGAAAGCATTCCCCATGATACATGGTTCTGCTAACTTTAACTTATAATGCGCAAGCATATACACAACAAATATGGACGCAATGGTTCATGTTTATTAAGGGCAAGAAAAGTAAAGTGTGCCATCAAGTTCGTGAGATCTTTAATCACTAGTTTTCTCATAACAAGTTTAATTTGGAAGGTAGACAAAAATATGAATATACTTGGAATAGCATATGCTAGTAGGAAGGTATGGTGGACTCTTTGGAATAACTTGGTTTTAGGAGTTGGATGCATGAGTGGAACTCACACTTGGTTGTGGAGGCTAGCAAAAGACTGGGAGCGACAAACTAAGAGAGCAATAATGGCCATAATCAAGCAGAGCGACAAAACATCATTGATCAAAGCATAAACTGATACTACAAGTTGAAAACTAAAGGATCATAAAGGCTTATGGTGACTTGGGATAGTCATAACATGGTGTGAGCATGTGCCAAGTCAACCCAAATAAAGCATCAAAGGAGAATACCACAATACTATGCTTTAATATGCTAAAACAACGCATGATCCTTCCAAGGCACATTAAGCAATCTCAATTGTTTATAACAAGTCATGCTACAACAAAGAATACTAAGCATAAAGCCAAAACAATATCGAGCATGGCATGACAAAGCATAGGCCACAGTAAAAAACAAGCTCTCTTTACCACTTAAGCATGAACTTTCCTACTCTTTTCCAATCCAAACCAAACTATTTGAAAACCAATGTATGAAAGACGGGGTCCAACCAACTTATTCAGCAAACTAAGCAAATAAAGCAAATGAAAACCAAAACCAAAACGAAAAATAAGACGCTCCAAGAACAACACAACTGTGCATGAAACAATAAAAATGAAGCATTTGGGAGAAACCTGGGATTTTTATTAATGAAGAGGGGAATGCCTTGGGCATCCCCAAGCTTTGACGCTTGTACTTCTTGTATATTTCTTGGGGTGACACGCGTGGCATCCCCAAGCTTGAGCTTTAGTCCATCATTCATCTCATTACTCATTCCTTCCATACACCTGAAAATTTTCCTTCATACAAAACTTCACACAATCTTTATTAGCAACATTAGTGCACTCTAGATAATAAGTCTTTAGGTTCAGTACTAACACCAATAAAACTTCCATTAAAACAATAGCTACTGTATCACTTCCCTCAAAAAGCTCAATTCCCCAAAAGAACTCAAAAAGGAACCAACAAGAAGCAAATGCAAATAATGACAGAAATCTGTCAAACCAGACTAGCAGGTAAAGACGAATTTTTTCAAAGACCTTATATTGCTCAAATAGAAAGTGTAGAACTAACAAAAGTCAGATAACCACCTAGGGCAGAAGCACAACAATTCACGCCTCAAAAGGACGTATAGAGATTTTACACGAATTTTTACGGTGAAGCACAGAAATCTGTTTCGGGACAGCAACTTTCCCAATCATTACTTCTCTCTCATTAGAGGTTACTCTTGGCACAAAAAGAAAATAAAAAGGATAAGGAGCGGTTATTACAGAGGTAATAACTTCCAAGACTTTTGGGTTATCTCCCAATAAGTACTTTTGGGTTATCTCCCAATAAGTACTTTTCTTTAATGCCTTTAAGTTAGGCATAAGAAGCAAGAAAAAGAATCAAGTGTTCTCAAATGAAGAAGCATTAAGAGCAAATTTTGTTTTCAAAGGAGAGGCAAAAGAAATATTCTCTCTCTTCTTAGGGAATTGTTCTATACCTTTCTTAAGTGGGAGTTGATATTTAATGGTGCCTTCTTTCATATCAATAATGGCACCAACAGTTCTAAGAAAAGGTCTTCCCAAAGTAATAGGACAAGAAGCATTGCATTCAACATCCAAAACATAGAAATCAACGGGGACATAGGCATTGTTAACCATAATAAGAACATCATTAATACTGCCCATGAGTTTCTTTTTAGCATTATCATCAAGTGGGACATTCAAATAACAATCTACAAGTGGTGGAAAATCAAGCATATCATAAATCCTTCTAGGCATAATAGAAACACTACTATCAAGATCACATAAAGCTTTGAAATCAAAAACATTCACTTTCATATTAATGATGGGTTCCCAACCATCTTCTTGTTTTATAGGAATAGAAGCTTTATGTTTCATATTTTCTTCTTTAATCTTTATGAGAGCATCAGTTATGTGTTTTGTAAAGGCCATGTTCATAGCACTAGCATTAGGACTTTTAGCAAGTTTTTGTAGGAACTTAATAACTTCAGAGATATTGCAACCATCAAGATCAAAATCATAATTATCATCTAAAGTAGTAGAGCTATTACTAGCCTCAACACTAGTGGTAGTGATAGTAGAAACACTAATGTTCCTAGCAACTTCATCTTCTCTTTCCCACTTAGCATGCAATTCAGCTAATAGTCTAACATTTTCATCAATTCTTACTTGTATGGCATTAGTGGCTGCAAAGGGATTATCATTAGTTTTAGGTTTAGCAGCCATTTTATTAATCGCAGATGATATATTTCTTTCAGCATTAGAAAGTTTCAATTGTAAACTAGGAATTTCCCTATTTAAACTCTCAAGTTGATGGCTAATATTCTTCAAAATGGTAGATTGTTCCTCCATAGTTTTAGTAAATAATTTATTTTGATCATATTGCATTTGCATGAAGTTCTTAGTGGCTCTTTCAACTTCTAAAATTCTTCCTTCACTAGGTAATCCAGGTTTGCCATTATGACCATAAGTATTATTAGGATGGTAAGGCCTATAATTGTTATTACCATAATAATTGTTGCCAAAATTATTATTTCTTATAAAGTTCACATCAACTTGCTCTTCTTGAGAAACCAAAGAGGCATGGGATTTCCCATTAACAAGCATAGACATAATAATATCAATTTTATCACACAAGGAGGAGGTTTCTTCAACAGAATTTACCTTCTTACCTTGTGGAGCTCTCTCAGTATGCCATTCAGAATAGTTAACCATCATATTATCCAAAAGCTTTGTTGCAGCACCCAAAGTAATGGTCATAAAGGTACCTCTAGCAGCAGAATCCAATAGATTTCTTGAAGAATAGTTCGATCCTGCATAAAAAGTTTGGATAATCATCCAAACAGTCAGTCCATGAGTGGGATAATTCTTTACCAAAGATTTCATTCTTTCCCAAGCTTGAGCAACATGTTCATTATCAGATTGTTTAAAATTCATTATTTCACTTCTCATAGATATAATCTTAGCAGGAGGATGGTATTTTCCAATGAAAGCATCTTTGCATTTAGTCCAAGAATCAATACTATTCCTAGTTAAGGAATTCAACCATTCTTTAGCTTTTCCTCTCAAAGAGAAAGGAAACAATTTAAGCTTAATAATATCTCCATCTATATCTATGCTTTTGCATCTCACAAAGTTCAACAAAGTTATTTAGATGGGCTGCAGCATCTTCATTACCAATACCAGAAAATTGTTCTCTCATAACAAGATTGAGTAAAGCAGGTTTTATTTCAAAGAAAGTAGCTTCGGGAACAGGTGGAGCAATAGGTGTGCTCATAAAATCATTGTTGTTGGTGCTAGTGAAGTCACACAACTTAGTATTTTTAAGAGTAGTCATTTTTGTGTGTTTTTAATAAAGAAAGCAAACTCGTAAAACTAATTTTTGTGTGTTTTTGATAAAGAAACAAGCAAACAAAGCAAAAGTAAAATAAGCAAAACAAAAACAACAAAGTAAAGAGATTGGTTATGAGGGACTCCCCTTGTGAAGATGTCCTTGACTCCCCGGTAACAGCGCCAGAAAAAGTACTTGCTGACTCGTGTATTAACGAGCTCGTTGGGGAACCCCAAGAGGAAGGTATGATGAGAACAACAGTAAGTTTTCCCTCAGTTATGAAACCAAGGTTATCAATCTAGTAGGAGCAAGGAAACACCCCAAAGGTGTAGCTAGCTGAACTTTGGCAGGGCGCACTACCGGTGCCAGCAGCGACGTAGAGACCTGCACAACACAACCACAGAACTATGTCCCCAACTTGCGATGAGGTTGTCAATCTCACCGGTTTTGCTGAAAACAAAGGATTAAACGTATCGAGTGGAAGAAAGTAATAGTTGGCAGAAAGTAACACAAAGCAGTAAACAATTGATTGTAGATTGATAGTAAAAGAAAGGACCGGGGTCCATAGTTCACTAGAGGTGGCTCTCCTTAAGATAGATGACATGTTGGGTGAACAAATTACAACGGGGCAATTAACAAACATCGAGAAAGCATAGAAGCATATACTACTCATCTTGACTCCTTTGAGATTCGATTGGGCATTACAACATTATACATAGACCGTAATCCAACTGCATCTATGACTAATAATCCACCTTCAGGTTATCATCTGAACCCCCTCCAGTATTAAGTTACAAGCAACGGATAATTGCATTACAAATTGCGTGTAAAGTAAACAATACGATTGTTCTATGAACAAAGGATTGTTGTTTTCTCCCTAGTAGCAATAGACATCTAGTACCTTAGAGATTTATGTCACTTTCCCAGATTACCAGAGGCATGAACCCACTATCGAGCATAAATACTAACTCTTGGAGTTGCTAGCATCTACTTGGCCAAGATAGCTACTAACAACGGAAAGCATGCAAGATCACAAATAACAAAGACATGATAGAATCAATAATCAATCTGAAATAGCATCTCAATATCCATCGGATCCCCACAAACATAACATGCAGAATTACAAATAGATGATCTTGACCATGAACGGAGCTCACAAGATCTGAAGATGATAGCACAAAGGAGGAGAACCAGCCATCTAGCTACTACATGGACCCGTAGTCCAAAGATGAACTACTCACGCAACACACCAGAGGCTTGCATGATGATGTAGAAGGCCTCCATGGTGAATTCCCCTCTCCGGCAGGGTGCCGGGAAGAGCTTCAGATCCCTCCTGATCTAGGCTCAGGGTGAACTACACCAAGTCCGATCATCACGTGAGTCGGTGTAGCTTCAAAAGCGAGCATCTATATGGGCATCATATCAACTATATGACTCATGCTTAACCTCTCGGTCCATGTTTCGAGGCCATGTATGTACATGCTAGGCTGGCCAAGTAAGAACCTTAGTATTCGCGTGTGTAAAACTGTCTTACACCCGTTGTATGAAAGCGTAGAGTCAAGTACACCTGATCACCACGTGATGTCGCGAAACACGATCCATAGAACGGTGCATACTTAAGGAAGAACACATTTATCTTGATATTTAAATGAGGGATCATCTTACAATGCTACTAAAAGCGCCAAACTAGCAATATAAGATGCAAACATCTAATGTGTAAAGTGAGATGATATGGTCCATGCATTTGATCTCTATCATATACATTGTGGCATGATCTCTATCATTCGTTTGTGTGTAACGCCAAGGTCTATGGAACTTACATGTTGAGTGTGTTGTAAGAGTATTTATCTACTTATAACATTATCATATCAAGACACTAGCCCAGCAACGATCTAAACTAGACGCCTCTAATTTATCAATTGCAAGTTTTACGTGGATTAGGGCTTTCGAAGATAGAACCGGTCTTACCTACGAATATGGAACCACAACGAGGATAACCAAGTTATTGGCAACTCGTTGTAAATCAGATATTGACTATAGTAGGAGAGGTAGACACCCGCTAGCCACTTATGCAAAACTAGTTGCATGTTAGTCATGGAACCGGTCTCATGTGCGATGACATGTAACGTTGGTCCGGGCCGCTTCATCCCACTATGCCACCAATATCCAAAATATATGAAAGAAGCAATAACATGATCATCATCGCCCACATATAAACATATGTGTACTACCCGTACAAAGCACCTACGCATAGATCAAGCTCTGATACCACTGTTGGGTCCGCAGCATAGAAAATAAAAAAATTCCTACGATGAGAACTATACGCCAAGATTTATCTACTAGATACAAAGCAATAGGTGGATATACATCCATAGCGAACTTACCCTCGAAGACAACAGAGTTTTGTTAATGAGTTGGAACTCGTGGATGATTTAGTCGTACACTTGCCGATCTCAAGTGTGGAAGTCCGAGCGCCGCAAATCAACAGCGCATCCGTCCTCGCACACACGTTCAAGCCACCGAACAACCTCCACCTCCTCGCTCCAAGGAATCAGCGGAAGCAGCAACTCCTTCCAGACGCAAGGCCACCGGGAACATGTATCTCGCTAATTCGAGACCATGGGGGAATATATCTAGAGGGGGAGAGAGATCGTTCATGAGGAGGTGTGTGGAAGAAGGGTGAGAGGGGTGGCCTTTTATAGGAGGAGGGGGGTACCCCCTCCATGGCCGGCGCCTCATGGAGGTGACCCCTCACCTCCCCCATTCATGTGGTGGTAACTCCTTCCACATTAAAATGCCCCTTCATATTCTCTTTTAAAGTCTCCACTTTAAATGCATTAAATTTCTTCAAATTTAATGCTCTCTCGTTTAATAAAACTCTTTTATTAAATTTATTCAGAATTTTGTTAATTACTTTAATTAACAAACATTCACATAAAACCCCTGCAACATTTCAATATTACATGCAGAACCAATTTCTACAATTTCACCCAAAACAGTTTTGATGTCTATTAAAATAATTCCAGCGCTTTGCAGTTCTTTCGTCTGAAACATATGTGCTCCAAAATGGTGTTCGGCAACTCTTAAGTGTGTCACCCTACGGTTCGCGAATAATGCAGACATGATTGAGACCCCTCTCAAATCAATAATCAGAGGCGGGACCTAGAGATCCATACTGACTCCTACACATTCAACGATGACTTCTGTGATCGTGAGAACCTTTAACGCTAGTAACTTAATCTCTTTTTCTCATGATATAATACATGTCCGAGATTCGACCATCGGTATCTAAATACCTAGTTTGATCTCGTTACCGACATGCACTCTTTTCTCGTTCCCGTGATATAACATTCTAGTGATCACATCACTTGCTTGCAAGCTATCTTAATGTGATATCACCGAGAGGGCCCAGAGTATTTCTATCCGTCATCGGGATTGACAAATTCCACTCTTGATCCATGAGCCTCAACATAACACCTTCGTAGCACTGAACCCACCTTTATAGTCACCCTGTTACGGTGTGACGTTTGATGTTATCAAGATACTCTTCTGGTGTTAGCAATTAACATGATCTCATGGTCTAAGGATTAAGATTACTTTGTATGATGTTATAGCAATATAAACATAATGACTTTGATTATAATGCTATACTTCGGATGAATGTTCATCACATCATTTCACAAATGTTGTGACCTCGTTATTAACAACATCCAATGTCCATGATCAGGAAACTTTGATCATCTTGTTAATCAACGAGCTAGTCTATAAGAGAGGCATAACTAGGAACCTTTTTGTTTATTAAACACACATGTATTGACATTTCCAATCAATACAATTATAGCATGCAAAATAAACATCTATCATATACTTGGAATATGTATAATAACAACTTTATTACTGCCTCTCAGGGCATATTTCCTTCACCACCCAAGGAGCAGGCGGTGTGGGACTAATCCCACAGCCGCCAGCCACCAAGGGGGAGCCACCGGCCTAGGTTGGCCCCACATGGGGAGTCCACTAGGGCTTGGCCGACTAGCCCTCCTCCCTTAGGCGCCTTACCCCATTGGGCCTCCCCTCTGGGTGAGGCCCATTAGCAAAGGGCTGCCTATTAAAATAAAATAAAATTTTATTTTTTAATATAAATTCAACCAATTAATATAAAATACATATATTATTATATTCCTTCACTCCGGACCCCTTCCGAACCCCTCCGATTAACATCGGGTGTTACACAGAACTATTCTGGTTTCTCTCTCTCATTTCTCCTATGGTGCCGTATCAATCCCTATGTGACCCTACCCTTAAGCGTGACACTCTTCAGTTCAGAAACACTTCGTACATGATTGAGACCTCTCTCATATCAATGATCATCAGCGGGACCAGGATGCTCATGATGACCCCCCGTGCATTTCACGAATCTTATCGCTTGAATCTTTAATGTCGTTTCTCATTCCCTTTGCCACTTGATACCTAGTTCACCCAAGATTTGATCTTCGGTATCTCCTTGATACCATCTAAGCTCCCTCTAGAATGGTGATTTGTATTATCTAATAGTCTAAGGATCAGGTTGCGAAGTTTCCTTTATTTATCATTAATGACGAACATTTGTAACTAGATCTCATTATGATATAACTATTGTGTGTTTTTCTGTCACATCATTCAACCAATGATATGACCTCATTGTCAATTGGCATGAATGCCCATGATCTCGAAACCCTAGATCATCCTCATGACCAATAAGCTAGTTCGCTAGAGGTAACTAGAGACACAGTTTGTTTACATACCACACATGTATTAATGTTTCATATTAACATAGTTATAGCATGGTGTGAAATGTTTTATGAACATACAAGAGATATATCAAATAAAACAGTTTAATATTTTCCTCTACGGCATATATCCTTCACCGGGACACCTTGAGACTTCTAGGTAATACTAGCTATAGATGCCATGGACCAAGACGATTGTGGGGAAGAAAAACAACCAATCGCGTCCAATATAGGAAGTTTTTGGGGCAATTTTCCAGCTACCCAGAATGCGACCCTCGCGAACCCATATAGGTAGTTTCTAGGGAAAACTTTTCCAGCTCCCCTGATAACAAAAAAGGATTGGCACGAGGGAACATTCAGCCTAATCGTCACTGGACCAGCGTCGAACTCACCGGAATTTGGCGAAATTCCATCACCTTACTCCAATTCTGGCTACATTGCCACCAATTTCCATTGACCTTGTTGGGAATATTCCCAAAAGGCAACCATGTATGATGTAATTTCCAAAGTATTCATAAAGTTATTAAGTTGTCCTAGTATAGACATCTAATATGTATCATTGAATATGTGATTGTGTTGTCTAACTATATATTCATGTTGTTCATACTAGATGTCCTTGGTCATTGAGGTTATGCTGGACACAACTTAGACTAATGTGAAATTTAGCTGATGACTAGGTTCTACTTTTCATGCGCATGGTGATACTATTCTGACTTACACAGACTTGGCTAATTAAAGAGTTTAGTGAGCCACTAAGGTGATATCATGATCCGAGTTGTGAATCGCCAGCTTAGGTTCTATCAAACGATGTTCCATAAATAGACAGTCACAAAGATAGAGTTCGGGATGGTTGTGAATCAAGCTGCTTGACGTGGATTAGCAAGATGGGATTTGCCCCTCCGTAATGGAGAGATATTCTTTGGGCCCTCTCATGTGATATGATTCGGAATCATGGCCATGCGCGACTTGGTTAAGTGTTAACCAAGGAGTCAGACTAAGTGTTAGTCCAGTGAATCGTATATCACGGAATGAGAAAAATAGTTGAGCTATTAAAGGGATGGCAACTACTCGCATGTAGCTCAAAAGGTATATCGTGAGGCAAAGGGAATTGGACGAAAGTCACATTGGAAAGGTTCGTCTTCTGACTTTATGGTGCTGGGGAGTTGGCACGTCTTGCTAGAGGCCGCTACCAGCTATCGACTCAAAGTGGTGACTCATGTTATGTCTAGGTGTGCGTGAACCTATAGGGTCGCACACTTAAGGGAAATGAGCCCATGTGGATGAGATCCATGTAGAGATTGGGGTGCGGCCTAGATGGGCCTCAAAAGTTGAGCGGGTTAGGAGTGTATATAAGTGTAGTGACAAGGATGGTTTCCTAACCTAACTGTCTCTTTCTCCACTCCCATTTTAGGCCAGTCAAGATCTAGCAATCCTCTGCCCGGAGCTTCTCCCCGCACGTGTGGATACAGGTAGAGGCGTTGCACGTGTGACGCTGAAGGCGAAGGAGTGTGTGGTGGATCTGAAGGAGTTTGTGGCGGATCCGAAGGTGCTGTTCGTGGGATCGTACTGCACTGCATCAACTCACACGCTTCATCAATAATCCACACATGTGCGTCTAGTGGTAAATCTTGTGTCTTTTACCTCGGCTAGATCTTGGGAGTACCTCGTAGGGGAAAATTTTGTTTATCTCTATGTGGCCCAACATATCTACCCTAGTTCCAACCAATTCACGCAAGTTTCCGACCAAATAGCGATGGATATTCCGAGGTTAAGTTCGTCGAGGAACCACCATGGCCGAGCTTCTGAGGCTGGTGCATCGCTTTCAGCCACATCCCCGCAACCTAGATCCCTACTCCCAGTCGCATAGCGTGCGAGCGCCTCGCCTCGATCTCTGACAAGCCGAGCCATGATCAGAGTGGTTAAGGAGGCAGCCACCACCGAGCAAGGCACGCCATGGACGAGCTTGAGAGAGCAGCGTGTTGTAAGCTTGTGCGCTCCCTGAGCTCTGGAGCTCATCTCTGGGTGTGAATGACTTATGTAGGCAAGCCTGAGTGACCCGTGGTCAGTGGTAAGGCCCATGGTCTGCCATGCGGCCCAATTGCTGCAAAGAGAAGAGGGAGCCTAGTTGGAAGAGGAAGGCGGTCGTGCACCGTCTTAGGAGGAAACTGCGGTCTTAGAGCACAAGACACATAATTGATAGAATTAGTGTAGGACTCTCTAACCTAGCCTATTAGATCTTTTCTTGTAACCTTAGGTTCGGCGACCTATATAAAACGGACATAGGACACGGTTGACTTATAGATCATTGTAATTGTGCGCTTTTGACCATATAGTGATTATAGCATGAGGATCCAAACATCGTTGTCGGATTTAAAACTGGGTAACTTGTGCACCGATGTCCCTGATGCTCGTCATTTTTCTCCCCCACCTCTCTAAACTCTTAGTGATGATTCTCTCATGTCGTACTCGTCGACAATACCACAATGGGTAAGGAGAGGTGTAAAAGAAGGGAGCATGTGATACAACATAGGAAATGAAGAAAAACGGTGGCTTAATATTTGTCGGTAATCACCAAAACTTATTGTGGATCGGAAGAGTACCATAACAAAATTCAAGTATACTGGAAAGCACTTCTCACTTTTATGGCATCCGTCTCTGTATTTTCTCTTATAAAATACTACTCCATCTGTTTCAAAATATAAGATGTTTTAGCTTTGTGACTTTTTCAGTATGTAGGAAAAGGTCTAGATACACTTTATTCATAAAGCTAAAACATTTTATATTTTAAAACGGAGATAGTACAACTTTCTGAAAAACGGAGGTAGAGATCATCAAATCACTGATCAGTGCATCGGTCGTCCATGGTTTCATTTCCTTATCTATCCGCTTCTTCGCTTCTTTCGCATTTGTCATTGTCTCAGTCTCCACAAAAGGAGCACCACACCGTACCGGGGCACCTACGGACGCACAGACTAGGCAACAATGCGTCGCCTCCACTGCACCATCATCCTCCTACTCTCCGCCACCGGCCTCCTCCTGCACGCCGCCGTGGCGTCGCCTGCACTGCCAGACCCGGCGTCCCTCGAGCCGTCGTTGCTCTTCCCGTCGGCCGGTGCCTCCCAGGCTCAGCCCGGCGCAGCGTCCACCATCCCTGCATTCCCGGAGCAGTCCGAAGCTGCCGCCGCCTCCTCCGTCTGCCAGCTCACCCCCTCCCCGCCGCTCCTCCCGGCCGTCCTCGCCTCCTGCAACGCGGGCGGCGGCGGTGGCGCGCTACCGCCGCGGCTGCGATGCTGTCCGGCCCTGGCAGCGTGGCTCTACGCGGCGTACGCGCCCACCGCGCTGGGACTGGGAAGCGGGGGCTCAGAACGACCCGCTGCAGCGGCGGACGTGACGGACCTGCCGCTGCTGCCGGACGACGCGGAGGAGTGCGCGGGCGCCGCGGAGCGCGCGCTCAGGTCGGCGGGGGCAACGCTCCCGCGGCCGCAGGTGACGAGCAACGGGACCATGTGCGACGTGCCGTTCTGCTACTGCGGAGTGAGGCTGAGGCGGCCCGTATGCCCGGTACCGGCGGGCAGGGCTGCGAGGAGACTGGAGAGGGACTGCGCGCGGCCGGGGCTCGCCGGCTGCTCCCGATGTCTCCGGGCGCTGAACCTGGTAAGCCTTTGCAATCACGACTGTGTTTCTTTGGTGGCTTCGATGGTGTGTGGTTGTATGCTTTGCAAGATACCCACATTGTTTTATGCAAACTTTGATGAATGCTAATCAAGTACTCATGCTTCCTTTTCTTTGAGAGCATAAAACCCAACACTTTTTAAATCTTTTATGTGTCAGGGACACTGTGGCGAAGGAATATGATCTGGAGTATACTAGTAGTATTTCTATAACTTCTTCATATTCTTGAGCATGAACACGTCAATTGATGAATAGTACTCAATATAGTGTCTTCAAACATAACAGATGTATTATGTAGCAATCTAAAGTTGTAGCCGGTTTAGGTTGGAAAATGCTATTAGCTCCCGAGCATCCGAAGCCCATTTTTAATTGTTTTTCGTGATTTTCAAATATAAAAAAATCGGAAAAAATACGAGTACATCTACACATGTAATATGTAAGTCACTAGTTATGCCGAAATGTATTATCATCCATGACCTACACAAAAAGGGCACATAATAAAGGGATAAAAACAAGTTTCTTTTCTTTTTAGGGCCAGAATGTTGTGTTTTTTATGCAGCCCAAAATACAACGTGTTTTCTTAGCAGATATGTACATCATACTAATATGTATTGACAGGCAGAAATGTGTGGTTTTTATGTAGCCAAAAATACAATGTATTTCTTAGTACATACTAATTTTACAACATACTAATACCGTATTGACAAACATAAAGTTAGATTATTTTTTGAAATGCTCTAAACATCATTCATGGAGCCGTGGACCAAGAACGGTGCTCTAGTTTTTTTAGATGACGCTATAGTAGTGAGGTTATGTTAGCAAAGACCTAAAGTAAACAGGGGAGACTGAGTAGAGTTGATAACCTATCCTAAAGTCTGGGGAGTGTGGCATCGGAATAGACAAAATAGGCCGTCCCTATATTTATGGATAGCAAACAAATAGTCACGGAACCTCACAAGATCCACCGAACAAGAGTAGGAGTAGAACTACAGAGCCACGGTAAGTCGCAGTCACTGACATGATGTACTGCTGCCTGTCTCAAGTTTCACGTTTTGCCGGGGGAGAAAACTTAACTGAATGTCAATAAGAAACCGTGTCTGTTGGTTCTACTGACTGAATTTCCCCTGGAAGGGTAAGATTGATGAGATTTAATTGAGAGAGTGATCCGGGCTGAATGGGTAGGGCCTGGAGCTGGAGGGAGTATGATTTGGTTCAGAACACCATGCCTCCACTCCACCACCCCTTTATTACCACTTTCACTTTGGGTTCAGGACTCGATGCTCTTCGTCTCATCACCTCTTTTTCCACCTAAAAAGTAGCATCACAAGCAAGCAAGCCACTAGCTTCTTCCTCTGTCATAGTACCACCCACAACCACAAGCCGAATCATCATTTGTGCTTTCCGACCCTGACTCTGTCTCCTTCCATGGCCGGAGTAGTTTGTGAGGCCAGAGGGTCCCTCCGTTTGAGATAGAGATGTACCATGCGTCACATGAGGTTGGCAGAGTTCCGAGAGATGCCCGCCCGTGTCGCATGGGCCGGCGGGCGTGCTTGGGGCCAGCCCGCCAGCTGGTGTGAGAGCGAGGGTTTTGTCCCTTCGTCTCCACTGGAATATCTTTTTTTTTCTCGCAAGATCAACAACGTGTGGTAGTAACGTGATCGTACTGCCAATTCACCTCGACAGCTTCTGTACAACGGTCAACTTTTGGGTTTTGCTTTGTTCATGTCGCGCGCGTGCGTGCTACCATTTCCCTTCTGACAATGCTGTTTCTTTAGCAATTTCTGTCACTCACTCGCATGAGCTGGATTGCTCATCAAGCTGTTTCATTATGCTGCCCGAAAAAATCTAACCGTGTCTCTCCTCTGTGCCGTGGCGGTGAATTTCAGCTGAGCGTCGGCGGAGGCAAGAACTCCACGTCGGCAAAGCCCAAGCACGGCGGCGGCGGGCAACGGGAGCGTGACTGCCGGCTCATGGGGCTGACCTGGCTGCTGCAGCGGAACGCCACGCGCCACCGGGCGGCTGCCACGGCGGTCCTCCAGGCCGTCATGGCGGCCGACGAGGCGGGCTCTACCGGTGCGCCCGCCACCTGCTCGCTCCCTGTCGACGATCTGCCGCGTGCCGTCGCGTCGTCGGAGATCAATGGCGCCCCAGTGCCTGCCGTCGAGCGTCTCGTGTACGCCCTGCTAGCAGGCACCTTGGCCGTCATCTTGTCCCTGTGCTTCTGAGTACAATCTTGTCGTTGCAGCGAGGTTATGTCTTGTTGATTGTTTTATTTGTTGGTAGTCTGCACTTCTGATGTTAATTAGTTCCTGGTTGAAAGTCTTTGTACTTTTTATGTTTGTGTTTCTTCAAGGCTTAGAGACTAGTGGACCTTCATTACTGTAATTATATGCAACTGTGGTGCTAATCTCGGCGTTCTAGCTAGGATCAGCAAAATATCTCACCGACAAACAAGGTCCACCCAGAAGGGTGTATACACGATCACTTCCTATCATTTGTGGAAGCTGGAACGTGCCTACAAAGCTAACAATCTCAGCCGGTTAAAGACCTACATCTCTAAGTTGATTATTTTCGCAGGTGTAAGGGACTGTCTTAATCAAAGAGTTTTGCTTCAGTGTCCTCCCCTCTTCCTAAACATAGAAAACTGAAAACACAAGGACTACAAAGATTGCCCGCTACCCATTCAACCCCAAGGGGTATGGTCAATCCTGATCCTCCTTATATTTTTAATTTTCTACTAGGTTCGGGGGGGGGGGGGGAGGACAACTAAGCGCACCTCTCGATTAAATAAGAGTGTCATTGCAATCCCTTATAAGGGAATCCAGAATTGCTTCTAGCTCTATCCCTAGTCACCCTAGTAGAAAAAGGGCCTCCAGTCCGACCCGTAAGGGGCTTTAGTCCCGGTCCTATTGAAGGGGCGGGACTAAAGGCCACCCCCACTAGTCCCGGACCGCTTACCATCCGGGACCAATGGGTATCCACGTGGCCGTCTCTGTGGGCGCGGGGTGCCACCCATTAGTCCCGGTTCGTATTACGAACCGGGAGAAATGGTTCTCTGCCGCGGCAGAATTTTAGGCACTTTCTCTACCGCGGCAGAGAATTCAATTTGTATCCTTTTTTTATTTCAAAATAGTTTTCTACGCTACCACATACCGTACATGTTCGTGCATACATAAGATAACTTCTCTTAAGATCGAGCATACAAATATATACATGATAGTTACACATGGAGATCACAATTATCGGGACTAGGGCCCGTCTATTCAATTACACGGTCGGGGATCATCAGCGCCTATTCACACTAAATTCTCCGGCGTCATCTATCATCTTGTTCATCAAGAATCCTGCCAGTTCTTCAGCAATTTCTACTACACGTTGCTCTGGTAGGAGCTGATCCCGCATTTTCTCGAACTATATAAGAAAAGGAGATCAATATGAATATCAATCATGATAACAAAAAGTGACGGTAATAAAATAATGTTATGAATGTATTGCTTACATCGACTCTATAATCATTCAGCTCACTAGTAAACGTGCGAATGAACTCGCAAACGTAGAATCCACATAGATTCGTCTTTGGTGGCTGCCTCGTGCATTTTACGAGAATAAAATTCAATCAAAATAATAATCCAGCATCACAATTGTATTGAAACTAGAAGTAAAGAGATGCGCGTACCACTTACCGAGACCAGCTTAAACGTCAGCTTCTCACTAAAGTCACCTGTAACCGCGCTCTTGAACTGGTTCCAAACCCTACCCGGTAAAGAAAATAAATGAGTTATTTATTACGTGATATCTCAGGAAATCAACGAAAGAGACCGATGTAGCGCGGAAATTACCTCTGGAGCATGTCCTGCATGTCCATAAACATTTCTAGGGGTCTCTTAATGGGTCCATGACTTCAACTCTTCCCTTATCAAGTTGAATGTCCATGAGAATCCAGTGGAAACTGTACACGTTTATATATACATCAGTAACTCATCAATTACACTCAACATCGAGTAAGCAAAAGAGAATGTGTACAATAGAGTAAGACCCTCACGCAAAATTGTAAGGAAACAATATGTGGTCACAGAAATTTTGCTCCGTTAGAAACCTTAGAAGGTTTTCCTGCGTCTCCTCGGGTTTTGTCGTTAGCGTCTTTACATGTATTTTATCTGGGTCAATGAACCCAACACTAAAGATTGACCTTTTTTACATTCCATGATCTTCATTCTGCATAATAATAGAGTACAAAAGGATATAATTAGGATAATTACATGCAATGAACTGAAAAAATGAACAACTTATATATAGACAATGAATTCAACAACTTACAGACAATAGCAACTCATGAGACTTTTGTCGAGGGCGTCGAAACTGTATAACTGGAAGAGTTCTGGAAACTCAACATGGACCTCTTCTTCTCGGAAGTAGTAGTCATGTGGGACTTTCGCCACGATCATTATTCTCTCCTGCTTTACGGCTTTCAAGTACCAGTTATATAAACCCCGCATTTGTGTTGGGAGTTGTTGGAACTGCTCAAAGCTGACCAGAGGCTTCCCTGGGACATATGTAGGGACTACCTGAGCCTTGGGTAACTTGTCGTCCTGGGGACCTAGCAATTCCTCAACAGTCACATTCATAGCGGCCGCAAGCTTCTTAGCTTCTTCCATATCCTGCTGGGGAGTGTCATAGGATAACACCTGGAGGGGTGGGATCGATGTTTTGGCCTGTTTCCCGAGATGGGGGACGTCCATTCTTTTCTCGGTTGCACTTTGACCTAATGATTTCCTCCCGCTTGCACTTCTACTTGATTTGCTCTTCTTCACTATCTTCTGAAGTGTGCGTCGATAGTCATCTAGCTTATGGTGCAATTAATATTGCGATTTTGTGTTCAGAAAAGAAAGTGCATACGCTTTTTGCTTCTCGGTGTATACCGGGGCGGGCTCGGGTTTCTTCTTTTGAAGTTGCGCAACACATTCGGCCTTTATGATCATGTCGGTTTCCTCGTCAGTACGATCGTAAGGTCTGATGGGAAGATTCTTATGAGGTACTCTTGGGAGGGGCGACATTTGTCGTTTTGGGCTGTTGCGTCGTTTAGTACTAATCGGAGGCTGCGGCGGAGATCGAGATGGACTCGGGCTGTGGTGGTCGTAGTCATGGGGTGGGCTTCTTGGAGGTGATGGAGGTGAAGGTGACATGCGACGACTCGGAGGTGGTGTTGGCTTTGGCGTCCAGCCTGGAAGCTTGATGTTGTTCTTGTCCCATAGAATGATACCACCCAGTACTTCTCCGAGTGTCCTCTCACCATCAGGTCCAGGGATGTCAAGCTCCATTGAGTCCCACCCCATTGCGATTTCATCCACAACCACTTTAGCATAGCCAGCTGGAATCTCACGGCCATGCCAGCGTGCGCCAGGTGGACAAGGTAAAGCACATCTGACCGCCACCTTGATGGATAGGTTCTTCACCTTCTGATGGAGCTCACAAGATGTCTGCTCCTTGATTCCATCCACGGGGTAGCCAGGACCGCCATCTACCATACGTGCATCGTCAGAAGGGACCTCCGATTCAGCCACGCTGCTTCTCCGCTGAGATGGGATGGCGGTAATATCGAGTACAGGATCTTGCAGGCACGCTGCTCCTCGAAGTTCGTCAATCTGTTGCTGATGCATTCGAAGTGTTCCTAGCAACTCGGTGAACTTGTCTCCCTCCTTCTCCTCCTGCCGTCGCCTCTTTGCTCTCTCTCGGCTCCTATAAGTATCTCTGTCTTTGGGAAACCCCATCTCCCACATATAACTAGGGCCAAGGCCTCGTACACGTCCTCCGCGTTCGTCATTCCCGAGGACCTTTGTCAGCAAGTCTTTCTCTCTATCGGGACGGAACTTTGTTGTCCCCGCTTTAATCTCCTTCACCACTTTCTGCCATGTATCCCGGGGTATCCTAATCCCGTCACTGCAAATAAGGTCCCATGTACTTTCGTCATACTCACTCCCATGCCCAAGGAACCAATTCCTTGCCCTCAGATCCCATTCTTCGCGTATTGGTTCTGGAGTGATCCCTTTAGCAAGCAGCTCATTCTCTTTAGCATCCCACTTTGGCATGGCAGCCGCCTGGCCCCAGGTGATGGTGATATTTCTTCATCGCATCATTTTTCTTGTTTTTTCCGACATTTCCATAGCAGGTTCTGACTCCTTGTACTTCACAAATGCATCCCAGTTAGCCTGCTGCTTCGTTAGATAGCATTCAAATTTAGGAGGAGTCTTCGTTTTCTGATACTTCTGCCATAATGCTTTCTTCCAGTTCTTGAATAGTTCGGCCATCTTCATAAGAGTCCTCTGCTTGACTTTCTTCCTCAATGCAACTGTGTCGGCATCATCCTCACATTCTGGCAGGGTGAAATGTGTCATGAGGTCATTCCAAAGACCCTCTTTGCACCTGTCGGCGACATACTCACCCTCTTTCGCCCATTTGGTCTTATTCCACTCTCGAACGGTGATCGGGATGCGATCCCTAACCATAACTCCGCATTGTTGTTTAAATACAGTTTTAGCCTTTTCGGGTTCCAACGGTTCACCCCGTGGTGATACTCACGTAATTGTATAACGCGTAGATGCGTCTAACTTTTTGGCCGGGCCTCGTTTGGAATATTTTTTGCTCGATGTGGAGGCCTAAGAGAAGAAACATTCGTCAATTTATATATATATACAACTCGGTTAATGCATCTACTGATCACCAGACTTCATATATATACCTCGCCGGACTTCGTTAAGGGTCCACCGAAGCCGTCGGCTTCTCCACCACTGGAGCCGTCGGCTTCTCCTTGATCATTTCGGTCGACCTCCTCTCCCTCACCGGAGGGGTTCAGATAAATCGATGGAGATTCGGGTGGATCAACATGGGAGGTGTCGTTGATCATATCCTCGAGAATTTCTTCCTGTGCTAGGTCTCTCTAGATTGGATCCATAGTTTTCTACAAAATGCACACAATAACATTTTTCATTCAATATTGCTGCATAAAATAATACTAAACAATAATATGAACACGCAATTTGCTACAATAATACTAAACAATAGCAAAATTCTAGTGATGCCCTAACCCTAACCCTAAGTCCGGGGGCCCGCGAGCACCACCACCCTAACCCTAAGTCCGGGGGCCCGCGAGCACCACCACCCTAACCCTAAGTCCGGGGGCCCGTGAGCACCACCACCCTAACCCTAAGTCCGGGGGCCCGCGAACACTACCACATTAACCCTAAGTCCGGGGGGGCACGAGCACCACCACCCTAACCCTAAGGCCGGGGGCCCGCGAGCACTACCACATTAACCCTAAGTCCGGGTGCCCGCGAGCACTACCACCCTAACCCTAAGTCCGGGGGCCCGCGAGCACTACCACATTAACCCTAAGTCCGGGTGCCCGCGAGAACCACCACCCTAACCCTAAGTCCGGGGGGCCGCGAGCACTACCACATTAACCCTAAGTCCGGGGGCCCGCGAGCACCACCACCCTAACCCTAAGTCCGGGGGCCCGCGAGCACTACCACATTAACCCTAAGTCCGGGTGCCCGCGAGCACTACCACCCTAACGCTAAGTCCGGGGGCCCGCGAGCACTACCACATTAACCCTAAGTCCGGGTGCCCACGAGCACTACCACCCTAACGCTAAGTCCGGGGGCCCGCGAGCACTACCACATTAACCCTAAGTCCGGGTGCCCGCGAGCACTACCACCCTAACCCTAAGTTCGGGGGCCCGCGAGCACTATCACATTAACCCTAAGTCTGGGGGGCCCCGAGCACTACCACCCTAACCCTAAGTTTGGTGGCCCGCGAGCACCACCACCCTAACCCTAAGTCCGGGGGCCCGCGAGCACTACCACATTAAACCTAAGTCCGGGGGCCCGCGAGCACCACCACCCTAACCCTAAGTCCGGGGGCCCGCGAGCACTACCACATTAACCCTAAGTCCGGGTGCCCGCGAGCACTACCACATTAAACCTAAGTCCAGGGGCCGCGAGCACCACCACCCTAACCCTAAGTCTGGGGGCCCGCGAGCACTACCACATTAACCCTAAGTCTGGATGCCCGCGAGCACTACCACCCTAACCCTAAGTCCGGGGGCCCGCGAGCACCACCACCCTAACCTTAAGTCCGGGGGACCGCGAGCACTACCGGACTTAGGGTAGTTATTTCTTTAGCTTATCTTTATTTAGCACTAATGCTTGTCTGTCTCAATCGACACTATAATACTACATACTATATAATATACTACTATATATATTATTACTAGTAATAAATATATATACACAAACATATATACTATATTTATATACTAGTAATAAATATTACAATATAAAAAAGATACAAGAAATAAAAAAATATACACTACAAATTAATATATACTATACTAGAAATTAATATATACTATACTAGAAATTAATAAAAAAAACATACACTAGAAATATAAAAAAGATACACTAGAAATTAATATATACTATACTAGTAATACTAGTAATAATTCTATCCATTACTAGTAATAATTTTTAATTAATATACAAAAAATACAAGAAACTAATATATATACTATATCTATATATACTATACCTATATATACTACTAATAATTATTAACATATAAAAAATACACTAGAAATTAATATATACTATACTAGTAATACTATATACTAGTAGTAAAAAAGTGGCCGGCAGGGATGGAGGCAGCGCGCGGTCGCGGGGCGCTGCCCGGGCTCACTGGGGCCGGGGACGGAGAGGAGGCAGAGCGCGCGGTGGGGGAGGTATATTACCTCCCAACAGCGGGGCGGACGTGCGTGCGTCTCGAGAGGCGGCGGCGCGGCGCGACAACACGGCGGGGTGGCTACGCGGACGGGCGGAGAGGCGGCGAGGTAGCGAGGTAAATTTCGCCAGCCTGGCGGCGTAGTGCTAGCTCCTCGCTCCGGTCGATGGATTCGACTGGGGAAGAAGGCGACACAATAAATACCCCCACACCCTTTAGTCCTGGTGCATGGCATAAACCGGGACTAAAGGCTTTGGATGCCTTTTCGCCTGCAGAGCCTTTAGTCTCGGATGGTGTTCTGGGCCGGGACTAAAGAGCCAAATTTATGCGCGCTGGGCCTAAGTTGGCGCCTGTTTTTTTAAATATTACAATTTGTAACTATTAGATTTTTTAAACATTTGAATTATACAGTTTTTGCATACTCATGAATTTGAGAAAATTTTCAACATGAAAAGTTTTTGAATTTGAATAAGTAATCCAAATCTACTGTTTTATAAAATAATTATTCTAACTAGTGAAACTAATAACCATTTTGCCATTTCTAATTTAAAAATGCATTAACTATTATATTTTGCATATTTTTGAATCTCACTAAATTTTTAACATAAAAAGTGCTCGAATTTGAATAAGAGATTCAAATCCATTTTCTGTTTTATAAAATAATTATTCTAACTAGTCAAACTATTAACCATTTTGCCATTTTCATGTGATTCCGACGCTCCGGTGGTCTTCCTCCGGCGAAATTCTAGACCGGGGGCCCCGGATCGTCTACTCCTATAGCTTTCTCCGTACGAGGGTAGCCCCTTTAGGGTTTAGGGTTTAGGGTTTAGGCTTCCCTCCTCTGACTTCCCGCCATTTCTCATTATATATATGTAGGCTTGGTCGTTGCCATAGCACATCTAGACTCATATCTGCCGCCTCTCTCCACTCTATCCCATGGCTTCCACCATACCTCTAACCCCACGGAGGCGGAGATGGAGTCTTTCACGGGCTAGCAGGAAAATATTTTCCGAGGCGGAACTTCCGAAGATGCCATAGGGCGTGTGCACATAGGGCATCTTCGAGAAGTTCTGCCACGGGAGATTTCCCAACCCTTTCCTCCATCCATGGGGATGAAACTCTCCATCCATGTTGGCTTGTTGAGTTGCTTGCCATGGCGTATCGATGCTCATTTTATAGGCGCGGCGCCGCTTCTACTTTGTCTTTTTCCTCCGACAGGGCGTCGTGCGATACGTCCATTTTGCATCACTATTATATGTCTTAATTCACTATTATTCATTGATATATTTCGTATTGAGAGGTGATACTTATGTTATTTCATATGTTTTTGCATGGTTGATGACTTTTGGAGCATGGACCGCTGCAGTCAGGATTCTGATGGAAAAGGTGCTGTTTGGAGGCAAATATCGCGAAGATCAGAAAATCCGGGAAAATATACGGAAAATTCTATTTTTCCAGAAGACTCAGGATGCCAGAAGATGGAGTGGAGGTGGGCCACAGGGGGACCACACCACCCCATGGCGCGGGCAGGCCTAGGCCGCGCATGGGAGTGGTGTGGCCGCCCTGGCCCACTCCAGCCACTCCCCTCTGGCGTATATCATCCCCACAAAACCCTAAGACTCGGGAGAGCGACCACAGAAAGATTTCGCCGCCTCTACGGGGCGGAAAACACCGAGAGAGAAAGATCTCTCCGGCAGACAGATTCCTGGCGGGGGAATTCCTTCCCGGAGAGGGGAGATCGTCGCCATCAACACCGCCATCAAGCTGGACTTCATCGGGATCATCATCATCATCATCATCACCACCATCATCACCGTCAGCACCCTCATCACCATCTCCATATTGCTGTAACAATTGCGTTGAATCTTGCATAGTTCATAGGGGAAACTTTCCCGGTGTTGATTACTCTTTGTAGTTGATTCTATTGAGTGAACCATTGAATTATTGTTTATGTTCAGATTGTTATACATCATTATTCCATCTCTGATCATGATCCATATGAAGTCTTGTGAGTAGTTCGTTTTGTTCTTGAGGACATGGGAGAAGTCTTATTGTTAGTAGTGGAGTTGCGTTGAGAAAGATTCAATAGATTGTTATTTAAGTTGTGGTGTACTTTTTCTAGTGGTATCATGTGAACGTCAACTACATGACACTTCACCTATATGGGCCTAGGGGAATGCATTGTGTATTTGGCTATTAATCGTAGGGGTTGCCGGAGTGACAGAAACCTGAACCCCCGTTAGGAAACGATTGCACAAGGGACATAAGGGTCTTAGAGTTTAAAGCTGTGGTTAGGTTTCTACCTTAATTAATTTCTTGTACTTACGGATGTTTGCAAGGGGTATAATCACAAGTATGTATTAGTCTTGGATGGGGCGGTACATTAGCACAGGTTCACCCACACAACACTTAGCAAGCTAGAGAAGATTAATCAGCTATATGAAGCGAAAGCACTTGACAGTCTTCCCATGTGTCCTCGAGAACGTTTGGTCATCTATAGAAATACAACCGGCTTGTCCTTTGCTGCATAAAGGATTGGGCCAGTTGCTGCATTTATTCCTACTGTCTTTTATTTACTCGTACTTTGCTTGCTTGCTTTATCGAAAACCCCTAAAAATCTGTTTGCTAAGTATTTGCAGAGAATTCCTGATCCATACCACTAGCCAGCACCTTCTGCTCCTCGTTGGGTTCGACACTCTTACTTATCGAAAATACTGCGATACACCCCCTATACTTGTGGGTCATCATCGTGCGCTACATGCTTTATCTGATCGAGCAGTGTGTCCACCCACACGTCCTTATCCCACCGACAGTTTTGTTAGATGACACAAAAACCACCTTTAGTCCCGGATGCACCCACTAGCCGGTACTAAAGGTTAGCCCCCCAGATAAGGCCCCCCATCTTTTGTCCCGGTTTGAGCCCCCACCTGGGATGAAAGTTTCCCGCGCCACTGCATTCCCACGCTTTCCACCGGTTCCCACCTCTGTTTTCCTGCCATTTTTTCAGTATATATATGTACACTTGGCCTCCATTTACATACCACATCTAGACTCATCATTCTCTTCCCATGGCTTCCATCGTATCTCTAACCACCCGGGAGGCGGAGGCGCTTTGCGCCTCGAACTACCCCTGCCCACCAGGCTACCGCGTCCCCACCAGGCTACCGCGTCCCCACCGGCTGGATGCTGAGCGTCGGAGGCGTGCCGGTCCCTCCTGTCCCTCTAGGTGTGGAGCGTTGGATGGCCATCACAAACCACTACTACCTCGAGCTCACGCCAGAGCAGCGGAGGAATCCCAACTGGCATCCCGACTCTTTCCTGACTTGGGAAGCCTTCTTCATCAATCGGCGTGAGAGGGCGCTCGCCAGGCACGAGGAGGACGGCCCACCTCCTTCGAACTTCAACGAGGCCGGCCATCGGCTGTGGTGGCGCGTCCGGACTCTCCAGAGTGTCATGGCCTACAACACGACCGGAAATAACCCCCGCTTGCGGTACCCTCAAATCCAGCCCACGCGTGCCCAACCTTCAAGGTTCGACTACGACGACCCCGACGGCGACAGCGACGACGGCGCCGGCGACTACGACGACTACAGTGGCGCGTATTACAGGGCTAGGCAGGAGCATGACTGAATCACTCCAACATTAGGCATGTTTCTTAATTTTTAGTTGTGCTATGTATCTTAATTTTCAGTTGTTCTATGTATCCTTAGTGTTTGTGGGTTCCTTCTCTTGTGATGGTTCCTTCTCTTTGGGTGATCACCTCCCGTGGCTCAGAACCCGGTCGTCAACGTCTAGTTTGATTGAGCAAGATGTATTACATGAAAGGGGACCTTTATGTCTCAAATAAAAGGTTTAATACATTACATAGAATTATGTCTCAAATAAAAGGTTTAATACATTATTACACATCACCAACATCTAGTGTTGTTGTTTTCTTCTGCACCGTAGCCATGGAGAATCTTCATCATTTAACAGGATGCTTGGGTCAGTTTTCACTTTGAAGGGCAGAATTTCATGAAACTTATTGTAATCTTCTGACATGTCTGTCTTGTCATCCACTCCCACGATGTTTCTTTTCCCTGAAAGAACTATGTGGCGCTTTGGCTCATTGTATTCTGTACTCTTTTGCTTATCTCTCCTTTTTCTCGGTTTGGTAGACATGTCCTTCACATAGAAAACCTGAGCCACATCGTTGGCTAGGACGAATGGTTCATCCATGTACGCAAGATTGTTGAGATCCACTGTTGTCATGCCGTACTTTTGGTCTACATGTACCCCGCCTCCTGTCAGCTTGACCCATTTGCACCGAAACAAAGGGACCTTAAAAGTAGGTCCATAGTCAAGTTCCCATATCTCCTCTATGTACCCATAATATGTATCTTTCTGCCCATTGTCATTTGTTGCATCAAAGCGGACACCACTGTTTTGGTTGGTTCTCTTTTTATCTTGGGCGATCGTGTAAAATGTATTCCCATTTATCTCGTACCCTTGGAAAGTACATATAGTCGAAGATGGTAACCTGGCCAACGAGTACAACTCATCTCCAATAGTGGTCTTATTCATGAGATGTGTCTGCAACCAATTGCCAAAATTCTTCTCGTGTTCCCCTTTAATCAAGGTTTCAGGCTTCCCCAGGTTTTCGGAGCGTAGAATATTCTTGTGTTTCTCGATATACGGAGCCACCACGGTGGAATTGTGTAGAACTGTGTAGTGTGCTTGAGTGAAAGAATGCATGTCCCTACATACCATTGATTTCCTTCCTAGTGTGCCTTTTCCAGTCATCCTCCCCTCATACCGAGATTCAGGAACACCAATCGGCTTAAGGTTAGGAACAAAGTCAACACAAAACTCAATGACCTCCTCTGTTCCATAGCCCTTGGAGATGCTTCCTTCTGGCCTAGCATGGTTATGAACATATTTCTTTAAGACTCCCATGAACCTCTCGAAGGGGAACATATTGTGTAGAAACACAGGACCGAGAATTCTAATCTCTTCGACTAGGTGAACTAGGAGGTGCGTCATAATATTGAAGAAGGATGGCGGGAACAACAACTCGAAGCTGACCAGACATTGGACCACATCAATCTGTAACCCTGATAGACTTTCTCGATCGATTAACTTTTGAGAAATTGCATTGAGGAATGCACATACCTTCACAATGGCTAGTCGAATATTTTCTGGTAGAATTCCCCTCAATGCAACCGGAAGCAATTGCGTCATAAGCACATGGCAGTCATGAGACTTTAGGTTTTGAAATTTTTTCTCTTTCATATTTACTATTCCCTTTATATTCGACGACAAGCCAGACGGGACCTTGATACTGAAAAGGACTTCAAAAAATATTTCCTTCTCTTCTTTGGTAAGAGCGTAGCTGGCAAGCCCTTGAAACTGCCTTGGATGCTTGCCGTCTCGCCCTTTATGATGTTGTTGGTCCTCCCATGCTGTCGGGGTATCTTTTGACTTCCCATACAAGCCCAGGAAGCCTAGAATATTCACACAAAGATTCTTCGTCAGGTGCATCACGTTGATTGCAGAGCGGACCTCATGCACTTTCCAATAGGATAGCTCCCAAAATGTAAATTTCTTCTTCCACATGGGTGCGTGTCTGATAATGGGGTCTTTCGGAATAGGTTGTCCTCCAGGACCCTTTCCAAAGATTACATCCAAATCCTTGACCATACCAAATACATCAGAACCACTACGAGGGACAGGCTTCGTCCGGGTTTCTGCATTGCCATTGAAATGCTTGCCTTTCTTATTTAAGGGATGACTGGGCGGAAGAAAATGACGATTGTACGGGTACACATTCTTTCTACATTTATCCAGATATATACTTTCAGTCTCATCTAAACAGTGCGTGCATGCATTGTATCCTTTGTTCGGCTGTCCTGAAATGTTACTAAGAGCAGGCCAATCATTGATGGTTATGAACAACAACGCTTGTAGGTCAAATTCCTACTGTTTGTGCTCATCCCACACACGTACACCTGGTTTTTCCCACAACTGTAGAAGTTCATCAACTAATGGCCTTAGGTACACATCAATGTCGTTGCCGGGTTGCTTCGGGCCTTGGATGAGCACTGACATCATAATAAACTTCCGCTTCATGCACAACCAAGGAGGAAGGTTGTAGATACATAGAGTCGCGGGCCAGGTGCTGTGACTGCAGTTCTGCTCCCCAAAAGGATTCATGCCATCGGTACTTAGACCAAACCATAAGTTCCTTGTGTCACTAGCAAAGTCCGGGAAGTCTGTCTCGATTTTTCTCCACTGCCGACCATCAGCAGGGTGCCTCAACATCCCGTCTTTCTTACGGTCTTCCATGTGCCATCACAACAACTTGGCATGCTCTTTATTTCTGAACAAATGTTTCAACCGTGGTATTATAGGAGCATACCACATCACCTTGGCAGGAACCCTCTTCCTGGGTGGCTCGCCCTCAACATTACCAGGGTCATCTTTTCTGATCTTATACCGCAATGCAGTGCATACCGGACATTTATCCATATTCTCGTACTTCTCACCGTGGTAGAGGATGCAGTCATTAGGGCATGCATGTATCTTCTGCACGTCTAATCCTAGAGGGCAGACACGTTTCTTTGCTTCGTACGTACTGGAGGGCAATTCATTATTTTTTGGAAGCAGCTGCTTCATTATTACCAGCAACTTTTCAAATCCCGAGTCAGTCATACCGGTCTCTGCCTTCCACTTCAACAATTCCAGTGTGCTACCCAGCTTCTTCTGGCCATCTTCACAGGTTGGATATAGCAATGTGTTGTGGTCCTGTACATCTGCTCGAACTGCAACCTCTCCTTTTCTGTGTCGCAGTCTCGCCTTGCATCACTAATGACCCGACCAAAATCATCAACAGGCTCATCTGGTTCCCGTTCTTCACCCTCTTCTTCTTCATTATCTTCAACTGCGGTATCATCGTATTCAGGGAACATAGATCGGTAGTTGTCATCATCGTTCTCTTCTTCATCGTCGTCTTCCATCATAACCCCTCTTTCTCCGTGCTTGGTCCAAACATTATAGCCGGACATGAAACTGGACCGAAGCAGGTGGCTCTGAATGACTCTTGAGGAAGTGTGAGCCTACTCATTCCGACATTCAACACATGGACAACACATAAAACCATCTCGCTGCTTGTTCGCCACGGCCACAAGGCAAAAAGAACGCACGCCTTCGCTGTTAGCGTCAGAGTGTCGGTCACCGTACATTCATGGGTGGCTCATCTGCATCATACAACCATGCATATATATCAAACGCAATCACAATGCTTAAATTAGTACCGCATGGTCAAAACGAGAAAATAGTTGCTAACCTTTTAGGACACTTCAAAAAAAAGAGGAGAAACGTTAAGTGTCGCTCTGGCACCTCATATCATATTTTGTCTTGTGCGAACTCAAGTGGCATCGCTCTAACAGGCATTTCACCGAACACCTCTAGTGCATATGAAGAAAAAAGTTAGCACAAAGTTATACCCACCTCTCACATAGGAAAAAAATAGGAGAGAGTGAAGGGCTGGGTGCATATATATAGGGCCCGGCCATTAGTTCCGGTTTGGGATACAAACCGGGACTAAAGGTTCTGCCAGGAGCACGCGCGCGTGCCCAGACCCATTTGTCCTGGTTTGTATCTCAAACTGGGACTAATGGTTCCTTACGAACCGGGACAAAGTACCTCGGCCTCCTCGGGCCGTCTGGTTCGGACCATTAGTCCCGGCCCCAGCCACGGCCGGGACTAGTGGCCTGAACCAAAGGCCCATTTTCTACTAGTGTCATACATACTATATGGGCATACGACCACTTATCTAAAAAAACTCAGCTAATTGATCTCCAGCGTTATCCTGAGATCGTTTGATTTTAACTATGCTAGCTATTCGATCCGTCTCCGCCAAGGTTTTAACTTTAGCCACCATATGTGCTAGAGGGGATAGGTCTTTCACTAGGAATGGCGCTGTGCGCCGACGGCCGGACCGTACGCCAACGGCCAATTGTCGGGGCCGTCGGCGTAGCACCGGGCCAGGCCAGCCCCGCTTCCGAGCCCTCGGCGTAGCCACCGATACGCCGACGGTGGCCCTCGGCGTACGCAGGCCTTCGGCGTACGGGGTGACCGTGTGGCACTTGCCGGCCTGGCTGGGACGGATCCCTAACGGTGCCATCAATACACCGAGGGTGACCGTCGGCGTACCGCCGTACGTTTTTTTATTCATACGCCGAGGGTCACCGTCGGCGTACCGCCGTACATTTTTATTTATTTTTTCCACCCAATTATAAATTTATTTTGTATTTGTATTTATTTATTAGTATCAATTATTTAGGTTCTATTTTATCAAATCGACGGATTCGTAGCCTCCAAATAATAGTCCCCACGCCCACATGAAATGTCGAATCTTCTCACACCTTGAGAAATTCGCATGTTTGTAAGTGTTATTATCACATGTGTGTGAAATTTATATATCACACTTTTAGTGAAGTTGTTCAGAGATTCAATCCTTATCACTAGGGGGTAGACGATCCGAGGCCCACAGATCAGGGTTCCGCGGCAAACCGCGCTCCGGGTCGTAGGAAACCCTCAAGAACTTGCATGTGGCCCTTGCACATGCATGGAGGTGTGGTGTTGTGTTGAAACATGCAAAACCTAGTCCCCGGGTTGTATGAATGTGTCCCCCTTCGCATGCATGCGCTGTAACCTAAAAGGGAAGGTTCTTGACTTATATAAGGGGGAAACTCCCCGTTCCGGTGAAACCGGGTAGGATACTACCGCACCTTGTGAACTAACATGGTTTTACATCATCATATGACCTAAACAAACACAAAATAAGAGAGAGCTACGTCGGGCTACCCCTGTCAGAGGAACGTCTAGGGGGGTAGACGATCCGAGGCCCACAGATCAGGGTTCCGCGGCAAACCGCGCTCCGGGTCGTAGGAAACCCTCAAGAACTTGCATGTGGCCCTTGCACATACATGGAGGTGTGGTGTTGTGTTGAAATATGCAAAACCTAGTCCCTGGGTTGCATGAATATGTCCCCCTTCGCATGCATGCGTTGTAACCTAAAAGGGAAGGTTCTGGACTTATATAAGGGGGAAACTCCCCGTTCCGGTGAAACCGGGTAGGATACTGCCGCACCTTGTGAACCAACGTGGTTTTACATCATCATATGATCTAAACAAACACAAAACAAGACAGAGCTACGTCGGGCTACCCCTGTCAGATGAACGTCTAGGGGGTAGACGATCCGAGGCCCACAGATCAGGGTTCCGCGGCAAACCGCGCTCCGGGTCGTAGGAAACCCTCAAGAACTTGCATGTGGCCCTTGCACATGCATGGAGGTGTGGTGTTGTGTTGAAACATGCAAAAAGTCCCCGGGTTGCATGAATGTGTCTTCCTTCGCATGCATGCGCTGTAACCTAAAAGGGAAGGTTCTTGACTTATATAAGGGCGAAACTCCCCGTTCCGGTAGAATATAAAAAAGTATATAGTAATAATATATAGTAATAATATAGTAATAATATAATATAGTATAGTAATAATATAAAAAAGTATAAAGTATATACTAATACTAGAAAATTAAAAAAAACCTAGCTACGCCGACGGCAGCCCTCGGCGTATCCTGGCCGTCGGTGTAGCGTTATCCCTTTTTTTGCCCGCGGCCCACCTAGGCCACTCACCTCCGACCCTATCCCCAATCCGCCCCCGACCCCGCCGCCACCAGCCGCTGCTCCCCGAGCTCGGGGCCGCCGTCGTCCCTCCTCCTCCCGACCCCGCCACAACCCCTCCTCCTCCTGACCCCGCCGCCGCCCCTCCTCCCCCCGACCCCGTCACCACCAGCCGCTGCTCCCCGAGCTTGGGGCCGCCGCCGCCTCCTCCTCCCCCATCCCCTCAGCCCTGACCCCGTCGCCACTCATCCCGCCCCCGACCCCGCCGCCACCAATTTCCGCCCCTCCTCCTCCCAGAGCCCCGCCGCCTCCTCCCTACGACGCCTCCTCCTCCCCGAGCTCCTCCCAGAGCCCCTCCTCCTCCCCGAGCTCGCGGCCGCCGCCCCTCCTAGTCCCGGAGCTCGCCCCTCCTCCTCCCCGAGCTCGCCCCTCCCTACGCCGCCTCCCCCGCGCAGCAGCCGCCTCGCTGCATCGCCCCCCTCCCTGTCCCGTCCCTTCGTCGAGCCATCGCCGGAGCTCCGGTCTCTCGCAGGTACATCGAGAATTTTATTTTGCAGCAGAGGCATATAACAGGGCACCGAACAATTGATTTGTCACATTCACCAGCAAGCTAGCCCCACCTAGATGAACAACCACAAGAACCTAGATGAACAATTGTTCTGTGAGATAAGAGTGGTATTTAGTAGGATCTGCTCTTAATTTGTTTTGTTATAGTTATCCTACTTTTTGTAAAATAATATTGGCATCACACTTGTGGCATCGTAACTTATAACTCACAGACAATTCTAAATAAAGATTAGAGCTAAATCCTACACTTGGCTAAAATAGATGAAATTTACTAAAAAGATGTTGCATATTTAACCATTTGTTCATGTTTTTTGCAGTTACCGGAGGGTGAGCGAGGGGTGTTTTGACGGCAGGGTCCCGGATCATCTTCGACGATTTGATCACGCTTCGAGGGTGAGAATCCGTTCGCCTCTCCTATACCTAGGTTTATTTTCGTGTCTAGATCACCAAGTCTGTCGCGTCACCTAGGCGTCATCCTGACCGTAAGCGTTACGCGACTTAATATGCATTAGTGGTCTCGCATATTTTGAACCGTAACGCTTACGTCTTTTATCGGGCAGTCGGCAGATTCGTAGTCGAGGAGGAGGACGAGGACGAGGTGGCAGGGGAGGAGGCGTGGACTTTGACCCACCACCCTCCGCTTCTGGCGACGTGGCTCCTGAGTTCCTCCTGACAGAGCAGCCTTTTGGGGACGAGGCGGAGCCAGAGACCGAGAGGGAGGCAGAGACCGAGACGGAGTCTAGAGACGAGGCGGAGGCGGAGGCTGACACTAGCTACGAGTTGGTGCCGCCGAAGAAATTGCGAAATCGTGGGGAATCGGGAGTCCCTGAGGAGAGGTTAGAGCCTAGGACCCAGGAGGCGAAAGCCCTTATTATTCCAGATGGCCTTGAGTAAGTGTACTAATTTTGCAATTTAAAACATGTAATTTCGTATTGGTCATAAATAATTTGGCATGTGTACTAATTTTTATTATTGGGCAGCAATTGGACATTTCCTCCGGGGACCAAGTCTCGCCTTCCTAACAGCCTGGTTGGAGCTCTGATTAGGAAGTTCTGGTCGGGCTATCACATTTCCCCCGATAGTGTCAGGAGGCTAGCTACTACTTGGGTGGACTACCAGACTACTCGTGTCCCGGGATTTCCGACAGCTGCTAATGTTGTCATCACCAAGTTTTGGGTAAGGCATATTTCTCGAGTTAATACTTGATGACCACACTGTGCTAACTCATGACTCTTACAATTGTTTTTATGCATGATTGAAGTGCTTTTATCGTGTGGCTGAGGAGGACCAGAAGAAGGCTGGGGCTTGTGTGAAGTTGACACCCCAGGTGTGGTACAACCAGAAGGTCACGGCCGCTAGTCACTTCTGGGCCGACAGGGGCGTGAGGATCAGGAAGGAAGACATTGCCGGTCAGAAGTCTAATCCTAAGTACTCGATGACGCCAGAAGAGTACATGTCGGTGAGTAAAATGTCAATGAGATTCTACATTGCTGCTAAGTTGCCATTGCATTGTCTGGAGTTGAGTATTGCATTTTCAGGTTGTCCCCGATTGGGCTGAGCCACATTGACTTGCATGGGAGGATCTAGTTAGGACGAGGTGGCTCAGTGAAGACGAAGAGTTTGTAGCCTTGTCGAGGCGGAACACGGAGAACCGAGGCGATGGTGGAACACACTGCGCGGGAAACCGCAACTTTGACCGCTTCAAGGGGAAGGTGGTATGTATATACATGGAACGACCTGCATTTATTTCTCGTCATGTTCGTACTTCATATGCATAATATTTCTTTCCGCGATGCAGGTGGCCGAGGCACAACCCGAGGAGGTGATTCATGACGTCGCCGTCTATGAGATGATGCGGCAAAAGAAGCCCGATTCCTCGCAGCCTCAGCCCTCGTTACCCGAGTACTACGGCACTGCGCAGAACAAGTTGGCGGACTACAGCACGATGGTGAAGGCTCGTCACCCCCATGTGGATGACCCCATTCACGCGGAGATCGACGAGGAGTCGTTGGTCCTGTCGGGGCACGGATTGCAGCATGGACGTCTCAAGATTCTGAATAAGAAGGTCAAGCCTACCCTCACCACGAGTTTCACGCGTCTCAAGGCTACCCACCCCGCCGACGGCCCCCCTATCCCGCCTCGTAGCCAGCCTCGTCGATCCACCTCCAGAGATGATGTAAGTTTTACTCATTTTCATCATCTTTATGACTTTTGTTTCTGCATGGCTAACTGTTGACGACATTCCTTGTATTTGAAATTGTAGCCTGAGTTCGAGGCGGCCTACGATGCCGCTCATGATGAATATCAGGTGGCCGTTCGGCAGTATCAGGAGGCGAATGCGATCTACATGCAATACGTAAATGTAAGTTTGAACCTTTTATTTTTGCAAAAGATACAAGTCCCACTTCCCCTAGTTTGTTGTATTACGGCCTGACATCTAAACTATCTTGCAGGCGATGTTGATGAATATTCAAACTGGACAGAATACGGATTTAGGGCATGTGCCTCCCATGCCGGGGCAGCCGCCATGCATGCCATCGAGGGACAGTTTCGCTAGGACATACTACGCATCGACACCGTTAAGTTCTTTGCTAGCCCACTGGTTATAGCTTTACTTTGCCTCGCAAGTTGCTAACATGTAGGCAACATGTAGGGAACGGGAGCTTCTGGGAACCAGCAATTTAGCCATGCCTCGCCGGATGGGCGTCAGATCATACCGCTTCATGACAATGGTCCTTCTCCTGGCCATTCTGCTGGTGGTTCTCCCAATCCTCACCCCGACACTTCTCCTACTACCTCGCGAGATGGTTCTTCCGCTGCTTCTACTGGACGCCACCCTCGCCGGAGGTCGCCTCTTTTCACCAGGGGAGATCTCGGGTACACCCCGTCTCCTCCAGAGTTGTAGGGTTTTATTGTCTATGGATGTGTGACGATGTTGATACATGTATGAATGATGTGATCATGTTGATACATGTATGAATGATGTGATCATGTTGATACATGTTTGAATGATGTGATCTTGTTTGATACATGTATGAATGATGTGATTTTGTTTGAATTTTTATGAAATACATGTTCAATATTGCTGTGAATAATATTGCAAGAAATAAAACTGCAGCGAAACAGGAAAAAAAAATTATGGGCTGGGCCTATGCCGAGGGCCATGCCGTCGGTGTAGTGCCTCCTCTGTGCCAAATGGTACACGATACACCGAGGGCCTAACCGTCGTCGTAGCTGTCTGCCTGGCACGGCCAACGCCTGCCACGTGCTACAGCTATGCCGAGGGCCTAACCGTCGGCCCAGCTGCCTGCCTGGGGCGCCCACAGTCTGCCACGTGCCGACGCTACGCCGAGGGCCATGCCGTCGGCGTACCTACTGCACCGTTAGCCGTCGGCGTACCGACTGCACCATTAGCAGTCGGTGTAACGGCGGGCTCGCCTTTCGGCGACGGCTACTACGCCGAGGGGCCTGCGACGGCCGTCGGCAAAGCTTACGTCGAGGGCTAGACTATACGCCGACGACTTTTTTTGCTCCGCCGAGGGAGAGGTTCGCCGAGGAGGCTACGCCGACGGCAGCCCTCGGCGTAGCGTAGGCCGACGGTCTAGCTGCCTACGCCGAGGGCTTTTAGCCGTTGGCCTAGCCGGCGCATCCTGTAGTGTTTCCCTTTGATCGTTATCAGCCGGATAATCTCAGTACTATCAGTTTCAACAAGGATCTATCTGTGACGCCATTACATGGCAAGGGCAATACCCTCCATGAATGCACACCACTTCATGCTGATCCACATTGATGTAGTGATCTGCACGAGAAGACGATGGTGGCTCTATCTCAAAGGATCATTCCAGCTCTTCTCATACCATTCCCATGCATAAGTGACCCATCCATGTTTAATTTGACACTACAAACTAGCAGTCTACTCCATGGTTCAAACAACAACGTGTCGCACTCCAAGGTGACACCGGGGTGACACCGCGCGCCACCAGAGAGCCCCCTGCCACCAGATACCCTCGTCGTCGTTGCGGCGGTGGGCCCATTGGCCGGAGGTGGCTGGGGTAGGTGGTGTGTCGGAGGCGACTGCCGGAGCTGTTGAGGCAGCGACGGTGGTCGAAGCGGAGCAACCAGTCCCTATGTCGGGGTCGCGGCTCGGATCCCCCATAGCGGCAGAGGCGCGCGGAATAGGGGGTTCCTTTGGAAAACCTAGATCATGGTTGTATGCCCCTGGTTGCTGACGGGAGATCGAGGCGCTTGGTGTCATGGCCTGGTGTGAGGCCGGTAGCATGGGGGCTGCTGGCCTGGTTTCGAAAAAAGATGGCCTAGCCCTGTGGAGTTTCAAACACTAGTGACGTTGATCTGCTTCATGTCGTCGGTCTCCTCGATCTGGCCGCCGATGAGTTCCGGTCTTCCTCTTGGAGATTTTTGTAGTCTGGCAAAGGATGCTACCGGAGATATCAAGAAGAATCAATGTCGTGTGCACCCTTCTGGGGCGTGGCGTTAAGCTTCGTCTACAGTTCGGTATTATAGGACATGTATTCATCTAGATTTTTATGGATCTGATAGAGATGGAGAAATTCATGGTGGTTGTGATGGAGGTTGATTTTGACAGAAAGGTTTTGGTTGTGATGAATACAAATGCGGCACAGGTTCTCCCTATGTGTCGAGTGCTCAGCGACTTGCACAGCGACAACCTTGGCAATTGGGGGTGGCAACACAGGTGGACTGCATCTTTGGTGGTACTCATCGAGTATCCAGCCATGATTTTTAGGGTGAAAATCCAAGATCTGGCCTTCATTGCTTTTACCCGGCAATGGCCTTGCTAAAGACATTGGTTTGGAAGCTTGGTCTTTCTACGGATGACAACCTAAGATCTTTGATCGGCCAACAACAAAGTTTGTGCATTGTTTCCTTCTCAGAGACGTTGCTTTCGGAGAGCGTAGTTTGTAGTATATGTGTTATACTCGGTGGTGGTTAGAGTGCTTCTGTTGCGAGTAGTGTACACCGTGATGAGGTCTTTTTTTTTTCTTTTCTCGCATGTTTATTTTGTTCTTGGTTGTGTGCATCTCTAATATCTTTTCACATCTTGTTGGTGCAAAAGCTGAGTGTAATTGGTATCCCTTTGTCAAAAAAAAACAGTTCAAACGAACCTAGCTAATCTATAGGAGCGGTATGTATCGGCGCCACATCCACCATCCATTGAGAGCTTTGAGATTGGCGAGTCTTTTAATATTTGTGTAATATAAAACTAATACTTGAAACATAATTAAAGAAATTGTGAAACCAGATTGAAAGATGAGTAAACTTGTGAAACAAGATTGAGAAGTTGTAGAAATGTTTTATAAAAATAGTCACGTCGCAATTATGTTTCAGTTTTGGTTCACAAATTGTCAAAGAATTTGGGTCACCACATAGCTGATGAAGAATTGAACCTAGCTCACTTGGTTAGAGAAGTCACATCCAGCCATCCAGGTTCAAGTTCTCGCGGACGCTGATTTCTCTTCTAATTATTTCGGAAACAAACTTGTTGCAGGGGCTTCCCTACCGCCTTTTTTTAAAGCACATAACTCACGTCACTGGGTACGTACCTGCGGCGCCTTTAAAAGAGAGTTTTCGATTGTTCCAACTAGTAGCTGGTACAACCGGAGCAGTAGCCCCGTTTCAACAGTCAGCCACACGTTTGCCCTTTATGATTTCTTCAATAGACAAACTGCGGACGGTGGCAAGGGACAAGGAACAGCTGCACAGGAACCTTTTAAGTAAATTAATCCAACGAAGTCATAAGTTTCCCATTCGTGATTTCATTACGGACATAGTACGAAATCCTCCATATCCGCAACAAGGTTTTATCGCAATTTTTTTTGGGTCAGCGGCAGTAGCTCTTCTAGCCAACTCTCCCTTGGTCCATGTCAAAAAAAGAAAAAGAAAAACTCTCCCTTGGTCCCGAGAGAGAGTCAACTTTCGGAACGTGCCACACAGCGCACGTTGCTCGCCACATCGACACCGAGTGCGGACATCGAAACAACAGATGTGCTATACCCTCATCTCCCAAGCCACAGACAAGACATGTGCATGTATGACTCCTCTTGTTCTCCTCTGTAGCAAGAGCATTCTGAACAGCCTGCCCTCCAAACGAAGATCTGCACCTTCTCTAGCACATTGCTTTTCCATATCACCTTCCAGATTTCTCTGTCACTAGCTAGACCAACACTTGACGCTCCATTGTCAGTACCTTGATGCACAATAGTTAGGGATAACTTATAGGCACCACAGACCGTGGAATTACCAGTTTTCTCTGGTTGCCACGCAAGAAAATCAGCATCCTTTCTTGGCCATGTTTTGATTTTCAGAATAGCATTGGCAATAGTTGGGCGAATGGTTACCCACTCGCCATTCCCGAACAGAAGAATGGTTACCAATATGCCGGATTAAAACCTTTTTTCAGCAACTCAGGACCGTACGCAATAGTTGTCAAGTTGACGACAGGTTTCGTGTAAAAACTGTATCATTTACGCGTAATACTTTTTTGAAACTTTCAAATAGCATTTTTGGGATTTTTTAAAGAAATCTGCTCCACCTACACCTAGGTTATTTTTCGGTGCTCTCACGTGCATACATCAGTTCTCTTTAAAAAAATGTTCATATCATATGGCTTAAGATGCAATACATTAACAAAACCCTTAGGCCCCGTATGGCATCAAAATATTTTTAAAGTATTGAGGAAATACTTTAGTTTCTGAAAAAACTGAAGTATTAAATACTTTGAGGTGTTTGGATCCAACAAATAATGCGGTTTCAATACTGAAGTATTCTCCAAAACTATGGTTTTTTTGAAGTATTTGAGAAAGAGGGCGGACCCTCTTTTTTCTAAAACTGAGAAAAGAGAAAAACTGAAGTATTGCTTTGCTAGGCACTAAAATACTATGGTATTGACATACTTCAGTTTTATAAAAACTTTGTTGCCAAACTAGGCCTTAAATGCGAGCCTAACAATAATTTGAAACACTGGTTGAAAAATGGCATCTAGTCCCGGTTCATAAGGGTCATTGGTCTCGGTTCCAGAACCGGGACCAATCACTCGGGACTAATGCTAGTCCCGGTTCAAGCACGAACCGGGACCAATGGGTCTCCACGTGGGAAGGGCGAGCGACGAGGGGGGTGGATCATTGGACCCGGTTCGTGGGAAAAACCGGGACCAATGGGTCCCCACGTGGCAGCGCCAGAGACGGGCGGGGGTGGATCATTGGTCTTGGTTCTTGGCACGAACCGGGATCGTTGGTCTCTGTCCCGCGGCAGGATTTTCGGGCTATTTTTCTACCGCGGCAGGGTTTCGGGCTATTTTTCTGCCGCGGCAGGATTTTTTTATAAATTTAATGGTACTACATATATACAGCAATAATGAAACCACGTATATATTACACATCATGCATGATCACAAATATATACACCGTCTCATCCGTCTTCTTGGTCGAAACATATTATAATTACAAACGATACTCTCAAACGAATTTGATCTAATTTACATCTTCTTTTATACACTTCACCCTTCCAAATGAAGTAGGTAATAGTATTCTCCTTTCGGATCTATGACTTGTTCTAACAAGAATCCAGCAATTTCCTCTTGAATTGCTTGCACGCGTTCTTGTGATAGAAGACCGTCCCTCATCCGTTCGATCTAATATAAAGAAGGGGATCAATATATATGAATGAAACTAAACACAATTGGTGGTAATAAAATAAAGTTGTGATTATTGTTTATCGTACTTTAGTTTTTTTGATGTTCCGGTCTGCCCCTTCTCTTTGGTCGTCTGGCGAATGAACTCGCAGACATAGTATCTACATAAGTTATTCCCGGCTTCCTGCCTCAAGCACTTTATGAGAACGGAGTTCAATCAAAATAATAATCAAGCATGATAATGGTGGTATTGAAACTAGAATCAAAGAGATGTGTGGATCCAACAATTAGTACTTACAGTCAATGGTTGAAATGTAAGCTCTGGCTTCCAAACACCCCTAGTTTTGGCGGTGAACCGTTTTCAAGCCTTCTGAAGGCATTCCTGCATGTCCGCCCACTTTTCTAATGGTGTGTGTTTCGAGTCCAGGACTTTTACTACTCCGGTGTCAACAGAAATGATTAAGAGAATATAGTGAAAGCTTGACACACGAGTCAATTATACGCTTAACATCGAGTAATCGAAAATAGAATGTGTATAAGACAGCAACACTCACGCAGCGTTGTAAGGAAATAGTATTTCCCTTCTATTGCTGAAATACTTCAACGCTTGGAACAAGTTATCCTATGTCTCTTTGGGATTTGTTTTTAGAGTAACTTCATGAATAAAATTACAGTCAACAAACTCAAGGTCATAGATTTGTCCTTTGTTGCATTCTTGAATCTTCATTCTGCATATATAATTAGTATAGTGATTAGTAAGATTATACAAGCAACGAATGAGCTGAGCTAGAAAGACTTAATTACAGAAATTAATAATACTTACAAACAATAGGCACTGACGATAGTTTTGTCGAGGGCGTCTTGTTGGTAAAACTGAAATAATTCTGGAAATTCGATTAGTAGGAAGCCATCTCCATGACCGTAATGGTGGTGTTTATATGCAGCATAGATCCAGTTTTTGGAATTAGCACAGGCTTGGATGTACCAGTTATGCAATCTTCGCATTTTTATTGGTAGATCTTTGACTAACTCGGGTTTCACGAGAGGAGCCCTGTATTGGTACACGTATGCTGTTTCTTGGTACCCCTCGAACTCATGCATACGGCTCATGTACTCAGTAATAGACAGTCCATATAATTGGGCTTTTTCTCCGAACATTCGAACAAACTCCGGATCAATGTTCGGATCATGCCGCTCCTAGATCACTCATTGGTATCGTACACTTTGAGCGGTTCGATCGATTGATTTTTCTGTTGTCCGAGCTGGGCAACTTTTTCCCCGACTCTCCGCTCTTTTGCCTCAGCCGACTTGGTAATAGAGTGATTATAGTCTGATGTGAGCGCTATGGGTTGGTGAAGCTGAATCTTAAGCGCGGCTTCTTTGGCTTTATCTTCTGCGGTGACCGGGAAAAATGCCTCTATCGGCTTTTTCTTATTAGCCATGTCAATCTTCCACTTTTCATAATGGGCAGCTACGGCCGCATCAGTTTCCTCATCTGTCTTCTCGCAAGGTAGCTTCTTCATATTCTGATGAGGTACTCTTGGGAGGGGCGATTGCTTACGTTTCGGTGATCGGAACGTGCTCTTGCTGCTGCTGGTGGTGCTGCCCCCCTTAGTATACTTCCGCTTTTGTCTCTAAGGCTTAGGGGACGGAGACGGCTGACGCGGCGGTGGAGACGGCTGAGGCAGCGATGGAGACGGTTGCGCTGAGTGGTGAGGCGGTGAAGGCAACGGTTGTGCTGGAGAATGGTGAGGTGGCGGCGAAGGTGGATTGCTGCTCTGAGGAGTGGGTGGCCTTGGCGGCACATAATTTGGAAGCATGATGCGCTCCTTTAGCCAATAGTCCCCCCTTTGGCTTCTCCTAGTTGAGTCAGGTCCATATCTTCCCCTGCAGGGTGGTCTAGCTTCAGCTCCTCAAAATCTTCCTTCACCTCATCCACCATGACGACAGCGTATCCTTTTGGAACCGGTCTGCAATGCCAAGTTGGGTTAGACGCAATTGGTACCGCCATGCCGACCACCGCCGTCACCCTTAAGTTCATAACCTGCACCTTTAGCTCACAAGATGTTGTCTCCGTGATATCATCCACTTGGTAGCGTTTAGGAGGAGATGTCGTCGGTGCATCATCATCAACATCATAGAGCTGCGTGGAAGCGACGCTGCTTTTCTTATTCGATGGGGCGCCGGTACCCTCGAATGCAGCTTCTACCACGTGCCGCTGAGATTGGGCGCTAGTACCTTGCTGGCTAAGTCTGTCGAGTTGATCCTGGTGCCGCTTTAATGCTTCTTCTACATTACGCAGCCGGTCTACAGCGACCGCTTTCTCAGCTGCCTCCCTTTCCTTTCTCCTCTGATGGCTTTTATCGGGATATCTCTTCATTTCCGGGGGGAAGGCAACCTTCCACGGCTTGGAGCCTGGTGTGCCTTGTGCTCGTCCATCGTGTTCAGGATTTTTAAGGGCCCGTGTGAGCTTGTCGTTCTCTCTATCGGGAATGAACCGTCCCGCTGCAACATCATCTACTGCATTTCTAATATCGTTGATGGGCAGTAGGGGATCATCTTTGTGTTTCTGATTATGTATTGCCCTCCCTTCTTTGTCCAACGTGCCCTCATGGCCGTAAAACCAGTTTCTCGCCCGTGGTGTCCATGTTGCGGGCTCTGGTCCGATCCCAGCAGCTATGTAATTGACCTCAAGTGCATCCCACTTAGGCATGCAACCGGCGTAGCCAGCAGGCCCCATGTTATGATGGTACAGTTTCTTAGCGGCGTTCTTCGTATTTATTCTAGACCTTTCCTTAGCTTTCTCCGATGTCTTGTACTTCACAAAATCCTCCCACTGGTGTCTTAACTTAGTATAGCCGGCTTCATTGAAATTCGGAGTCTTCTCTACCTTGACAAGGTTATTGTACAGTTTCTTCTTCCAGTTCTTGAATGCATCGGCCATCTTGCTGAGAGCAAACTTCTTGACTCTTTGCACAAGCTCCCTTCTTGCTCTCTCCTCCTCATCTAGAGTCACATCTGGTTCCGGCAGGAGGAAATTAGTCATGAGCTTGTCAAAAAGCTTATCTTTGGCGTTGTTGCCAACATATGGGACTCCACCGCCGCTTGGCCGATTTCATTCTTGAACGGTGATCGGGATGTAGTCCCTCACAAGAACTCCGCATTGCTTGACAAATTTTCTTGTGACATCGAAGGGAGCTTGCGGTTCGCCATCTACACCAACCACGTCGATCCTGTACCTCACAGTGTCATCCAACTTTTTTGTTGGGCCTCGTTTCGTTCTTACGGAAGAAGTTCTCGATCCGGAGGGCTAAAAGAAGAAAGAGTGTTAATATATGCATGTATATATATAGACAACATCATTTTAATTACAAAAATACATATATACACCTCGCCGGTGTTTGCGAGATTTAAGGTTCCGCCAGAGCCGTCGCCTTCTTCCTTATCGGCTTCTCTCCTGTCCCAGGCTTCGGCTTCTACCTCACCGGAGCCGTCTCCTCGGTTGAGAGACTCATCTCCCTGATCGGAATCGTTCAGAAACTCACTCGTGATATCGATATTGATATCTTCATTTTCGCAGATCATCCCTTGAAGGATGTTTTCCTGATGTGTTGGATCCATAGTATCTGCAAGTTAAACAATCAACACATGGCATCGATAATGATATGACAAGTTAAACATAGTTGAAATTTAACCCTAAAGCATGCTTGGCAATTTAAGTGGGATCCGAAGGGTCCAAACCCTAGTACAGGAGAGACCCCGAAATCACCTACGAGGGGTTGATTTCAATCTCTTATTAAACTTGTAATTAAAGTTGTTGAACAATGCATGATTATGAGTCTATTGTGTAGATCTCATTTTTCTGAACATTTTGATATATTATACATATTTTTCTGACTTACAAATAATTAGTTATTGAATTTATAAGATTAAACTCTTTTCTGAAATTCTTTAAACAAATATTAAACTTTTACTGCGTCATTATGACATCAGCTCGGGGTGGGTTTTTTTTTTCTCCACGGCTAAACTAGCCACAGAGACTGACGCGGGGGACCCAAGCCACCTCAGATGCCACGCTGGCGGGGCTCGGTCAGCGCCCACGTCACGCACATGCGACGCACGTCGACGCCACCGTGGCGCCACGTAGGCTCGCCGGCGAACTGCCAGGCGGTGGTGGAAGACGGCGCAGAGAAGCGCGCGGGGTGACGCCACTATCCCGGTTCGAACCAGCGCGATGCGGGCTACCTAAAACGGGTGGCGCCGCTACGGGAGGTGCGCCGGAGCAAGCTGTTTGACGGTGGCCGGCGGCCGGCGGCGGCAGGTGCTCGTGGGGAGGACGATACAGTGAGGGATGGAGACGTAGGAGTGGTACTGGAGCACCAGTGGCTCACCAAGAGGCCGATGGAGGGTGCGGCGAGGCCGGAGGAGGCCGGGCGCTGCCGGAATCAGTGGAGAACGCGACGGCCGGAGTCGTGGAAGGTGGGGTCGATTGCAACGAGGCGGAGCTTCCTTGCCTGCTCGCGGCGGCGGACAGTGGCGCTCGGCGACGGGTGTTGACGACGTGAAGCGGCCGCTCTGGATTTCGGCAGCCTGCCGGCGTGATTTTGCTTCGCCGCAAATTTTCCTTAGCCGCGCGTCGATGTGCTCTGTGAATTGGGAGAGTTAGGGAGGAGGAAGGGTCGGAGCTGTTAACTGTACAGACCATTGGTCCCGGGTCATCCCAATAACCGGGACCAAAGGACCAACGGTCCCGATTCGTGCCACTAACCGGGACCAAAGGTCTGTGGCACGAGCGTTGCTGTGCTGCCACGTGCGCGGCCTTTGGTCCCGGATCGTTCCACCAACCGGGACCAAAGGATCAACGGTCCCGGTTCGTGCCAACAACCGGGACCAAAGGCATGTTAATGGCAGCGCGCACATCTAGGATCATCGGTCCAGGTTCGTAGATCGTTGACCCATTTTTCAGATTTTGGCAAACCTTTTGGTCTTCCCGCCATTTTCAAATTTGTTTCTTCTTTAATTAATAAGATGTTTCAATTTAAGATGATTATTTATTTGGAATTTCAAAAAACTTTTAACAGAAAAGTGCTTCAATTTCAATAACTAATCAAAAACCATTTTCTGTTTTCAAATATTTTTATTTGGACTATACAATTTTACTATTTTCAATTAAAATTGCATTAACAAAATATTTATTGCATAATTTGGAATTTCAAAAAACTTTTAACAGGAAAAGTGCTTCAATTTAAATAACTAATCAAAAACCATTTTCTGTTTTCAAATATTTTTATTTGGACTATAAAATTTTACTATTTTCAATTAAAATTGCATTAACAAAATATTTATTGCATAATTTGGAATTTTCAAAAACTTTTCAAGATTTGAACTACAAGTACATGATATAATGCTTGTGAATTTTTAAAAAAATCATTTATAGGTTCACAACATGCTATTTCATCAGAGATCCACTTCAAGTTCAGCGAGGCTCAGCCTCGGGCTAAGCTTCATGCCAGTCGTTTTGAATATAGTTTAAAACGGGCATAAGAAATTCAAAAATGATCCAAACAATGTGAAACCTTCATGTGGTGTCATATTATGTGTCATAGTTGCAAGGAAAAATATTGAACTTGAAAAATTGCAAACATCATAAAAAATCCTTCACAAAATGACCTATCATGTTCGAGGTTTCATAGCATTTAGGTCAAACCACCAATGTTATGGCTAGAATCAGGGCATAGTTTGTGATACTGTGCCCATATTGTGCACACATGTGCATCTTGGGATAGCTTACGATGTTGCAGGAGGAAGTTTTCCTTTTCGACACACGAAAAAGCCAATTTCCATTTTTGAGGTGCCGAAATCGGGGTGTTCTGTGAAGAAACCACCAAATTAAAGTTTGGCATTGGTATCAAACCATTTTTCAAAAATACTATACCACCTTATATGGACAATTTCCCAACCAGTGTATCTGGAACCTTTCTGTCCATCCCTCGTGAAAAAGACATATTCCTGCCGAATCGGTAGGAGGTTGCCAAGATTTGAACTACAAGTACATGATATAATGCTTATGAATTTAAAAAAATCATTTATAGGTTCACCACATGCTATTTCATCAGAGATCCACTTCAAGTTCAGCGAGGTTCAGCCCCGGGCTAAGAAGCTTCATGCCCGTCGTTTTGAATATAGTTTGAAACGGACATAAGAAATTCAAAAATGATCCAAACAATGTAAAACCTTCGCGTGGTGTCATATTATGTGTCACGGTTGCAAGGAAAAATATTAAACTTGAAAAATTACAAACATCATAAAAAATCCTTCACAAAATGACCTATCATGTTCGAGGTTTCATGGCATTTAGGTCAAACCACCAATGTTATGGCTAGAATCAGGGCATAGTTTGTGATAATGTGCCCATATTGTGCACACATGTGCATATTGGGATGGCTTACGATGTTGCAGGAGCAAGTTTTCCCTTTCGACGCACGAAAAATCCAATTTCCATTTTTGAGGTGCCGAAATCGGGGTGTTCTGTGAAGCAACCACCAAATTAAAGTTTGGTATTGGTACCAAACCATTTTTCAAAAATACTATACCACCTTATATGGACAATTTCCCAACCGGTGTATCTGGAACCTTTCTGTCCATCCCTCATAAAAAAGACAAATTCCTGCCGAATCGGTAGGAGGTTGCCAAGATTTGAACTACAAGTACATGATATAATGCTTGTGAATTTTAAAAAAAATCATTTATAGGTTCACAACATGCTATTTCATCAGAGATCCACTTTAAGTTCAGCGAGGCTTAGCCCCGGGCTAAGAAGCTTCATGCCCGCCGTTTTGAATATAGTTTGAAACGAGCATAAGAAATTCAAAAATGGTCCAAACAATGTGAAACCTTCACGTGGTGTCATATTATGTGTCACAGTTTCAAAGAAAAATATTGAACTTGAAAAATTGCAAACATCATAAAAAATCCTTCACAAAATGACCTATCATGTTCGAGGTTTCATGGCATTTAGGTCAAACCACCAATGTTATGGCTAGAATCAGGGCATAGTTTGTCATAATATGCCCATATTGTGCACACATGTGCATCTTGGGATGGCTTACGATGTTGCAGGTGAGATAAGGACGTGGGTAACCTTTAGTCCCGGCTGTTGGGTGCAACCGAGACTAAAGATGTCGGTGGGATAAGGACGCGTGGGTAACCTTTAGTCCCGGCTGGTGGGTGCAACCGAGACTAAAGCTGTCGGTGGGATAAGGACGCGTGGGTAACCTTTAGTCCCGGCTGGTGGGTGCAACCGAGACTAAAGCTGTCGGTGGGATAAGGACGTGTGGGTGGACGCACTGCAAGATGAGATAAAGCAGGTAGCGCACGACGCCCTGTCGAAGGAACAAGACAATGTAGAAGCGGCGCCGTGCCTATAAAAGGACCATCGATACGCCATGGCAAGCAGCTCAACAAGCCAACATAGGTAGAGAGAGGTTCATCCCCATGGATGGAGGGTTGGGAAATCTCCAGTGGCGGAGCTTCTCTAAGATGTCGTTGGTGCACACGCCCTACGGCATCTTCGGAAGCTCCGCCTCGGAAAAATTTCCCTGCAAGCCCGTGAAAGACTCCATCTCCTCTAACAGTGTTGGGGAAGGGTTGCGAAATCTCCCGTGGTGGAGCTTCTCGAAGATGTCGTTGGCGCGCACGCCCTACGACATCTTCGGCAGCTCCGCCTCGGAAAAATTTCCCTGCAATCCTGTGAAAGACTCCATCTCCTCTAACAGTGTTGGGGAAAGGGTTGAGAAATCTCCCGTGGCGGAGCTTCTTGAAGATGTCGTTGGTGCACACGCCCTACGGCATCTTCGGAAGATCCGCCTCGAAAAAATTTCCCTGCAAGCCCGTGAAAGACTCCATTACATAAAGTTTCGATACATCACTTAAAGTTTCCATACATCACATAAAGTTTCCATACATTACATAGATTTACATAGGGTTTAGGGTTTAGGATATGAATCCTTCGTCGCGTATGTCGATCCCTTGCCTATGATCGCTTCTTAGGCCATAACCATGGAGCATCTTCTTTGCTTAACGGGATGCTTGGGTCAGTTTTCACGGTGAAGGGCGAAATTTCATCAAACTTATCATAATCTGCTGACATGTCTGTCTTGTCCTCGACTCCTGCGATGTTTCTTTTCCCTGAAACAACTATGTGATGCCTGGGCTCATCGTCTGATGTATTTGTTTCCTTATTTTTTCTTTTTTCGGTCTAGAGGACATGTCCTCACATAAAAAACATGAGCCACATCATTGGCTAGGACGAATGGTTCGTCTCTGTAACCAAGATTCTTGAGATCCACGGTTGTCATTCCGTACAGCTGGTCTACCTTTACCCCTTCTCCATTCATGTTGACCCAACTGCACCGAAACAATGGGACCTTAAAAGTAGGTCCATAGTCAAGTTCCCATATCTCCTCTATGTAACCATAGTATGTGTCCTTTTTCCCATTCTTGCATGTTGCATCAAAGCGGACACCACTGTTTTGGTTGGTGCTCCTTTTATCTTGGGCAATCGTGTAAAATCTATTCTCATTTATCTCGTACCCTTGGAAAGTCAATACAGTCGCAGATGGTGTCGCGGCCAACAAGTAGAGCTGATCTCCAATAGTGGTGTCATTCATGAGATTTAATTGCAACCAAGTGCCGAAAGTCTCCATGTGATTTTTTTAATCCAGTAGTCATCCTTCCCCGGGAACTTGGAACGTACAACATTCATGTGTTCCTCGATATACGGAGCCACGAAGATAGAACTTTGGAGAACTATGTACTGTGCTTGATTCAAAGAATATCCGTCCCTAAATATCATTGCTTTCTTTCCTAGCGTGCCTTTTCCACTCAGTCTCTCCTCATACCGTGATTCAGGAACACCAATCGGCTCAAGGTCAGGAAGAAAGTCTACACAGAACCCAATGACCTCCTCTGTTCCATAGCCCTTGGAGATGCTTCCTTCTGGCCTAGCACGGTTACGAACATATTTCTTTAAGACTCCCATGAACCTCTCGAAGGGGAACATATTGTGCAGAAATACAGGACCGAGAATGTAAATCTCTTCGACTAGGTGAACTAAGAGATGCGTCATAATATTGAAGAAGGGCGGGGGGAACATCAACTCAAAACTGACAAGACATTGGACCACATCCTTCTGTAGCCTTTCCAGACTTTCTCGATCGATTACCTTCTGAGATATTGCATTGAGGAATGCACATAGCTTCACAATGGCTAATCGAACATTTTCCGGTAGAAGCCCTCTCAACGCAACCGGAAGCAACTGTGTCATAATCACGTGGTAATCATGAGACTTCAGGTTCTGAAATTTTTTCTCTGCCATACTTATTATTCCCTTTATATTTGACGAGAAGCCAGCCAGGACCTTGATACTATAAAGGACTTCAAAAAAGATTTTCTTCTCTGCTTTGGTAAGAGCGTAGCTACTTAAGTATTTACTTCCTTTATCAGTATGCTTGTTGTGTGGGTCTTTGATACGTTGCTGGTCCTCCCGTGCTTCTGGTGTATCTTTTGTCTTCCCATACACGCCCAGGAAGCCTAGCAGATTCACGCAAAGATTCTTCGTCACGTGCATCACGTCGATTGAAGAACGGACCTCTAGGTCTTTCTAATACTCAAGCTCCCAAAATATAGATTTCTTTTTCCACATGGCCGTGTGTCCGGTAATGGGGTCTTTTGGAACAGATTGACCGCCAGGACCCTTCCGAAAGATTACTTCTAGATCCTTCACCATACCAAATACATCAGCACCTTTAGGGAGCTTAGGTTTCTTCTAGTAATCTGCCTCACCGTTGAAATTCTTGCCTTTCTTTCTTACTTGATGATTGGTCGGAAGAAATTTACGACACCCCAGGTACACAACCTTCTTACATTTATCCAAATATGTACCTTTAGTATTATCTAAACAGTGCGTGCATGCATTGTATCCCTTGTTTGACTGTCCTGAAATGTTACTAAGAGCAGGCCAATCATTGATGGTTATGAACAACAACGCTCGTAGGTCAAATGGCTCTTGTTTGTGCTCATCCCACACCTTTACACCTGGTTCTGCCCACAACTGCAAAAATTTATCGACTAATGGCCTTAGGTACACATCAATGTCGTTGCCGGGTTGCTTCGGTCCTTGGATGAGCACTAGCATCATAATAAACTTCCGCTTCATGCACAACCAAGAAGGAAGGTTGTAGATACATAGAGTCACTGGCCAGGTGCTGTGACTACAGCTCTTCTCCCCAAAAGGATTCATGTCGTCTGTACTTAGACCAAACCATAAGTTCCTCGCATTACCTAAAAAGTTCGAGTACTTTCTCTCGATGTTTCTCCACTGCGACCCATCGGCGGGGTGTCTCAGTTTCCCGTCTTTCTTACGCTCTTCTTTGTGCCATCACAACAACCTGGCATGCACTTTATTTCTGAACAGACGTTTCAACCATTGTATTATAGGAGCATACCACATAACCTTAGCAGGAACCCTCTTCCTGGAGGGCTCGTCATCGCCCTCAACATCACCAGGGTCATCTTGTCTGATCTTGTATCGACATGCATTGCATACCGGGCATTTATCCATATTCTCGTACTTCTCACCGCGGTATAGGATGCATTTATTAATACATGCATGTATCTTCTCCACATCTAATCCTAGAGGGCAGATAGTCTTCTTTGCTTCGTACGTTGTCTTGGGCAGCTCGTTATCCTTTGGAAGCTTCGGCTTCATTATTTTTAGTAACTTCTCAAATCCCTTGTCAGATAAGCCAGTCTCTGCCTTCCATTTCAGCAGTTCAAGTGTGGTACCGAGCTTTGTGCTGCCATCTTCGCAATTTGGGTACAAAAACTTTTTGTGATCCTTTTGCATGGCCTCTAACTTAAGCTTCTCCCTTTCTGTATCACATTGTTGCTTTGCATCAGAAATGACCCGACCATGACCATTAGCGGGCTCATTCGATGCCCGTTGTTCTTCTTCATTGCCGCCTCCCTCTTCTCCATTGTCTTCCATTGCAGTATCACCATATTCTTCAGGGGACATAGGATAGTTGTCATCATCCTCCTCTTCTTCATTTTCTTCCAGCATAACCCTTCTTTCTCCGTGCATGGCCCAACAATAATATCCGGGCATGAAACCTCTCCGAAGCAGATGGCTTTGAAGGATTCTCGGGGTAGAGTGCTCCGCCACGTTCCGACAGTCGACGCAGGGACAAGGCATAAAATTATCCACTTTGTTTGCCTTAGCCAAATCGATAAATTTATGGAGGCCTGCAATAAAATCGGAATGGCTTTGGTCGTCATACTTCCATCACATCCGTGCATCGATCTGCGTCATAATAATTAACCATTACAATAACATCGTGAATAGTAAAATGACCACCATACATGGACAGATGCAATATTTTTGTATCAGTTACAGATAAAGAAGATAAGGTTGCTAACCTCAGCCGAGGATACCGTGTTGTGCGAACTAAAGTGTGGCTCGGACATTTCGTCGAACACCTTGTGTGCAATCAAATAAAAAAAACTAGCACCCACACCTCACACACAATCCAGCAAAATTTGGTGGGCAAAGGGCTGGGCTTATATATAGCTAGGGGAGGGTTTTTGGTCCCGGTTATTGCCACGATTCGGGACCAAAGCCCCTCCCACACGACACGTGGCGGCCCAGCAGCTCGCACCCCACCCAGGTCATTGGTCCCGGTTAATGGCACGACCCGGGACCAATGACCTCGGTGGGGAGCGCGCTGCTGGGCCGCCACGTGTCGCGCAGGAGGGGCTTTGGTCCCGGTTCATGGCAATAACCGGGACCAATGCCCCCGTCGCTTCGTCGTCCCCGTGCATAAATATGAGGCCACATCGCTCGCTTTCGCCATCGCCTCTGCCTCTCTGCAGTCCCTCTCCACCCCACCACTTTAGCAATCGCCTCTCCACCGCACCGTCGTCTCGCCTCCCCTCCCTCTCCAATCTCCACCGCGCCGTCATGGAGGTGCCCATGCTCAACCACTACGAGGCGGCGCAGTTTGCGATCTACGGCATCCTCGCGCCGCCGTGCGTGACCCTTCCCGCCGGATTTCGCATCAGCGAGGGGGGTGTGCCGGTGGCTCCGCTCCTCAACCCCCGCGGATACGAGATGGAGTACGTCATCGCGGAGCGTCACCGCCAACTGCCCGTGTGCATTAGGGTGTTGCCCCGGTACGCGACGGCCAGCGAGTATTGGCCCCGGCTGTTCAAGAAGGAGCGGAAGGCCAAGCTTGGCAACCGTTTCGTGGACGGGCGCCTGGTGCACCCGGATCGCCGCAACCAAGAAGGACGGGAGATGTTCTGGTCCGTCCCTGGACGGACCATCTACACCGCCATCGACGCCGCTATGCGCGCAGACGAGCTCCGTCTCCCGAACAACGCCGAAATCGTGGAGATTTTGTCCGACGACGACGAGGAAGCTGGCGGCACGGAGGGCAACCGCTCGGAGGACAGCGACAGCGGAAGTGTTGTCGACTAGGAATTTATAAAGTCGCATTTTTATTTGTATGGAAAAAAATTTGGTCGAATAATAAAATGTCTTAATTTAGACCTTTGTCTCGATTAATTCGTGAAAGATTTGTTCAAAAATAGTGATCAATTCAATTTCTACCTCGAATTAATTTCTGCCACAAATTAATTTCTGCTCCGAATTAATTTACATTAATTGTCCTGGGCTGCTGACCGTCGTGGAGTTTTTGATCCCGGTTGGTGGCATGAACCGGGACCAATGCCCCGCAGAGCGCCACGTGTGCGTCGCGGAGGCATTGATCCCGGTTCGTGCCAAACCGGGACCAATGTTTACAGATGAACCGGGACCAATGCCCTAGCGACATGAACCGGGACTGGTGCCTGGCATTGGTCCCGATTACGGAAACGAACCGGGACCAATAGAATTTGGACGTTGGACCAAAGGCCTTCTTTCTACTAGTAAAACCAAACATCTCGTTGAATAACTAGTACAGTCCAAACGACGCCCTAAAGAAAAGTTCAACCCAACACACATCAATATCTAGCTAGATTCGTATCGCACCACAGGATTTGATTGGATTAACGAAGGTTTCACTTTCCGCCCGAAGAATCGCCATCCCAATGACGTGTCCAGGCATCCCTTCTCGTTGGAGGCAACAATTATTTGGCACCATAGAAGGGGGACACCGTTCAGGGGAAGCTCCTGGCCAGACACCTGTACCGAAAAGAAACAAAAGTGAGCTTGAGAATGGTGTGCTTCCTAGGTTGAGACGTGATGTTGCCCACATGATATGATAGTGTGTGTACACTGTACGCATGATAGTGCGCGCTTATGCACCTGCCACCACACATATTCATGCAGAGAGAGACAGTACGCGTGCATGTGGCCAGTATTGTTGATTTGTGCTAATTAAACATGCCACCAGTCTCGTATTATCTATAGATAGAGGTCACCATTAGGGGTACCCTTTACCCTCTTCGGTTAAAAAAAATAAACTAATCTTCTCAAAATGACAATATCAGCACAAAAGTTAGTTCATTTTGTTAAACTAAAGAGGATTCCCTATTATTCACCCACTTCCATCACTAGTATTGCCTGCACCAAACTTGAAGGATCAAAATTCCCTCTAATCCTCAATAGGACCAGATCAAGGATTCGCTATTTTCATGAAGTGAACCGAGGCATAGCCCAGATTGCATGCTGATACATGTCCTACCCGCGAGATCCTGAGTTCGATTGTTAGCGCCCGCTCTCTCGTTGTACACACCTAAAAATCTTCTATTGAACTGCTTGGAGGGCCCGTTGCTACCTGAAGTCGCATTTTTTTCTATTTTCATGAACACCCTAAATGCAGATGTTGATGAGAAGAATGAGAGAGGTTCAGGCTTACATGACTATCTTCCAGTTTTGTAGGGAGAACTCTTTTCTTTGGAAACGGATGACTATTTTTTTCGATAAAAAGTATATCTCAATATCGTAATGATACCAATTACACTCTGCCTCTCCAACAATGCATCACCCTAGCGGCAATACGGATGCACACAACCAAAAAAAAAAGAAAATTACAAAAAAGAAAAACCCCGCTATGGCGATCTATTCCTTGTAACGGCAGCACTGAAACAACCAGGGCAACACAAGAAGTCCAACTTCTCCAAAAGCGATGCCTCCAACAAGGAAATAGTGCACAAGCACCGGCGTCGCCCGATCATAGATCTTAGGTTTTCACCCTAAAGAAAGTCCACACTCTCAAAACAATGCCTTGAACAAGACCATTGTCAGGCATAACCAATGAAGGCCAGACCTTGGATTTTCACCCTGAAAGGCAAGACTTTGAACTTCTCTTGTGCAATCGCCCCCACCTGCAAGCCGCTCCTCCAAGTCAAGAAACACCAAGCCAATTCCTCATCGCCACAAAGCTTCAAACCACCATTGCTAATCCTCAGATCACGACTTCCATGATCTTTTCTGCCAGCACCATGGAACAAGAACATGTCACATGATATTAACAACCAGCAGAGCTTCGAAGCACTCTCTCTGAAACGGATTACTGTTAGAGTGTAATGACAGGCCCTCTCTCTCTCAGTTTGGACTTTTGATAAATTTGGTTAGTGCACCAGTTTAATAATGACTTTAGTGATGCATCAAGCTTATAAAGTAAACCCATCTACACCATAACATGGTGAAACTTTGCATTCTTTAAAAAGAACCCCCATTTTGAAGTTTTCCGATCTTGATTTATGTGGTCTGTTTTGTGAAGATCAACAATGTAACCCGTCACCATGGTACAAATAATTTAAATGCTAGATAATCCGGGACAAAAATAGCTGATTAATCATATAGGTGGTACATAGAACTGCAAGACACTATAAAAAAAACAAGGCAGATGCCGACGGCCAGCTTCCGTCGGCGTAGCCCGCGATTACCGTCGACGTCTTGCCCCGTAGACGTATACTTTGCATCCCACACGCCCCACCATAAACACACATAACTCATGTTTGTGCTAATGCAGTATTATAATTTGAACTCTTGTATGTGGACGAACAAAGTCTCACACCACTGCAACACATTCTAAAAGAAATGATTAGCTTATATATTGAGAAAAAAATGAAAGGACTATTCATATAGACCTCTAACTCGCATGAGATTCCTATCTCCCTCCAACGTTCTTTCACATAAATAAAGATGTTCCCTTTAATTTCCACTTGTGTGGTTCCTATTTTCTGGCCACCCGTATAAAATTGATGCCTACGACCTAGGTGCGCCACCTTAGCGGGAGACGAGGAATGCGTGCAAGATTCTTATGACGATGACAGATACCTCAAGACCAGCAAGAACCCAATCAATGGGAACCATGGCCAGTAGCATCCCATTCCAATAGACAACATTTCCTCTCTTTATGGAGAAACTTTTTCTAGCCTTTAGTTCGCTCACCTATATGCCAACCGATGTACTTGGGTGCCGTTAATTTAACTAATCTTTGTGTTGCATGCAGATAGGCCATTTATAGTTCTGCAGTCTCTATCACCAAACAGGTTGAGTGTTTTCCATATAGTTCACGCACGAGTAAATCTGAAAGATGCTACTACATCTTTTATATTACACGCACTACATGCAAAGAGTTGAAAACAACAAACATGCAAATACCTCGCACACCACGTGACCTCCCGCGAGCGACCAGGGGGAACCCTACCGCCGCCGCCGGGACACGCCAGCGGCAAAGCCGCTCGGCGTCGGTGGCGGCGGGGCCCCTATTCTCCCCCTGGTTCGCCAGATCTAGGCGCGGGCCAAGATCGACGACCGGTGGCGGCGCGCGTGCGCAGGGCGCGGCGGCGTCTGGCTAGGTGGCGTGGCTCGGCGCGGTGGCGTCACCCTGCTGTGGCGAGGAGGGCTACGTGGAGCGGTGGTTTCGTGCTCGGGGCCGGCGGCTGCTAGACCGGGGCGGCGAGGGCCGGGGGCGGCGTTGGCCAGGATCTCGGGGAAACGGCGGATGGTGCTGCAGGATGGAGGCGATGGCGCGCCCTTAGTGGCGGTGCTAAGCCTACGTGCTCATCGGCACCGATGGTCGGCCTGCTCGATCCGTTCTCCGGAAACCGGCCGGCGGTGTGGGGATCACTGTGTCGGATCTAATAAAGGAGGTGGTCCTTTGGTTTCTTTCGCACGAAGACGAAGATCTGCTTGATGTCTGCCCTCGTTGATCTGGTCTGGAGAGGAGGGTTCCGGAAGGCTCCGCCAGCACTCTCATGGGCGTATCATGCCCGGAGATTGCTGGATCGGAAGATATTCGGTCGTGCACATCTTGTTTTTCTGGCCGTTTGGTTTCAGCGGGAGCGTTGCGGAGCTCTGTTGTTTGTTCCCACCAAGTGTCATTCTTACAGCCATGGTGAAGTCAGATGCGGAGAATGTCAGAAAAGCGGAAATATGAGGGTAGCGATGGTGATTTTAGTTCTTGTGGCGATGGAGAACTGACTGTGTGATCTGGGACTCGTTGCAGCGACTGCTGGTGCGGGAAGACAACACAGGGGGAGTTCCCAGTCTTACCTTGTAGGGTAAAAATCCAAGGTCTGGCCTTAACTGGTTGTGCCTGGCAATGACCTTGTTGAAGGCATTGTTTTGTGAGCGAGGACTTTCTCCAGGGTGAAAACCTATGATCTTTGATCAGGCAACGACGGCGCTTGGGCACTGTTTCCTTCTTGAAGGCGTTGTTATTGGAGTGGAGGACTACTGGTATTGTTCTGATGGTGTCAATGTCGTTGCTTTGAGGATTAGTTCTCTGTAGCGGGACTTTTCTTTTTTGTAATTCTTCTTTCTTTTTTTTGGGTTGTGTGCATCCGTAGGGCCGCTAGGGCATGCGTTGTTGCAGAGGCTGGGTGTAATTGGTATCCCTGTGATATTAATATATACTTTTTTTCAAAAAAAAAGATATCGTTTTAGACAATGAAATGGTCTACATACAACTTTGACCAGTAATTCATATTAATGTAGTATATGTTATACCATAATGATTTAATATTCTAATTTCTTTTGAGATAAATCTATACATATGACACTTAAATTTCTAACATTATTATGCAGCACGATGTTCATAGTAAAATCCTCAAAGTGTTACTTTTTTTTTGAAAGATTCAAAGTGTTACTGATAGATCGTCTAAAACAATGTGAATTTGTGATATGGGTGGAGTAGCTTACTTTGAGAGGTGACTACAACATAAGTGAGATGAGCAGCGTTGGCGGGCTTTGCTCATCTGGGAGGCTTCTCACAAGAATAAGACTGTCATGTCAAGATGTGTGAAGCTCTTCGTGCCTTGTGGTGAAGTCGGAGTTGTACACCGAGTATAATGGGTACAACTTTGATGTGTGTGGTTTCCTGCGGTTTTAGATCTCACGTGATCGATGACGATAGGACACTAAGTAGTAGTGTCGAAAGTATGTATCCTTGTAATGTGTGTTGGGTACGTTTTTTCAATGTTCTGACATAGTGTTTTTAGGCAGTGAACCCATTGCATTTCCTTCAATTAGCTAGTGGCGTGCATTTGGTCCATCTGTAATCCTGGTGAAGCGTGTTATTTCCATTTTCCCTTTAATTAGTTCAAAGCTCTGTTTTGTGTGCTTGTATTGAATGTTAGAAGTGGATTCTTTTTGGAAAAAAACAAAATATGCACCATTGCGCCTTTGACCTTGAGCGCATTCAATCCCGGGGCTACTGGCAAGTTAAAAATGTAATGTTCCACGCACACACACACTCCGGCGCGCTCAACCGTGATGCTTCTCACTACAATAAGATGACCATATCAGTATCGTGTCTCGCAAGGCAGCAAGCTGGTGTGGGACTAGTGCAGCCGTTGCTCCATCTGTTGGTAACTTGTGGTAATGGGTATAACTTTTATGTGGGTGGTTTCTAGTGAGGAGTCTACTTTTTTTTGGTGTTATCGTGGTTGATGATCTCACGCGATGGATGATTATAATGACACTCATCAGTAGTGTTGGAAGTGTGTATCCTTGTAAAGTTGTAATGTGTGTCGAGTATGGTTTTCCAATCTTGTCGTGGCTCGAGTAGCAGCAATGTTTTGGCATACTTTGTTTAGGAACCAAACCCATCGAATTTCCTTCAATTAACTAGTAGTGTGCGTCGAGTACACGTCGTAATCCTGGTGAAGCGTGTTATGTCTATTTTTCCTTTCAGTAGTTCAAAACGTCTCTTCAATGTGCTTATATTGAAAGTTCGAGGTGGCTTTTCTACCAAAAACAAATAGGCACTTATGCGCTTTCAACATTGAGCGCATGCATTCAATCTCTAAGCTCTTGCCACATCGAATTTAATGAACATAATGAGATATTATATGGTGGAAACTAGTTAAATTACAATAAAACACCGTGGAAACCACGGTTTGTAAGTTTTAACAAATCTAAAAATACTGAATATTATAAGTGTAATGTACAATCTATACACATTTGAAATTTGAAGTTTAAAATCATGTTCATTCATACGTAAGAAAAATTATACTAATTCAACGACAACTAATATGGAAAATGAGGAGTATATGTTTCTTAGGTTGTTAGAAACTTTGAAACCCAGTTTTTATGGATTTCCATGATAAGCTAGTTTTCTCCTGGTATTTTCTAGGAAATTTTTCTTCCAAATGTTGATCTTAAACTTCATCAATTCTCATTTGAACTGAGATAGCAAGAGGCACGTCCTTGCAATACTAAGTTACATCTATTTCACCCCACAAAAGGAATAGACAGGAATAGTAGTTAGAAGAATAAAGAGATCATTGTAATCGAATCCATGTCCGAGCTTTCTAATAAAGCTGCGCCGTGTGGCTGTTTCCTTTACAAGAAGGAATACTAGATAAAATAGAAAATTTCTTCAAGTATCTTGATGCAGGGTTGCATCTTAGGCCCATATATGCGGCGCACGATTTGCTGGGCTCAGTCCAAACAAGCCGCATGCGCCCTCCTGCCAGGGTCGCGAAGGCAGGCGCTGACATGGACATCTACGGGTGTATTTGGTAGCCTGTACCACTAGGAATTCACTCTCCCACTTAAGATATGATGACCTCGTACAAGCTGACCTGAGATTTTGTGGTTGTTTGGCGTATGTGTTGAGACAAGCTGAACTAATACTTTATTTGGTAGCATGCATGAGAGATCGACCCAAAAATTAAGTAATTACACAGCAGTCTAAACTCTTACACAAAGGACCCTAAACAAAACAAAAGAAAAGCAATCAACCCCTTCATCTACACCTCGTCGTGTTGGGAGCTCCTCATCAGCGGTGACGGACCGTGGGGTGCTGGTGGTGGGTGTTGAGCGATGGAGCGACGCAGTGGTGACGGAGGAGGGCGGTGGACGACTGATGTGGGCGGTGGTGTGCCGACGCGACTCGCTGCATCTGCTCCGCGCGGGAGGAGGGCGCCAGCGTGACCTGCTGCCTCTGCTCGGCGCGGGAGGAGGGTGCCTACGCGACCTGCTTCCTCTGCTCGGCGCGGCGAGTCGTGCGGCCTACGGGAGGAGGTCGCATGTGGCCTCTGCTCGGCACGGGATGAGGGAGATCTGCGGGAGGAGGGTGCCGATGCGACCTGCTGCCTCTGCTCGGTGCGGAGAGTCGTGGCGGTCGTAGCAACGTGTTCTGACGGTGGTGGATGGCGTCGAGAGGAATACAACAGCGGAGGCCGGCGTAGAGAGGAAAGGAGGATGTCGAGGCCGCGTCAGGCGAAGGATTTCGTAAAGGCGCATGGGGTGGGGGAATGAGGAGCGGGGATGTGACCCCTGTCAGTCTCAACCCGGGCGGGGGGAACCGTGGGAGATTTTCGGGCGACTCCAGCCCTGCCGAGCAGTGAAGCTCGATTTGAGCTTCTCTATCGGGCAGGGCTGAGAGCCTTTTTCGTGCGAAGGTGGGCACTGCCCGAGCGAGAAAACCGGGCTACCAAACGTCTGAATCACTAAAATTCTCGGTTGAGATGGAAATATTTTAGTTGAACCGGGCTACCAAACACACCCTATATATCACAAGATCAGTATTTTTTTGAAAGAAGCAAACCCAGCCTCTGCAACAACGCAATGCCCTATTGTTATTACGGATACATACAATTTAAAAGGAAGAAAAATTTACATAAAAGAAAAGTGCCGCTATAACGACAAGTTCCTTAAAACAAAACAGAGGACAAAACACCATCAAAACAGCACCAGAAATCTAACAACTCCAAAAGGGATGCCTCTAAGAAGGAAACATTGCTCAAGGGTCATCATCCCCCGATCAAAAACCATGGGTTTTCACCCTGGAGAAAGTTCACACACACACAAAACAATGTCTTTAACAAGGTCATTGTCAGACACAACCAGTTAAGACCATACCTTGGGTTTTCACCCTGCAGGTTTAGACACGGAATTCCTCCTGTGATATCGCCCCCACTTGCTAATTCCGCTGCTCCAAGTTACAAAACACCGAGCCAGAATAACGAGATCGATATATACGAGGGCATATACAACACGGTGATATCAGTCTTCTACCTGCTACGTCAGAAGAGAGAACGAAAATAATGATGTTTGTCTTCCCTTATTTAAAGGATGATCTCTTAAAAAATAGAACGTTATTTTCTCCATTATACCATGTGCTTTCTCTTAGGAATATAATTTTCTACTAAAAGTTACTTTATTCTTATTAATTCAATGTACAACTTGTATGTCTTGTCTTATCTAGATGACATATAGAGCTAAGAGAAGGCTCGCATTTTTCTCGAACCCGCTATATAACAACCAACACCGTAGAACTTCGAGCTGACGGTTGGGGCAAACAACACAAGCAAACCCCAAAAGAGAAAAACAAGAGAAATAGAAAAAAGCTAATGCTGACAGCATCGGATCGACAAAAGCAAGGATGAACCGCAATCGATGTGCCCTCAGAAAAAGTCCCACCACGCTCCATGCCACCGGACTGCCATGTACCAAGCAGCACCTCCAAAAAGGAATGCGACGACAATGTCGCTACTGCCTGGACTAGGCCTAGGATTTCTCCTGGTGCACGTAGGAGAGTGGAGAAGGGATGCTCCCGACGCCCTTCAAGAAGTAAGGGTGGCGCCTGTAGGCATCACCACGTTGGTGTCGGCCAGAGCAACGTGGATTTCTCCCGACCACCAAAAAACCACAACCCCTGACAGTCCTCAGCACTCCACCAAACTTGCCCGCTTATCAACATGCGCCACCACGGTCTTGAGTTCATCATCGTCGTCTCACCATGACAAACAATGTGAAGCCGACCGGGCCGAGGTGTTGCAGTCGTAGACAAGGGGCAGTAGGTCCATAGCCACGCGGGAGGAAACAACATCTACCACCAAAGACAGTAACCGACCGGACGTGGATGCAAGAACACACCAGGCCACTGGAGCTAGAGGACGACAGCAGAATAACCACCTGGAGGACGTCCTCTACCGCTAATGGTGGATGCTGGCCGAACGCGACAGCAGGGACATACCAGGCCTGTCAAGCCTAGCATGTCCCCAGAAGGGCCCGTAAAGTCCCCGCTACCACACTGTTGCACATAGCCTACCACCGCCGCCACCCTCGAGATCGGCGCCATAAGCCTGGCCGGACCCAGATGTGCCCGTGAAGTTCTCGCCACCACGCTACAGCAGGCGCACCATCGACACCACCAGCCCCGTCACGCACCGCACGCTGTCCAACCGGAGGCAACCCTGGCTAGAGCTAGCCCGCTCTGACCTAGATCGGACCCAAAAGGGCCCAGATCTGGACTTGCAGATCTGGACTTGCAGGAAGCCACCGGCCAAGGCTAGAGCACCGCCTGCCATGGCCAGGGCCAAGCTGCCTACACCGCCAATGGGCATTGGTGGGCCCAAGAAGGCCTGATTTCAGTTTTGCCCATCTACGGTGGCATAGGCCCCCACTCAAATTTCCAAATTGTTATAAAATCTATGCAGATTTATAAGAAACACCCTTAAATTATTCATATTTACTAGAAGGGTGCCCACAGTCATATAGTTGGCCCCCACTAGTATTTTCTTCTAGGTCCGCCCCTGCCAATGGGCCTCGCCGTCACCACCACCGCCATCCGAGCTACGCCAGATCGCCGCCGGCCTTGGAGCACCTCCCGCCACCGTGCCGCCCCATGCTGGCCTCAAAACAAGAGGGCAGAGGCCCGGAGCCGCCGGCGCCGTCCAGGGCTAGTCCGGTGCAGGCGGCCAACGATAGCCGGGAAGAGAGGGGGTGGAGGCGCGGCCGGTCGTGAGAGCCTTTTTTTTCCTGTTCGGTTGCGAGGCTAGGAGTTTTCGAAGGCTCGCATTTTCTACGGTGGTACATGCCCTAGCACTAACACCTGCAAAAGATTTCTCTCTAAAAAAATACCTGCAAACAAACAAAAAGGTTCCGGCATAAAACCACAGCCAGCTAGTGCTCCCAGGAGCACGTATGTAACAGACAGCGACTCACCTAGTTAGACTAGATAGATTCGATTATATATAGACTAAACAAAAAACACAAGCAAGAGAGGAGCATATATAGAGAAGGTAAATATATAATTGTCCAAATAAAGAGCACCACACAGCACAAACCCATATTGTTGGATCATGACAGCGACAAGACCGATGCTCGATCCGATCCATGGTTAATCACTGCCATTTATTAGGTCGGCGTGCATGCACGCACTCGCACGCACGCACGGACGACGGAGAGGCCAGCAGCGAAGTTTTCGATCGACCAGCGGCTAGCTAGGGGGTGACGCGCGACGCGAGCTAACGGCGGCGGCGGTTGGCCGGCTCCTTCTGCGCGTTGAAGTAGACGGCGGCGACGGGGAGCCCCAGGTCGTGGCGCTCGGCGAAGGCGCGCGTGCTGAACCGCGCGCGCACCGCCGCGTCCGTGCCCGGCGCCGGCGCCGCCACGCGCGCCTTCTGCTGGTACAGCACCAGCACGTAGCGGTGGATTCCCAGCGGCGGGCACGGCGCCATGTACGGCACCACCTCCTGACCTGCAAGAACGCATTGATCGTCAGTTAACCATCTTCTATACGAGGAAGCCAAATTAGCCAAAGGCGGAGTAAAACCGGCCGGCGGTTTGCTCCAAACAAAAAGCAATCGTCGTGGCGTGCGTGTGTCCGTTTGTGGGCGACGGTGACCGGGGCGCGCTGCTCGGGTCGACACGCGCCCGGGGGCGGCACACAGTGAGAGGTGACGAGACAGCGCTACGTGTACGCCTGGCGGGCCCACGCGCGCCGCCACGTGTTGCGTCGCGCGGCAGGACAGGTACCGTGCGCCGGCTGGCACACTGCGAATGAAGCTGGTCGATTTATTTAGGTGGACTTTCCTGTTTCTTTAGGCGTGCGTGTTTTGGAACCACGAAGTGCTGGGCCATCCGTGTAGTATACTACTAATAATAATCCTTTTACGCGAGAACCATTTCGAAATGAACAATTTACTACTTCTACTAGTACTAGTACGGTCTTTACCTTGAGAAGGATCTGCTCCACCAGGTATGTTAACCACCAGCCTGGTCATTCGCCCAGAAGAAACGTCAAAATGAATCACCTCATGGATAACATAGTAAATGTACATGCTCAGGGGTACTTAATAGTTAATTACCAGTGCAGCCACTCCTTCATGGTTGGCTCGCTGGGGCTGGGGGCGTCCGGATCAGTCATAACCTAACAACACACGCATGCATAAACTTCAACAACTGGACCAGAGTACATGTGCAAGGCCTTTGACCTCCAGGCAGATAGCGGCACACGAAAAACATGCATGTGGTTAATATACGGACCAGGGTGAAGAGATCGCCAACCCGGCCGGCGATGTGGACCGCCGGCGCGGCGGCGGCGAGGGACGGCTTGATCTCGCAGCCGTTGGTCAGGTCCTTGGTGCCGAAGCGGACCGACACAGCCATGGTGGGCACGAACATGTCCACCACGTCGCCGATCACCCTGCCTACCACGAGGGGGTCCACATGGGCTGCCATGGCCCGAGGAGACCGAGCGGGAACGGCGAAACTAGCCAGCTAGCTAGCTCGATCTCTCACAGGAGCTACTTCTTTGCCTGTCTTGTCTATGCTGTATATGTGGAGTGTTCGTGTGGAGGAGAGAGGGCGAGGGGAGTATTTATAAGTGGGGGGGTGGTGGAAAGATGACATGGACATCTTTGGTGCTCTTGTTGTGATGATAAGTATGCATGCGTGATGGATGGTTAATTGTCATTTGTCTAGCTCATGGGAGAGATAGATTGTGTGTTGATGTTTGCTGGTATATCTGGAGTTGGCGGGGGTTGTTTTGGCTGTGTGATTACAGTGTGTGCTATATATGGCCCCTAGTTTTGTTTCTATAACCGGCCCACTTTGCGGGCCTTTTCGCTTTCTGATTTATGTGTTTTAGTGATGTCAATTATATTTTTTATATAAGAACCTGATTTGTGTTGCTTAAGCAAAGAGGATAGCAAACATCGATATTGGAACGCATATGCGAACAAATGAGCTTCTTATAAACCAAAAATACAGCAATATCATTTGAATTCTTCGTTTCTAGATCTAACTTTGACATATTATTTGATGCCTTTACTTACGAGACTACCGAATCCCAGTCATGCATAAGCTTGAAAATCCTTGAAATATTTTTAGGTGACGTGTTAATCGCACACACTAAGAGAGGTGAGAACTAAAATCGGTTAACATATATGCGCCCTTCGCAAGCCAGACAATCGAACATTTGCTCGTAGTTGGATAGTAGTGAAGAAGAACATGGCCAAGGAAAGACGAGCCGTGAGAGAGGCAAACCAAAACCGTAGATAGTTGGTTGGCTAGATTCCGCTATGTAATTATTGTGTGCGCTATATATGGCACCTAGTTTTGTTGCCGTAGCCGACCTGTTTTGCGGAGCTTTTCTCCAAACCCCTTTTGCTTTCTGATTTCTGCTTTACTGCCGACAATCGCCTTTCAAACAGAAATGTCATTTATGTTGGTTAAACAAATACGATACACTACCGGAAACGACGTTTTTGGCAAGCGTCCAAATGTTGCCAACCGTCCCTAAACCGAGTGTCGGATTAAACACTCGGCAAGAAAATACACTACATAGCCACCGCTTTACCGAGTGTCTAACCGAATTGCGGTGACTTAGCACACCGATGCATGTTGTAGTGCACAAGTCATTGAGGTAACACTCATAAAACACCGTTTTGTAAATATTACATTACTCGGAGTGGTACAACAAAATATTACAAGTCCAATTTCTCATATATCCATAGTCACATACCAGAAGCATACAAAAGGTTTGAGATCTTACTCGGTCCAACGAGGATTCATATTTGAATTCAAATTCAAACTAACTAACTTTAGGATCAATGATGACACTAAGCTTAGTACCAAAGTAGCTCCCCAACTAATTTAGTAAAGTTCTACGCTATCCAGCTCATCTAACTTAATTTCAGTGTTGCCCATCTAAGGCTTTGCCTCTAATTCTTCATCTTCTATTCCATATTCTAGTATATGCATTCAATGTCTCTAGAAAGATCTGGCTCTTCCACTACAAAAATACTCCCCCGTCCTCGGTACTTTTTTGGCAGCACAACAAAAAGTACCTCGGAAAATTGGTTAGTGATGAGTGCAATTGACACATATTTAAGCAAACAAAATATTCATATTGCCACTCATGTACTACTCTATCTAGCTATAACTATGCCAATTATGCATGATTACAAGTTTGTATTCATTTTCATATGAGTGTCACACAACTATTAGTTTTTATTAGGATTTATTACTTTTCTTGTCTTTGACATGTGTAGGTGTTATGGATGATTATGAATGAAGCAAGGCAAAGGAGAAAAGATAGAGCAATATGGAAGGACTACAGGCACCAGCCTGCCATATGAGGGGGTGGAAAAAGTGGATTTGTCAATCAACTTCAAATGAAGATCCAAGGCCATGGTGTTGTATCTGTCGTCCATACGAATCCAACGAGCGGAAGAGCACCAAATCGGAGTTCGTATGAAGAAATATCATCCAAAATACGAAAAGAATCATACGGGTTAATGACCATCGGTACGGGCGCGACTGGTCGTACTGCCCGCCCATATCACGGGTTCTAGGCGGCGGAAATCACTAGAACCGGCGTGTTTTCACCGTTTGCCTCCCATTCGGTCCTATAACTTCCTTAGGTCATAGGCAACACAGGAGGGGCTATTGGAGATCCCCTATGCCTATATAAAGAAGGGAGGAGCCAAGGGAAAAGTAACCCCTCTACACATAACTCCACGGTGGAGCCCTTCTATCGCTGCCATCTCCATAGACGCCCACTCCATAAGATCGTCACCACCATCACAACCACACAAGAGGAGCAGGGATTTGGATCTTGAAGGATTCAACATCGATCTACATCATCATCATCAACTGCGTTTCCAACATCGATCCCCTCTGTATACTTGGTTGTAATCCAAACCTAGTGTGGATCTCCCCTTGTATTCAATTGTATTATCATATTCCATTCATATACTTGATATCATGTTGATTCCCTTCATTGTGAGTAGCTCCTTGTTCTTGGGGAGAGATGGAGAAATCCTAGAAATATTGTGATGTGAAATAAAGATGATCTATAATTTCAATTCATGAACATGTATTAGTTTCTCTCTAGATATTATGTGAAGTGCACCATTTAATATTTTCCTCTGTGACTAGAGAGGGAACTACCGTTGGTCATGTGGTAGTAAGTACGGTGCTAAGTGACATAACATGTTGACTTCATGTGGGTAACAGGGATCATAAGGGATTCAGTAAGCTCATATCAATATCCATAGAGAAACTCTTAATTGTGAGGGATCAAAGTGACTTGCTTACGATCATTGCAGTGGTTATTAGGGATTAAATAACAGATGGATTTTTGTGATCATCTTATCGTGGAGCTCTTCCCATACGTGCACATGAAGGAAGATATATATTCATCCTAATCATAAATAGTATTAATGCTAGTGATGGAACCTACACTCTCCAAGAACTCCTTAGCCATATTGTCACTACCATAACCATACTCCTTGACCTTGTTTACTTTAGCTTATTACTTCGCTCTTGTTTACTTTTACTCTCAAATACCAACACCTTTTATACACCTGGAATTATAGATAACTTACAAGTACTCTCTAGTGAATAGTAACGAGGGGCATAAACACCTCTACCAATATCTCTCTGTGGTTCAATACTCTTACTTCGAAATTAGCTACATATGAAATGTGATCTTGCAGTCATCAAGCTATTTTATGGAGCCATTGCCGGGGAGCTAAGTTCTTTAGGTTTGTGTCTTTAGTTATTAGTTTATTATTGTTGTACTGAAGTTGTTTGAGTTTCAAGTTATTTCTATTTATTGCCTTTTGTTTTATTGCATTTACTTATTTGAAAAGAGCAAATAATTACAAAATAAAAAAATTATAAAAACTATTGTTACTAATCATATCTTCTGAGATGACTACCTTTCAACAGATGAAAATTATAATGGAGGAGTCAAAGGAAGAGACTATGGAAAGTTGGATAAAGAGGCATGGCATATTATAAGAATGGCTAATTTGGGTGGACAAGTTTTTATCCATACTATGCGCCTCTTGCCAAGCACATTGTGAATGCTACAAATATGAAGATCACCTCAACTATTAATGTGAGTATAATTTTGATCATGATCTAGCATATTATAATAGTGATGAGTTTAAGTCTGATGCTAGTGAAGGAACAATAAATTTGTGATTTTTACTGGATGCAACGAGTTGGCAACTTGTTTGAGAAATATAGGGGTAGAAAGTAAATCACTTGATATGATCTATAAAGCAGTTCATCATATATATTGTTATAACCAAGGTAACTTTATTAATAATGCATTTATTGTTGAGTGGATTAAAACCGCCGAGGAGAGAGCTAACCTTTTGCAGGACGCTCAAGGATAATATTGAAGCAAATCCACCTAATGAACCTCTACCTGATCATATTATTAATGAAGAGGTGGTACTTGATGTTGCATCTTTGCAACAAGTTGAAGGTAAGCCTGAAGGTAAGACTATTGTAGAGATAGTTGTCATCTACTTCAGCAATAATGAAGAGGAACAACAATATGGAAAAGATGATCATGAATGTGAGATTGACAAAGAGGGGTATGATACAAACAATATGTTTATTTATGACACTCCCCTCTCTATTATTATTACTTGTGATACCCAAGCTAATGATAATTCCTCCGAGGAGGTCTTATGCCTAGAAACTGATTTTGAGTTCTATCTAAATGATGAACTAGAGATGAAACTTTTTTGTGAATCTTGTGATGCTGCTAATATGCAGGAGTATGAAGATTCTAGTTCAGATGAGGATGCATGGGACGAAGAGCAAATGTGTAATAATGATATGACGTTAAGAAAAATGTATTACCAGGTAATGCTATATGCTGAAAGAATAAGTTCCTCGAGAGAAATAGTATTTCCTCAATGTATGATTGCGGGCATTTTGGTTTTCAATGCTCTCATACCTATAATGAATCTTTAGTGTCTTATGAAAATGGTGATGCTACTACTGAAATTTTAGAGTATGTTCTTTATGAAGGTGCCCATGACATGCTTAGAAAAATCAGAGTACTTATGATGAGTGAGGATAGCTTTCATTTAACAGTGTCATATGAAAGAATTCACTATATTATTAACTATTGACAAGAACGTCTTAGTGATAATGCACTTGTGGTAAAAAGTAAGGAGCGATGTAAAACCATTGTTCCCAAAACTAACCATTTGCAGGAATCACAAGATGAATTTATGGAAGAAGACGCACATGAAGGGGAGGAGGAATTGGGTGATGATTCACCCCCACTCTCTACTTCTAACTTCAATCGTATAATTGCTACTAATATGTAGGACGGGAAGAGCACATTATAGATGAAACATGTGTTGATGATGCTTCTTCTTGTGAGTGGATTGATAACTCTTAAACTGATGAACTTGCTAGAAAGGGTGATGAACTAGAGGAAATACACACTTTTGAGTTTTCCCCTATTACAAAAGCAAAGTACTATGAAGTGTTCCCACATAATAGTGCCAATCAATGAAGAGTACTATGATCTATACCCCCATGATAGTGACAAAGGTAAAATATTTGAGTTTACATGCAAATCTCTAGTCCTCTTATTGAAGCTATCTAGGGAGGCATGCTCACCATGCTTGGTGCGTCCATCTTCACTTGGAAACAAGAACCTATTTATTTACAAGATTACGATGCACCATAAGTGAGCGCGACTTCGATCGAACTGTGAGAGTAAGTGCTCTAAACCTCTATGGGAGGTTAGAACAAAATAATTCTATGGTTAATATCTATTGAAATAATATTGGAGCAAATAAATCCTGACTACTTGGTTTTAAGAAAGGGCTTCCCGACAGGAAACCTAGAAGTCTTTAGGTGTCTTTCTTAATTTTGTGTCTTGAGTTTAGTTGCATTCATGATAAAGTTATACTTATTCTTTGCATGATTTGCTATTAGAGTTGGTTAAAGGACAATGGATGTCGCCTAAAGGGGTGAATAGAATTTTAAAATAATTATGATTTAGGCTCTAATAAATGCGGAATAAAACTAGATTTTAATTTATCAATGCATAAAACCTAAAAACACTAGGTTCAACTAAGTGCACCAACAACCTATGCTAAGCAAGTTAAGCAACAAGGTGATAGCTAGATAGAATACTTCATACACGATAGCTATCACTAGAGGTTGGACTGTCAAAATGTAGGGCCATGTGCGAAACTGTAAAATGGGTCCCATCTTAGTAGAAAAACTAAGCGATCTGCCGAAAAGGCTGAGAAGAAGACAAACTATCGTATGGCACTAATGGCCTAGTGATCGGCCAACACTTTGGGAGTCAATTGGAGAGAACCCATCGCTAGCGTTCTAGACAGCTTGGAGCTGCAAGATTGGAGTGAGCAGGAACAAACCAAGGATTTAAACATAGAGACGAGACATTGTTCATCTGTATTTTTTTATAAGAAAAATATTGTCTTGCATCGATATAACATTATAAAATATGTAGTGTTTTTCAATTCAAGATTGTGTTAGATTGCAAAGCCCATTGAATTGGGCTTTCTTCTCTAAACACTTAACCATAACAAATTTGAAACATAAAATAGATTTCCTGTTAATATCGCTAGTTCTTGACTATGTAGTTATAGTCATAGCTTAGCATATACAAACCAACGCTCACTATTTTAAACCGAAACATTATACGGAGTATATACATATTGATAGTACCTTGAGGCTTGTAAGCATGACCTATTAGCAAATATGAACATATTTTGCACTCGGTCTGACACCCGGCAGCACCCAATAGCTGACCAAATTAAAGATCGAGAGACGAAGACTAACCGTATTTAGGAAATGAGAGGACAAGAGGTTGTGTTGTGACTGCTTGGAAATTGCCCGCTGCCATGGTGTCATGGCATCAGGCGAGGTGATCAGCCTGGAAGGAGCCGGAGCCATTAATCAGAATGATTTCCCCGTCCTAGCTCGTCCCGGGACTCCGACCTCAATCGATCGACGCAGTCAGTTCAGAAAATCGGGAGGAAGGAACCAGTAAAACGGCCAGGGGCCATGCGGCAGGTAGGGCCGACTGGATTCCCTCTTTTCAATTCCCAGCGGGCCACTAAATGGACTTCCAAGCCTATATGCCACATAGACCTATTTGAAAATTTGGGCCCCCTAAATTTCGGGGCCCTGTGCGGCCGCACGGTGGCCCGGGTGCACTCCCGTCGGCCTGGTCCTGGCTATCACAATGTAAAGTTCATAAGTAAATGGCTCGGATATAGGAATAGCCGATGGTCGTGGAGACGGTGATTTATCCCAAAGTTAACTTGCAAATAAATTATACCGCGGTTGCAGAGGTGCAATGGCACAATGCTCTCGAAAGCCACAAATGTCTCACCTTGAAGTGTGGTGGCTCGATGCTCATCCAATGCCACACAAAGACTCACCCCAAGATGCGGAGGCACGCTTCTCACCGAAACTAGCCCGGTACTTCAACCGGTACTACCGACGCCAAATTGGCCTAACGGTACTTCCGGTGAGGCAGTGGTACTTCTAGCCATGGAAAACTCCAGAACCAAAACAACCATAACTTTTGCAGCCGAACCTCAAAAAGGATGAAACCAATTTTGTTGGAAAGATAACGACGTGTAGAATTCAACAAAGTGTGGAGCCAGAAAACCCGCAAGATCGAAATATTGGATACCACATGGGGAGAAAATATCGTGTATATATATGTGATATATCTCCCAAGGTGTGGATCCGAAACACCCGCAAGATAAAAATGCAATAAGATATTCAAGGGAAAACGTTTTTGATGAACTAGATCTTGTTATGAAGATAACCACAAGCTCTAGATCCTCTTATGGAAAAGATCCAAACAGCAATCAAGAAAGATGATGCTATGTATGCAAAGGTTTGAGCTCCCCAAAGAAAACGAACGAGCTACTCACTCGAGAGCCCCTCTTGATAGTACGACTATCTATCCTAAACCCGGTTTCCCAACACTATAAAAGACCAGTAAAATAGAAAATCTATCAATATCATACTTTTGCTCTGAGCATTCCACTTGAGGTTGATGTAGACGGTCTTGTCTTCCTCAAGATGTAACATCTTTCTTAATTGCTCTTGCTCGCGCTTTGCTTGAGGAATACTTGTGAATTACTGCCCATGCTCCATGAGGAAACCGCTTCTTTGAACTTGTCTGCATCGCACCATGATCACTGAGGATGGCAAGCTTCAAGCATGTGATCTTCTAGAGATGGCGCATCTTGAGCTTGCACTTTATTTCTTTTAACTTTGTTAGGATGAGGTCTTGAAGATAACCATGAGGAACTTCATCTTTTTATTCAAGACACTCTTGATCTTATTCTTCTTTTTCTACATGATTCCAACATGCACAAAGCCTTAGACATTGCTTCTTATTTATTTTTCAACCTTGAAACCAACACATAGCCCAATCAATGCCAATGAACAAATCCTACAAGTGAAACTCAATTCAAACATTAGTCCATATAGATTGTCATTAATTACCAAAACCATACATGGGGCACACATGCACTTTTAGCTATCAGTGAAGACAGGACTCTATTTTCAACATATATCGCTCACTTAGGCCCTTTCTACTAATGTCAACTACATTTACCTTCTGCGTTTAGTCTTACATCATTTTTTCTAACATTTAGGGCACAGAGAGAAGTCTAGTATGTATTATGGTTAATTGAAATTGCTATCCATAAAGGTATGCGCTGACGATACCTTTCTAGCCAGTCTAATTATGCCCGGCATGCGCAACTGCCATGACACCTAGTCAGTGCCAGCCTACAATGGGTCACGGAGTTATCACTTTTATGTCGTGCTAGCGCTAGCTCGGCGTCTGACGATGTGCCGAGCTAAAAAAAAGCGCCGTCTAAAAACTTTTCCCGACGCAGTTATCCCGTTATTTTCTTGTCACGCTAGTGCGAGCACGACAACTTGGCATGTGCCTCGACTTTTATAAGCATAAGAGAACTCAATACGTGTTGTAGTGTTCATAATATATTTCTCCATTCTCGTAATCTTCAAAAATTCCCTCTTCAGTATTCTCATAATTTAAGCAAGAGTTAAGAAGTACGGATAAGTACGAGCATACTCAACAAGTGCCACCTATTAGGCTGTTTGATGCTCTAACTAGAACCATAGATCAGACGTCCTATGCTCATGAAGTTTTCAAAAATGGTTTCTTAAAAAGGTAAGTTTTAGATTTAGAAAATCTATGTTGGCTAGTCTTCACGGGTTGTTAGGTCTTCATGGAGTCCTTTTCCCACTACTATCATAGTTCAGTTCTCCAACCAGGGAGATACAAGCCTTATTTATTACACTCTGCAGAGTTGTACTAGTTTTTTTACAAATGCCTTTGACCTTGATGCTCTTATACACACTTCCATATGTACGAGGTCCAAACCAAGTATTTTGAATCATGTTGAGTCCCTCTCCACGATCCTGCAGTCCACCCTTTGTAATCAGTTTCGGTCTAAATACCTATGCTTAATTACCCTCCCTCAAATACACTCAGGTCATTATCCTGATGCACCAGATGGGGATGTTATAGGCTCCCCCACTTTTCTCCTCTCTGGGTTACATCCAACCTAGTATCCTAAGACATATTAAAAAAAGATACATCTAACTCGCTTGCACCATAAAAAGATCTATGATCAGCGCTGTCTATACAAGGCTCTAAATGATTGGCTACATTTTTTGTTAAGTCCGATATTATTTTTTGGTATAATGGACTCTGCACCACAGGTTTGCCAACCCGTATTCCAACCATGATTTCATTCCCACCATCTTAGGATTCATTTTATTCATGAAACAAGACTTTGCTTTCGAATAGATGTGATAGTACTTTCTAAAATAGGTTTGTATAAATTAAATGATATGCAAGATTGATCTTTCCTGGTAACTACGAAATAATATAGTTCCAATGTTCTACTTGACCCTTGACCTCTGGTTCTGAAATAGCATAATTGTCTGAGAAGGACAATGTTTAAAGAACCAAATTGATGATAATATACACACTATGCGATGCATTATTTAGGTGGGTTGTGGATTCCTTCTTATTTTAGATTTATTCACCAAATTGCACTTCTGGGGTTAATTTGTATTTTATTCTTATTTGCATAATGTTGTATTTTTGATTTTAGGATTTTGTTAATTGAAGAATATTTTTTTCAAATATTCTTTTAGATAATATTTATGGTTTTTGTATTAATAATTCATTTATGCATAATTTATTGATTTCTTTTTAATGATTTAAGTAACTTGAATTTTTATCCAAGTAAAAGTATTTTAAAAAATTCACAGAAAATAGGATTAGTTTTCTACACATTATTTCCTACATGAGAATTTTTTTACTTTATTTTTCATTAACTATGTAAGAGGATTAATTCTTTTAGTTTTCCTGTATTTTGAAAATTACCAAAATACCCCTAGCCCACCTGTCAGATCATCTCGTTAGGTTGAACTGAACCGTGCCTGTTTGACCTGACCGGGCCTCTCTCTCTCTCAAGCGACCTTGCTCCCCCGACCCTATAATATCCCAAAACTTTAACCTAAGTTATCAAGATCCAAATCACCCAATTTAGGGTTAATAAAAACTTTTTCCATTTAAAATATTTAAGCATTCATATCTGTGTTGCATTAAATAGGAGTTGTTTTGAAATGCCATGATTGTTTGTTCTAATGGTTATAACATGATTCTAAGATGAATTCCACATCATCTAGATTATTCCCAAGCAAAATCTAAAGAAAAGGAAATCAAATACAATTAATAATGGAAATGGTCACTTTTGCCATTTTAATCAACTAGGACACTTTGGGTGTTCTTAGAACTCAATTTCAAACAAAAACAATTGTGGATCTTTGCACCCCTTGCTAGTACAAGTTAAGATGTACCAAGGCTCACTTTGTGATCTTTCAAAAACATTCAAACTCTAAATTTAAAAGATATTTGAAAATGGAATCTAGTTCATATGTCAAGATCCCAATTTTTCAAAAACCACCCAAATGACTTCAACTTAGCAAATCCCAGCAACCAAAGATGCTTAAGCATGTGACAAACAACTCCACCAAAAATCTCTGAAAAATTCAAATCTTTGTGTCATGCGGCCATTTGGTCGAACACTTGGCATGCACTGATCACATCCTAGTTTAGCCTCACTGTTTCTACAGGGTTTTGCCACCCATTTGACCCCAATTCACTCCCTCTATCCCTCTTTGATCTAACCATGCCTTAATCATCCCACCTCCTAGTCCCTAGCCATAGTGCCACGCCACCCCGACGCCATGCCCGTCGGTCGAGCACGAACAACTCGCAGGAGACCACCAGCCCCTCTCCGCCACTCCAGGAAGGAAGGCGTGACCTCACCTCCGTTCACGGTCCACCCCACGGCCACTGGTAGCCCCTGGACCACCGAGGCCTAGCCCCGCACTAAGTCTCTGCGTCACGCCAGAGCGCCGTCGCCGACAGAGCGCCACACGCCGCGCCGCGCCTCGACCCCAGACCGCGCGCGCCGCTCCGCCTTGACCCCCTCAACCCGCCAGACACGCCCTTACCCCGCCGCTCGACCCACAGTCGCCGGGAACCACGTCGAGCACCGCCTTTGTCTCTTAGAGCGCGGGACGCTCCCGATCGCAATCCACCGCCCCTCGCATCGCCATTAAGCCCTAGCTGACCGCTAGGGAACCGCCCACTGTCCACCTATCTCGCCCACGCCGATAGCTCCTTGTGATGTCGTCACTGACAAGCTCCACCCACACCTCTCTGCCGCCTCGTCGGGCCTATATAAGGGAGCCTCCCCAGCACCAATTCTTCACACTTCCACCCTCCCCTCTCTCCACTGATCCTTCCCCACCTCTCGTCGGAGCATCTCGAGCAGCCAACCGCTGGAATTTCGCTAGAGATAGCCATAGCACAGGAGGAGACGCCCCCGTCGATTTCGTCCACCCCGGAGCTGCCGCGACTTCGCCTGAGCCTGATGTCGTCTCCTCGTTCGTCTGCCCGCCTCGCCGCACTCGCTGGAGCCCTGGTACGCCCTCACCGCATCCCCACTGAGCCGTTAGGGTTCCATCTCGTCGGCGACGTGTGTGTCGTCGACGATGAACGTGAGTCGTAGATGCTAGCTCTAATCCTACGGTCCACACTGTCCCGTACTGCTTCGCGTTTAATGAGCCACTGACAGGCGGGACCCCCTGTCAGCAGTCCTCAGCGCCGCGGAGGGAAACTAGGCCGGCCCGTTAGTGTTCCCGTGCTTGCCATGTGATTCAAATCTAGATTTTTCTTTTTAGACTTAAACTTAGTTCTGTCCTTTAGTTTGAAAATCAATTCAGGGAGTTTTACAAAACCAAATTGAGTTATTCCAATTTTATTGGAAAGGTAATTAAAATATATATCCAAGGCCATGGGATTTAAATCATTTAGAGTTAGAGACCTCTCCTAGCAAAAATAACAAGACAAAAGCTTTTTCACATTCAAACATTTTTATAAAATCAACCATAATGGCTTTTGAGTTGATTCCAACTCTCAAAAATCACATTTAATCATACCTATATGAATATATAATAATATTAAGGTTTGAATGCAGTGACTTTGGACTAGTACCAAAATAATGCTATATAGGCATTTCTAGTCACTTTAAATTATTAAATGTTAAACTTAAACTTATTAAAATGTGATCCAACCTTTAAATCACATTCCCATGCATTAGAATATGTGGTGATGACATGTGTCCATATGATCCCATATTTTAATTGGAGAATATTAAATCCTAGTTAATTTCAATGAGTAGAAATTATTTTTCTCAAATAAAATAAATGAAACCAGTTCATTAAACCTTGTGATGTTTGTGATGATACTAGATCATCAAATGTGTGCCTTAGTGTGCTTAGTAGACTAGTTAAGTATTGTTTGGTGACTGTGTATTCCGTATGTATTTATAGACGATAGTACCGATCAAGTCTACGAGGAGGAGGAGTTCTACCCCAAAGAAGACGAGGAGAATTTCAACCACTTCACCAACCAAGGCAAGCTATTATTGGCAAGCTAATACTTGCAAGCCATCATTAACAATGCAAGCTAGACCTTGCAAGATAGACAACCTAAGCAAATGCATTAGGCATGCTTTGGTTATACCCTTTTGACTTATACCTACTCCAAGTTTTATTTATAAGCTTTACTTTCTTTACCAAAGTTTCTTACTTGTTTATAGATAGCATAAAGAGTATAAAACTTGGACTATCTAGTTTAACTTAGATGTCATTCTATGGCATGAGATTGATCTTAGGATCCCACATTAGTGAACACTCTTAACTTAGTAGTTTAGAGCCAAACCAAAAACTTGATCACTTTAGATGGGAATACTTGGTGAAAATGACTTCTGAAAACCTTGGAATGATGAGTCATTCTATTGAGATGTTTTGACATGTGTTGAGAAACACAAATGGTTTATGATGATGAAAATGTTGAGGCATGAGCCTTAGCCCTTTTTACAAAAACTGATGGTTGGGTTCGGATGCGATACCGTTCCAATTTTACCGTACAACCACAATACCTGAATTGGGTAAGGCTTAGCCGGAAGTTTATATGCATTAGTATTAGTTCCCTCGTGGGAGAGGTCTGAGCGGAGGCTACCTCTCAATGTTGTCCACCTATGCAGTGCCCAGGATAGCAGATGGCCATGGCTGGGAGGCCAAGCTCACAGGACAGGTGCTTATACTAGAGTGTGTAAAGGAAAGGTTATGTTTGATTATCTGCATACTAAGTATGATGATTCAGGGTTATCCCTGACAGATGTATTGAATTTTGTGGTGAAAGTGTACCACCTCTGCATACTGTCAAACTATTCGAATAGCCGCGTCCGCGGTTATGGACAGTTGGAGTGGCCATACTGTTCCGTTGTCAGATGTTTTCAAAATGACTTATGAAATGAATTGTGACATGATTTGACCACAACATGGTTGTGACTATGACAATTAAGTTCCCACTTAGGTGTTTTCAAACTTTATTTTATCCTTCTTTGTTTCTGAACTCAGCTTAGGTTTCAAACTTAACTTTATAAATAAACTTAGAGTTAACCTTCCTACTAGAACTATCTTTACTTGTTAGTGATAGTTTGCGAGTACTTAAAGAGTACTCATGGCTTTGTCCTTGGCTATTCCCGTGGCCAGACTATGAGGAGGACTACCTTGAAGGAGGACAGCAGGATGGCTACCACAACTAGGATCATCTCCCATCGTCAGCATTGCCTGTGACACTAAAGATGGAGCCCACCGATACGCTATTTATTCCGCTACTTGATTGTATTACGACTTGATCATGAGATCCTTTATTTGTGTAAGACCTTATTATGGTTTGTAATGCATGATGTACTGTGATATCCAATCTGTTATGTCTCGCAAAAATGGTAATCCTGGGATTGCGATGCATGGCATAACAGGTATTTGGGGTTAAAAATCCGGGTGTTGACAAGTTGGTATCACAGCCATCCTGACCATAGGAGACCCTAGTTAGAATGGACGTCCAAAATAAAAACTTAGTTTCTAAAATCAAAGTGAGTATTTGTGAAAACCTATTTCCTCTCTTACCCTTGGGATTCTTTCTCTCAAAAAAATACACGTTCCTCCAAATTCTTACATTACTACATAAAACTTTGACACACTTGATCAGTTCACTAACTTTCTCATCCTAAATTCTTATAGATGGAAGTTCAGTACAGCAAGTTCTACCAGCGTCCACATCCAGAATTCTTTGGAGCTCAACTCAATGGTCCCCCAGGAGGAGATTTACAATGGCTAGTAGTTGCTGATCTTTGAGGCAAGTTAGAAGCACCAATGTCCGAGAAGATTCAGTTCTCCATGAGAGAGAACAACTGGCTAGATGGATTAGCCAGGGCAATGCATGAAGCTCTCGCTCGTCTTTGCGCACAAAATGTCAACCTAATCCAAGGAACCCACTTTGTTCACTATGCAAGGCGTGATTCTATGGGCATGCCGCTAGAGATGCCAAGTCACCCGGTGCTGAAGCGTCAAGTGGAGAACCTCGACTTCCTGTTGTACAACAGACAGAAGGAGTTGGAAAATGCTAGAGAGTTCGCCAACCACAACCTTACCATTGCCGCCCAAAAGTCCCAGACTTTCTCACTGCTCATCAAGGATCGACAGTCTCTTCGACATCAACACGCAAAGAAGGATCGCACCATCGACCGTCTTCGCAAGAAGGTGGCCAACCTCGAGAAGACCATCAAGGAGTAGGAAGCTCAGCTTGCAGCAAAGGAAGAAGAAGAGGAGGAAGGTGAAGACTTCCAAGGGGATATTCACTCGTACCTCAGCAATGATGATGACTATCTGGAGGATGATGTTATGGACTTCTACACCGACGATGATGACTCTGACTTTATCGATGATGAGTAGATGCACTAGAGCACTATCGTAGGAGTGAGAAGTATTGGTCCCATTGTATCTTAGCTTGCATAATGATTCTTAAAACCATCTGTTTTCCTTTTGTTGTGGTGTGTGTGTGTTTGTATCGTGTGCTTTGCTTGAATGAATGAAAAGAAGTTAGTTACAAATCCTGAGTAAAACTCAAAGTTTTAGCTTTGAAACCAAAACCATGAACCTTAGAACTTTCCCTCTTACCCCGTTATCTATATCAATCTTTAGATGACTCGTGGAAACCAAGGAGGGAGCAGCTTATCGCAAGACACAATGCTGCAGATTTTGCAGACGCTCGGTGCAGACCGTGAAGCTAGTAGGGCAGAGCGCCAAGCTAATCTAGGCACCCTGCAGCAGATCGCCTAGATGGCTCACAACAACCAGAACCATGGAAATCAGGATCATCATGGATCCAAACTCAAATACTTCCAAAATACCAATCCCCCAACCTTTAGCAAGTCTGAAGACCCACTGGATGCTGATGATTGGTTACAGACCATGGAGAACAACTTAGAAGTTGCCGGAGTGGATGCAAACGAGAAAGTTCTGTTTGCCACCCACTATTTGGCTGGAGATGCAAGAGCATGGTGGAACAGCACCCGCACAATGAACCATGGTCAAGTGATGACATGGGAAGCCTTCAAGGTCAAGTTCAGCTGCACCCACGTGCCGCAGGGTCTAGTCACCAGAATGAGGGATGAATTCAGAGATTTAAAGCAAGGCAGAATGACTGTAGTGGAGTACCGTGGCAGATTCTTGTCCCTCGCCAGGTATGCACCTGATGAGATCAACACGGAGGCCAAGAAGAATGAGAGATTCCTGAACGGACTACATGATGAGATGTAGACGGTCCTTGTCAACATCCGTTTCGAGGATCTCGAAGAGCTAGTCGACTCTGCCATTGAAATGGAAGGGAAGATCAACCAAGCAAACGACAACCGCAAACGTCGGATGATGCACCAAGCTGGATCCAGCAGCCACCCGAAGTACCGTCCCAACCCGTCTGCCGGATATGCACCGCGGAACAATCGACCCCCAATGTCTCGCCCAAGCTACCCCAACCGTAGTGGAGGAAATGTGAAGTCCGGAGGAAACAACAATCACCCTGGCAATTCCAGCCATTTCAACCGTGCACCTCCCAAGCACAACAACAACAACACTGCACCTAGAACTGGAAGCAATTTTGTGCTCGTGGCAGCAAAAGACAAGTCTCAGATCACTTGTTTTGAGTGTGGAGTGAAGGTTCACTACTCCAATGAGTGTCCCAAGAAGATTGTTGCCACTGCCAATGTGAATGCCCTAGCTCAATAGCAGCGTCGTGTTCAGCCCGGAAGAAGATTCGCCCTAGGGAACCCTCACAACCGCAACGACCGTCTCTTCCACATGAACGCCGAAGAAGCCAAAGAAGCACCAAATGTAGTGTTGGATATGTTTTCTGTCAACTCAGTTTTAGCAAGAGTGTTGTTTGATTCTGGAGCATCGCACTCATTTGTCACCGAAGAATTTGCATGCACTAGTAAGATTCACCCAACCAACTTGAAGCATGTCATGATAGTTCAAATACCTGGTTCAACTACAAAAGCTATAAAAATTTGCACAGCTGTGCCTATCAGAATACATGGGATAGATTTTTATGCCAATCTAATAGTACTTGGAACCAAAGGTTTGGAAGTAGTACTAGGAATGGATTGGATGTCAAAGCATAAAGGATTGATAGACTGTGCCAAGAAAGACATCACCCTAACCAGTAGCTCTGGAGTTTCAGTAAAGCATATATCTGAAACCTTACCCTGTCAATTCAAGTGCAACAAGAGTCTAGCCCTACCCAACATAGACAAAGTCAGAGTAGTTTGTGAATACCCCGACGTATTCTCAGATGAATTGCCTGGTATGCCCTGGATAGGGATATTGAGTTCATTATTGAACTAATCCCCAGAACCAGACCCATAGCCCAGAGACCCTATAACATGAACCCCTCAGAGTTAGTGGAACTGAAAAAGCAGTTGGATGCTATGCTGGAGAAAGGATTGATTCAACCAAGCGCATCGCCATGGAGATCGCCCGTGTTATTCGTCGACAAGAAAGATGGAGGCAACCATTTGTGCATAGATTACAGGAAGCTAAATGACGTCACAATCAAGAACAAGTACCCATTGCCAAAGATAGAGGATCTATTTGATCAGTTGCCTGGTGCCAGAGTGTTCTCTAAGATCGATCTTAGGTCTAGTTATCACCAACTTAAGATTCGTGCAATGGATATTCCGAAGACCGCCTTTACTACTCGTTATGGATTATACGAGTATACGGTCATGTCTTTTGGATTAACCAATGCCCCTGCTTATTTCATGAATCTCATGAATAAGATCTTTATGAATTTTCTAGATAAGTTTGTCGTTGTGTTTATCGACGATATACTTATCTACTCCAAGTCAGAAGAAGAGCATGAGCAACATCTGAGGATCATCCTTGAAACCCTTAGAGAGCAATAGTTGTATCCCAAGTTCAGCAAATGTGAGTTTGGATGAAAGAACTGGATTCCTAGGACATATTGTGTCTGCCGAAGGAGTCGTTGTTGATCCCGCCAAGATCAAGGATGTCGAAGAATGGGAAGCCCCAACCACTCAAACCCAAGTCTGTGCATTTCTCGGATTAGCGGGATATTACCGCAAGTTCGTAGAAGGATTTTTGAGCATCGCAAGACCTATGACCCAATTGCTGAAGAAGGACAAGAAGTTTGAATGGACCGACAAATGTGAAGCCAGTTTCCAAGAGCTCAAGAAGAGATTGATTTCAGCCCCAATATTGATCATGCCAGATATCAAGAAGCCGTTTGATGTGTATTGTGATGCATCCAAGATTTGTCTTGTATGTGTATTGATGCAAGAATGCAAAGTCATCGCATATCTGTCTCGATAGCTGAAGCAGCATGAGCAGAACTACCCTACCCATGATCTTGAGTTAGCAGCCATAGTTTTGGCATTGAAGACATGGCGTCATTACCTTATGGGTAATCGCTGTGATATTTACTCAGATCACAAAAGCTTGAAGTATATTTTCATTCAGAAGGAGCTGAATATGAGGCAAAGGAGATGGATAGAGTTAATCAAGGATTATGACCTTAACATTCACTATCACCCCGGCAAAGCCAATGTGGTAGCGGATGCTCTTAGCAGATTGTCGTGTAGGTTAAACACCATGATCAAGGAGAAGCAACCAAGTTTGTATGACGAGTTGGAGCAGTTTAGAACTGAGCTAGTTAGCAAAGGATTTTTAGCTAGCATTGAACTTCAACCCACTTTGATTAGCCAAATCAAGGAAGCCCAGAAGGGAAATGAAAGTATCGACGGAATCAAGCGTCGTATTGGTACAGGAAAGGTACCTGGATTCGTCGAAGACGAAAAAGGAGTTCTGTGGTACAAAGGACATATCTATGTGCCAGCAGATTCGGAGCTAAAGCAAGTTATCATGTAAGAAGCTCATGATACTCTTTATTCTATCCACCCCGGAGGAACAAAGATGTATCAAGATTTGAAGGAGCAATTTTGGCGGCACAAGATGAAGAGAGAAAACGAAAGCTACATCGCCAAGTGTGATATCTGTCAAAGAGTCAGAGCGGAACATCAGAGGCCCGCAGGACTGTTGCAACCATTGCAGATTCCGGAATGGAAATGGGATTCCGTCGGAATGGAATTTATCACCGGTTTGCCTACTTATAGTAGGGGAAATGACTCAATATGGGTCATCGTTGATAGACTGTCCAAGGTAGCTCATTTTATACCTGTCAAGATAACCTACCAGAGTTCGAAGCTAGCAGAGTTGTACATTGCCAGAATTGTTAGTCTGCATGGAACCCCCAAGACCATAGTGTCGGACCGAGGAACCCAATTTACCGTGAGGTTTTGGCAGAAAGTCCAAGAAGGATTAGGAACCAAGTTGAATTTCAGCACAACTTATCACCCGCAAACCGATGGACAGACTGAGAGAGTCAACCAAATCTTAGAAGATATGTTGAGGGCTTGTGTGTTAGAGTACGGATCAAAATGGGAAGATTGTCTGCCTTTCGTAGAATTCTCATACAACAACAATTATCAAGACAGTTTGCAAATGGCACCATTTGAGTTCCTATATGGAAGAAAGTGTCGTACCCCTTTGAATTGGTCGCAAGTAGGAGAGAGTCAGATTTTCAGACCTGACATTCTCCGAGAAGCCAAGGAGAAGGTTCACAAGGTTCTTGAGTACCTCAAGACCACCTAATCCAGACAAAAGAGTTATGCTGACAAGAGAATGAGAGACCTGACTTTCAATGTCGGAGATTTTGTATATCTCAAGGTTTCACCATTGAAGGGAACGCAAAGTTTCAGTCTAAAAGGAAAGTTAGCCCCCAGATATATCGGACCCTTCTAGATTCTGAATCGCCGAGGAGAAGTATCATATCAACTGGAACTGCCAGAAGAGATGTCTGCCATCCACAATGTGTTCCATATCTCGTTACTTCGCAAATGCCTAGACGTGTCGGAGAAGACCGAAGTTTTCAAGAACATCGATCATCGAGCCGTTGATATCAACAAGGATCTGACTTATCGTGAAGTGTCCATCCGTATCTTGGAGGAAGCCTACAGAACCACCAGGACCCGGAGTATCAAATTTCTCAAGATTCAGTGGAGCAACCATACCGAAGAAGAAGCTACTTGGGAGCGAGAAGATTACATTAGGACTGAGTTCCCAGATCTTTTTAGTTCCTAGTTTTCTTTCTTAAATCTTGGGACGATATTTTTTTAAGGGGGGAAGGTTTGTAACATCCCAAAACTTTAATCCAAGTTATCAAGATCCAAATCACCCAATTTAGGGTTAACAAAAAACTTTTTCCATTAAAAATATTTAAGCATTCATATGTGTGTTGCATTAAATAGGAGTTGTTTTGAAATGCCATGATTGTTTGTTCTAATGGTTGTAAATGATTCTAAGATCAATGCCACATCATCTAGATCATTCCCAAGCAAAATCCAAAGAAAAAGAAATCAAATACAATTAATAATGGAAATGGTCACTTTTGCCATTTTAATCAACTAGGACACTTTGGGTGTTCCTAGAACTCAATTTCAAATAGAAACAATTGTGGATCTTTGCACCCCTTGCTAGTGCAAGTTAAGATGTACCAAGGCCCACTTTGTGATCTTCCAAAAACATTCAAAGTCTAAATTTAAAAGACATTTGAAAATGGAATCTAGTTCATATGTCTAGATCCCACTTTTTCAAAAACCACCCAAATGACTTCAACTTAGCAAATCCCAGCAACCAGAGATGCTTAAGCATGTGACAAACAACTCCAGCAAAAATCTCTGAAAAATTCAAATCTTTATGTCATGCGGCCATTTGGTCGAATACTTGGCATGCACTGATCACACCCTAGTTTAGCCTCACTGTTTCTACAGGGTTTTGCCACCCATTTGACCCCAATTCACTCCCTCTGTCCCTCTTTGATCTAACCATGCCTTAATCGGCCCACCTCCTAGTCCCTAGCCACAATGCCATGCCACCCTGACGCCATGCCCACCGGTCGAGCACGAACAGCTCGCAGGAGACCACCAGCCCCTCTCCACCACTCCAGGAAGGAAGGCGTGACCTCACCGCCGTCCATGTTCCACCCCACGGCCACTGCTAGCCCCTGGACCACCGAGGCCAAGCCCCACACTAAGTCCCTGCGCTGCGCCAGCGCACGCTAGAGCGCCGTCGCTGATAGAGCGCCACATGGTGCGCCTCAACCCCAGACCGCGCGCGCCGCTCCGCCTTGACCCCCTCAACCCGCCAGACACGCCCTTACCCCGCCGCTCGACCCACAGTCGCCGAGAACCACGGCGAGCACCGCCTCTGTCTCTCAGAGCGTGGGACGCTCCCGATCGCAATCCACCGCCCCTCGCGTCGACATTAAGCCCTAGTTGACCGCCATGGAACCGCCCATCGTCCACCTATCTCGCCCACGCCGATAGCTCCTTGTGCCGTCGTCACCGACGAGCTCCGCCCACACCTCTCTGCCGCCTCGCCGGGCCTATATAAGGGAGCCTCCCCAGCACCAATTCTTCACACTCCCACCCTCCCCTCTCTCCACTGATCCTTCCCCACCTCTCGCGGAGCAGCTCGAGCAGCCAACCGCCAGAATTTCACAAGAGATAGCCGCATCATAGGAGGAGACGCCCCCGTCGATTTCGTCCACCCCCGGAGTTGCCGCGACTTCCCCTAAGCCCGTCGTCGTCTCCTCGTTTGTTTTCTCGCCTCACCGCACTCGCTGGAGCCCTGGTACGCCCTCACCGCACCCCCACTGAGCCGTTAGCATTCCACCTCACCGGCGATGTGTCTGTCGTCGATGATGAACGTGAGCCGTAGATGCTAGCTCTAATCCTACGGTCCACACTGCCCCGTACCGCTTCGCGTTTAATGAGCCACTGACAGGCGGGACCCCCTGTCAGCAGTCCTCAATGTCGCGGAGGGAAACTGGGCCGGCCTGTTAGTGTTCCCGCGCTAGCCCTGTGATTCAAATCTAGATTTTTCTTTTTAGACTTAAACTTAGTTCTGTCCTTTAGTTTGAAAATCAATTCAGGGAGTTTTACAAATCCAAATTGAGTGATTCAAATTTTGTTGGAAAGGTAATGAAAATATCTATCCAAGCCCGTTAGATTTAAATCATTTATAGTTAGAGATCTTTCCTAGCAAAAATAACAAGACAAAAGCTTTTTCACATTCAAACATTTTTATAAAATCAACCATAATGGCTTTTGAGTTGATTCCAACTCTCAAAAATCACATTTAACCATACCTACCTGAATATGTAATAATATTAAGGTTTTCATGCAGTGACTTTGGAATAGTACCAAAATAATGCTATATAGGCATTTCTAGTCACTTTAAATCATTAAATGTTAAACTTAAACTTATTAAAATGTGATCCAACCTTTAAATCACATTCCCATGCATTAGAATATGTGGTGATGACATGTTTCCACATGATCCCATATTTTTAATTGGAGAATATTAAATCTTAGTTAATTTCAATGAGTAGAAATTACTTTTCTCAAATAAAATAAATGAAACTAGTTCATTAAACCTTGTGATGTTTGTGATGATACTAGATCATCAAATGTGTGCCTTAGTGTGCTAAGTAGACTAGTTAAGTATTGTTTGGTGACTGTGTATTCCGTATGTATTTATAGACGATAGTACCGACCAAGTCTACGAGGAGGAGGAGTTCTACCCCGAAGAAGACGAGGAGAATTTCAACCACTTCACCAACCAAGGCAAGCTATTATTGGTAAGCTAATACTTGCAAGCCATCATTAACAATGCAAGCTAGACCTTGCAAGATAGACAACCTAAGCAAATGCATTAGGCATGCTTTGGTTATACCCTTTTGACTTATACCTACTCCAAGTTTTATTTATAAGCTTTACTTTCTTTACCAAAGTTTCTTACTTGTTTATGGATAGCATAAAGAGTATAAAACTTGGACTATCTAGTTTAACTTAGATGTCATTCTATGGCATGAGATTGATCTTAGGATCCCACATTAGTGAACACTCTTAACTTAGTAGTTTAGAGCCAAACCAAAAACTTGATCACTTTAGATGGGAATACTTGGTGAAAATGACTTGTGAAAACCTTGGAATGATGAGTCATTCTATTGAGATGTTTTGACATGTGTTGAGAAACACAAATGGTTTATGATGATGAAAATGTTGAGGCATGAGCCTTAGCCCTTTTTACAAAAAATGATGGTTGGGTTCGGATGCGATACCGTTCCAATTTTACCGTACAACCTGTAGGGGTTCCGCGTATGAAAACAATAAATTTTACCCTACGCCCCTGAATCCCTAAAGCTGCCAGGACCTATCTATTAGTAATACAATAACGGGAGGGGCTTTTCGCGAACTTACCCTTGAAGAATGAAAAGCGTTGTCAACGCTCAGGAGAGCGTGGTTGATGTAGACGAGCCGAAGCCGACCTCAAGGTCATGATGAAGTCCTTGCGCTCCTTCTGGATCCAACGACTTGAGTGCCTCAAGTGCGACACCTCGCGGGGAGTTACACATGTCCAGTGCCTGATGATGACTCCCGCTTCCCCGATCTAGCAGCAGTTGCAGAAGTAGAGCTCCGGATCCGAATGCCGCAGCGCGACGGCGCTCCGCGGTGAAGATGTATCTCGCTCCCGCAGTACAGACTTGGGACCATGGTCACGAGAGAGATCGGGGGAGAGAGAAAATATCAATTGGAGGTCCTCCCAAAAGTGGGGAGACCTTTATTGATTATTGGTGTATTTTTCTAGGCCAAATACCCCACTATATATAAGGGAGGATAGGTACTACCTCCCTCAAAGTCTCGGGGTGGGATTAAAGGAGAGGACGGGGTGGGGAGGCCGCCGACCAGCCCCTAGTAGGCCCCGTGCAGGGGGCTAGACCCAGACGGCCAGCCCCCTTACCCCTTCTCCCTCTCTCCTTTTCCTAATGGGCCCTCTCCCTCCGGAAATTGGCCCATTAAGCCTTTTTGACCTTTAATTGATTTTCTCTTTATTAAATAATTATGAATAAATGATTAAATCAATATTTAACATTCATTCACACATTATTCAATCTTCTTGGTTATGGAACACCTTCCACCTCCACTCCGGACATCCTCCGGACTTACCGAAACCCTTCCGGTTTTCTACCTTCTTTTCTTCGGTGATTCTATCGATCCTATAAACACTCTCTAAGCATCACCAAGCCCTTAAGCGTGATACCCCACGGTTCAGGAACACTCCAGACATGGTCAGGCCACTCCCGCACCAATGATCGACAGAGGGACCTGGATGGCCATGTGACCCCTGTGCGTTCCATGAAGATCTTTCGTCGTTTCAACCGGGACAGTCGTGTCTTATTCCCTTTGTCACTCGATACTTGCATTGCCCGAGATCTGATCAATGACATCACTATGTCGTGTTCAATCTTGTTACTGAACAATGCTACTTGACTCGTTTTGACAAGTGATATCCCCGTGATCTAATCACACGCTGCGCAGCTGTTGGATATAACCTCTCCGAGTGGGCCCTTGAGTATCTTCCCGTCACATGGACGGACAAATCCCGCTCTTGACATATATTGCCTCAACGGTTTCCTCTGAACACCTGAACACACCTTTATAACCACCGTATTACCAGATGGCGTTTGATGATATCAAAGCACTCTCGGGAGACAGTGATTGATATAGCCTCACGGTCTAAGGAATAGTCTACGAGGATCCATTTCTAATCATCGTAACTTGAACTTCGTGACATGATCGGGTCACGATGTTTTGGTTGGGTATTGGTTCATCATCTCATTCTCTGAATGAGATGACCTCATTTCCAACTGGCATAAATGCCACATGATCAGAAAACTTGATCATCTGTTGACCAATGAACCAGTGACCAGAGTTTCACTAGGAACTCCTGGTTGTTTGTATATCACACGTGTATTGATGTTTCCACTCAATACAGTTATAGCATGATATAAAACTTAATCATAAACTATATGAAATATGATAATAGTCCTTACTACTATTTGTCTCTAGGGCATATTTTCAACAGTCTCCCACTTGCACTAGAGTACAAATACACTAGCTGCATTTGTTTTCAATCATTGGCACCATATATCCGGTACCCTGAACATGCTCGCTCATGGAAGAGGTTGAGTCTTGGGTCTGTACTTTACATTACCAAATCCTTTGCAACTTACTAATGTCACCTTAATTGACATTAATACTTTATCATCACAAGATAACATCTATGTGCGTGCATCGTCATTATGGCAGTAGAACGAGGCCTGACTCCAGGAGCCTACAGTGACGTTAGATTAACCTCGAGGGCTTTCTCATGGGCACTGTTCCCTAGGACACATCATTTTACATTAAAAGCGAACTAGCCCCTCCATAACATTATACAACACTTTAGATGGTACCCTTATCTATTATTATAAATGTATTCATCGAAACACCAGTGCACTCTTTGCAACTTTTGATGTTTTGTTCACCTCGCTTCCTACTTGACTTTAATTGGTATCTACAGGACTTTCCAGCATATTCCCTTATAACATAACTCTTTATGCTTTAAGATATGTTATCCTTTATGGATTTGGAAAATATGTCCATAGTTCTCTATTAGACACTACGGACAAACTTAGCTCAACGTTCTATGATTCGAACTTAATCACTTTTAAACGTTCCTTATTGGATTACATATTATGCTAAGTTATCATCATGGTTCACTAAGATAGAACTTTATGTCTCAACATAGTGGATGATGATCATCCTTTTTCTTTCTTTCAACCATTGATGTTCAACTTAATACTATTCCTAATTTGAGTCATTAAGGACCAGTTCCTTTATTAACTTCTATTCTGAAACACTTTTCAGAATCCCTTAAGGAATACTACATAATATCATAATACAGTTATTATCAACTTCTACATCTTATAAATCATTATTTATAAGTATTTGTGCCTTTCATTCTTAACATACTTAAGAATTACTCCTCTAAGCTCCCACTCAAAATATGTTCCTACATATTTGAATTTGAGACTTATATTGCTCCCACTTAAAATATGTCAATCACATATTGTTTCAGGAAGACTTTCATAGCTCCCACTCAATTTTATGCAAACTGCATATCTCTTTACTATTTTGAATGACTTCAAAATCTTTTGATCAAATATCAAACTTGGAGATTTACTATGAGATACTAGTACTTAACTAGTTTTAATCCACTAGACATTTTAGTACACATGAATCAAATTCATTTTAATTCATCCAATACTTGACAAATTGTGCTTTTGTCATTCACCCCCCTTTTTCCTACTATGGCTTTGCAGTCATTTGGGAAAATTCAAGTAACCCCTTTTACTTGTGAGATTTAGCAACGAATTGCTTTCTAATCTCAAGGGAAGTTTGCTTCTAGGATTTCTCATAATTTAGTTTACCATTATTTCCTTTGTAGTTCGTAGGTATGTCACATTTCAAGAATCATGACAAATGATTCACAAATGTCTCCATACAAGATATGGATTACATTTTGAATCCTATTTCATGTAGTGAAAACACTAGTGGGGAAAACACAATGATCAATATCATTGATTCTTTCCTTCTGTGAAGAGAATCGTTCAGGAACGTTATCCGTTGCGCTTCTCAACACTCTGATGCAGGGTTTTGAATCCTCATTGTGTTTTACACTATTTTCCATTTGCTTCATAATTGAGAAACATCACTAGAAGTGAGCTTTCTCAAGAATGCACCAAAAACCAATCAATACAAATTTTGCTTTCCTTTTTGGTTTAGCTATGGATTTCGTATTCAAAGTTTCTAATGAATACTCTACAAGGACTTATTCGCTATCGTTTTGGTTATATCGAATAACCCCAAAACTTTCACAAATTCAAATGGTTCACTACCTTCTAATTGAGTGCTAAATATTTCTAAGCTAATGGTCTCTACATCTACACTACGACGATTTATTTGGTGCCTTCTATTCAACCCATTTGATATCTAATATCACATTGTGATGCTTTGCATTTTGATGTTTCAAAACGCTTTGCATTCCACAATTTCTTTTATGCCATTCTTATAAGTTCAATTTTCATTACTATTGATCAAATCATAGTAATTAGATTATATTTTATATTTATACCCTTTGTTAATGAAACACTTTGATCAAATCAAATAGTTTCATATTCATGTTTCCTTTGGTAAACTACTTTACACATTTAAACAATCATATAATGATAATTACCATTTTTGTTAAACACAATATATTGAATATGTATTCTATTTAACAATTCATTAAACACTTTGTATTCAAGTAATACACGGTGTTCAAGTTATTTTGCCGAACTTAGGAATGATTTATATGTGACAAGAAATCGAATGACTTTCACATATTATCACATAACTTTGAATTCAAACAATGGTTTTTCATTCATTAATGAACTATCATCAAGTTAGGTATTTTAAACAAGGCATTTTAATGTTTTACAAATGTTCATACATTATCAATTAGTTTCAAACAATAAGGATAATTCACACATAATCAAACAAGATATGAACACGAATAGAAATCATTCATAAAAGTGGAACAACTATTTGTTACAAACTCATATGAATAACCGTCTCACGAAGTGTGAGACACACTAAAGAAGTTCACAATCTCTTGATTACATTAATCATCCTAAAACATAAACTAAGTGATAAATGTCGAGGGAGAGTGTTGTCGGCCATCATCATCATGCTCGCCATCAACACGCAATGTCACCTCCTCTCCAGCAAGCACCTCTCATGCAGAAGGACCTGTTTTCAGCAAAACAAAACAAGTATCAGATATACTTAACACTGCAATGTGTTTGCAAGATTATAACATTTATAAAACTGTATATCAAATATATACCTTTGTCGTTGATGACTCCAGCGACGTTGGGTTCATCTACCACATTTATGAAATGTGATATGAACTCGAGAAAATCCAGTGTTTCCGTGTCGCCTCTCATAATGCAGATCCTGACTAGTGCTTGGAAGCTTGGAGGAAGCGACCGTAGCACAACTGCCATCGCAAATGAGCTTGAGAACCAGTTGTCTAGGTAGTATGCCAGACTCATGTATGCATCGTAGAGGTGCAATAAGTGCTCATCCAGTGAGGAGCCCTCTTCCATCTTTATGGAGAGGAAGTCCCCCATCAGCTCATACTCCCACATGCGCACTTGTTCCACGAAATATGCTCGCAGATGTGTCATGACCATCCGGGGCTTGAGACTCCCCACCATTGGCCATAGCCCATCCTCCATTCCGAGGCACATGGTCACTGATATGAATGTGGCCATCACACGACGACGTAACGCAGATCCCGTTGCGCCTGGGTCTCATGAGAATAGGATGGCTCCAGATACATCTCGCAGGCCATGTAGTTAGCTGCATTGTTCTCACCAAGGAGATCAAACAGGCATATGACCCATGCAGAAAAGTTCGATCCATCTAACTTGAGCTTTTCTCCTTTTAACCAATTGTCGATAGGGAAGGTACTCTCGGGAAGAACCATTTTTTCTACATTTATAATTGCAAAAGGAATTTGGACTAAGTTTATAATTAAAAGAGTTAATAATAACTCCTCTCAAAAACGCCTATCCCCAAAAGGGTTCCTAGTGATAACACGACCCCTATCAGCCACATCTCCCCCGATCATCATGGCCATCAATGTGGGTTCAAGGTGGATGCTAAACGTCGGTCACATCATTCATGCGACTTGTGCTCGATCTTTCAACCATCCGCGTTCCGAGGCCATGTCTGTACATGCTAGGCTCGCCAACTCAACCTTAGTGTTTTCGCTGTGCAACATGGCTTGCACCCACTTTTTGTGAATGTACATATGTCTGACACCCGATCATCACGGCCTGCCTCATACCGAAGAACTTTCTTGGTGGTGCACACTAAGGGGGAACACAATCGTTGGTAATTTTAACAGGTATCATCTTATTAGGCTACCGTCGAGTATCTAATACTAGCACACAATAAGATATACAAACAATAACATTGAATGTAAATGCTATGTGATATGGTCCTTCACGTCGTGATCTCCATCCGCCGTCACCGGGTTCCGGCACCGTAGACACCAGGGTACCAGTGTCATTCCGGCATGGTAGTCCATCACCTCCGTGACTATCTACTACTACGTAACAAAAGGTAATCACTTTACCTTTGCCACAACCATATCACAAAGCAACGCCCTCCTGCAAAACAAAGTTAGACGCCTCTACTTTATCTTTGCATGTTTTATGTGGCTGAATGGGCTTTCGCACAAGAACCGTTCTTACCTACAAACTTTCAGCACAACGCTGATCAAGTAGTTGTCTATACTACACCCCTTTCGGGGCCCTCCGTTGTAAATGGCATACCAACTAATGCGAGAAAGACAGACACCCCCCTAAGCCACTTTATACGGTACAAGCCGTATGTCAAGCGTGGACCAGTCTCGCGAATGAACGCGTAAAGTCGGTTGGGGGCCGCTTCATCAAGCATTACTGTGGTATGCACAAGTACACGTGGGAGGGTAACAACTAAAAGATCAACGCCCACACGCTACAACTCGTGTGTTCTACCCGTACTAGCATTACTACACATAGATCTAGCTCTGATACCACTGTAGGGGTTCCGCGTATGAAAACAATAAATTTTACCCTACGCCCCTGAACCCCTGAAGCTGCCAGGACCTATCTATTAGTAATACAGTAATGGGAGGGGCTTTTCGAGAACTTACCCTTGAAGACCAAAAAGCGTTGTCAACGCTTACGAGAGCGTGGTTGATGTAGACGAGCCGAAGCCGACCTCAAGGTCGTGATGAAGTCCTTGCGCTCCTTCTGGCTCCAACGAATTGAGTGCCTCAAGTGCGAAACCTCGCGGGGAGTTACACACGTCCGGTGTCTGACGATGACTCCCGCTTCCCCGATCTAGCAGCAGCTGCGGAAGTAGAGCTCCCGGATCCGAATCCCGTAGCGCGACGGCACTCCGCGGTGAAGATGTCTCTCGCTCGCGCAGTCCAGACTTGGGACCACGGTCACGAGCGAGAGGGGGAGAGAGAAAATATCAATTGGAGGTCCTCCCAAAAGTGGAGACCTTTATTGATTATTGGTGTATTTTTCTAGGCCAAATACCCCACTATATATAGGGAGAGGGGAGGTACTACCTCCCTCAAAGTCCCGGGGTGGGACTAAAGGAGAGGAGGGGGTGGGGAGGCCGCCGGCCAGCCCCTAGTGGGCCCCACGCAGGGGGCTAGGCCTAGCCGGCTAGCCCCCTTGCCCCTTCTCCCTCTCTCCTTTCCCTAATGGGCCCTCTCCCTCCGGAAATTGGCCCATTAAGCCTTTTTGACCTTTAATTGATTTTCTCTTTATTAAATAATTATGAATAAATGATTAAATCAACATTTAACATTCATTCACACATTATTCAATCTCCGTGGTTATGGAACACCTTCCACCTCCACTATGGACATCCTCCGGACTTACCGAAACCCTTCCGGGTTTCTCCCTTATTTTCTTCGGCGATTCTACTGATCCTATAAACACTCTCTAAGCATCATCAAGCCCTTAAGCGTGATACCCCACAGTTCGGGAACACTCTAGACATGGTCGGGACACTCCCGCACCAATGATCGACAGAGGGACCTGGATGGCCATGTAACCCCTGTGCGTTCCACGAAGATCTTTCGTCGTTTGAACCGGGACAGTCGTGTCTTATTCCCTTTGTCACTCGGTACTTGCATTGCCCGAGATCTGATTGTCGTGGTGGTGTCACGGCAGATGCCTGGTATAGGCTAAAGTTGGCGCCGAATCGACGATGGAGAAATCTGGGGAGGGATGATGAAGTGAAGACCTCATACGGAAGAACTCAGAGAGACACGATATACCCAGGTTCGAGGCTCTCCTAGTGAGATAACACCTCTACTCCTGCATCTAATCTCATATATCTTGCCATGCTTGTGGCTACAATGGTGCTCCTTGAGCTGTACTCTTATGCCTCTCATGGAGAGAGCAGAGGAAGAAGAAACCATGCTCCTAGTGAGCAGAGGGAGAGGAGCCCTTCAGGGGGCCTCCCCTGTAACGTTACCCCCTGGTGCTCCTTATAAAGGAGAGCCCAGGGAACAAGGTATGTCATCTAAAGTACTCCTATGAGCTGTCTTGTGGGGCTTGCCTAGTCACCTTGTCCTTTGTTGAGTCATCGGTCTTATCCCTTCGACATATTCCTTAGCATCTTTAGGAGATGCCCAGCATATTCCTTAGCATCTTGGACCAAAGGGGCCAGTCTGAGCCAGGGGCGTCCCAAGACTGGCACCTAACGTAGGCTTGACTTGACTCGGTAGCGTGTCGATGTAGAGGTTGCCGGTGGGTCTAGGTACGAGAGAAATGACGTTCGGGACGAAGTTATTCGGCCCGGGGAAGTGAAATCCGGACATGGGTGGAAATAATCCGGCCTAGGGCTAAAATGGGGCCCACCTGGGCGGTGAACAGTGTTCCCAGCCGGATTATTCTCAGCCCGGCCGGGTTAACCTGAGATTTGGCCCAGGTGGACGAGCCACGATGACCCAGTCGGGTCTCCCCTGCCCAGGCCGAGCAAGGCGGTGATCCGGGGTGGGCCGGGATTCCCGCTGAGTCGGCCCACCCAGGGAACTGCTGGCGACTTAGCGGTGTGAGGTGGTGGCGTGCCATGTCGGTGCGGGAGTCTCCCCGCGGTGGGCCGAATCCGGCCCACCCGGGGAAAGCGGTCGAGGTGGCGGGAGCTGGGATGGTTCGGTGTCGATGTGCTTCTGGCGGGAAGCGGGCAAGGTTTGTCGGGCATCGCTGACCTGGTGGGAGAGGCGGAGCGACGGAGATGGCCCGTGGTGGGCTGAATTAAGTTGGGTCGGCCCACCCCGGGAGGGGACGGACGTCCCGGCTGGCCGGATTATTCTTTAATCCGGCATATATAGAGGCAGTCTGGCCCATGTTTGTTTTCTTTCTCCTTTTCCTTATTCTTTTCTCTTTATCCTTCATATTTTTATCTTTATGTATCTCTTTTATGCAATCACCTATTCATCAACTCTGGGGTATCTAGGGTTACACCCCCAACACTGATCAATGACATCACTATGTCGTGTTCAATCTCGTTATTGAACAATGCTACTTGACTCGTTCTGACAAGTGATATCCCCGTGATCTAATCACACGCTGCGCAACTATTGGATATAACCTCTCCGAGTGGGCCCTTGAGTATCTTCCCGTCACATGGACGGACAAATCCCGCTCTTGACATATATTGCCTCAACGGTTTCCTCTGAACACCTGAACACACCTTTATAACCACTGTATTACCAGATGGCGTTTGATGATATCAAAGCACTCTCGGGAGACAGTGATTGATATAGCCTCACGGTCTAAGGAATAGTCTACGAGGATCCATTTCTAATCATCGTAACTTGAACTTCGTGACATGATCGGGTCAGGATGTTTAGGTTGGGTATTGGTGGGCCGAATTAACTTGGGTCGGCCCACCCCGGGAGGGGACGGACGTCCCAGCTGGCCGAATTATTCTTTAATCCGGCATATATAGAGGCAGTCTGGCCCATGTTTGTTTTCTTTCTCTTTTTCCTTATTCTTTTCTCTTTATCCTTCATATTTTTATCTTTATGTATCTCTTTTATGCAATCACCTATTCATCAACTCTAGGGTACCTGGGGTTACACCCCCAACATTAGTCCTCGAGGCTATGGGGGATCCGTAGAATCGCGCATAGGCTTCATAAAAACTATCTCCACAGTTGCTATCAACACATAGTTATTTTTCTCCATTTTTAATATATACCCTTGTGAAGAATTGACTCAAATCGATACGCGGCCTTCTTGGGCATTCCTCTTATGATCCTCTTTGAGTAGTTTTTGGCCTGCTTTGGCTCTGGTCTTATCCCACTTGGGTAAGTCTTTTTGGCTTCCGGCCCGCTTTGTCTCTAGCCTTAACCCGTTTAGGCAACTCTTTTGGCTTCTGGCCTGATTTGGCTCTGGCCTTAACCCTTTTGGGTAAGTCTTTTGGCTTCTGGCCTGATTCGGCTCTGGCCTTAACCCTTTTGGGTAAGTTATTTGGCTTATGGCCGAATTTGGCTCTGGCCTTAACCCTTTTGGGTAAGTCTTTTGGCTTCTAGCCTGATTCGCCTCTGGCCTTAACCCTTTCGGGTAAGTCATTTGGCTTGGCCTGATTCGGCTCTGGCCTTAACCCTTTTGGGTAAGTCATTTGGCTTTTGGCCAAATTTGGCTTTGGCCTTAACGCTTTTGGGTAAGTCTTTTGGCTTCTGGCCTAATTCGGCTCTGGCCTTATGTTGGAGATATGCCCAAGAGGCAATAATAAAGTGGTTATTATTATATCTTTATGTTTATGATAAATGTTTACATCCCATGCTATAATTTTATTAACCGGAAACATTAATACTTGTGTGTTTTGTAAACATAAAAGAGTCCCTAGTAAGCCTCTTGTTAAACTAGCTTGTTGATTAATGGATGATCATGGTTTCCTGATCATGGACATTGGATGTCGTTAATAACAAGATCATATCATTAGGAGAATGATGTGATGGACACACATCCGTAGTAAGCATAGCATAAGATCAAGTCATTAAGTTCGTTTGCTATAAGCTTTAAAATACATAGTAACCTAATCCTTCGACCATGAGGTTATGTTAATCACCATCACCGGATGGGTACTTTGATGACATCAAACACCGCTTCGTAACTGGGTGGTCATAAAGGTGTCATTAGGTATTCTGAAAGTATGTGTTGAAGCGCATGGACCAAGATTGGGATTTGTCCATCCATATGACGGATAGATATGCTCTGGGCCCTCTCGGTGGAATGTCATCTAATTAGCTTGCAAGCATGCGACTGGGTCACAAGGGATGACATAACATGGAACGAGTAAAGAGTACTTATCAGTAACGAGGTAGAACTAGGTATGGAGATACCGACGATCAAACCTCAGATAAGTATAGTATCGCGTGACAAAGGGAATTGGTTTCGTATGTTAATGGTTCTATCGATCACGAAGTCATCGTTGAGTACGTGGGAGCCGTTATGGATCTCCAGATCCCGCTGATGGTTATTGATTGGAGAGGTGTCTTCATCATGTCTGCATATTCACGAACCGTAGGGTGACACACTTAAGGTTCGAAGTTGTTTTAAGTAGATATGGAATGTGCGTTGGAGACCGAATGTTGTTCGGAGTCTCGGATTGGATCCGGGACATCACGAGGAGATCCGGAATTGTCCGGAGAATAAGATTCATATATAGGGGATCATTTTCTGAGTTAGGAAATGTTCCGGAGTATTTGTATGAGGGTTCTAGAAGGTTTCGGAATGTTCCGGAAGGTTCTGGAAGATTTCTTGGAGTTTGCTTGAAAACCAAGAAAGGATCAAGGAGTCCTTGTGGGGCAAGACAAGGAGTCGTGGGGGAGGAGGACTCCTCCCCCCTTCCCAATCCACCGGCCAAGGGAGAGGGGAGTCCTACTAGGACTCCTCATCCCCAGGCGCGCCTCCCCCCCTTAAATAGAAGGGCAAGGGTGCCCCCTCCACTACTCCAATCCCTAGCCGCCTCTCTCCTCCTCCTTTCTTCTGCTTAGGCTTAGGTGAAGCCCTGCAGAATTCTCTACTCCACCACCACCACCACGCCGTCGTGCTGCTGCGATTCCGTGGAGAAGATCTACTACCTCCGCTGCTCGCTGGAACAGGGAGAGGAAGGTCTGCTTCGACTCCGCACGTGTGACCGACTGCGGAAGCGCTGCCGGAACGCGGCGCCGGAAGGATCTTCCACTAGATCTTGAGATCGGCAAGTGATCGACTACATCAACCACGAGATCCAATCTCGTAACGCTTTCGGATCTACAAGGGTTAGTACAGATCTATCTCGTTGCACATGTCTAATAGATTAGATCTTGGCTTTTATCTAGATTAGATCTGGGTTTTGTTCGTTCTTGCGGTAGAAATTTTTTGTTTTCCATGCTACGAACCCATCAGTGGTATCAGAGCCGTATCTATGCGTAGATCTATTGCACGAGTAGAACACAATGGTTTTGTGGGCGTTGGTGCTCGTGCCGTCTTTTGCTTTGTGTACTTTGCATCTTGCGGTATGGTGGGATGAAGCGGCTCGGGCTAACCTTACATGTCATCGCACATGAGACTTGCTCCATGCTTGACGTGTAACTTGCTTTGCACAAGTGGCTTTGCGGGTGTCTGTCTCTCCCACCATAGTATAGATCTAATTTACACTTTGCACTTGATAGCACTTGTATCAACGTTGTGGTTCAGTTTCGTAGGTAAGATCCGTTCTTGTTCGAAAGCCCCAAACCACGTAAAACATGCAAAGAAAATTAGAGGCGTCTAACTTGTTTTTGCAGGGGTTTTGTGATGTGATATGGCCATCATGTGATTGTGATTATATTTGATGTATGCAATGATCCTTGTTGTAATATGGCAACCGGCAGGAGCCTAATGGTTGTCTTTAATTTTGTTAAGACCTGCGTGTCTATTCATCTTGTAATAGCTTTTTTCCAAGTAGTTGTAATAGTTGCTAGTGATGATGGACAACCATGAAGCGGCGCCACTGACCTTGACACAATGCTGGTGATGATGGAGATCATGTTTGTGCTTTAGAGATGGAGATCAAAGGCACAAGAAGAAAGGGCCATATCATATCACACTAATTATGAATTGCCTGTGATGTTAATCCTTTATGCATCTTGTATTGCTTAGATCACGACGGTAGCATTATAAGATGATCCCTCTCACTAAATATCAAGTAATAAAGTGTTCGTCCTTAGTTAGCACCGTTGCTAAGACTCGTCGTTTCGAAGCATCTCGTGATTATCGGGTGTGATAGACTCTATGTGTGCATACAACGGATGCAAGCCAGATTTTCACATGCGGAAACTAAGCTTAACCTTGACGAGCCTAGCATGTACAGACATGGTCTCGGAACACGGAATACCGAAAGGTAAAGCATGAGTCATATGGATGATATGATGAACATGTTGATTGTTCGCCTTTAAAGCTACATCATCTCACGTGATGATCGGACTTGGTGTAGTGGATTTGGTTCGTGTAATCACTAACACAACTCGAGGGATGTTGTTTTGAGTGGGAGTTCATTTGTAATTTGGATTAGTCGAACTCAATTTATCATAAACACAATCAAAGTGAATTTGCATAGTTTGTTGTAGTCATTGGCATCCGTTCACCACCTTACGCTTAGTTATAGTTGAGATAGTGGAACTATAGAAATTCTGGATATTTACTTTACGAACTGGTATCGTATTGTTTTGAATGTCAATTTAAAGTTTATAAGTCCTATTGCAAACTTTCAGCAAACTCTATTTACTCCATGAAGTTTAATAAATAGTATTAAATCAAGAGTAACAATTCCAGTGTTAGTATCTAATGTATCATGTTTGCCTCCATGATTCTTGATACTCAAAAGATTGTTTTTAATATCAAGTTTATCTAAGAGCTGAAAGCAATGTTTCAGAAACCATCATATGTGAAAGGTATTGCGATATCTAAAACAATGTGTTGGTTACAACATGATAGAGTATACGTCCTCATATTTGATGAGAATTTGTGAAGGTTGGGGACGCTAGTCGTCCTAATCCTCCAAAAGGTTTTGAAAAAGAAACATTATACTCGCAATTCACCTTTATTAGCTATAGCAGCTTGATCATGAAAGTTGTCATGATAAGGATGAATAGAAGATGTAAGTAAAATATTTACTACACTAAAAGATTACTAAAGAATGGAATTTTGAAAGAATGCCAAACATTTGATGATGGTGATCCACCTCAAAGTGCAAGTCCAAAGGTATTAGTAGTTGACTATATACACTTTGTACCATGTGTCATGTTGATGACACCACTATTGATGTTGATAGATTCTTTTAAAAGAAAAGGAATTGCTGAAAGAGAATCTATAAAATATTTGGTAGAAAATAAAAGGTTGGAGATGCCCAACTTAGGCATATAGAAGATATACATGTTATGGTTGTATTCCTTGCTTGTTAAACAATGTGGTTCTTAGGTATTGGATACTGAATTGGTTGGTATGAAGTGTCATACAGGACAACACAATTCATGAACTGCAATGGCCTAAGTAACTAGTAAGAGAAAATGTGATGATGTTCATCGAAAACAAACAAAGGGTTGTTGTGTTGCTCGTTAACATCAAAGCTTTCCTTCAAGATTTGTTTCAATAATTGTTATTTTGATCAGGTATTATGACGACAAAAGGTTGTTCAAATAATTACCGTATTCCATAATTGATGGATAATATACAAGTCTGGTAGGAGAAATAACGACCATAAAACTAATGCTAAAATGTCGCAAGACAAATGATTGAAAGATCACTTGCAAAGTGACATCGCCGTTTAAATTATATTGAAAGGATATATGAAGAAACTCCATGTTGATGGATTTTTGGAGTCTTTGATTTAGATCAAATGACGCTTGTGATACTTTCCTGGAGATAATTAAAACTCCGTTCGTAGGCCAAAAGAGGAACGGACGACTAACTGATTGGAATTTGTACATATTGATGTATATAGTCCATTATGTGTAGTCGTGGGTGATGGATTTCAACTTCATATGCTTTCTCCAAAGATTTGAGTGAGTATATGTATATACTTACTCAATAAGGAAGAAGTATGAAACATTTGAAAAATGTTCAAAGACTTTCAAGATGAAGTGGAAAATCATTGTAACAAGAAAATAAAAGAGTTTATGATTGGATCATAAAGAAAGATGTTTGAGTTACAAGTTTAGCAAAACACCTAAGATTTGAGGAATCGTTCCATGGATTTGCATTTCCCAAAACACCATAGGAGTATGGAGTGTTCAAGATATGTAATGAAACCTTGTTTGACATGGTAAGATCAAAGGTGTCATTTATAAAACTGCCATTATATATTAAAGATTAAAGCTTTAGTGACTATCGCTTTTACACTGAAAAGAGCTCCATCGTGATCCGTTGAAATGACACCATATAAGTCATGGTTTGGGATAAAACCCAGATTGTCCTTTCTTAAAATTTTGGTATGCTAGGCATAAGTAAAATGTTTACAACCAAAGTCGGATAAGCACGTCTTTGTAGGTTATTCCAAAGAATTTGTTGGGAATTTCTCCATAACGCCGAGGACAAAAGAGTTTGTCGCTTGGAACGTCAAGTTTCTTGAGAAAGAATTTTTCGTGAAAAGTTAAGTGGGAGGACAATAGAACTTTGATAAGGTTGTTGAACCTTAGCTATATGTGCTAAGTAGCGCAGCGCCGGAAAGTGTCCCGGTGGCGGCCACAATGCTCATGGTTCTCGTGATTACAAAAGGTGTGATCTCGGAGATTAGAGTTTCTATAAAACCGTGTGGGTCGGTAAGAATCAAATAGTAAGATTTGATAAGCAAGTCGTTATTGTTTTAACAATGATGAACCGACTACATGCGAAGAAGCGATGATGGGCCCTGACTCCATAAAATGACTAGAAGTCATGGAATCCGTGATAGTATCCATACACGAGAAATCAAGTTTCTGAACTTAGAAGACCCTCCGGAAAGGCGTGAAGCCTATCAGTCGTGTTTGGATCTATAAAGAAATAGACATGGATGTTTCAATTCTATGAAATAGTCGACATGTCAAAAAGAGTTTACGACAATGTTCAAGGAATTGACTATGATAAGATTTGATCTTTCATAGCGATATTTAGTCTGGACGGATTAATGTAGCAACCACTACATATATTTTGGTATATGGTAGTTGAACAAACAAAACAAGTTCTTCTAATAGAATGGTTACCTAGGACGTTTACATGACATGATCCAAAGGGTTTTGTTAATTCAAAGGATGCTAAAAGAGTATGCAAAACTTCAATGGTTGAAGTGAGCATCGCGGAGTTGGAATCTTCACCGTGATGAAACCGTTAAAAGGTTTAATTTCATCAGAGACGATGAAGATGTTTGCATTTTGCAAGAAATTAAGTGGGAGCGCTAAGACATATTTCTAATACATTATGTGAAAGACATATTGTTGATTAGAAATAATGTATCTTTTATTGACACAGGTTAAGAATTTCATTTCGATGAAAGACTTAGGCATAACTCAAGAATTAGGCATCAATGTCTATATGAATAGATTGAGGCGCTAATATGGTTTTGCCAAATGTACATAGATAAGGTGTTGAATGAGTTCAATATGGAAACAACAAGAAAGGTTCTTGACGCACGGAAAGGACTAAATCAAGATTCAAGTGTGTTGACACGAGATTCAAGTGTTTTGACACTTGGTGAAATCACAAGAATATTTTGATCAATCATTCTTTGAGATGTACACATCCAGATATGTCCTATGCTCTAAATATTATGAGCATATACCAGAATGATTCATAAGATGATCATTGGACAATAGTAAAGATATTCTTATGAGATTTGGAAGAACTAAGAATATATCATGTATAAGTGACAAATAGTTAAAGGTAGTTCATTGTAAAGTGTTACATTGATACTAGTTTTGTCACAAGATACAAATTAAATTTATCTCAATTTAGACTATGGGTGGCACAATATAATGGAAAGGACGTTCCATGATGGATTTGGATGAGTTCCAAAGTTGAGATATTGTGACGGATACTACAACAAAAGGCTAAGTATATAACTGCTATAGTAGCAGCAAAGGAGGGCATTTGTGTTAAGTAGTTTGTTATCAAACTAGGTGTGGTTCATAGCGGGATAATACTATGAAGATACATTGTATGACAATTGTATCAACATAATTTAATCCCAAGGAACTAAAGGTCTCACCAAAGGACCAAATTTATACAATGCCATCTCATTGGAGACTGAGTAATGCGTAGAGACGCAAGGACATGCAAATACACACGGACCTGGAAGTGTCAGATCCGAAGATTATGTTTACCACTAGCAATAGTGTCTATACAATACCAGAAAGCCATAGGTGTTGAATGCACAAGTTTTTTAACTAGATTATTGACTCTAGTGCAAGTGGGAGACTGTTGGAGATATGCCCAAGAGGCAATAATAAAGTGGTTATTATTATATATTTATGTTTATGATAAATGTTTACATCCCATGCTATAATTGTATTAACCGGAAACATTAATACTTGTGTGTTTTGTAAACATAAAAGAGTCCCTAGTAAGCCTCTTGTTAAACTAGCTTGTTGATTAATGGATGATCATGGTTTCCTGATCATGGACATTGGATGTCGTTAATAACAAGATCATATCATTAGGAGAATGATGTGATGGACACACATCCGTAGTAAGCATAGCATAAGATCAAGTCATTAAGTTCGTTTGCTATAAGCTTTAAAATACATAGTAACCTAATCCTTCGACCATGAGGTTATGTTAATCACCATCACCGGATGGGTACTTTGATGACATCAAACACCGCTTCGTAACTGGGTGGTCATAAAGGTGTCATTGGGTATTCTGAAAGTATGTGTTGAAGCGCATGGACCAGATTGGGATTTGTCCATCCATATGACGGATAGATATGCTCTGGGCCCTCTCGGTGGAATGTCATCTAATTAGCTTGCAAGCATGTGACTGGGTCACAAGGGATGACATAACATGGAACGAGTAAAGAGTACTTATCAGTAACGAGGTAGAACTAGGTATGGAGATACCGACGATCAAACCTCAGATAAGTATAGTATCGCGTGACAAAGGGAATTGGTTTCGTATGTTAATGGTTCTATCGATCACGAAGTCATCGTTGAGTATGTGGGAGCCGTTATGGATCTCCAGATCCCGCTGATGGTTATTGATCGGAGAGGTGTCTTCATCATGTCTGCATATTCACGAACCGTAGGGTGACACACTTAAGGTTCGAAGTTGTTTTAAGTAGATATGGAATGTGCGTTGGAGACCGAATGTTGTTCGGAGTCTCGGATTGGATCCGGGACATCACGAGGAGATCCAGAATTGTCCGGAGAATAAGATTCATATATAGGAGATCATTTTCTGAGTTAGGAAATGTTCCGGAGTATTTGTATGAGGGTTCTAGAAGGTTTCGGAATGTTCCGGAAGGTTTTGGAAGATTTCTTGGAGTTTGCTTGAAAACCAAGAAAGGATCAAGGAGTCCTTGTGGGGCAAGACAAGGAGTTGTGGGGGAGGAGGACTCCTCCCCCCTTCCCAATCCGCCGGCCAAGGGAGAGGGGAGTCCTACTAGGACTCCCCCTCCCCAGGCGCGCCTCCCCCCTTAAATAGAAGGGCAGGGGCGCCCCCTCCACTACTCCAATCCCTAGCCGCCTCTCTCCTCCTCCTTTCTTCTGCTCAGGCTTAGGCGAAGCCCTGCAGAATTCTCTACTCCACCACCACCACCACCACGCCGTCGTGCTGCTGGGATTCCGTGGAGAAGATCTACTACCTCCGCTGCTCGCTAGAACGGGGAGATGAAGGTCTGCTTCGACTCCGCACGTGTGACCGACTGCGGAAGCGCTGCGGGAACGCGGCGCCGGAAGGATCGTCCACTCGATCTTGAGATCGGCAAGTGATCGACTACATCAACCACGAGATCCAATCTCGTAACGCTTTCGGATCTACAAGGGTTAGTATAGATCTATCTCGTTGCACATGTCTAATAGATTAGATATTGGCTTTTATCTAGATTAGATCTGGGTTTTGTTCGTTCTTGCGGTAGAATTTTTTGTTTTCCATGCTACGAACCCATCACCTTAACCCTTTAGAGTAAGTCATTTGGCTTCTGGCCTTATTTGGCTCTGGCTTTAACCCTTTCGGGTAAGTCATTTGGCTTCTGGACTGATTCGGCTCTGGCCTTAATCCTTTCGGGTAAGTCATTTGGCTTCTGGCCTCATTCGGCTCTGGCCTTAACCCTTTTGGGTAAGTCATTTGGCTTCTGGCCAAATTTGGCTCTGGCCTTAACCCTTTTGGGTAAGTCTTTTGGCTTCTGGACTGATTCGGCTCTGGCCTTAACCCTTTTGGGTAAGTCTTTTGGCTTCTGGACTGATTCGGCTCTGGCCTTAACCCTTTTGGGTAAGTCTTTTGGCTTCTGGCCTAATTCGGCTCTAGCCTTAACCCTTTTGGGTAAGTCTTTTGGCTTCTGGCCTGATTTGGCTCTGGCCTTAACCCTTTTGGGTAAGTCTTTTGGCTTTTGGCCTGATTCGGCTCTGGCCTTATGAATTGTAATCCGAGTTATCTCATCCGAGTTTTACTTGTTGAGTTATATGACTCAAAATTGACATGAGCCTCTATTTTGAGTAACTTGACTCAGAATCCGAGTTACTTGACTCAAATCCGAGTTACATGACTCAAATCTGAGTTACCTGATGGGGGTTTGAGTTGCTTGACTCGAATCTGACATAAGTCTTAGATCCGAGTTATTTGGTTGAGATATGATATGGCCTTACATTTGGCTGGCAAACTACCAAAGATTTGGATCCGAGATATTGATTCGAGTTATGATATGACTTTATGATATCGTGGCATATTTCCATAGATATGGATCCGAGATTTGATATGATGAATGATTGATATGCTGGCACATGCTATCCAAGATATGGAACAAACTGATTTGAGGTATAAGATAACCTGGTAAGCTGGGTTAAAATCCTAGTTACCCTATAACTAGGAGACTGAAGCGAATTCGAATTTCCCCTGTAGTTAGGCAAACTGAAGTAAAATCTGAGTTACCATGTAACTAGGAAATCTGTAATCAGGCAAATCGAAGTAAAAATCCGAGTTACCATGTAACTAGGAAAACCGAAGTAAAATCCGAGTTACCATGTAACCTGGAAACCTATAATTAGGTAAACTGAAGTAAAATCCGAGTTACCATGTAACTAGGAAAACCGAAGTAAAATCCGAGTTACCATGTAACCTGGAGACCTGTAATTAGGCAAACTAAAGTAGAATCCAGGTTATCAGGGTAACCTGGCATGGTGATGCATACATCGATCCGAGTTAAAGATGACCTGGTAAGCTGAAAACAGCAATGCGAGTTAAATCTGAGTTACCAGGTAATCCGGCTGACTGAGTCAAATCCGAGTTACCATATAACCCGACAAGGTGAAGTATAATCCTAGTTATTAGGTAATCTGGTAAGTTGAGTTAAATCCGAGTTATAAATGACTTGGTGAGCTACTTTTTTATCCAAGGCAGCTTAAAGACACAAAGCAGTGGATACATACGAGATCATGGCATATCTTAAGTCTTTTCCGAGTTATTTTTCTATGCTCGGAGACACTGAGTCCCCGAGCTACTTTTTCTACCTTTAGGTGACTCAAAAGGCACGCATGCTAGTCCCCGGGTGACATCCAGGGTATCTCGTGTGCATGTTGGTTGAGTTATCTAGTTGAGTCACTCCCAAAGGGTCAGCTACGACTTACTGTATTGTTGGTGAAGAGGTTGAGGAAGAGGTTGAAACACCTCAACAAGGGAGGCTTGTATGCCAACTCCCCTTCTCTCTGTATGTTGAGGAAGAGGATGCAGAGACCTTTGATCGATGTTGAAGCAGAGCTTGATGAAGACGTTCCCGTCCGGATGGTAACCCAACCAGCGCCGCTTATCAGCCCCACGGTGGGCGCCAACGGTCGTGGTGGTGTCACGGCAGATGCCTGGTATAGGCTAAAGTTGGGGCCGAATGGACGATGGAGGAATTCGGGGAGGGATAATGAAGTGAAGACCTCATACGGAAGAACTCAGAGAGACACGATATACCCAGGTTCGAGGCTCTCCTAGTGAGATAACACCTCTACTCCTGCATCTAATCTCATATATCTTGCCATGCTTGTGGCTACAATGGTGCTCCTTGAGCTGTACTCTTATGCCTCTCATGGAGAGAGCAGAGGAAGAAGAAACCATGCTCCTAGTGAGCAGAGGGAGAGGAGCCCTTCAGGGGGCCTCCCCTGTAACTTTACCCTAGTGCTCCTTATAAAGGGGAGCCCAGGGAACAAGGTATGTCATCTAAAGTAATCCTATGAGCTGTCTTGTGGGGCTTGCCTAGTCACCTTGTCCTTTGTTGAGTCATCGGTCTTATCCCTTCGGCATATTCCTTAGCATCTTTAGGAGATGCCCATATTCCTTAGCATCTTGGACCAAAGGGGCCAGTCTGAGCCAGGGGCGTCCCAAGACTGGCACCTAACGTAGGCTTGACTTGACTCGGTAGCGTGTCGATGTAGAGGTTGCTGGTGGGTCCAGGTATGAGAGAAATGACGTTCGGGACGAAGTAATTCGGCCCGGGGAAGTGAAATCCGGACATGGGTGGAAATAATCCGGCCTGGGGGTAAAATGGGGCCCACCTGGGCGGTGAATAGTGTTCCCAGCCGGATTATTCTCAGCCCAGCCGAGTTAACCTGAGATTCGGCCTAGGTGGACGAGCCAAGATGACCCAATCGGGTCTCCCCTGCCCGGGCTGAGCAAGGCGGTGATCCGGAGTGGCCCAGTCGAGCGTGGGCATTGGAGACAGGCGGTGATCCGGGGTGGGCCGGGATTCCCGCTGAGTCGGCCCACCCAGGGAACTGCTGGCGACTTAGCGGTGTGAGGTGGTGGCGTGCCATGTCGGTGCGGGAGTCTCCCCGCAGTGGGCCGAATCCGGCCCACCCGGGGAAAGCGGTCGAGGTGGCGGGAGCTGGGATGGTTCGGTGTCGATGTGCTTCTGGCGGGAAGTGGGCAAGGTTTGTCGGGGATCGCTGACCTGGTGGGAGAGGCGGAGCGATGGAGATGGCCCGTGGTGGGCTGAATTAACTTGGGTCGGCCCACCCCGGGAGGGGACGGACGTCCCAGCTGGCCGGATTATTCTTTAATCCGGCATATATAGAGGCAGTCTGGCCCATGTTTGTTTTCTTTCTCCTTTTCCTTATTCTTTTCTCTTTATCCTTCATATTTTTATCTTTATGTATCTCTTTTATGCAATCACCTATTCATCAACTCTGGGGTACCTGGGGTTACACCCCCAACACTGATCAATGACATCACTATGTCGTGTTCAATCTCGTTATTGAACAATGCTACTTGACTCGTTCTGACAAGTGATATCCCCATGATCTAATCACACGCTGCGCAACTATTGGATATAACCTCTCCGAGTGGGCCCTTGAGTATCTTCCCGTCACATGGACGGACAAATCCCGCTCTTGACATATATTGCCTCAACGGTTTCCTCTGAACACCTGAACACACCTTTATAACCACTGTATTACCAGATGGCGTTTGATGATATCAAAGCACTCTCGGGAGACAGTGATTGATATAGCCTCACGGTCTAAGGAATAGTCTACGAGGATCCATTTCTAATCATCGTAACTTGAACTTCGTGACATGATCGGGTCAGGATGTTTAGGTTGGGTATTGGTTCATCATCTCATTCTCTGAATGAGATGACCTCATTTCCAACTGGCATAAATGCCACATGATCAGGAAACTTGATCATCTGTTGACCAATGAACCAGTGACCAGAGTTTCACTGGGAACCCCTGGTTGTTTGTATATCACACGTGTATTGATGTTTCCACTCAATACAATTATAGCATGATATAAAACTTAATCATAAACTATATGAAATATGATCCTTACTTCTATTTGTCTCTAGGGCATATTTCCAACACAACCACAATACCTGAATTGGGTAAGGCTTAGCCGGAAATTTATATGCATTAGTATTAGTTTCCTCGTGGGAGAGGTCTGGGCTGAGGCTACCTCTCAATGTTGTCCACCTATGGAGTGCCTAGGATGGCAGATGGCCATGGCTGGGAGGCCAAGTTCATAGTGTGTAAAGAAAATATTATGTTTGATTATCTGCATACTAAGTATGATGATTCAGGGTTATCCCTGACCGATGTATTGAATTTTGTGGTGAAAGTGTACCACCTCTGTAGACTGTCAAACTATTCGAATAGCCGCGTCCGCGGTTATGGACAGTTGGAGTGGCCATACTGTTCCGTTGTCAGATGTTTTCAAAATGACTTATGAAATGAATTGTGACATGATTTGACCACAACATGGTCGTGACTATGACAATTAAGTTCCACTTAGGTGTTTTCAAACTTTATTTTATCCTTCTTTGTTTCTAAACTCAGCTTAGATTTCTAACTTAACTTTATAAATAAACTTAGCGTTAACGTTCCTACTAGAATTATCTTTACTTGTTAGTGATAGTTTGCGAGTACTTAAAGAGTACTCATGGCTTTGTCCCTGGCTATTCCCGTGGCCAGACTATGTGGAGGACTACCCTGAAGGAGGACAGCAGGACGGCTACGACAACTAGGATCATCTCCCATCGTCAGCATTGCCTGTGACACTGAAGATGGAGTCCACCGCTACGCTATTTATTCCACTACTTGATTGTATTAAGACTGGATCATAAGATCCTTTATTTGTGTAAGACCTTATTATGGTTTGTAATGGATAATGTACTGTGATATCCAATCTGTTATGTCTCGCAAAAATGAAATCCTGTGATTGCGATGTATGGCATAACAGACATCTGGGGTTAAAAATCCGGGTGTTGATTAGACCCCGAGCTGCTACTACTCTTTGGATTAATTTTGTATATCATATGCCACTGATAAAATAGAGAAATTCTTTTAGCTACTAGTCTTTGGACTAATTTTGGGTAAATTTAAAGCTTAATAGGGAACTTTTTAAGCTAGATACCCCGACCGATTTTACCCTAGATCTGCCATTGAAGCCATGACTCATCATCGGTAGTAGTTTACCATGTTCCAAGGACATACGATGAATTAGCCATCCAAACGCACCTAAGATTCGCAACTATAGGACATTTTTTCAAGCGAGGAAACTGTTTATTTGTAATTGCGAAGCAGCCACAGAGTGTTTATAATTTTCTCTATAGATTGAATTCCTACAGAATACCATTTTGAACCGTTCCCTACAATTTATAAGTTTTTATACATCTGCCAGTAGATAGAGAGAGAAATACTCCAAAATGGATTCCCACGATAAAAAAAAAACTTGGTCCTCTTCTTTGGTGTTGTGCGCTCGACCCAAAACGAAGGCCGTACGATGAGGCCGGCGGCATAAAACCCTAGCCCTCGGTCGCCCCGCGGCATGGCCACCGCCACCACCTACACGCTCCGTCTTACGCCGCCTCCGCCGCCACCGCGGTTCCACTCACCGCTCCTTCCGCAGCTCCGCCGCCGCGCGGCCGCTAAGGTGTCTGCTAGCTGGGGCCCAGCCGGCGGTGGCAACTCGGATGACGGGGTTGGCGGCTGGTGGCTTCCCGAGCAGCCGGTGGAACAGGGGAGAGCAGGTAGATCTCTGAAACGATCTCCTTGCTCATCGAGTAGTCGAATAGTGGACGCGGAGAGATTGCATCTTCGTGCGGATATTTTGTTGTTTTGCTGTGACTCGGTAGGGATTGCATTTGCAGGGTTCGGAAGAGCTCTTTTTGTCGGGTTGGGGGCTTTGACGGCGATCGCGTTGGCCGGGATCACTTGGCGCTCGCCATCCTCGAGGAAGTGTAAGTTCCACACCATTTTAGCCCCAACCATGTAAATACTAAATGTATAAATCCCCCCTTTTGAGTTCAATGTGATACTGAACTTTAGATGTACACATGGGAGGATTGCCCATTTACTACTACTACTACTACTACCACTGAACTTTCGACTGGGATGCGACCGCGAAAACAATATCTGCAGCAGCTAATTCTAAGAGGATAGAAGAAATACAGCATACCACTATAGAACTTTTTTGAACCTATGCTACCTTGGCACCAGTACTATTCTCACCATCTTCCTGCTATTCAAAATGGAAAGCTAGATTTGGTGCTTGCTGTAATTTTTGAGTTGTTTTGGTTGTTGGGAACTGTCCATTTCTGTACAGCATTAATCTGTGTAACCTGTTATAGATTAGCTTGACATCTTATGTGCTTGCAATGGTGAAAAATGTTTTTTTTGTGATAAGAAGCTTTTCTAAGGAGAGTGACATAACCCAGTTAATTATTTCAATAATACTGATGTTCAGGTATAGAGCATCTTCTTGGGGCTCCACTTCATTATGTTCAAGAGAAGTTGTCAGTACCAGAGTCAACAGAAATTCCTGAAGATGAGGCAAGTGTCAAGGAGTTGAGTACAACTGACGTTTCAACGATAATTCTCGATGAGAGGACTGACACATCATCTGTTGATTCAAGCCAAAATCACATACCAACTGGTGGTGGACGTGTTTCTTTTACAGTTCCTGTAGATCCCACGCATGAGGAGGCTTTGTCCATATTGAAGAAGCTACAGGTATGTTACACATTTACAGTTGTAAGTTGCAACCATACATATTTTTTTTTTAGGAATGATGTATTATCTTCTCTGAACGAATTGGTTTACAACTCAATTGCAGACAAGCTGTTTGCTAAACCACCTTACAAGCTTTATACATACATTTGTTTGTTGCCTTTATCAGTTACAAGTCAATATCCGCTCGGCTGATCATGGTGGTAGGAAAGACTACCATACTGTGAATTGTCTTGATCACTTCTATTTGCCATTATTTTGAAGGGTTTTAATTCTTCTTTGACACGATATTCATAACTGCAAGTTTAAAATTCTATCGCTAACATGAACTTAATGTACACTTTATAGTTTCTCATAGCTTTTAATATAATGTACACCTTGCTTGAATGGGTACAAAATTGGATTCTGTATCTTCTTTTTACACCAGTTTGTGTGTTGTTGTGCAGTATCACCTCCAACTGCAAGTGATCAGACAACAAAATTAGCTCCATCCCCTTAGTCCATATAATCCTCTAAATATCATATAGGTTTTAGATTATAGTCCTACTACATATAAGCTGTAAGTGTTTCTGTAGTTTACACGGAGTGTTTAATGAGTACTTTCCTACTATGTATTTTATGAGTGCTTTCCCAAGCCTTCCAGGTTAACTCTATTCTGTAAGAAACCTTGTAGTTGTTTTAAATAAAATCATTAGTTCTTGATCTTTTCATCACCTTCTGTGCCTCAGATAATTGAGAAAGATGCCAACTCCAGTGAATTTTGTACTCGGAGAGAATTTGCAAGATGGTTTGTGAAATTATGCTCAAAATTAGAGAGGTACTGAAGCAACATAGTACTAAAAAAGCGTGAGCTTTGCGTGGCATTTTAAGATTTTGTTATTTATCATTGCCTTGCAGGGAAAGGATGCACAGGATCTTACCAAATCTGATAACCTCTTGTTCAGTTGAAAGTGCGTTCGATGATGTCAATTTTGATGACCCGGATTTCTTGTATATCCAATGTAAGTTTCTGTTTATATTGAACCGTATTAAGCTTAATCTAGCAATTTCTTGCATCTCAGAGACAGGGCGTACTTTGAAGTGATGCAATTTTGATTTCTGAGCCATTCTTCTGTGAAACAAAATATTTTCATTAAATTTCCAGATGCTGATAGTCTAATAATCGTTTGTTGATGCTGCGAAGCTTTAGGAGAATCTGGCATTGTGCCTAGCAAATTATCAAGATTCTTCGGAACATCGACAAGTGGCTCTCAAAGTGGCAATGGAAATTCCAAATTTCTACCTGAAAGGTACTACATATGAAATTTGCAGTTTTTCCCTTATTGTGATGAATTGATGACTAAAATGTTCTCTGTTCTGGTGTAGTTATCTATCACGGTTTGATCTTGTAAATTGGAAGGTATTAGTGGAGTATCCATTTGCTTCAGAATTAGACCAAAAGGTACATATACCTTTTGATCTTTTTATGTTCTACGGCATTGTTTCTAGTATTCTTTTGTTTCATCTTTTGTAAATCCTGACTCTGGTTACAGTCCAGATGCTGAGTAAAAATGTTCATACTCTGGATTTGAGCGCTTGGCCCGATGTATCAGCATCCATACATACGGACTTGTTTGGTCACAACCACAGCATCATCAGCAAAGTTTTTGGTATGTTGTGCTCATAATTTCTTAATGTATGCTGTTAGTTGGTTGCAAGGCTACAGTTTTCTATAAATTGCAATACTGATAGTCTGACGGGGCTTGCAGAGACACAGGCCCCCTACATCCATCAACGTGGTCTTACAGTCAGTCAATCAGTACCAAGATCGACACCTAATTGGTTGCTGGTTTAGTTTGTATCCAAGTCAGGAGAGGAGCTTGCTTGCAAACTCTTTTGAGTTTGTATTAGGATAGCATTCTATTTCAATAGCACTAGAGGTTGGAATCTCTACTATGAAGAGTGGTTTGCTGTTGGAATGGCAAATGGACAATCAATTAAGAAAGCCAGAGGACTATTAGGTGTCTCGACCTTGTCTTAAAGTCAGTCAATTAGCACCACATTAGGATTGTCACCTAATATGTTGCAGGTTTAGTTCATATCCAAGTCAATACACCTGATTGGAAAGTTTTTTGTATTCGTTTTAGGATAGGGTTTCTATTTCAGTTGTACTATAGATTGAATTCTTTGCTATAAAGAGAGATAGGCTCTACAGGGAAGACAGAGAGTCAATCAGTAGACTAGAAAAAAGGGAGTTCTCCGCTCCTCGCGCGTGTCCCAGTGGCCACATCCACAGACCACACACCACACACAGTCACCCTCTACACTATGTGTTCCATGGTAGTATGATTTTTTGGTATATGTGAAAACCTTTCTGTGTGTTGCTTTGTCCATATAATAGTTAGTAGAGCCCTGAAAGTGTCACCCTTTAGGTTTCCTCCTTTTTGTATTGGATGAATTCCCTGTAACACCTTGTAGTGAAAAAGAGTATGCTTGTCGTGGTAAAAGTTCTTTTGAAACATGATTGTGAATTTTTCTGAGAACCATTTTCTATAGTAAAGAAAATGCTCTTTGCTTAGTGTAATCTGTTTTCTGTGTTATCCGAACCAAGTTTGAGCTGGGTTGTTTCTGAGTAAGCATTATAGATGGAGCTTGAAAGGACATGATCATTTGTTAGCAAGGGAAACAATATACAGTGAAAACTAATAAATTGGGTTCATGTTGTTTTTCTCCCATCTACATAGTTGTCCCACTTAAAGGCTTAAAGCTTCTGTCTTATTTGCTATCTAACTGTTTTTCATATTCTGGGAATGATACAAGTGTCGAATTAGGCTGTTGTATTGATTGCTCAAACTACAGTTTTGTCCTGATACTTGTTTCTGTGATGCTATCTATGTTCTTAGTTTAGGAACTCTCACAAAAAATATGGACTTACGGACAAGCATGATCTTAACGGGCTACTTTGTGTATGAACCTAAATGTACAGGAACTGCTACCCATATTCGACTTGCTCTCATGTTATTTTGTGGTTCATATTTTTAGCAGATCAGCTATCCTTTTATCCAATATGCTATTCTCGGTAACTTGTGCAATTTCTCCATTTGATAGGAAATACCAGGCGCCTTCAACATCATATGCCTGTAACAAAAGCACAAGCGGCCGCTGCACTGACCAGTGGCCGAATGGAAGGAGTAATACATGATGAATTAAACAAACTTGAAGCAGAAAATGAGTCCCGCCGTTCTGTTATGGGTGAAATTATGGAAGAGTTGATTAATAGAGGCGAAATAAAACAATATTGGGAAGATAAGATGAAAAAAGAGCAAGACCGTGAGTTCGAAGTTGATAGGCATCTTCAACATGTGTTGCATGAGCTTGCAAATGAGAGGACAGATCGAGAAAAAGAAATTGCAGTCTTGCTAAAAGAAAGAAAAGCTTTAGAGTGTCAGAATCAGGAACTTTTGTGTTTAAGGTCAGAAGTTGATAGCATGTATGATAGACTGGCCATGGAGAGTCTAGAGGTGATGGCAGATGAGCAAAACCTGGAAAAGTTGTCCTCTGATGTGAGCAGCAAGCATGAAGCTGTCACTGAAGCTAAATCATTTCTTGAAGCTGAGAAGGAAGCTCTGACCATGCTAAGGTACAACCTTCGCTCCTGGTTATTACGTGGTACTAATACATAGCACTTGCAGGTCCTGCACCACGGTTATAAATTTATATGGTACCAAAGAAACATTAGTTCATCATCTCATGTCAGAGTAGACTTGTAAATGTATTACTGTATGTGTGTGCACATTTATTAGTTCACTAAAAGGTGCTTTATCCTAGAATACTCCAATGGAGTACCATACTTTTATAGAAGCTGGCAAATTGTTTAACCGGTGTCTGTTGTGTACAGAAGAAGAATTTCGTATCTAATGACACTAGCTGATTTGTATCAGGTCGTGGGTGGAGCAGGAAGCAGAGCGCGTGCATGAGCGTGCCGAGGTTCTCGAGAAGGCTGTGAGAAGATGGCGAGTCCCAGCTGATTGAGCCCGCAAATTAACCTGGCATTGTATCTGGTGTAAGGTACAACTTGCTGTATGAATTCAGTGTTCTGTCGTCAACTCTTGTGCTGTCATCAGTTATAAATAATTCCCTTAGCAGTGTGGAATGCCCTTACCTTCGATCATGGTTTTCCTAAAATGTTTGTGAGTCGCTTGCTATTTATGTTTCACGGGGGTTGATCAGTTGTTGCGTTTTTGTGGTCTCTATGGTTGTAGACTACGTTCGTCTTTCTTAAAAAGGGTGTAGACTGCTTATGCAGGCTCCATGTTGTGATTATGCTCTCTGAACCGGATCAGGATATCAGGGTGTATGCTTTTGGGCTGAAAACGATGGCGCTGTATTCCCTAAAATATCATGTTATGTACTCCCTCTGTCCCAGGATAAAGTGACTTTACTTTGCCTAGATTCACATGTACGTAGACACGTTTTAGCTTGTACTTCCTCTGTTTCAAAATATAAGATGTTTTAGATTTGTGAAAGGAGTGTACTTTCTCCGTTTCAGAATATAAGATGTTTTAGATTTGTGAAAGGAGTGTATCTAGACCCTTTTTAGTGTGTAGGTTCATCTATGTTTGGAGTGAATCTACGTAGTACTAAAAGGGGATCTAGATACACTTCTGTCACAAAGCTAAAGCATCTTATATTTTGAAACGGAGGGAGTAGATATATACGAATCTAGATAAATCCAAGCTACTTATTGTAGGACGGAGGGAGTATGATTTTGCTCGACATTTGAGGTGAGGGCCAAGTAACTAGATATACGTCTCAAAATAGATGTTGCAAATTTGTTTAAACTTGGATGTATCTAGACACTATTTGGTATATAGATACATTCAAATTTAGACAAATTCCCGATATCTTTTGTTTTGAGACAAATTCCCATATCTATTTTAAATGGAGTATAAGATGCTTTAGACTTTTTATAAAATGTACTCACATGTATCTAGACAGCTTTTAGTGGATATAGTGGATAGGTTCGGAAACATCTGTGATATTTTGGAACGAGAGAAGTGCTGGGCAGATTGGAACAAGGGGAAACAGATTGGAACGAGAGAAGTGCTGGGCGTACGCGAAACCTTTCCTAGTGGGCGACAGTGGAAGGTGAAACGCTCGCACGCGGTCACTCACAAGTAGGAGCTGAAGTATTCGTGCACTCCTCTTCTCACTGCGCACTCATCAGCGAGCGACCGCTGGGTGGTTGCTCACTCTCTTTCCCTTTTCGCTATCCTCACCCTCTGACAGCGTCAGTGCTCGGTGGGCCCACGAGAAGAATCGGTTGCAATCATCATACTAAACTTTCCAATGCCAATGAAGCGGATCTTGACGACGACACGCCATTGCACTATCCTACTACGAGGTCTGGTGGTGGCAGCGCCATCATTTCCTTCCTCGGCGCATGTGCGTGGGGGACTCGCACAATCACATACGACGCACGATATCCTGTGAAAACCGAATGTTATCAGATTGATCCGATGATGGGGCAACGCCCAAAGCACAAGGGATCCCCAGGCCGGGCCAGGGAAATGCTCCGTTGGTGTTTATCCGTATTTCGCTTTGCGGCCGGCCGGCCGGGCAAAGACATCTTGTGCCACAAGCAACACTCATCGCGCGCGCACGATTAAGCCATATAACTATATTGTCCATGAGTAGTTCCAACGAATTGCTCTATCCTATTTATGGGAAATCCTTCCCGTCTAAGCCAAGCTGTTCCTTCACACCAGCTCTCCTTGGAGTATATGACAATTGCCGTGGTAGTCTTTCCCAGGCTGCAGTGTGTCTTTCTTCTTCTTCTTCTTCCAGTAAGATGGTAAGGAGCAGGTGAAAATATGATACAGCCACCCACAAAGTAACTTTAACACCACAAGGCTAAAAGAAATTACTGTGATTGACGAGCCATCAACACGAGATCGATAGACGGTACGTCTCAGACGATCCATAGATAGCAGATATACAGACGGTGGCATGCCTGGTGTCATGGACTCATGGTTCATCATCTGGTTTAGCCACAATTAAATAGAAAAGCAGGACGGGACATTCGATCAAAATCATCAAGATTGTTTTTGCAAGGGAAAAGCAAAACCCTCCATGGAAGAATCCCCTCCCACAGGGCAGGTGTAATCAAGGCAAAATTGCATAACAAGGCCATATTTCGCAGAATAGCAGTATAGTTCTTCCTATCATTACAATACAATTAGACCAAGAAAAGAGTGAAAGAAAGAGAGAGACAGAAAGAAACAGAGCACTAGGAACAGCATATACTACACAAATACCGAGCCAACGCACGCACTCTGTCTCAGCGGACCCAAAAAAAACAGAGCAAGCTTTGCCATCTTTTTGCTCGGCTCAAAGCTTTGACTTACTACCAAGGAAGGAGGTGAAGGACTAGAGGGAGGAGTGTCCCGGCACACTAGTAGAGTCTGGCGTTGGCGCCGCCGAGCATGAGGGACGCCGGGAGCGGGCTGCGCATGGGCGACCTGGGCGGCTGCGCGAGGCGGTGGCCGTCGGCGTCGTAGTAGATGACCCCGGAGAACTCGAGCGGCTGGCACCTCTCCCCCATGAGTATCTCCTTCCGCCACACGCCGCCCTCCTCCTTCTCCAGCCCTCCTCGTCCCTTGGCCGTCGGCAGCGAGAACGCCTTCCTCCACGGCGCCACCGACGACGCCTTGCCGTTGCCGCCGCCCATCCTCCTCGCCGCGCGCCGCAGCCGCCGCGTGCACGTGCCCATCAGCGCCACCACCGCCTGCAGGAGGCTCACGCCCATCTTCTCAGCAGCTAGCCCGATCTGGCTTCTCTTGGCTTCTTCCTTGTGTGCGCTCTGTGCGCTGTGTAGGCTGTAGCGGAGTTTATTGCTTTGAGGTGGTGGCCGTCTGGTTTGGCGCCATATATAGGCGGCGGGGTCTCTCGGGATGGTGGCTCTGCAAAAGTCAAACAAGTTGGTTGGAATGGGATTTCTCTATTTAATCACCGATAATCGCCGTGATATATATCCAAACGACAGAATGTTGTCTTCATCTTTCTCTAAAGGGTGTAACGGGTGCTTGGAATTTCATGGAAGATTTGGACACTGAAACGTGATCTGCTGAAAAGATCGCGATGGCACGCAAACTGTCGCAGCTGGAATTCCATATTCACCACCGTACGGAAGTAGTACTACTAAAAATATTTTGATTGGTACAGTTCGAGAATTTACGACGCCGGCTGAGTGGCCGACCTGTACAGTTCGATAAACAAAAGACAATAATGCATTTCATCAGTCCTGGTCATGTTCACGTACGTCCGTACATCATCTCCAATTTGGCATGTAAATACGGCTCTTGTGATATGTGAAGAGCAAGAAGGCGTCAAGATGATATAAGGCAGCTAGCATACAAGATTAACCTCTCGGATCTCGCTCATTTCATTCCATCGATCGAGCTGGTTGACCCCGGATTAATTTAATCTACGTGCCCTTTCAAAGCACCTTATCGCCGAACGTCTATCGCTTTCGATTTTGTATGAGCCGACTACTACTAGGAATTTTTTTGCCCCAATAGTTTAGTGTAACTGTGTAACCATTACGATTTTGCGGCTGTAACTGTAACAGAAGAACCAGACTGTGAGGAACGAGCTGAGGTGATATGTCATTTGATCGGGACTTTGAGATTGTTTGACATCGAACCTCGGAGACCAAATCGGTTTACTTTACCCTCGAGTAAGAAAAAAGAACAATTCGTATAGAGAGCCACTAGCTCGCCCGTCGACCTTGAGCAACTTGTTCTTCCCGTCCTTTATTATGTCTCTCTCCAACGCCTCCCTCGTCTCTACTCTGTCTGCCCCCTCCACTTATACGACACTGACAGAGATGCTTTCACTTGGAAATAACAGTTGAGATAGTCGTCAGAAAGTTTAACATGATGATTGTCGACACAATTCTCCTTGGAAAAACATAAACTTGTTGGTTCAGTTGGTCGAACGATTCCAGTCAACTGCGCCTTAGTTCAGTCCAGCTGAAGCTCGCTCGACACATAAAGATACGCACTTGGAGGAAATTAGATTCGGGAGTAGGTTTGTTGATCCGGTCACCATTTCAATTCTAAGATGGTCGGGTCGCGAAGGAGACGGACCGGGCGAATGTTTCAGAGGCATGGCAGTCAATCGCCAAACTCGACGGTCAGTCACCATAGCTCAGTCGGTTTGGTGATCGCCAACAAACTATACTACTCTGTGGATATAGTATCTCTCCACTAAACAGGCACTACGTGCGTAATTGCATGTTCGGTACACGCGCGCTAGCCGAGTAATTTTCGGTCTCGAGCAGGTGTCGTGTGTTAGGGGGGCACGCATGAAAATCTTGCGAAAGGGATCCCCTGCCTCCACGAACAAAAAGAGAGGTTGCCTTACTTTTTTTTTAACAGTCAAATACCATTGGCAAATAGTACGTCATAAAAGATACATGAGCTGTCACCAACAATTATTACTGTTAGATTATATCCAGGGGCAGATTTGGGCCCCGGGCAGTCCGAGCTACAGCCCGGGTCTTGGCCCACCTAGTACCTGTAATTTCTTTGTAAAATTCAGGAAAAAAAAAGAATAGCCCGTGCTGTTGGGCCAGAATGACCCGGGCTTGACTTGGGAAAGCCCAGGAAGAAAATCAGAAACTACCCTCGGTCACCACGATCAATCGCTCGCATCCAGGGACTGCGCGTCTGCTCGCATCCCGCACGGTTCGCATTCATCCGTAAAAAAAGAGGAAAAACTGCTCGTACCTGACCTCCTCGTCTCCCTCGACTCGATCGACCGGCCTCTCACCGCCCAGGCGTGGCGCTACCGCCGCGGCGCCACCCCCGCCCAGGACCGACCGAGACCGCCTCACTCCGCGTGGACTGCGCCCGTGCCCTTCCGTTTCAGACCTTGCGGCTTCAGCCTTCAGCTGCAGTCTGTAGAAGCAGAGGCTGCCGAGCGACGCCCAGACGTGGAGACGCCCTTCCGTAGTTCCGCCCAGAGCCAACGAATCGGCACACCGGTGCTCGGACTGCACATCATTGACTCAGGACTGCATCGATTTATCGCCTCCAAGCTGTTCCAAGCCTTTCTAATTGGTAATTTCTCTCTTTGAATTGATTGATTCCAAATTTCCAATGAAGAAACAAATAATCAATTTCAGTGCTAGTACTGCTATCATTATGTTCTGCTGATTTCGAATTGTTTCCTCATTTTATTTTGTCTGATTGCATAGAGATAGAGGATGAAGGGAACAAAGAGATCAAAGACATGTTCATCAATTAGACCGATGTCATCTTATTTTCCATCACTATCATAGCTTGCCAATTCAAACCAATCTCCTACGGCTGCAGCAGAAGAAATCGATAGCACACAACAGCAGTCCCCTGCCCAGCAGCAACAACAGCAAGATAATCATGATATTCATATTGTTGTTAGTACAGAAGAGGATAACACTAACACTAGCACCCATGTTGAGAATGCTAGTGTTGAGCTTAATCCGGATGACACTGTTGCGGATCCTGGGCTTCAGAAACCAATTGAGGAGCTAGATGTGAACATTAGAGATGCTGCTAGGAGAGAGTATTTGGTAAAAGGTCCATTCCAACCAGTTGGTCACAAATATCCTCGAAAATTAATTGCAGGTCAAATGCGGAGATTTCAAGAAAAATGGTTTAAAAGGTATGACTGGTTGGAATATAGCGTATCTAAAGACACTGCATTTTGTTTTTATTGTTTCCTCTTTAAGCAACCACGGGCAGAAAATTTTGGTACAGAATCATTTACATGGGTTGGTTTTAGTTATTGGAAGAATGGAATTGAAGCTTGTGACCAACATGTTGGTAAGAATATGAATAGCGCTCACAATAAAGCTAGGAAATATTGTGAGGCTTTCAAAAATCAGCGGCAAGGCGTGGATTATGTATTGGCAGCTGCAACCAAGGACGAGGAAGAATATAAAGCTCGCATGATGATTATGATAGGCATTGCAAAAAATTTGCTATTGCAAGCTCTTGCTTTTCGTGGGCATGATGAGTCTTCTAGCTCAAACAATAGAGGGAATTTTCTTGAGATGTTGAAATGGTATAAAGGGAAAGATGAAAAAGCTGCAAAATTGCTTAATAGTGCTCCTACAAACCGTCAAATGACCGCACCAAAAAATACAAAAACAGATTTGCAAAGCTTGTGCTCATGTTACCACCAAAGCTAAAATACCAGCTAGAGGTCGTTCGAGGGGTCGTGGCAGCCAACTAGTTACTTATTATGACCATTTCTATCATGAAATATTCAATGTGGTGCTTGATCAAATTATTGTTGAGTTCAATAATCGCTTTGCTGAAAGGCCTACTCAACTCTTGAGGTGCATAGCTTGTCCTGATCCAAAGAATTCATTTTCTAATTTTGATAATGGTAAGTTAGTTGAACTTGCAAGAATGTATGCCGATGACTTCTCTCAGTATGATTGTATAGTCCTTACGGACCAACTTGCCACATTCATTGTTGATGTGAGAGATGATCCGAGCTTCGCAAATTGTATTGATCTTGGGAACCTTGCTCTCAAGATGGTTCAAATAGAGAGACACAAGACCTTTCCATTGGTATATCGACTTATTGCGTTAGTCTTGATTTTGCCGTTGCAACGGCAACAGTTGAAAGAGCATTCTCAGCAATGAAGATTATCAAGACAGATTTAAGGAACAGGATGAATGATGATTGGATGAATCATAGCATGTTGTGCTATATTGAGAGAGACATATTTGCAAGCATTGAAGAGGATAAGATTTTGAATTGTTTCCAAAGTATAAGGTCACGCAACAAACAAGTACCATGTGTACCAAGTGGTAAGTTACTTTTTACCAATAAAACTTATGTCTCAATTTTCATGTATTCATCCATACTATTTTTGATTATTATTTTTCTTGTATTTGTAGGTTCCGGTTCTTCTACTATGATTGATGCGGAAATGGTAGGCTAGTATGAGAGCAAGGATTCGTTATTAGGTACTAAAAATGCATCTTGATTATTAGATTATACCATCGCATTTTTTATGCTTTTATTATTGTACTTGGTTAAATATTGTTATCAAAACTCAACTTATGCATTTTTTTACCGTGCTTAGGCTATTATATGTTGTTATTTAGAGGGGATTCGAAGGCAATTTTTTTCAGAGTTTAGGGGTATTAGAAAGTAGCCCTGGTCTTTCCCGAATTCTCGGTCTGCCTCTATTCTTGTAACATAAGTTGATGGGGGTTAGGGTTTAGGCTGAGTCGGTTTATGACTCGGGCATATATGTACATCTTATAATCTTCAAAAGCAATATACGTGAGTTTTATTATATTTCTACATCGTATCAGATCAGTTCATTCCTAGGACATGGCTAATCTACCCACCCCATTACCACCGCCACCGCCCGGCTACTTCTAGCGGTGGGCTTTTGTCGTTTCCTCCAAAGCTGCCGCCTCTCTTGCGTCCGCCTCCTCTTCCCTCTCTAACCTTTCCTTATCCCCAAAGGTCCCACCACCATCAACTACATCGGCACCATCTCCGATGTTAGCCCCTTCTCCTGATTACTTTAGATCTACCAAAGCACAACTACTATTATTGGTGTCATCTCTTCGAACTTCACCTCAGCCGCTGCAATCTTCTGGATCACGTCGCCATCGACTCTTCCCCGGCCCTCAGATCCGCGATGGGTCAAGGAACCTTGCTATCATCTAGTGGATCTACCAGCGGGTGTCTACCAAGATCTTCAATCTTGTCTTCCGCGATGCCTTCAACGCCGCCACCCTTTGGGTATCTCTTCGTCAAATTTTTCAAGACAATGTCGACGCCCGCATGAACACTCTTCACACAGAGCTCCGCAGCATCGTGCAAGGAGACTCTCAAGTGGGCGTCTAATGCCAGCGCCTCAAGTCCATCGCCGATGAACTTCGTGAGCTCGGGGACCCTATTGACGATCGACAACTCATCAACGTCCTCCTCGTTGGGGCTCAACGAACGCTTCGAAAAATAGGTGTCCTTCATCCCCATGATATGGTCGGCCCCCTATTTTGCCGAGGTCCGATGTATGCTTTAGTGGGCTGATCGTGCCATCGCCAACAAGGAGTCGCGCCCCCAGGTCTTCGTCGCTACTCCGCGTCCACCGCCCACTGCACCTTTCGTGCCGCCCACGCCACCTATGCAACCTCCTTCTGGATGGCGTCCAAGCCCGAACTACCACAACAAAAATCTTGTCTACCGGCCACCGAGACCACCGACAGCACTAGCACCCCATCCCAGCACCGCACCACCTCCTGCGCCTTTGACTTGGCGTGCCTCGTATGATCCCTGGACATGGCTTGTCCAAGCCTAGCCGATGCCCTAGACCGCCCCCTCTCCGATCGGTGCCCCTCCCGCCTACTCTGACACATGGATGCCAGGTCTACGCCCTCACACGGGGTCGCCTGGGCTCATGGGGCCCCACCCACCGACGCAGTCCTACCACGCTGCCCCGACGACCTTCAACTATGGCGTCCGACGGCACGGGCCTCTACCACTTGCAGCACCAACTTCCCTCTACTCCGACCATGTCGTACCAGCTGCACGCTTTGCTTGCTTCATCACCAGCTCCGCCACAGTTGTCTTCCCTGGCCCCTCAATGGGACCAAGCCGCCTTTTTGCAGGCCATGAACAACTTTGCTGCTCAGGGAACCTCAGGTATGGACTGGATTTTCGATTCTGGTTCTTCTAGTCACATGTCTAATTCGAGTAATATGCTGTCATCTTGCACCTCGTCTCCCTTTTCCTCTATCACGGTTGGCAATGGCTCCATAACCATCTATAGCACTAGGCACACAGAATTCCCCTCTACTACTAAACCACTTTTAATTCGTGATGTTCTTGTTGCTCCTGCTCTCATAAAAAAAATTATGTATGCAAATTCACTTCCGATAATCTTGTATCTCTCTAATTTGACCATTTTGGCCTATTTGTGAAGGATCTTCAAACCAAGGCGGAGATCGCACGCTTTAATAGTTCTGGTGATCTCTTCTCTCCATGGAGCCCCTACCGCCAGCCCACCCTCTTCCATGATGGCCTCCGTCCACCTTTGGCACTAGTCATCTCGGCCACCCCAACGCCTCCACCACGTCGTCCCTACTTCGTGAATTTTATCTTCCCTGCAATACTGATCATCATGATCCTTCGGTGTGTGAGTCGTGTCAACAAGGCAAACATGTGCGCCTTCCCTTTAGATATTCCGTCTAGCACCTTTCCTTTTGAATTGTTACATTGTGATATATGGACATCACCTCATTTTAGTGTCTCCGGTTTTAAATACTATCTCGTTGTTCTGGATGATTTTACTCACTTTGCTTCGACCTTTCCCCTTCGCAACAAATCTGATGTTCATAATATTTTTCTAAATTTCCAACGCTAATCCCAAATCTACACCATATTTCTCTCTTTTTCTTAGTCACCCAAACTACCCCGGTCTAGGTGTTTTTGGCTGCCTTTGTTTTCCTAACATATATGCCACCTCTCCAAACAAATTAGCCCCTCGATCCATTCCCTGTGTTTTCCTCGACTATTCCGACGAGCAGAAGGGGTATCGATGCCTAAATCTCACCTCTGGTCGTATACATATATCTCGTTACATTACCTTTGTCGAAAACGTTTTTCCGTTTGCCTCCTGATCACCTACCCTTGACTCCGCAACGACCGCCCCAACTCCTTCCTCCTCTCTCGCCCTACATCCACTCCTTTATACTCCCGTTATAACCTCCACCGCTCTAGCCCAAAGCCAAGTCGCGGCAGACCTCATGACGTAGCCTGCCACGACACAAGAAACTCCCCAAACTCCTGCCATGATAGCCGATCCCGCAGAATCCTCTACCGCGGCAAAGAATCAGGATCCAAACGCTGTCGCGGCAGCCGACTCTACCGTGTATGATTCCACCGAGCTCGATCCATCTGCTGTGCCGGGCACCACTTCCACCCATCTTCCCCCACGTGGTGTTCCAACCGACGCTCCAACCAACGACCACGCCGTGCCTACCCACGCCAAATCAGGTTTTCGTCTTCCAGCTAAACAACGTCTCAACCTTCTCGCTACGTCTCCAGTCTCTCTGATTCCAAAAACCTACAAGGCCGCGCTTCTTGATCCTCAATGGGTTGCCGCCATGATAGATGAGTTCCAAGCACTACTTCAGAACCACACCTGGTAACTCGTTCCTCGACCATATGGTGCTAATGTGGTCTCTGGCAAATGGGTATTTTGCCAAATATTTCATTCTGATGGGTCTCTTGCACGCTACAAAGCCAGGTGGGGTCGTCGTGGCCATTCTCAGCAACATGGCATAGACTATGATGAAACTTTCCCCCCAGTTTTTAAACCTAGAACTATTCGCACGGTTCTTAGCATTGCTATTTCTTCCTCTTGGCCTATTCATCAATTAGATGTTAAAAATGCCTTCCTTCATGGTAGCCTAAACAAAACAGTGTATTGTCAGCAACCTCTAGGTTTTAAAGATCCCTCCCTACCTAATCATGTCCGTCTTCTCCAAAAATCTCTCTATGGACTCAAACAAGGTCCACGTGCCTGGTTTCAACGTTTCTCTAATTTCGTCCAAACAATTGGTTTCATTCCTTCTTTATCCGACTCCTCCTTATTTTTCTTTCACCAAAATTCTCAAACTTCTTATTTACTTCTCTATGTTCATGACATTGTTCTCACAGCCTCTTTGCAATAGTTTCTTAATCATATTATTTCTTTACTATACAGTGAGTTCTCTATGACCGATCTTGGTTATCTTCACCATTTTCTGGGTATTTCTGTCACACGTGATTCCACTGGATTATTTCTTTCACCACGCCAATATATTCTTAAACTTATTTCTCGGGCAGGAATGCATGACTACTAGCCTTCTCGCGCACCAGTTGATACTACCTCTAAACTCTCCTCTGATGGTGAACCTTTTTCATATCCTACCCTTTATTGTAGCCTTACAGGTGATGTCCAATATCTTACTCTTACACGCCCTGAACTCTCTTATGCTATTCAACAAGCCCGTCTTTACATGCATGATCCTCGTGTCCCACATCACAACCATGCCAAACATATTCTTCGATATCTAAAAGGCACTCTCGACCATGGTATCCACATAAATTCTTTCTCTCCTACTTCTTTGAGAGTATTCCGATGCCGACTGGGCAGTTTGTCTAGATACTCGTAGATCCACGTTCGGATACTGTGTTTTTCTTGGTATCAATTTGGTTTCATGGTCTTCAAAATGACAGGTTACAGTCTCTAGGTCTTCTACAGAGGCTGAGTATAGGGCGGTTGCACACACTGTTGCTGAAACGGTTTGGCTTCGCCAGTTTCTCTTGGATTTGCATCGCCCCATTCATTAGGCTACCATCATTTACCGTGACAATATTTCCGCTATCTATATGTCCAGCAATCCAGTGCAGCATCATTGGACCAATCATATCGAGATTGACATTCATTTTGTTCGAGAGAAGGTCTCTTTAGGCCAAGTTCGTTTTCTTCATGTCCCAACTACTCACCATTTCGCAGATATATTTACCAAAGCTCTTGGTACAACGCCATTTACTTATATCTGGTTCAGTCTCCACATTGTTGAACCCCAAGACGAGACTCCGGGGGATGTTAGATTATATATATATATTCTTGTAACACAAGTTGATGGCGGTTAGAGTTTAGGCCGAGTCGGTTTGTGACTCGGTCCTATATATACATCTTGTAATCTCCAAAAGCAATTTTTTTTGGAAAAGAGTATATATTAATATCACAGAGATACTAATTACACCCAGCCTCTGCAACAACGCATGCCCTAGCGGCCCTATGGATGCACACAACTCAGAAAAAAGAAAGAAGAATTACAAAAAAGAAAAGTCCCGCCACAGAGAACTAATCCTCAAAGCAATGACACTGACACCATAAGAACAACACCAGTAGTCCACCACTCCAATAACAACGCCTTTAAGAAGGAAACAGTGCCCAAGCATTGTCGTTGCTCGATCAAAGATCATAGGTTTTCACCTTGGAGAAAGTCCTTGCTCACAAAACAATGCCTTCAACAAGGTCATTGCCAGGCACAACCAGTTAAGGCCAGACCTTGGATTTTCACCCTGCAAGATAAGACTGGGAACTCCCCCAGTGTTGTCTTCCCGCACCAACAGTAGCTACAACGAGTCCCAGATCACGCAGCCAGATATCCGTCGCCACAAGAACAAAAATCACCATCGCAACCCTCATATTTCTGCTTTCTTGACATTCTCCGCATCTGACTTCACCATGGCTCTAAGAATAGCACTTGGTGGGAACAAACAACAGAGCTTTGCAACGCTCCCACTAAAACAAACGGCCAGAAAAACAAGGTGCGCACTACCGAATACCTACCGATCCAGCAATCTCCAGGCATGATACGCCCATGGGAGTTCACCGGCGGAGCCTTCTGAAACCCGCCTCTCCAGACCAGATCAACGAGGGCAGACATCAAGCAGATCTTCGTCTTCGTGCGGAAGAAACCAAAGGACCACCTCCTTTATTAGATTCGACACAGCGATCCCCACACCGCCGGCCGGTTCCCGAAGAACGGATTGAGTAGGCAATTAGGGATAGAGAGCCGATCTAGGTCTTCAAACAGAATCCCATCGCCGACACCTCCTCCACCAGATCGCCACTCGCCCCACTCCGGTAGAGGCCGCCGCCTCCAGATCCGAGCTCCCATGAAGCCACCGCTGGCCGGAGCCGCGAAGATGTCGATGGTGAGGGGGCCCCGTCCAGCGCCGGCGTTCTCCTTCCTACCGCCACGCTAGGGCCGGGAGGCCAGATCCCCGCCGCCCCATCACCGGCGCCGCGCACTTAGGCCGGCGGCCCTCTAGGGGCGACGAGGAGGGAGAAGGATGGAGGAGGAGGAGGTGGTGGCGTGGTTAGGGTTTGGCCCCCTCTTTCGCCAGGAGGGGCGACGCGAGGGGGAGACGTGCTAGTGTTCCAAAAGCAATATATGTGAGTTTTATTATATTTCTACAATTACAATATAATAAAGTTTAAAAAACTAGCAAACCATCGGGATCTTCAAAAGTTTTCATCTTCCATGACACAATCATGTACTTTTGCGAAGGCAGCCGTATAAAATAGGCATAGGTATCAAAACATAGACATGTAAATACTAACGATGGTTCTCCCACTGCTGTTAGGTATTGGTCACAAATTAGGAAAATACTAAGGATCGGTCACGAAGCTTTATGTTAGTGACACGTTGGTTGTTCCGGCATAACTGTCGTTAAGTTAATGATATGGCACTGCCAGCTGTCAAGAGAGTCCAGTTGCACCGGTTGACTTCCCTGCGTCACATGTGAGAGGGGCTTATAGTAAATGTGGATTGCACTAGGCATTTTCATTAGATCTGTCTTTTAAAAGAGTGAAGATTTGGTGCACATGATCACAAGTGATCTGTTTTTTATAAAGTCAAAGATCATATTTCTGAGTTTTTTTAAGAAAAAATTATCTCGTAAGCAGCCAATGATGTGTCCCACGAACATGCAAAATACCAAATTTAAATAATTGTATTACAAGCTACACAAAAATGACAAAACTGCGGATCTGAGTATGCATAGTTTTAATCTCCCAAATTTATCATATTTTGTCATTCTTGTGTAGCCCACAGCGTAAAGAATTTCGGGTTTCGATTTTGCATGCTTATAATATACATCGTTGACTATTGCCAGAAATTATTTTCAGATTTTTTGAAACTTGTAAATGTTTTCTAATAAACGAAGGGAGTACTAGAGCTCGAGAGTTAAAGACACTTTCCGCTGTTAAAATAGTTTGTTAGTATATGAAGCTTGACACAGCCCATAGAAATCCAACGGTTACTTCAACAAAATTTCTCAAGATTTTAGCCCATACACAATCTGAGGCGGTGACAAGGATTTGATGCTACAATCAGAGCTCTGGCGATAACTTAAACATTAGTGAGAAAATAAATCAAATACTAGTTGTTCATGGACACAAATGAGGTATTACTGGACGCAAACTGGACGAGGGAAAGCATTGAGAGTGCATCTCCAAAATTATGAAAATAAAACATGGAGATACCCCGGGTAGGACAACACCGGGGTATAAGGGCCGAGTTAGCCGGGGTACGACGCGGTCAAAGCAAAATGCTGACCGGGTCACCTCAAGGCAGGCCGAATCACGGTGTGGCCCGGCCCATGACAATGGTCCGGCCGGCATAAGATCTATGCCGGCTGTGCCTATCTGTTTTGCAGGTAATTGGTAGGCCGGATTAGCTATATGCTAGCCGAATTATCTTGGCTTCGGAGAGAAGGAATTTCCCGTTGGTCAAAAGGTGGCTTTATTAGCTGAAGCATGTGCAAAGTAAAGTAAAGGAGAGGACCAGCGGGTCAGCAGTGACGCAGGCAAAGCCGGATGACGTAGCCTGTGACGCCGAAAGACGAGGATGATGCTGCGGGTTACGTCCAAAGCCCGGACGAGCCGTTAAAGAAGAATAAAGAAGCATCTGCTTTAGGAAAGGAGCATATTCATAGAATATGCTACCACCTAAGCCCTAGAATTGTAACCCATGCGGCCCTATATAAGGAGCACCAGGGCCTCCATAGAGAGGGGACGGCATTTAGAGGAATCACTCTCTGGCTAAGGTAGAACTCAGGGGCTAGTTAGTGAGGGGTAAGAGACATCGTCTCCTTCTTGCTAAGAGCTTCAAGAACACTTGTAAACACCATTGATAGAGAGAATACAAGAACTTTCGTGCGTGGAATCACCACGTTCTCCCTCCCTGGATTCCCCTAGCATACATTGGCCCCATCTTAGCCTATCCATGGCATCTGCCGTGCCACCACAACGACAGTTGGCGCCCACCGTGGGGCTAGCGGTGCTAGCAGGGGTGAAAATCCAGACGGGAAACTTCTCGAGCACCGGCGAGTGTATCGTCTCAGGCTTGATTCAGCGCTTTGGAGCGCTGGACTACGTCAGCGACAACGCGGGAAGCTTCGACAGGAACCCTCCGCCACGCAACGACGTCTTCATCAAGCTTGGCGTGCACAAGATCTACGCCATGGTGGATGAATCCTGCGTTCACCCGCGGCACATCGTCGACGGTGGCGAGCCATCTCTCAGCGCTTCCCGTGGAGCGCGTATCACTCGCCCCACTAGCAGCGTTGAAGTCCTGATGACCGCGCCAGATGCAGGACCGAGCAAAGATCCGGCGCCAGAGCCACAGGCAACGCCCAAACAGACCAGGTCTAGGTTTCCTCCGCTAGAGAAACCATAGAATGTGCTCCAACAAGCGATAGATAGCTTAGCAACACCAATAGCACCTGTAGTAGATCCGGCTCAGGCACAAGTTGAGTTAGAGGAAACTAGGCAGAAGATGTTAGCTGGAGCAAAGAAGGTAGCTGAGCTGCATCAGTCGCTGAACATCACCTTGAGAGAGTACGCTAAGGCAAACCGCATCGATGGAGTGAAAATCCGAGGCAGAAACCTGATCAGTGAGATTGACAAGGAGTACGAGCCTAGGCCGGGTCAGACATCTACTATAGTGACAAGAGGATTGGATAGGTACAGTACCCCAGCAAAGAACCTCAAAGCAGCAAACGCGGCCGCATCCGAGTTAGAAGGTTTGACCGGTGAGGCTCGGCAGAGGCAACAAGAGAGAGAGTGAATCACCTATTGAGGGTCGCATGCCAACAAAATGAAGAAATTAACAAAGCTAACCCGACACCACCAGGAGCTTCACATGTGGTACATTCGGCCAGAAATAACCCGGCAAGATCCAGAGGAGCCGCATCATCTCCGGGTCATGATCCTAGGAGAGAAGAGGTAGTAGACTCCGGGAGAAGAAACAAGCAAATGGTCCCTTATGACCCAGTAAGAGCTGGAAAAGGAAAAGTAGTGCAAGTCGATGAGGATCGCCATAGTACCAGCCGGGGTGTGGCTGCCCGGGGTAACCATGACCAAGGCAATGCCGGTCAAAGGAATGCTACCAACGGCAATGCCGGACAGCGTAATCCTGTGGGAGCGGGGCAAAATGTGCCTCAAGCGCAACATCGTGAACCTCGGCAAGGAGGAAGTGCACGACAAGCAGCACAACAACGTCCTGTGCATCCGGATCAAGACAGATACAATGATGGTTATTCGGCTATGGTTAACGATGGATACCCCAGACCAGATCATCATGTAATTGGATCACGGTTAGGAAGCAGGAACTTGCAGCCAGATGATGCGAGGTTGAAGTTGGATAGGATTTATAGGTCGGAGCAAATCGAGTTACAAGGTCCACCGGGTCTAGCGTGTTTCGGGCCCCGGATCATGAATGAGCCACCAGTGCCGAACTTCCAGCTGGCCAGGGGAACCCGAACTTATGATGGAAGCACCAGGCCAGAAGATTGGTTGATTGATTATGCCACAACTGTCAAGATCGCTACAGGGAATTTGAGATGGGCAGTAAGATATGTACCATGGATGCTGGAAGGACCAGCACGAGTTTGGCTGAACAATTTGCCACCAGGGAGTGTCAACTGTTGGTTGGATTTCCAGGAACTGTTTGTTAGCAACTTTTCAAGCACTTACAAGAGACCCAATAGACCGTAGACCCTTGCACTATGCCTGCAGAGACCGAATGAACCAGATAGAGATTTCCTGACTCGATGGTGCAACGTGCGAAACTCATGCGAAGGGGTGATCGAATCACAAGCAATTGCATGGTTCGCTCAGGGATGCAGGTATGGGAGTATGTTGTGGCAAAGGTTGCAGCGAGATATGCCAACTACCTTGTCCGAAACAATCCGGATTGCAGATCCATATGCCTTGGGAGATCCAACTCAACCCCGGCTGATGTCTAGCGAAGCAAATGAGGAGTATTACAACCGAGATATCTCTGGGTCATCAAGGAGGAATGATTTCCGAGGAAAAAGAAGGGACAAGCGGCCGGATTATCGATATAACTTGCAGCAGGTTGCAGCAGTGGACCGGGATCAGCCCAATGCCGGAGCAAGCCAACGCCAGAAAACTGGAGGGCAAAACTGGCAGCAAAAAAGCGAAGGAAGAAAGCATTGGACCCTGGAGCAGAAAAAGCAATGGCAAGAACGAAAGGATAGGCCGAGGTACACGTTCAAATCTATGCTAGATCAACCTTGCAAATTTCATACGCCAAGTCCGAACAATCCAGCGAATCATACGACCCGCCAGTGTGAATGGATGAGGAAGTTAGAACAGGTGGGTTTGGGGAATGCTCAGGCACCTCGGAACGAAGCACCTAGGAATGAAACACCCCGGCCACCGTTACTAACTGGGGGAAATGGACAGCAATTGATGCTACCGCCACCTTCGCCGAGGTACGAAAATCCGGAAAGAAGGGAAGTTGTACATCAGGTGGGCAATAACCAACAACAAGGCCAAGGATACAACGAGAATGAGGGACGGAATGAGTACAGGGAACATCATCAAAGCTATTGTGTGTTCACCACGGAAGAGAATGACTAGAAAAGCTTACAACGCCGGCATATGAAGGTGAACGCAGTAATACCGGCTGTGCCGAGATATATGCCTTGGGCAGATCAAGAGATCACATGGAGTGTCAAGGATCACCCGAAGATCATGCCAAGCCCAGGAACCTACGCTCTAGTCTTGGATCCGACGTTTATCGGACCGAATCTCAACGTGAAGTTTTCCTAGGTATTGATTGACAATGGCAACAGTATCAACATTATCTACAAGCATACCATGCACAAATTGGGGATAACAGAGAATATGCTGCAAGCAACAAGGACCACTTTTCACGGTATTGTGCCAGGTATCTCTTGTGAACCAATAGGTAAGGTCCGGGTTGACGTAGTATTCGGCACAAGAGACAGCTGCCGCACTGAGAACTTAGAATTTGAGGTAGTGAATCTGGAAAGTGCTTATCACGCATTACTCGGCATGCCAGCGCTGAGCAAATTCATGGCAACTACCCACGTCAGTTACCTCAAGATGAAGTTGCCCGGACCAAGGGGTGTGATAACAATATCAGGGGACTTCCAGCGTTCAATTGAGTGCGCATCAGCCAGATCTAATTTAGCCGAGTCACTCGTGATAGCTCAAGAGAAAATGAAGATACTAGAGGTGGCGGCATTGGCTCAATCCGTGCAACAACATATGCCGGCCCTAACCAACCCGCATGGGAGCGTATCATTCCAAGCGACTGAGGATACGAAGAAAGTGCCAGTTGATGATCTGTTCCCAGAGCGCACCGTTACCATAGGTGCCAGGTTAAGAAGCAAATAGGAAAGCGAGCTCGTCAACTTCCTCCGTGAGAATCGGGATATCTTTGCTTGGTCTACGCAAGATCTGCAAGGTGTACCGAGGGAGTTGGCTGAGCACTCATTGAATGTAAGACCCAGGGCTAAGTCGGTAAAGCAGCCTCTTAGGCGTTTCGCAGAAGATAGAAGAAAAGTAATTGGAGATGAGATAGCAAGATTGCTAGCGGCCGGATTTATCATGGAGGTACTCTATCCGGATTGGCTTTCTAATCCGGTGCTGGTGGAGAAAAAGAAGGATGATCTGAACGTAGCAGTGGTATGGCGCATGTGTATTGATTACACGAACCTGAATAAGGCGTGTCCAAAAGATCCATTCCCACTCCCTAGAATATATCAGGTCATAGACTCAACTGCCGGAAAGTTACTTGGTTTCCTGATATCTAGTCGCGGCATTAAAGCTAACCCGACGAAGATCCGGGCCATAGAAAGAATGGAGTTACCAAAGTTTCTTAATGATGTCTAGAAGTTCACTGGTTGCCTGGCATCGTTGAGTCTGTATGTCGGCTGGGAGAGAAGGCCTTGCCCCTCTATCAGTTGATGAAGAAAGCAGATAAGTTCACATGGACGCCACCGACGGATCTTGCATTTCGCGAGTTGAAAAAGATGCTATCTACCATGCCGATCCTAGCTGCACTGTTACCTAAGGAACCAATGTTGCTTTACGTAGCCGCGACCAACCGAGTCGTAAGTGCAGTGATCGTCGTGGAGCGCGAAGAGGAAGGAAAGTCGGTGCAAAGGCCGGTGTATTATCCGAGCGAAGTATTGTCAGCGTCAAAACAGAATTATCCTCATTATCAGAAGATGGCATATGGCGTATATATGTCGGCCAAGAAGCTCAAGCACTATTTCGAGGAACACCCCATCAAGGTGATATGTGAGGCGCCTATTTTGGAGATCATGAGTAACAAGGACGCAAGCGGAAGAATAGCGAAGTGGGCAATCGAATTAGCTCCATACGCGCCACAGTTCGACAGAAGAGGTGCGATCAAATCACAAGTAGTGGTGGATTTCTTTGTGGACTGGGCTGAAATGCAATACGAGCCACCCCTGCTGGACTCAAATTATTGGCAAATACACTTCGACGGATCAAAACTGAAGGACGGACTAGGCGCTGGAGTAGTGCTTACCTCGCCCAAGAAGGATCAATTGAAGTACGTCCTACAGATCCATTTTAGTGCCTCGAATAATGTGGCAAAATACGAAGCATTGGTACATGGTCTCAAAGTGGCAAAGGAAGTGGGAATACACCGGATACAGTGCTTTGGAGACTCGGATTTGGTGGTACAGTAGGTGTCTGGAAATTGGGATGCCCTGGATGCTAACATGGCCTTGTATAGGTTCCATGTCCAGAAGATAAGCGAGTTTCTCGAAGGGTGTGAGTTTCATCACGTACCTCGGAGCGAAAATGAGGCAGCAGATACACTGTCCAAGCTGGGGTCATCCCGGCAACCCATTCCGCCAAATGTGGCCTTGGAACACTTGAGAAAACCGTCTATCACACCATCACCCGAATCAGATTCAATTTATATCCCGGCGCTCACCGGACCAGGAGCTACACCTATGGAAATAGAATGGGGAGGCACCTCAGCAAACCCGGGGACTGCTTCAGCAAACCCGAGGACTGCTTCAGCAAACCCAGGGACTATGTAGCTTGATCCGGCAGGAGTTATGTCGGTGGATGCAATGGAAGTGGATGAGGAACCATTTCCCGTCCGACCTATACCGTCTTGGGCCAAGCCAATTTTTGATTTCCTGAAGGAGGGAATCTTGCCGGATGATGAAATAAGTTCAAGGCAAATTCAGAGAAGGGAAAAGGCTTATACCATTATCAACACCGAATTATACAAAAGGAGTGTGATAGCAGTACTTCAACGGTGCGGTGATCCGAAAGAAGGACTCGACATACTCCGAGATATTCACCAAGGGGAATGTGGCCACCATGCCTCCTCAAGGGCTTAGTATCAAAGGCTTTCCAGCATGGATTTTATTGGCCTAGTGCTTTGGAGCAAGCAGAGGACTTGGTGAGAAAATGTAATGGTTGTCAAAGATACGTCGCGAAAACTCACCTGCCAATGTTGGAGCTGAAAATTATCCCAATTACATGGCCATTTGCTGTATGGTGCCTAGATATGGTAGGGCCATTTAAGCCGGCCAAAGGAGGGATGACCCACATGCTGGTCATGGTTGACAAGTTCACCAAATGGATTGAAGTGAAACCAATTCGGAAATGTGACGGGGCAACGACAGTAAGATTCCTCAAGGATATAATCTTAAGGTACGGCTACCCTCATAGGATCATAACTGATAACGGGACAAATTTTGCCGAAGGAGCATTTGCGAGGTTCTGCCAGGAAAAGAAGATCCGGTTAGATGTCGCCTCAGTCGCCCACCCCGCGTCGAATGGGCAAGTAGAAAGATCCAACAGACTGGTATTGTCCGGGATAAAACCCCGGCTCATAGAGCCGCTGCAAAGATCAGCGGGGTGCTGGATAGAAGAACTACTAGCGGTACTGTGGAGTTTAAGAACAACTCTGAATCGATCAACGGGCTATACGCCATTCTTTCTGGTATATGGGGCAGAAGCTGTATTACCAGCCGACATAGAGCATGATTCGCCTAGGGTCACTAAATACACAGAAGCTGAAGTGCGCGAAGCCCGGCAAAATGATGTTGATCTACTGGAAGAAGAGAGAGAACTGGCCTTGTCCAGATCTGCCATATACCAGCAAAATCTCCGACGCTATCATAGCCGGAAAGTAAACCCCCGTGTTTTTCGGGAATGTGATCTGGTGCTAAGGCTAATACAGCGCACCGCTGGCATGCATAAGTTATCCCCCCATGGGAAGGGCCCTTCATTGTGAGCAAAGCTTTGCACAATGATTCCTACTATCTTATTGACACATGGCCCCAGCAAAAGAACAAGGCAGACAGGTCTGGCGAGGAATCCAAAATACCATGGAACATAGCACTGCTGCGTCCTTTCTACACCTGAGAGGTGAATGTATCCGAACTACTCGTATGTCGGTATGTATCTCGGCAATGAGCTTATCAATAAAAACTTTTCCACCCCAAGCAGAGACTCGGGGACTGCTATAGCACTTGTCTTGTTTTCATATTCTTTATGTCGGCTGGGTTAAGTCGCTTACGTCTTAGTTGGATTAGTAATGTGTTAGCACCAAAAACCTAACTCTTCGACTTTGCTGCTATCCAACAAGAATTGGCTTCATAGCAAGCAAGAGAACAAGTTTGGAATGGCAAAGCACATGAAAAACAACTAAGGAAGAAGAACTTAAGCGGGCCGACGTTGGTTTTTTGGCTAACCCTTAGTTTATTTTCTTCATTAAAGCGCCGAATCATTTTGAGCTAATCTCAAGGTTTCAAGTACTGTTAAGACAATTTTTTGAACCTCAGACTCGTAAGTCAAAAAACGAATCAAGGTAGACGCAAGCCGAGTCAAAAATTGGAGGAACAAGAAAATGAAACTCGGGGACTTCGCCCACGATAATCCGGAAATAAAAACTTAGTTCGAAACATAAAATTGTAGCACAAACAAACCAAGGTATTCAAGTACATCTGCGTCTGGCATTCCGGGGATCTGATAAATATGATGAGTGTTTTTCAAGGGGCAGAAGCAACAGGAGAATCATCTGTTGAGGGAGGTACTCTAGAGTGTGCGGGGGGAGCGCTAGCTTTGGCCTCGTCGTCCGGGTCAACTTCGTTGTCCTCCGGGTCTTCAGCTTCGTCGCCTAACTCGGAGTCCTCGCTCTCATTCCCTTCTTCACCTCCAGAGACAATTTCATCATCAGCAGTGTCAAGGAAGCTCGGCCCCTCATTCCAGGCATGGCAGAGGGAGTAATGAATGAGATTGTTCGCACAGGCCTGGCGGCGCGCGATCCACTCTGGATCCTCGCACCACTTAGACCCGGTGCGCATATGCTTGAGAAATGCCAAGTCAATCCCTTCATACCATGAAAGCGTAAACTTCAAAGCAATGTCGGCTCCAGCCTGTGCCGCAAATTTGCGCCACAGGTCCAGTTGCGTCTCACATTCTATGAGTTTGGCTATGAAGTTTGAGGTTCCCTTGGGAATGGTCTCACCGGGCCAGAGGCAGCCGAACATCCGTGTCGCTGCTAGGATAATGTCTGAGCCGAAATTCCTCACTATATCAAGACGAGCGGTGAGACTCTCCAGGAGATCCTCTGTGGCATAAGGAATTGGCTCGGCATCAGGGCCAACAGGAATTCCACACTGCTCACGGGATTCGCGTACAGCGGAGGCGGCGAACGAATCGCTCTCTAGAAATTTGCCTAAGGGTAAGAGGAGCAACAGTGAGCGGATGGACCAAATTCAAATTGTAACAAATCAAGCAAGAGCGGAGAACTTACGCGCAATCTGGAAGAGAAGTCGATGAATCTCGGAATCAGTGTTGGCGTTGTGGACCCAGATTTTTTCGCACTCAGTGATCGCTGACGCAAGTTTGACGTCGGCTTCCTCCAGTAGGCCCTTGTCCTTAGAGATTTGCGTAACAAGACGCTCCTTCTCTTCGGCAAACTCCTGATCGACCTTCTCCAGCGCGGACTGATGAGAGCTCTTGAGCCTCTGGATTTCGGCATTCAGCCGAGTAATCTCCAAGTCCTGCTGCTGGAGCCGAGCTATCTTAGCGTCCTTCTTCTTCAATTCAACTTCATACTTCCCTGATTGTTCCAGGCAGTGGGTCATCAGTTTAGGCATAGGAATAATGTCCTCAAGAGCAACTGCAACATGATCCGGAGGACCCAAAATATGAGTGTCCACCGGATAAAGCATGGAGGGTACGATGATCATGTGAAGGGGATGAAATTACCTTTAATCTTCGCAAGATTCTTCCTCATAATTTTATTCTCAGCCTCAACCTCGGCTGCGTAATCTAGACAAAACATTCATATAAGCTCTAAGAAGTTGAAATGAACAAGGGAGGGAAATGAAAACTAACCCTTCTTCTGGTACTCCTCCAGGAGTTTACCATGACGCCCGCGTATGTCTTTGTAGGAGTCTAGCAGGCACTGGAACTTGGCGGATCGGCGGTTAGTGGTAATCTGAAACAAGAAAAAGACAAAAGTTCAAAGACAGTGGAAATTATTCAAAGGCTACAAGATCCGGGCCAAGTGGAACTTAACCCGGCTCTAGGTGTGTGGATATTCGAAGTCTACAAGATCCGGGCCAAGTGGAACTTAACCCGGCTCTAGGTGTGTGGATATTCGAAGTCTACAAGATCCGGGCCAAGTGGAACTTAACCCGGCTCTAGGTGTATGGATATTCGAAGTCTACAAGATCCGGGCCAAGTGGAACTTAACCCGACTCCAGTTGTGTGGATATTCGAAGTCTACAAAATCTGGACCAAGTGGAACTTAACCCGGCTCTAGGTGTGTGGATATTCGAAGTCTACAAGATCCGAGCCAAGTGGAACTTAACCCGGCTCTAGTTGTGTGGATATTCGAAGTCTACAAGATCCGGGCCAAGTGGAACTTAACCCGGCCCTAGTTGTGTGGATATTCGAAACCTACAAGAACCGGGCCAAGTGGAACTTAACCCGGATCTAAGCGTGTGGATATTTGAAAACTACGTGATCCGAGCCAAGGGAACTAGACCCGGCCCAAAATCTATTGCAAATTAATGACAATATGAACAAAAACTAGGGAGCATCCGACCGAATAACAGGTTATTCCCTCGGAGGCTCGAGGACTGGGATATACCTACAAATGCTAAATTATAAAAGAAACATCAACAGCAGAGAAAAAGGATTACCTCCATCATCCGGCCAGCCAGGGAGATAGCCTGAGTGGCGGAGTTCATTTGCGCGCTGAACTCAGCAGGGCCGAACCTTTTGTGGCATCCCGCTAAAACCACTACTAGAAAATCACGTTGTTTTTGTGCATTGCATTGTCATGTCATCATGCAATTGTTTGACTAAAACTATTTTCAAAAAAGCTTGTTTTGTTTTCTAAATACCCCATCTTTAATTTCAAATCAATACCCCGGGCTTGTCTGGAATATTTTGCTTTGTCTAAAAACGGATTACAAAAGCCTTGTTGAAAATAATTAAAATTTTCAGATTCTTTTTGGGAGGCAGCCCGCCAGGCCCGAAAGCCCAGCCGGCCACCTCCAAAAGCTAAGCCTAAAAATCTAATCCTACCCACCCCCACCAACCACACCCCTCTCCCTACCCTAACCACCCATAGCCACCGCCGCACTCACCTCGCGCGTAGCCGCAACACTTCTCACGCCAGGCCTCACCATCCCGTGCTACATCGCCCCACCACCGACAACCTGTCCCCACCCCCACCTGCTGTTCCCACCAACCGCCCATGTGCCGACAACTCCCATCGACCGCGACCTTCCCGCGTCGTCGCACCCGGGGCCACCTCCTCATCTCGTGTGCCTCTCTCGCACGCAAGCCCACGCCGCACCTGATTGCTCCGCGCCACGACCTCTGCAGGCCTCCACCACCAACCACCATCCGCCGCCCCTTCGATCCCACCAACCGCCGCCGTCCTCGGCCACAAGCCCGCCTCCGGCCAGCGATCCGAGCTCCCTCGCCGTCCTCTCTGCGCGCCATCCTCCCTCGCCGTCGCCCTCCTTTTCTCCAGCGCCTCCGCAACCTCCCACCACCTCGTCCGTCCCCGTCGGCCTCCTCTTCGAACCGCGGCCCCGCCGAGCGCCGCCACCAGGGACGTGCACCGCCTCCACCGCCCCTCCTCTCGTCGAGCCCCTCGGCTTCAGCGGCCCCGCCTTCCCCGCCAGTCCCCGCGCTGGTCTCCTCCTGCTCCGCTCACCTCTGTCACACCGCGTCGCCCGAGCTCCACTGCCGCGGGCGTCCTCTTCTCCTCGCCAGCTCGACTCCCCGCTTCGCCGATCCCCGCCCGGCCGCAGCTGCCCTTCTTCGCCCCGGACCCCGCTGCATCGCCGCCGGTTGCTCCGTGCACTGCCGCCGTCGATGTGCGCCTCCTTTTTCTCCTGCAGGTCGCGTGGTGCCACCTGCCGGTGCATCCTCGCCGAGCTTCCTCTGCATTCTCCGACCGCTGACTGTTAGCCGCCTCCTGGCAAGCCTCTGGCCCCCAAGACGCCATGTGCATTTTCCCTATCGGGCATGTTGCTCATGTTCAGATGGTGTGTCCTGTTGCTCACTTCTCCTGTCGTGTTGTGGTGCTAGTGCGATTTCAAGGTGAGATACATAAGTGGTGTGGTGTGGTGGATGTGACGGTATGGTGGTGATGTATGAAGATGGAGATGCCATCTGAGGAATGCCGAAGCCCCGCTACTCCTCTGTACCCGTGGTTTCGCCAAGATCTTCCCGAAGACCATCGGTCAAGTTCGTCACAGACAGCAGACGGACGACAAGACTCCAACCGGTGATCGGAGGTGATGGTGCCGGAACGACAAGATCTACTTCACGGACGCCGAGCGTCAAGATCGCCTGCACAGAAAAACCGCAAGACCTCCTTCCCGGGATTCGAAGACCGAACCCTGGCACGCCAAGTTCTTCGACCCGAAGGCCACAGATGCGACAAGACCTCCTTCTCGGAACCACCAAGTACTTCCCCTCGGACGCCAAGGCCCGAACCCAAAGACCGCCAAGGTCGCCAACACAGAACGCCAAGTTCCTCATCCCGGACGCCATGACCATCTACACGGATTCGAAGACCCCAGTACCCGATCCACTCAAGTTTGCCATCGACGACAAGATCGACCGCTTGGAACCCAAGTTCTCTGTCACGACACGCCAAGCTCTCCATCTTGTATCTGAACCTCGCCGGCCCCCGTCGAACCCTGTCGAACCTTGAACCCCCGGAACCCAAGATCTGCCGAACCCAGATGTGTGACCCCTTTCCGAGCCTCTATTTTATAAATGCTATATATAAAATATTGCATATAAATTGATCCTGCTTGCATACATGTCATCTGGTGGGTTGGGTTAAGTAGTCGGATCACCTAAATTAAATATGGAGTGTTTATGCGGGATATCTTTATCTTATTCCGGACTCCATTTAAATTGCGTAGCGAACCGATGACCTATTTCGCCTTGTTAATACAACATTTGAATTGCGGGGTGGTTAAATAACTCGAACCGTTTAATTAATTGTCGGTACCCCGGTTCCGCTTAATACTGCCTAATTGCACCGCATCTGCATCATATCATAATCATGCCGGATCTTCTACCGTAGTATTGAATCTTGCACCCGGTGTTTCTTTTAGTGTTTGCTTCTTCGCGGATTAGGCCAATGAGTTGATGCGAGTATCGACAAGTTCTCCGGATATGAATCTCCGGCAGTGTTTTCCCAGGCGAGCATCTCTTCCCCTTCTACCTATTTTGCATTTATAGTCTTTATTTCCTCCTCTTGATCTATTGCTATCCGTGTCGCGATGCTTTAGTGTTCAGTACCAGTTATATCCCGTGCAGCCTCTATATTGCCTTGGACTCCTCCTATTACCTGTGTTTGGTAGATAGCTGGCCTTGCGAGTCGTAGTTGCTTGCTCAGGTGCGATCTCGTGTTGTCAAGTACCACAGTTATTGGAATGCTGGTAGATGTTTATGGTGGAGATGATCATGACTTTAAATACAACTATTAAAATGCTAGATATAACTAATGCAGAGGCATCGGTGGCCAATAGATGTTATTTGGTTCTTCCACGCTCACTTGTGTCCCGTAGGACCCCGAGTACTTGATACCTGTTCCTTGATTTTTCGCACTATCCACATCCGAGAGGCCGTGGACCCCCCTGAGCCAGAGCTTAATTCATTTATATTTCTTGGGGCCACAAACTAGTTTAGGGTTTTATTACTATCCTGTACTTATGCCATGTTACTGCTTTATTTACGATTGTGCGTGGAGCACCTGTACTGTTTAGGATCGTGACACGTTTTCGCTGTATCGACAAGCCCAGTCACACTTTCGGGTTCCCAGTCGTTTACAGCCGTCCACACAAATCCTGGGTCCGTTCCGGAGCCGGCCAACTTCGTTGCGGGTAGCTTAGTGGGGTGGCCCCCTGAAATATTTCTGAATCCTGTGATCGCTTTGTCATGAATGCCTCGTTGGGTTTTGAGTTGGTTTTTCCGAGGTTGATCGAGTGTGTGTTGCTATTTGTGCACCCCTGCAGGGTAAAACTTTCTGAAAGCCGTGTCCGCGGTTATGGACGACTTGGAGCACAGTATCTCGATCATAGACAAGCATAACTAAAGTAGTGTTATAAATTTGACTTAATATGTGACTAGTAATCAGCTTCACTACAATGGAATGGATAATAAAAATGCCAACAACTGGTGCATCTGTGGTGATCTGTGTCATACTATACCTGCCTAGTAAGTATTGCTACTCCAATGGAATGTGATAAAAGTGCCAACAAATGCTGGGTTTTGGGATTCCTCAGGACAATTATATCTGTCTAGTAAATGTTCCAACTATAACGGAGTGATGATTAAAACTTACCACTACTAATGCTTCAGGATGACTCATGCTATCTATATCTGATTAGTAATTGCTGCAACTATAACGGAATGAGTAAAATTGCCAACTGTGTGAGTTCCTTGGTCTGACTTCCTCGTTTGGTCTCGAGGGGGGGATACCAGGATGGGTTTGTTTGGTGTTAGCTTCAGGTTGGATCTGAATAGGTCTTTCTTATCCCTCTCTGATAACCGCCAGTTGTATCGAGTCTCTATAGGTTGTTTAGTGCCGCTGCGCTACCGCTTCAGCCCACCATACCTATGTAGGCGAGAGCCGCCGAATTCTGGCCTCGCCGTGTACTGGCCTCAATACTGACGCTCCTCTTTTTCCTTTGCCCTTTGTCGGCACCCCTTTTGTTTAGCAGGTTTGAGATCGACATCGTTAGCAGGGTTACCCTTCCGGCTTGGCCTGGGCAGGGTTATGGATGCCATTGGTTATTCTCCAGGGCTCTTAGCCCCATTTGCATCTTGTCTATAGTCGGACGCTCTATCGTTTTCAAGGTGATTTGGATCTTTGTATTGTATATCTGTATTCTTGACTCATGGAGTCGTTGTTGTATATATATATATCTGTTCTGTGGGTTCAGTCGTGGACTAATGTGTAATGGTATTACTTCGTTTTCCACCCGCACGAAAGTGCTTGGTGGGCGTCCTTGAATCGTTTCTATGCGGGTTTGGCGGAAAGGGCTAAAACTTGCATAGAGCCGATTCGAGGGTGTTACACCTTTCTGGAAGGTCGCCCTGAGGGTCGATGATGTCGGCGTTGTTCCAGTTCTTCATATACTCAAGGAGATGTGGACTGTAACTCTCGCCACTCGCAGAATGGCTCGGCACTAGGCCCTTCACATGGGCCTCGCGCCTGGCAGATTGAGCCGCAGCGGGGCTGGTGTGCAAACCCAGCTGCTTGCTGCCCTCTGATCCAAAAGCTGGCCCGGACGAAGCTGACCCGGAAGTCTTCGTAGCTTTGCCAGATGAGGGCTGAGGAGCGAGTTGAAAGAAATCATTGATTGAAGGGGCAGACCCGGTGGGGGCCGAAGGAGCTTTCCCCTTAGGAGGCTTGGAGGCCCTTGCTGTGGTTGTTCTTGCTGCTGGTGGTGGTGCTGTTGCTACTGGTGCTGCTATTGCTACTGGTGCTGCTGTTGCTGCTACTGGTGCTGGTGCTGTGGCAGCTGCTACTGGTGTTGCTGGTGCTGTTGCTGGTACTGGGGATACTGGGGGCAGCGCCGATGAAGCTGACGCCTCAACGTTGGGCACAGAGGCCGAGGAGCTGGGAAGATCCGTAATTGCCGTATCCAAATCCGGCCCGCTACTCCCCACGTCGACGTTGCCCTCCTCTTGACAAGGTGGACTCTGGTCAGGCGCGGCCGCAGAACCCTCATGAATAGGGCTAAGCGGGCGTTGGTCATCATTGCGGGGGGGAGGGGGGGAGAGGGATCGCTCTGGAGTGGGGAGGCTATGCCGGAACCGCTCTGGGAGACATCCATAGGAGCTCTGAAGAAAGGAAGGACAACAAGTAAAAAAGAAAGCACCAGCCAGAGACTAAGGCAAGCAATGGAAGAATTCGAGATAGAAATGCTAAAAGGACTTACTCGTCAACGATAGGAGGAGCCCGAGGCTTGGGTGCCTTCCGGACTGTGCTCTTGGTGGCAGGCTTGGCCGAGGGTTTAACCTCGGACTTCTTTTGCCTCTTCTTGGGCGGCGGCGCCTCCGAAGTTGCGGCCGGGGTAGCTGTGCGCTTCTGGGAAGGGGCCGGGGCCGGGCCACCGGTCGCAAGCGGGGGAACCTCATGGACCTGAGTGTCCGGGTTAGCTGAACATTCGAACATAAGCCAGACGCAAATAAGAAATAAGAACCGGATCAAGTACCTCCAGGACCTCAATATTCGAATCATCATCGTCTGGCCAATCCCTTAGAGAAGAGGCCTTACCAGCACTGCACTTGACGACGTCCGGGGCGGGAAAGAAGGCCTCCGGGTCAGTCTCAACCTCGTCTCCCTCAGGGCGGTCCTCCAACCAGTTGCTGGCCAGAACCTCGCCATCCTCCAGCGTTTGCTAGAGAAATCTCTGAAAGAGTAATAGCCAAGTTACAAAGGGAAATCAACATACAAACAAAATCCGGATGACAAGAGAAGATTAACTTACCCTTGGAGGAGGGCTGGCGCGAGTGAAGGGCTCAAGTCCCCACTCCCAGGCCTCGGAGAACTCCTTCTCCATGTTGAAGACGGCCTTAACCCAGCGGTAAACCGCCGAGTTATCCAGCTCGAAGGAGGAGATCCGGTGAGGATCAAGAGGACCGCTAAGGTAGCAGATCTTGTGGGCTCGCTTCTGAAGGGGGGAGACCCGCCTGCGGAGGAAAGTGATCATGATATCCTCCCCCCGGAGATGCTCCTTAAGCAGCTCCATGATCCGGCGAGCCACTTGATTCGCCAGGGCTGTAGCGCGCTTGGGAATGCTTTCCCATTGTGAAGTATCTGGAGGACCGAGTCTGAAGGGGAGCAACCGGATCTGATCCTCCTTGGTGGTGTTCCAGATATAGAAGAAGGTCCGGGCCTAGCCCTTGCAAGATTCGAGCCCCGTGACCCGGGGGAAGACGAATTGTTTCCGGGGCGAGATGGAGGCGACGCCACACTGGGTCAGGTGCTTGTCCTCAGGGGCACGCTCCTTGTCCGGAACCACATTTCTCCATAGACCAAAGAACTTGATCTACAGTTCTTTGGTTGGCCAGAGGCCGATGTAACCCTCAATGCCGGAGGCAAAAGAGGACAGAGAGGTGGTAGCATTCGCGGGAAGATGATGCGGTTGCAATTTGTAAGTGGAGATGAAGTCGAAGAATAAATCAGAGGTGGGAAGGCCGAAGCCACGTTGGAAATGTGACAAGAAAACAACGTACTCCCCAGATTTGGGGGTGGGAGTAATCTCACCGGAGGGGAGGCGGCAGACGACACCGGCGGGGATGTGACGGGAGGCGTAGAGCCAAGCCAGGTCCTCCTCGTGGGCGATGGATCCATCCCAGCATCCGCGCTCGCGGCCCTCCGCCCCTTCCTCCTGCTGCACCACCATTGCAGCTTCTGCTTTAGTCATGGTGGGATTGAAGCTCTCGAAGGGATGATCTGAGTAATGGTAGCCCGAAGAGGGGAAACGGGAAGCGCAAGGCCCCGTGGTGAAGATTGGAACTGGAGGCGGCGGTGCTGGCGAGAAATACCGCCGGAGCACGGTCACGGTGGCGCTCGTGGAGAAGAAAACCAGCGGCGGCGAAGTCGCAGTGAAGAAGAGAGAGCAGGGGGTGCGACGCGAATGGGGGAACTTCCCCTGGGAGAGCACCGCACCCTCTACTTAACCGTGCCACGCGCGTCGTGGGATCCTTTGCGGGTGGCGTGCAGCGCGCAGCAAGCGTGTATGCGTCCCAAGCAACCAATCAGAGCAAGGCCACAAGAGGGGCCACATGAGCAAATGATCCCATGACGGGACATGGCGTTACAGTTAACGAGGTGCTACAGTGATGTGACGTTTACAATAGTTATGCCTGACGCAGCGAAAGGAACCGACGCGGTAAATGCGCAGGGCCCTTAAAATGAGGCAAATGATGATTACCCTCCACGTAGGATATGGAGGAGCGTATAAGAGAAGGAAAAGAAACCCGGATAAGCAGGCAAAATACCTAGCCAATGAGGAATAACCCGGAAAGAGCGAAAGGATCGCAGGAAAAGAGACTCCGGGCTACGAGATAACTTGGCCCTAGGAATAAAAGATTCGGATATGGGAACCTGCTGTGGCCTTAACAACTGAAAAGTTGCTAAGACCGCACCAGCTTCGGGGACTAATGTTGGGGGATACCCCCGGGTAGGGCAACACCGGGGTATAAGGGCCGAGTTAGCCGGGGTACGACGCGGTCAAAGCAAAATGCTGACCGGGTCACCTCAAGGCAGGCCGAATCACGGTTTGGCCCGGCCCATGGGGCATCTCCTTGACAATGGTCCGGCCGGCATAAGATCTATGCCGGCCGTGCCTATCTGTTTTGCAGGTAATTGGGTAGGCCGGATTAGCTATATGCTAGCCAAATTACCTTGGCTTCGGAGAGAAGGAATTCCCCGCTGGTCAAAAGGTGGCTTTATTAGCTGAAGCATGTGCAAAGTAAAGTAAAGGAGAGAACCAGCGGGTCAGCAGTGACGCAGGCAAAGCCGAATTACGTAGCCTGTGACACCAAAAGACGAGGATGATGTTGCGGGTTACGTCCAAAGCCCGGACGAGCCGTTAAATAAGAATAAAGAAGCATCCATTTTAGGAAAGGAGCATATTCATAGAATATGCTGCCACCTAAGCCCTAGAATTGTAACCCAGGCTCCCCTATATAAGGAGCACCAGGGCCTCCATAGAGAGGGGACGGCATTTAGAGGAATCACTCTCTGTCTAAGGTAGAACTCAAGGGCTAGTTAGTGAGGGGTAAGAGACATCGTCTCCTTCTTGCTAAGAGCTTCAAGAACACTAGTAAACACCATTGATAGAGAGAATACAAGAACTTCTGTGCGTGAAATCACCACGTTCTTCCTCCCTGGATTCGCCAACACACATTGGCCCTATCTTTAGCCTATCCATGACATCTGCCGTCCTACCACCACGACATAGTTGGGTCTAGGGGGGCCATGGCCCTCCTTGCTCGAATCGTTTGAACTATTATAATGTAGTATTTAGCAACTTTTACTATAATATTATATCCCGCAAGTACTTGGCAACAACAAAATATTTAGTGGTATTTTCTGTTTTGAAGATTGGACATAGTTGTATTGGTATACATGCATTTCCTTATTTTACGGTTCACGGTCCAAGCCAGATCAAGCAGATTAATATTTGAAGGTTTAAAATGAACTTTTCCGTAGAATGAAAATAGTTATATAGTTAATACCTTGCTCACTTGCTCTCCAACAAAACAGCTGTGCATCCTCTTCACTGCCAATTCTGTGCCTCTCCATCTTCCAAGGTACACTGTATCGAAGGTTCCGGATCCGAGCTCCCAAAGCTCCTCGGGATCACAGTTTTTTATTACATACTGATATTATAGAAACCAAACGTGATTCATTTTCCCATTAGGATGAAACAAATTAATTTTCTTTTGAAAAGAACCTGAGGTCCATCTGGGTAACGATCTCCTTCGATTGTTTTACATTGCTCATCCTCCTTCACTTCCTAAACACAACAGAGTATATTTTAAAGAAAAATGCCGTAGAAGAAAGAGTGGAGTAGAAAAATCTAACATCAGACTCGCAATATACAACCAAAGATCAAGGGTCTTGTAGACGAAATGCAGCCATTGTTTATAAAAAATAGATTAGTTGTGGAAAATATTGCCACTGCAATTGAAATTGTTAGTGTGCAAAGTCCGAAGAAGCCGATGATGGTTCTCAAACAAGTTTTTCAACAGAGAAAGATGTCGGTTGTGCAAGAAAAATCCAATAATCTTCTACACAGTGGCGAAGCTATGTTGAAGGCAGGGGGCCATGGCCCTCCTCCCCCAGGTTTTAGACAAATCCTAAAGATTTTTTTCTGCGGCACTGCTATACGTACGTTAAATTTTGTACGATTCCTGTACGATCTGGTAGCGATCTTGCCTTGGCACGGCGGGGCAACAACCGGTTGGGCTTGGTTTGGGACTTTGGGTGGTAAGAGGATCGGCCCTGCTCTCATGTTGGTAGGCCCCACCTCTTAATAAAAAATCAAAATCATAATACTGGGTTCTAGAAAATTTCAAAAACAAATCAAGATGCCTTCAGCACATACATAGAAACTATTAATTGAAAATAAATGTATGTTTTACGCTACACTAAACAAGGATATTGTGGGTCTGGGTATCACGTTTTCAAATCTCTAAAAAATATCATATTTTGTTTCTGTCGTGTAGCCTATAATAAAAAGTGTAGCCTATAATAAAAAGAATTTCGCATTGACGATTTTACACTCTTGTAGGATATATCATTAAAAAAGTTTAGAATTGTTTAAAAAGCTTTTAAATATGATCTAGCACTGCAAAATTGAGCCCTGCGTGACCCAGGGAGCAAAAAAGTTCTACCAGACTTCGGAATCAGCCGTACATCAACGGATCAACAAGCTGGCCCGATGGAGATCAAAACAGGGGAACACGTGACCAGCATGAGTGACGCCGAGGGATCCAGATCGCTAGAGGCGAAAGGCGAGCGACGTGTCATCAATCGCTTGATTCGTCCGCGAGAGGAACGAAGGAGCTCAAACATGGGGGACGGGGACCGAACAGGGGGCGCGTGACCAGGGTGAGCGGGCTGAGGGATCCAAATCACGAGTGGTGCGTCGTCAACCACTTGCTCCGCCGACGAGAGGAACGACGGAGCTCGCCCGGGACAGAGGATTTATTAGCAGTTTCCTGGGAATGCTACCAGGACGAAATTCGTCCATCCGAAGCTAAAAGTCGCCAAAAAGTGGTCTCGGTGGGAAACTAGTGGAGATGATGTGACTTATGGACAGATTTTAAGGTCGAGTTGTATTACAGGCTGGGTTTTTGGGCTGTACTCACGGGCAAGGGGATTTATTAGCACGCAAGTAGCACAATTGTCCAAGACCCGTTTCAAAAAGGTAACTAGCACAAGGTGGAGGAGTGTCGTATGGAAATCGGACGGGAAATATCGTGTGTGAGGCAGTTTCGTTCTGCAAGGCATAGAATAGGAAAATTACTGCCTTTTGCCCCTCTCCCTAGAAAATAAAAATTTATGTTCGCTCCCCCCAACGTTCCTTGGCAAGCTCCGCCACTTCTACACATTCTATATTTTTGAATAAATATACGGTGAAAAAAGAGTGCACAACCCGCTCCTGTGTACCCCTCAACGATCCAAGGGTTGGAGCCTGACAGCCGTTCATCATACTGCGCGAGGTGGATCGGAGCACTTGTCCTCATGTAGCGTTCCATTTTACAGTCATGCGTAAACATGCTTCAATTTAACCATAGAATTTGTATACCACCATATATATGGTTCAAGCTCCGTCATACCATCCATAGCCGTTGTTGTAGGTCAAAATCATATTGTTCAAGTTCTCTTTTACCTTCTATAGCAACTATGGTAGGTCTTTTTCGAGAACCACTGGTAGGACCGAAAGCAAGTACAAGTATCATTTCTATGGTAAATTTATTTGTTGCAATATTCATGCCGTCTTTTTTTATAGAGGATAATCATCAAACAAAAAGTCCACTACATAATGAAGTACTACTACTTCTATATACTCCCTCCGTCTCAAAATAGATATCGAAAATTTGTCTAAATTTGGATGCATTTAGACTATTCAGTACTAGATATATTTAAATTTAGAAAAAGTTGATGCATCTATTTTGAGACGGAGGGAGTATTAACTTTGTCTGACCTACCTTCATTTTGGCACGTCTTATTCGTACATCCGCTGAGCATCAGAGTGTGAACAGATACAAGTATGTACAAAACATATTAATTTCCATAATATGAAATGCATATGCATGAAAGTATTTTTCACGATAATTTTAAAAATATTGGTTTGACGTCGTAGAATTTTTTTAAAACATTGTTTATGTTGGAGATGTTGACACATTTTTTTCTATATACTTGGTGTTACGCTTTAAACAGGGCTGCACACTCGCAGTACAGATCCGGCTAGTCGGATAGTGGAGTCGACAATACGTTGATCGAATAACGTATAAAGTCTTTACTCGGGTACCCGAAAGAGTAAGGTGATGCACCTCAATGTGTTTCCAGGAGGTCGATACACTACATAGTGAGCTGACGCTTTTTAGAACAGAAGCCCTAGTTTCTCGGAAGGGATCCTGTGAGATTCCAGTGGCTATTAGCTGAGTTAGTCAACCTAATCGTCCTAACTTGGTTGTCGATCCTTCAAAACACGGAGTCACTGAAGAAACGGAAGCAGGGACAAGGATTGAGAAGGTAAAAGTATGTGGAAAATAAATCGTATTGAAGTTGTTGATTGTGTGCTTAGTTCAATCGGTCGGCACCCCTCACAACTAATATGGGGTTGCTGGTCTTTCCGTACAAGTCCAGAAGACTATTACACGAGTATAATGTGGTTTACTTAGTAGGAAAGTAAATCTAAACTAGCCAACTATTTGGCTTCGTACTGGACTCAGGCTCCAAGCAGGGTTGTCTTTCCTTCTGTGTTGACATAGTTTCCAAGATCTTTGAGCTTATTTCTGGCCAAGTCATGGTCTCCTTGGACATAATAAGTCGGCTCACATCATCAGTTTCTGGAATATTCTGCTTAGTAGGCCTACCAATGCTAGAATTTTCTAATATTTGGGTCGGCTTCTTGATAGTCCTCCGCATCTTCTTCATGAACCGACTACCTTCGGCCTTTAGTTGCCTGGTATTGGGCTAGAATATAGAAATCGGCAAAATACGTCCATCTGGGACTCACATCTCCCGGCTCAAACCACTGTATTTTTTATCGGCCCAAAACGGGCACTAACAGATGCCTCCTATTTCATGGTAAATCTTGCGTATCAGAAAATACTCTGTATAATCCGCTAAAGGTGATGTTATAATCATCGGCTATATACTTTTGTTCTGAGGGGCAATACACTTTTATTGACCGTTTTACAGTGAGTTAGGCAGACACCGCACGCTTCGGTGGAATGTTTTCAAGTATCATACATTAAGTTCTCGAGGAAGCAAATCTCCCTCCATCGTTTCCACCAAATATGAGTTGCGAAGCACCAGTCTCGCGACTCGGTAAGGGCCATCCCAGCTCAGCGACCATTTTTCGTAGCAAATCTAAGAGTCGACTGGTAGTATGACTTTTCAGACTAAGTCACCGATTTGTAAGTCCTTTAGCCAAACTCTTATGTTGTAGACACCGGACACCTGTAACTTCTGTCTCTAGATACCTCTAAGAGAATCTACTCGTTTGTCGGCCACCTCATCAATGTTGTCCATCATCAGATTGTAATAATCCTTGGCCGACAATCCAGTTTGCTTGGCAAACCTCTAAGCAGCCAGATTACCTTCCACTGGTAAAATGACTTGTTGTCCATAGGTTATCTCGAAGGGAGTTACTTTAGTAGCACCGTGCTTTGAGATCCTATGATCCCACAATGCTTCTGCCATCACTTAGGATAGTCCTCGATTTTGTTTTTGATCAAGATTTTATTAGTAGATTCGGACTGTCCATTGGCTTGAGCATAGTAGGGAGATGAATTGAGCATCTTAATTTTCACTGACTCAGCAAACTACTTCACCTCTTTTTCCATGAAGGATGTTTTCCTTGATTTGGTATGTCGAATATGTGAACAATTTTCTCAGTGATAAATTGAATTACCTCCATGTGGGTCATATTCTTGAGGGTTATTGCTTGAATATGTGAATAATTTGCTCAGTGATAAATTGAATTACCTCCATGTGGGTCATATTCTTGAGGGGTATTGCTTCAGACCACTTGGTGAAATAGTCGGTAGCAACTAGCACAAACCGATGCCATTTTGATGAATCATACCGACAAAATCTAGTGCCCATACACCAGCTATATATCGTTGACCTTCTAACAAGCCTCACACCATTTATAGTACCTGAAGCAATCCTAAATCATAGTTGTCCAATAGAACACGGCTCTTTTTGGCATCCACTTCATCTTGTGGGCCGACTGATGTGTCCCGCATAATTCGTCATGAACTTCTCCCGACGACTTTGGCTTGATCTTCATCCAAGCACTTCAGAAAAAGATCATCGGTTGTTCGGAGATATAGATCATTGACTAAACAATACTTAAAAGCTAGTTGCCGAACAACTCTCTCGGTCTTCTAGTTTGGATCTCGCAAGTAACAAATAATTGGTTTTCTCCAATCAACTCTGCGATCATCTCCAGCGTTCTTGTCGGACGATTTATCAAAACAATCGACTTCAATCGAGCTGGCCGTACATAAGTCGATAGTAAGATACATCAGTTATTCTGCAACATAGAACATCCATCTGCTAATATGATAACCTGATGCCTGATGTTCTAACTCATTGGCCAACCAGTTGTCATGCCTAGACACATGTGAGATGGTAAAATAATTCGAAGAAGAAACTATGTCTAGACACTTATCAAGGTATGATTTGAGAGGTCCTTCATTACACTGGAAGAACTCAACAACTTGCTGTACCACTAGCAATGAATCACCGAGCGCCTCGATACAGCAAACCCCTGCACCAACCAAAAATTCTAACCCGAATAATAGAGCTTTATATTTGGCTTGATTATTAGTGCAATCATACTCCAATCCGCATGATGCCTCATATATATAACCCCTAGAGGTGATAGTCAAACAATTATGACACCCTCACTGTTGCAACCGTTAAAGTATAACCTCCATGATATCACTGACATAAACTGTAAATCGGCACTCTTGTCAACCCGATGCTCTACTATAAAGTCGTCTACAATCTGTCCTTTCATAGACCTGAGAGGTTCATAAATCAAATCATACTCGATCCGACTAGAGGTCCACTTTCCGATTCTTCCACTTAGGATCGGCTTTTGAATCATGTGTTTGATAACATCAGCTTGGCAAGCTAATACGCATTCGTTGGAGAGTGGATAATGACGTAACTTGGTGCATGTATTGTAGAGTGACACACATATTTGCTTGATGAAATTGTATCATGTTTTGGCTTCTAGTAACTTTCGGGTGAAGTTAAGTGATAATGTGTTCCTTACTTGTTTAAGAGCGGCACCAACAACCCCTCATATGGTAGCTATGTACAGCCGGAAAGGTTTCCCTCTTTCTAGCGCCCTCAAAACTAGAGGTGTGGATAAGCAGGTTTTATATTTTCAAATGATTCTTGCTGCTTTGCCCATAGAAGAAGTCCTCCTTTTTCTTGATCTGAAGAATGTCGGTAAAAGAATCTACCTTTCCAGACAAATTCAGATGAACCGCCGAAGGTAATTCACTTTGTCGAGAAACTGTTGCATCTCCTTTTTGCAAGTCGACGCTTGCACATCCCGGATTGAAGTGATCTTCTTTGGGTCAATCTCTATGCATTGCTGGTGTATGATGAACCCCCAAAACTTGTCGGCTAATACACCGAATGCACATTTCAACGGATTCATCTTGATTCCATACTTTCTCACACTCAAAATCTAGTCGTAAGTCATCTAGATGATTTGCATGAGAACCCTACTTAACAACAACACTGTCTATGTAGACCATGAAAGATCAAGTTTGTATATCTCTGATAAGTCGCCCTGGAATTTTTCAAACTGAACGTCATCACTGTCCACTCAAACAAACCAAAAAATGGACATCGGAATGTCGTCTTTACTGAATCTTCTTCAACTATGAATATTTGGTTGTACCTGACATTCTTGTCCAAGAAACTGATGATTTGATGACCGAATGCATTGTTAATAAGCATATCAGCTATGGCATAGGATATTCATCTTTGGATGTAGCTCGATTAAGATCTCTAAAGTCAATGCAAACTCGGATCTTGTCAGACCCTTTTTTGTTAACCGACATGATGTTTGAAATTCAATCGCATATCTACATGTCTAGACAAAATTGGCTTTCAGTAACCATCCTATATCTTCCTTGTTATGATCGTACATGATTGGATTGAACTTCCTCGGAGTTTTCTTATAAGGTCGAAAGTATGCTTTGATTGGAAATCGGTGCTCCACCTTTCAGTAACCATCCTATCTCTTCCTCGTTATGATCGTACATGATTGGATTGAACTTCCTCGGAGTTTTCTTATAAGGTCGAAAGTATGCTTTGATTGGAAGTCGGTGCTCCACCGGTTCCCTACTAAGACGAGACATCTCATGATACTCCCAGGAAAAACAATCAATGTATTCTCGAATAAGACCGATTAACTCAAACTTGTAATCAGCCTCAAAATTGTGTTTACATAAGTCGGCCTGGGCACTATTCCATCTCCAGTGTCTAATTTTTCCAATGGATCAACCAACTTAAAGCCTTTCCCCAAATTATCCGGCCTCCCTCTTGGCCGGATTATCCGGCCCTGCAAGTCTAGAATTACAGCAACCATCTAAAGTTATTGTTGATCAAGACCAAGGACAAGATTCTCATTCCACTGCTAATGTTGAACCAGTTGTTGACCAGGGTCATGTTGTTGGTCAAGACGAGGACCAAAATGTTGAAGAGATTCCTCCAATGAACAATGAGGAGATCAAAACTCGTCGCAAAGCAAGAGCTGGAAGAAATCTTGAACTCATAGGTCACACACTTGACAAAATGGTTGACGATATAAGAAGAAGGGTGTCCACAATAAGAGAGTTGGAAAGCTTTAGTGATCATCAAGCTAATATCTCTATGGTGGAACCTAAAAAGGTGTTCGAAGCGCTTGAAGATCCGGATTAGCTATTGGCCATGCATGAAGAACTTAATAACTTCGATCACAACAAGGTTTGGAAGTTAGTAGAGAAGTCCAAAGAGTGCTGCAATGTTATCAGCACATAGTGGTATTCAAGAACAAGCAAGACGAGAATGGAATTGTTGTAAGAAACAAGGCAAGATTGGTGGCTCAATGTTTCTCTCTAGTGGAAGGCACTGACTTCGATGAAACTTATGCTCCAGTGGCTCGACTTGAGTCTATCTGTATCCTTCTTGCATATGATGTGCATCACAATTTTAAATTACAAAAAATGGATGTAAAAAGTGTCTTTCTTAATGGTCCATTGCATGAATTGGTTTATGTGAGGAAACCCCCGGGCTTTGAGGACCCCAACTTTCCTACCATGTCTACAAACTTGATAAGGCACTCTATGGCCTTAAACAAGCCCACATGCATGGTATGAACACCTTAAAGAGTTGTCATTAGACAATGTTTTGAAGTTTGGAAGATTGACCCCACTCTTTTTACTAAGAAGGTTAAGGGGGAGCTTTTTGTTTGCCAATAATATGTAGATGACATTATTTTTGGCTCTACTAACAAAGCTTTTAACAATGAATTTTCAAAGCTTATGACTGTCAGGATTGAGATGTCGATGATGGGATAAATGAGTTTTTTTCTTGGTTTCAAGATCGAGCAATTGAGAGAATGAACTTTCATCAATCAATGAAAGTACATTCAAGACATGCTCAAGAGGTTCAAGATGAAGGATATAAATGGCATTGCTACACCAATGCAAACTAAATGCCATCTTGAATTAAATCCCAATGGTAAAGACGTGGATCAAAATGTATACCGGTCCATGATTGGTTCTTTTCTTTACCTTTGTGCATCTAGACCTGATATTATGATGAGTGTAGGAGTATGTGTAAGATATCAAGCAACTCCTAAAGAAAGCCACTTGGTGGCAATCAAGAGAATCTTCCGATATTTATTTCATACCCCAAACTATGGATTTTGGTATCCCAAAATCTCAAATTTATATCTACGTGGGTGGTAAAAGGATTCAGATTAGGCTAGTGATAAGGATGATAGAAAATCAACATCCAGTGCATGTCAATTTTTGGGAAGATCTTTGGTATGTTGGTCTTCTAAGAAGCAAAATTGTGTATCTCTCTCCACCACCGAAGCTGAATATGTGGCTATTCCAAGTGCATGCACTCAATTGTTATGGATGAGGAAAAATTTAAAGAAATAGAGTGTCAATTGTGACAAAGTTCCTCTTTTATGTGACAATGAAAGTGCCATCAAAACTGCCTACAATCCGGTGCAACATACAAGAACGGAGCACATTGAGATTTGTAATTATTTCACTAGAGATCATGTTGCTCGTGGATACACTGAGTTATTGTATGTGAGCACGAAGGTTCAACTCGCGGATATATTCACGGAGCCTCTTGATGAAGCAAGATTTTACTATTTGAGGAATGAGCTAAATATCATAGATTCAAGGAGCTTGACTCGATCATTTTTCATACTCACCTACATCTTAGCCTTTATTTGATTTAGATGCAGACATGGCCATAGGGGGAGTGTGGTCCTAATTGTTGGGTTAACCCTTCCCCAATAATACCAAAAGTAAGAAAAATCTTAATGTCATTTTGTGATATGTGAGCTTAATTGATGAGTATTGGTCATGAACCTAATATATATCTTTGTGGTGTCATACCATACACTCCTACATGGTGGCCTTGGCCAACACCCTCTTATTTGTGAAGAGTTGATTGTGGATCTTATTGGTTTTTGGCGTTTCGATGCCAAAGGGGGAGAAGAAGTGATTTTTGGATTTGCAATTGCATCCCTTTGATTGTGTCCTTTTGTGTCTTATCAGGGGTCTTTGTTTGAGTATGTTTCCATGACACTTTTGGATTTATCTATGGATTTATCTATGGAATTCTCGATGTGGAATTATTATGGAATTAATTATCTATGGAATTCTCGGATATATCTTCTTTGAGGCATATGGAATTCTCTATCTATAGTTGAGACTACTTTATGGTTGGTAGGATGGTATGATCTCTATCTCAAGTCTTAACTATTACTTGATTATGTCTCTTGGTTATTGCAACTTGCTCCTAGTATCCAATTCATAAAGGGATGTTGAACCTATATGTGTGCATTTGTATTCCAATGCAAATTACTTATATGCACACATTTAGGGAGAGTCTCTTTATCTTTTGGAACGGTTGCTGGTTAATCTAGTGCTCCATTGCAAATCCTAGTATTGTCATCTAACACCAAAAAGGGGGAGATTGAGAGAGTATTTCATGATCCCTAAGGTTTTTTGTGTTACATAACAATGCCAAGGGTATTTTAGTTGTGTGTTGAGGGCTACAGATACAAAGGGTTTATCTTATGTCAACATCATCCATCCAAAAGATTGGAAAGAGCCCTTGCCTAAATGCAACAGAAATAATCTTGCCAGGCCATATTATCTGCCCCTGGCTAGGGCCGGATAACCCCCCTGACCTCCATTGTGGACCCCCTTGATCTTGCTTCCTCTCCCTTCCCTCCTATGATTCTTGCATATTTTTGAGGGATTTGGAAGAGGATATCTAGATCTATAATCCCTACCACTCAATTCTTCCTTTAAGTGAGGGGAATCCATTGGATCTAGGTCTTGGAGTCATTGGTTGATTTCCTCCATTGTTCTTCCTCTCTAATTCCTCCCTAGCACTTGTTGCTTTGGTGGAATTTGAGAGTGAAGGATTTGAGCATCTTTGGTGTTCTTGCTTTGCATGCTTGCATAAGTTTTAAGCTCTCCATTATGATTTTTTCGAGTGAAAGACCGTGAGCTTGTTACTCTTGGAGGGTGACCTCCTAGTTGGCTTGGCAATTGGTGTCGTGGTGTCCTCTTCGTGAAAGATTGTGAAGAGACCCGATCTTATCCTTCACGGAGCTTGTGAAGTGGTTGTGGAGCTTGCCATCTTTGGAGTAGAGGAAAAGCTAGCCAGAAGGAAAGAGCCTATTCCTTTGTGGGATAGACTCGGAGAAGACGGTGAGCCTTCGTGGAATCCCACACCTCTTCAACGTGGCATACCTTATTTGTAAGGGAACACAGGAATACATCTTCGTCTTTGTGTGCCTCGGTTATCTCTATACCCGATCTTACTTTCCTTGTGATAGCCATCGAGCTTGAAGTACTCATATCTTGTATTTTCTTGCTTAGCTTAACTTGTTGTTGGTGTACTTAGTTGATCCTAGTGTATTTAGGTTTTGTGCTTGTAAAATAAATATTAGTTTAATTCCGCACTCTTTCAACCCAGAACCGTAATAATTTTAAAATTGTCTATTCACCTCCTCTAGGCAACATCTCTATACTTTCAGCATGCTAGTTAGGTACATCGGATCTAGGACGACGTGCTAGTTTCCTATATGGTTCACTCCGTGCAGAACTTCTGGATGAACCACCTCCAGATCTTCTAGGTGGTGGCCCGACTTCTCCCTATAAGAACTATTAGTAGACTCATCGGCTGAGCTTTGGCTTTCGCTTGGCGATGACTCTTCTCCTGATGGAACTAGAATTGGTGCAGGTGCAACATTGGGTGGTGGTTCCGTTTCCACACTGAAGTTAGGTTTCCTATGTGGCGGGCATTCATCAAAATATCTATTGCCTGCCCAAACCCTCGTACCGCTAGCCGTCTGTCCTGACCAAGGTTTGTGATGTCGGTAGTTGTCTTTACGCACATATTTATCGCTCCGCATGTCGAAAGTCGGCTTGAAGTGTTTCTTTATATTTCCAATGATATTACGCTTCCACTTGCCATCTTCTGGCCTTCGGGGTTTGAAGAACCTAGATGAAGATTCTGGTTGTTCTTTGTCCTCCCCCCGAATACAAAGGTTACTGATAGTAGTCTTTAGAGTCTCCGTGCCATCAGGTTGCTGACTCAGCTTGACCTCCCTCACATGTGCTACTTCTTTGTTTTCATTGTCCCTAGGTTCACCAACAACCACGTTAGTTTTGTTGCCAATTCGACTATTTCCGGCCAAATAAGGGCTTTATTTCCTTCTAGCATGTTCATTGGGAATGACTGTTTGCCAATCGACGTGTTGGCAAAGTTCAATCGTCCGTCAGCTGATTGGATCTATCGTAAAAAAAACATTGCAGTCATTAGTACTATGAGAATAGACATTATGATACTTATAGTAAACGCGTCGTCTCATCTCATCAGTAGGTGGCAATAACATGGTTTATCCGAATAACCTTCTCTTTCAACAAAGCATCAAACATTTTATCGCATTTTCCTATGTTGAAACTGCATTTGAACTCATCATCCCGATTCTTGTTAATCAGCTTAAGTTCTTTGCATACATGTGGCTTAGATTTAGTCAGCCAAACCAATTCGATTGTATAGATATCCGACCCGTTGTTATGTACTCAAAGCCCTCCAATTTATCTTTTAAGTGAGGTCCCAGACCGTTGAGCACTAAGTCAGCCATGTCTTTGTCAGTTATCACTAACTTGTAACACTCATTTTTCGTGTCTCTAAATCTCTTGATATAGTTGGATACCCACTCATCATGTTTTTGCTTAACCGATGTTAGATGGGACAAGTTAAGTTTGTTCTCACCAGTATGCGATTTCGGTGACTATTGGCTGAGTTTGTTCTCACTAATATGCGATTCCGGTGACTATAGGCTGAGTTTGTTCCGTATGAGATTCTGATGACTATTGGCTAAGTTATTCGACCTAATTGCCATACCTCGACTGTCGATCCTTCGAAACACGGAATCACCGAAGAAACGGAAGCATGGACAAGGCTTGAGGAGGTAAAAGTAGGTGAAAAATAAATTGTATTAAAATTGTGGATTATGTGCTTAGTGCGATCAGCTGGCACCCCTCACAACTTATATGGGACGGGTGACAAGCTTAGGAGACTATTACACTGGTTTCCTTAGTAGGAAATAACTCTAAACTAGGCAACTATCGCCGGCTCCGTACTGGACTTGGGCTCCAAGGATCTGAATAACCCTTTGTAGAGTCGTTTTGTTTTCGTGTTAACGCAATTTTCAACTTCCGACCAAGTCATGGTCTCCGTGGGTATAAGATGGACTTGTTATTGGTTTCTGAAATATTCTGCTTAGTAGGCCTACCGATGCTGGAATATCCTACTATCTGGGCCGGCTTCTTGATAGTCCTCCGGATCTTCTTCATGCACCGACTACCTTCAGTCTTTAGTCGTCTGGTATTGGGCTAGAATCTAAAATTTGGCAAAATACGGCCATCTGCGACACATCTCCCGACTCAAACCACTATATTTTTTATCGGCACAAAACGGAGAGCGACCCTAATGGCATACTAATGGTCGAAACTTTAGAATACTAATGGCATACAAGGAGCCTTGTGGAGCCGAGAGAGCGACCATATAGGCTATAGTCGTACAAAGAGGCTAAACTAAGTGTACCGATTTAATACTATGTCGAGACTGCATGTTTCGCTTGAGTTGGCTATGCGAGTGAACGGCAGCACTGCCACTCCACATGATATACAGTGGTGGGAGTGTGCAACTGTGCATGTGCCTGCCGCTTCCCCTACCCAACAGAAGAACATTAGAGAGAATGAAACGACGGCGCAGGCGTAGGATTAGTACTCTTTGCCGTAGTTTATGGTTAGTGGTAGGCAGCAGAGCTTCTCTACGTTCCATTTTTCAAGGATACTTTTAATGGAGGGCCAAGAGGCCAAGTTTTACAACACGCCGTGGTACAGACACCATAGGCGCAACTCCATGCTGCTTCAAGGGCAGCACTCACACCCTAGACGACTACTCGCGGCATTTCCGCCTATCTACATGCCATAGGCAGTCTAGGAAGAGCCCTGCCGATCTCCACAAGTCTGCTTCGGTAGAGATCTTTCGGATGGCTTCCCCGGATGAAGGGGTGGCCCCTTCTAAGACTACGTTGTTCCGGTGATTTCGGAGCATCCAGCAGACTAAGACAATCCCCGTCCAAAGGTGGCCCTTTCCACCCTGCCACTTCTGGAGCCAAGCCACAAGCTTCGTGTCGTGCTCCGGTATCCAATAGCCCTTGTCCCACCACACTAGGCAGGCTGTTCACACCTCGTGGGCTAGGACACAACCCATCAACAAGTGGTCGATGGTCTCTCTGCACTGGTCACAAAACGAGCAGGCAACTGGATGTTGTAGCCTCCTACAACTCAGTCTATCGACAGCCCAACACATGTTCCTAACGGCGAGCCAGAACCGCTACCTTACAATTGGCGGGGGCTTGGGAGCGCCAGATCTGTAGGGCTCCTGCCATCAAGGTCCGCCCAACAATCTGAGTTCTCTACGTTCCATAATATAAGGGAGTACTAATAATAATACAACTTATATACTAGTATATCAGTATATTGTCATAGTACTAGTATTTTATGAGAAGAGGAGAGTACAAAAAACAATTAGGATTTATATACGGAGCAAGTTGAGATAAGCAACACAGAAATATCACAAAAATCGTGTCTCTCCATACAACATGGCTCAAAATTACAAAAGCCTTGTTCGGTATTGGGTATTCTCTACCTACCTTGCATGTTTGATACAGTTTGTCCCCATCGCAACTTCCGTTGGAAATAGTGCAAGTTGACTTGTGGAGCAAGATGAACAGGTCTTCTTCATCACTTGGTCAGCCTATAGTGTTGACTGGTCCTAGTAGTACCTCTAGTGCAGACAATTGAAATTGATTAATTTTAGATAATTTTTTTCTGCTTTTGACTCTTTTGGATGTTTTAGCCTTTTAGGGTGAGGCAGGTGTCTGATTTGCTAAACTGTCATGTATTTTTTTTAGTGTTATGGTCCTAGTACTTCGAGTGCATTCAGGTGTCCGATTCCTGCACATCGGTCTGGAATAGGGCCAGGTAGCAGTCAATCGCAGGAGGCCAAGGCAAAGACATGGCAGTCAGGCAGAGTACCTAACAATTCGCCGGTCCTGGCTTGTACCTCCACTTCTTGGTCAAGACACACGCACGTCACAGATACACTTCTTTGACTACATGCAAGGACATTGACATTTTCATAACATGAAAATTTAGAACTTGCAATCCAAAAAAAAAACAGCAAACTGAAGATGCACTTAAGAGCACGTACAATGCAAGGTGCTTAGGGAAGTGCTTAGAAAAATAAACTGGTTTTTCGTTAAGCACCGGTGCTTATTTATACTACGTGGATGCCTAACTAAGCACATCTTCTATACAAATAAGCACCAATGCTTAGCAAAATGGTTGGTTTATTTTTATAAGCACCCCTCTAAGCACCTCCCATTATACATGCTCTAAGTGTGCTGATGCTAAATAGGAGTAGTATAATTTTCAAAAATAACACAAATTCCGTGAAACTTTTGCTTCTCCGACCAAACCTCATATGATGCACTGTCTAGTAGAGCAAAAGAAAACAGAGGGGAAACAATTCGAAGCACCAGACTTTTATCAGCAGCACGGGGACAGTTTTTTTTTCGAAATGGGGAACATAGCCCGGCCTCTGCATCAGTAGATGCACACAGCCTTTTTATTGCATCGTTCAAGAAAATATGAAAGTCTTACAATCATGGATCAGAAAGGGTTGAAACATGTATCAACCATCTAAAATTGAAAAGCAAGCAAAAGCTATCCATTTTGAAGTCTGCTAAGCATGTAGCCTGGAAATAGAAATCCTGAGCGACCGTCAGGAGCTGGTTGCATCCAGAAACCATGTCTTCCCGCTGATCCGCCGGGAGGAGGAAAGACCATAGTTGAATCCAGTGTACCGCGAGCCGAATAACCTGCAAGAAATTAGTACCCGATTGTTTTTTAAACACAATGTTATTTCTGGACAACCATATGGACCAACATAAAGCTGAAACACCTATGCGAATTCTGGCTTTAGTGATCATATCAATTCCATTAAGCCAATTACCAAACATATTAGTAATATTGGACGGTGAGGGAATGTTAAAAGCAAAGCAAACCATTCGTCAAATAATACGAGCAAACGGGCATGACAAAAAAAGATGCTCTACGGACTATACAGAATCACAGAAAACACATTTTTGACAGCCATGCCAATTCCGTTTAGCCAGGTTATCCTTTGTTAACAAAACCTTATTCTTGAGGAACCACATAAATATTTTGATCTTAAGTGGGACTTTAGCTTCCATAGGTACTTGTGTAGAAATCTTGTATGTCCATTCATGTGGTCTAGATACATAGATTTAACTGCGAATATACCCGTATTAGTGAGTTTCCAAATAAAAAGATCAGGAGTATCATTAAGTTGAACCATCATTAGTCTCTGGCACAAATGTAACCAACGTGTCCATTTGTTTCCAGTTAAACTTCTTCTAAAACCAATATTCAGAGGAGTTTGCGATAAAACATCAGCTACCACTACATTCTTCCTACTAACAATGTTATATAGGGATGGATACTGACGTGCTAATGATGTAGTACCTAACCAAACATCTTTCCAAAAGCGAACATTTTCACCATCGCCCACTTTAAAATAGCCCGCATGGAAAAACATATCTTTTACTCGCATGAGGCCCTTCCAAAAAGGGGAGTCTGTAGGTTTAGCTTGCACTTGAGATAACGTTTTACCCTGAAGGTATTTATTTTTAAGGATTTGCTGCCACATTCCTTCCTCATTTGGGAGTTTAAATAGCCATTTGCTAAGTAGACACTTGTTTTTTTATCTCAAGTACCTCAATGCCAAGTCCACCTTGATCTTTAGGACGGCAAATATATTCCACTTAGCTAACCTATATTTCTTCTTGGCATCATCACTTTGCCAGAAGAATCTAGAGCGAAAGAAATCCAATCTCTTTCGAACCCCCTTAGGAATCTCTAAGAAAGATAACATAAACATAGGTAGACTAGTCAAAACGGAATTAATTAGGACAAGCCTATCTCCGTAGGATAGCAGTTTGCCTTGCCAGCAACCTAGCTTAGAGACAAAACGCCCCCCAACAGGGTTCCATTCAGAGTTTCACAATCTTCTATGGTGGATAGGTACCCCAAGATACCGAAAAGGAAGGGAACCCGACTCGCAGCCAAAAATCTGCCTATATTCATGTTCCAAATCCTTTGCTTTTCTAAAACAGAAAATTTCGCTCTTATGGAAGTTAATCTTCAAACCCGACAATTGTTCGAAGATACAAAGTATTAACTTCATATTAACAGCCTTCTCTAAATCATGCTCCATAAAAAGTATGGTATCATCCGCATACTGAAGAATGGAGACGCCTCCCTCTACCAAGTGAGGTATAAGGCTACCTACCTGACCATCTTCCTTTACACGTGCAATAAGAATGGACAGCATGTCAGCAACAATGTTGAAAAGCATCGGAGACAAAGGATCTTCTTGTCTTAGTCCTTTTCTTGTTTGAAAAAGTGTCCAATGTCATCATTGACTCTTATTCCTACACTTCCTCCGTGCACAAATCATTTGATCCACTCACACCATTGAGGATCAAAACCTTTCATGCGTAAAACTTGTTGTAGAAAAGGCCATTTAACCTTGTCATATGCCTTTTTAAAATCAATTTTGAAAAGCACGCCATCCAGCTTCTTACGGTGAAGTTCATGGATGGTCTCATGCAGGACAACAACACCCTCCAAAATGTATCGTCCTGGCATAAAGGCAGTCTGAGATGGTCTAATCACCTTATGAGCCAAATCAGTAATGCGATAGCCACTTTAGTAAAAATCTTGAAGCTTACATTTAGTAGACAAATTGGTCTATATTGCTGAATTTGTACCGCATTCTCCTTTTTTGGCAGAAGAGTAATTACTCCAAAGTTCAACTTAAAAAGTGGTAAGTCTCCAGAATGTAATTGCCTAAAAAGATCCATGAGGTCACATTTAATGACATCCCAAAAAGTTTGATAAAACTCCGCCGGGAAGCCATCAGGGCCCGGAGCTTTATTATGTTCCATTTGAGAAATAGCATCCAAAACTTCTTTCTCAGAGAACTCAGCTGTAAGACATTCATTTTCTTCAGCTGAAAGTTGGGGAACGTCATCGGTACAGTCCTCCAACAAGGATAAGCTACTTTTATTTGGTTCACCGAAAAGAGTTTTGTAATATTCAGTAATATAGGTTTTCAAGTTGTCTTCGCCCACTATGGTTCCCTCATCTTGTTCCAATTGGAAGATCTTTTTCTTATGGTGTTTTCCATTTGCAATGAGGTGGAAATATTTGGTATTATTACCACCCTCTTGAACATGTTTTACCTTAGCACGTTAAGCCCACTTAGTCTCCTCAACACGTCTAAGCTTACACATATGCTCATTGGCCTCACGAAGTTTATCCTTTTCTATCCCATTCAATGGATTCATTTCAGCTTTAATATCCAACTCATCAATGATGGATAGTAACCTATCTTTTTCCATCTTGTATTTTCCAGTAAGATTTTTAGCCCATCCTTTCAAGAATCGGCGTAAGTATTCTGCCATTTCTGAATAGGAGTATCCCCAGTGTATACTAATTCCCATTCCTTCTTTATCATCTCAAAAAAACCATCCTGGCGCAACCAGGATAGCTCAAAACAAAAGCGAGCATTATTTCCCAAATGAGCATGATTACCAGAATCAATTAGTAGTGGTGTATGGTCAGAACCTGAGCGTGTTAAAGCCCTCACCGTTACTAGAGGAAATTTCTGCTCCCATTCAACACTTGCAAGAATACGATCCAGCTTTTCATAAGTAGGATTGTCTCTACGGTCCGCCCAAGTATATTGTCTACCCGAGAGTACAATTTCTCGTAGATCAAGACTTTCAATGATGGCATTAAACATAAACGGCCATCGAGGGTTAAAGTTTTCATTACTTTTCTCCTCCGGTTTACGCATAATATTGAAATCGCCAGCCAACATCATAGGTAGAGACTCCGTCTCGCACATACGCACAAGCTCAGACAAAAAATCTGGTTTGTGTGAATCTTGCGCGGCTCCATACACCGGCAAGAAGATCCACTCAAAATCGTCGTGTTTAGATCTCATATACAACTTAACACAAAAATCTCCAGTTTCCACCTTTTTATCTTGAAGAGTTTCTGCATTAATCCCAACTAAAATACCTCGAGACCTTCCATGAGGTGGGAGACAAAACCATAAGAACTCCCTCCCCACTGCTAGGTGTTTTAAAAAAGGAACAGTAAAATTTGACCGACCCGTCTCTAACAACGCGATAAAGTCTAAGCGATGATCCCGGATAGATTCATGTACAAACAAATGTTTTCCGGGATCACCAAAACCATCACTGTTCCATGTCATCCCTTTCAATCCTGACATTGGGATCTTTTTGTTTTTACCTGTAAACGTGTGCTTCTTCGAATATTCGTCTTATCATAAGATTTTCGCCGTCGAGTCCGTGTGACCTTCTCAACTCGAGCAACATACTCATGAAGATCATCACTTCTCGGGCTAGAATCATCAAGCATATCATCACACATGTCCGATACATGAGAGACAAGTGAATGCTTAGATGCCACCCTTTCATCATTGTCAGCCGTGGCTTCTTTCTTTTTCAGAATAATCACAGAACGTTCTAATTCACTGTCCAAAATTAGCTTAGTAGCTGCATGTTTTTCGTTTCTATCCGTCCCCAAAGAAACTCCAATTTTATTTGCCCTATCCATTATCTCATTCTCAGAAAAAGATAGAACAGAAAAAGAACTAGGCAAATAAGTACTTGTAGGTTGCAGATCATTACGCCTTTAAGCCAGTAACATAGCTCGTTCCATTTGCGTGGCATCCGCATGGGCTTGACCTTGAACCCGACCACTTGTGCGAAGGCCAGATGGTGGCTGCACACCACCAAAAGCGATGACCTCTGCCTCAGAAAACTGCCCTCTCACGCCTTCCTTCTGATCAACGGAGCGGCTAGTACCAGATCCCATGGCAGCTTGTCCATTCGGCTGAAGCAGCTAGACATCATCCTGAGTAGGATTCCATGGCGAGGCAGGCAGGGGAGTAACCGATCTCAGCGCATCAGCACCCGAAGCAGGAACGGACACATGTTCAGCACTAACACATGTCGACGCTGCGGAAGACAAGTTTTCACCCGAAAATTGATGATTATCATAAGATAAAATCGAAATAGATGGAGTAGATAAAAATGGAGATAAATAAACATCATGTATACCTTTGATAGCAGAAACATCCACTCCTCGGGTTGATTCAAGCAAACCAGGAGCAGATGTGGGGCTTACAACATCTCCATGACCAACACTTGGGGAGATATTAGTGGAAAAAGAGCCAAAAACAAGCTTCAGCTCACTAGCTTGGTTATTTGGGGGAGCAGCCCCATCTTCAACCATGGCATCACTACCATTGTCCACATTAGCCTCGCTACCATCTTGTAGGGCACCACCATCCCCATGGTTCTGACCCTCAACATTGAAATGACCATGATCATCACCATTCCTATCCATATCATCCATCACAACATCCTCAAGAAGTGGTGGAAGTGGTGCACCCTCCAACTGAAAACGCAGCTTATAGAACTCTTCCTTAATAAGAATATCCATCCTCTCTGGAATGAGTGAAGGGTCGAGACATGCCACCCTCACTCTCAGAACATTATGCTGCCTAGTATACTCCATATCAATGTCTAAAGTTTTCCAAAAAGAGTTCCAATTGCCCACAATGCTAAATAATCATCCAAAGCATCTGAAGGCAAGTCATGAACTAAAACCCAAACCTTGTCAACGTACCAAGCAGGTTTCACTGCTGACCTCCATGGCTCAAAAGACAGAGAACAAGGACTGTGAGGAACTTTATAAGTACCAAAATGTTGAGCACCCAAAAGATCCTTCTTGCTAGGTAAATTCACCTGATAAATATTCTCAGTTGTCTGCCGAACATCCCACTAATAGTTTTCATCTGGCACCACCCATTGCAGCTGCGAAATAATTTTAGGGATAGTCATCGAGCCACCATGTACTGTGACCCTTCCCATTCTAGTGTTCTCAATACGAGGACGAATAGCCCCAGTCATTGGTGCCTCACAAAACATCAGCAGCTCATGTGCATATCCATAATACACCATGGTTGGTCTTGGCATAGAGAACCTCGGACATTCCTGAGTACGATGAGCAGGAGATTGACAAATGTCGCACAAAGGAGTGGTGCAGTCATTTATGTGATGTCCAGGCTGATCGCAACGAAAACATCTCGGTGCCTTCTGTTTTTTTGTTCTTGCCGCCTGTCCTCCGTCAGATGAAGTATCCCCATTGGCCTCTCTATCCCTACGTGCCATGGCCCCTGCAGCATGACCAACGGGTACAGCAGCCCCATTGTTAGCAGTTGGCTGCCGCTGAGCGCCGGCCGGCTACCGTAGTGGCGCGGCAGGCTGCGGAGGAGGCGCTGCAGGCTGCAGTGGAGCCGCGGCAGGCTGCCGTGGAGGCTCGGCAGAAGCGGCGGCAGAACCAGATGCAGCCACGGCAGGAGCAGCTAGATTATGCAAATTACCGGCCTGCTCCGCAAATTGTTTCGCGAAGGCGGCCGCAGCGTTCTTCACAAATTCCGCCTGTACCGCCGAGAGCGGTGCAACCTGCTCTTCCCGAGTCCCACGGCCTCTGCCACCAAAACGGCCGCGGTTATTGTAACCTCTCCCATGATTGTTGGAATGACGGCGAGGATAGCCACCCCTATCAGTAAAATGACGTCGGCCACCATTGAAGCCGCTGCCAGCGTTGAAACTCCCTTGCCCTCCATCAAAACCACGGAAGTTTCCATTCCATTGGCCCTCATTGTTCTGGATGTTCCCTTGCTGATTCCCATAGCCATTCGAGACATCCCCTTCATCTCCAGTAGTGCCACTAGGTCCACCCTGAAAGTAGTTGTTGAAGCGTTGACCTCCATTGTAGTCGCGACGCCCATCATCACGTTCATCACCACGACCAACACCCAAACTTTGGCCTCTTCCCCGATTATTATTCGGAGCACCTCCACGGTTGGCCATGGCATACGAAGGAGAGCTCCTTTCTCCCCCACGATCTCTAGATGACGACACAGCCGCCGCCCCTGAGTTTCTGTCCCATGTATACCCTAGGAACTTACGCATTCCCCCAGTTGTGTACCTTCTAGGCTTGATCCGTTGGACCTCTGAAACCTGGCCCACATGACCGGTTGTAGACAGAGGGACCATCGATGAGGCCAGAGGGGAGCCCACATGGCCCATAGTAGACGAGCTGGGAATCAGATCCGAGGAATACGGTGGTTTGAAAATCGAATCCCTGATCGTTGCAGTAAACGATCCAGGTGGTCTTCTTCCTCTCCAGCGATTAGCACATCGACGGAGGGCCAACGTTTTCTTTCGCCTTTGGACCATTGTCCATTCAGAGGCATTAAAATTTTCGAGAAAAAACATCGACGGCGACAACACCGCCGAGGTTTCTGTCAACGGCAAGCCAACATACGGCTGCCTCCGAAGATCAACCACTCGAGGAACACATACCTCCGGCATCTCTGTTAACAGTAGCTCAGCGGCAACGCGCTGACCATTTTTCTTCTTCTCCCTCCTTCTCACCGAGCTAAGCCGCAGCGGGCTCAGGTCGCACGCCGTCGCTGCCGGACTCCTGCAAAGATACGACAACGTAGAACGTGCAGAGGATGGAGAGAACTCACTTACCCGAGTCGCCGGCGACGAGGTCTTCTCGTCGGAGCTGTCATCGGCGAGCGACCAGAATCGCCCCCTGAGCCGCCCCAACGTCTCCCCGCAATCAGCGGTGCTCATAACCAATTCAAGACTCTCTACACGGGGACAGTTACACACGCTGCACATGGCTGAACAAGAACCATATAATATAAGTATATACATGCTGGATTGCAGGTAATCATTGTTTAGCACATTTCATGTTGTCCAATATCCTAATCCAGTTGCTCACAATTTCAAGTTGGAAACTAAGAACACAACTCGATCACTCTGACCGAGAGATTTTGAACGATCTAGACATATCTAACATGCTAAATACCGAAAGCAGGTCGGCTCAGAATTCCAGTATGTACACGATTTGCTCAAGGGAAGTATACGAGCCACTATATGATCAAAAGTACCTGAAGAAAAGAGTGGATCACATCATATACTCCAGCTTAGATCACAAATTTTTGACGTCACAGTGCAAAGCCTAGAAAAATTATCTTCAGTTAAGAATTCTTCAATTCTTCGTGAGGGAATACTTCTGGCCCATCAACAAGAAACTTTTATGTCAGTGCATATGTAAATATGGCTAAAATTAGCTTAGATGATATTTCACAAAGGCTCGTAGAGGTAGTAAACATCCAATTTCATATACTCCCTCCTGTCCATATCAATGGCCTCAACTTTGTTTAGATACGAATGCATCTAGTCCAAATACTTAACTAGATACATACGAATCTAGATAAAATTAAGATCATTAATATGGACAGGAGAGAGTAACAAAAAAGTACTAGAATGTGGTAATTAATAATTAGCGATACTTATATAGTAACAGTTACTAGACACAGGGAACTGGCCTGCCTTGCATACAAGGTACATGCTCCGATAAAAGAACACTGCATGCCGCAGTATGCATACAAAAGGTGTCGACGAGCTAGAAAATATCTGAAAAAACTCCTTCATAATTCAGTACATAAAAAACTCCTTCATAATTCAGTACATAACTTCAGATTGACCAAGTTCCACAAATGAAAAACATCCCTATTAACAAAAATCTTATATGCATTGATAGAAAGATGAAGGGAAGAAACATATTCATTTCACATGCCAATGTGTGAGATTACAGTCAGGGTGTGTTTGGTAGACCGGACCAACCCAACAATTCTCATCTCAACTGAGATTTCTGAGAAACTTGCTGTTTGTTAGGCCGGTTCCCACATGTGGGCACTGCCCAACTCACCCGGAAAAGAGCTCTCAGCCCTGCCGCCCGGTAGAGAAGCTGAAATCGAGCTTCGCTACTCGGCAGGACTGGCCTCGACCGAAAAATCCCCCTGCACGCCCCGCACTAGGCCGAAACCCATCAGGGGTCAACCGCCCCCGCCCCTCATTTTCCCCCGACCTACTCTCTCCAACTCCATCTCTGCCTCCTCGCCCTCCTCTTCCTCGACGCCGCCACCTCCTCCAAGCCGGCCTATGCCGCCTCCTCTTCCTCGACGCCGGCCTCCGCCACAGCGCCTCCATGGCCCCAGCCACACCAGCGCCACGCACCATCGCCTCCATGGGCAGTCCCGAACTGCAACGCCTCCGCCCCGTCCAGAGCCTCCACGGCCATCGCAGCAGACCGGCCGCCTCCTCCTTGACGGCATCACAGTAGGCTGGTCGCGCCTCGATCTGCACCATGTCTACGAGCAGGACGCCTAGCACCGCCCCGACCAGCGCTTCCACGCCAGCACCGCCCCGACCAGCGCTTCCACGGCCAGCACCGCCCCGGTCAGCGCCTCCACGGCCAGCAGAGCCCCGTCCAGCGCCTCCATGGTCAGCAGAGCCCCGTCCAGAGCCTCGACGGCCCGCCACGGCAAGCGCCACCATGGCCAACCACGGCAAGCGCCGCCACGACCAACCATAGGACCCGATTGCGTTTTTATTTCTGTTGATAGGGACCCGATTGCTTTTTATTTTGTACATAGGGACCTGATTGTGTTTCATTTTTGTATTCAGGGTTTCTGCGCAAATATTGGACCTGGTCAGCATTTCTTCCCTCATGCAACCCACCAAACAGCGGACACACTTAACTTGTCTCAACAAACACGAGCCACCAAACATGTGTGAAAATCTGAGCTCAGCCTAGCTAGGGTCAGCTTGTACGAGTGGAGATAGCTTTTCTCTGCTGGCCCGGGCTACCAAACACACCCTTACTCTCTAAGGTATGAGTTGCCTATGGGCAACATATGTCATTCTAGTGGTAACATATTCGGAAAGACAACATAGGTCATTCTAGTGGTAACATATTCGGAAAAGACAACATAGGTCATTCGAGTGGTAACTTGTATCCAAAGGCAACATGTTACCTCACAGTTGATCTCTTTTGTTCGTGCAGCTTAGCTTAAACCTCGGTTTGGTCTCACTAATCGAGAAGATATCTCTTGTTTAGAAATTAAGGTCGAGTAGCTCAGGAACCGTCCTTGCAGATCCAAACAGCAAATAACAAGAAACCAAACACTGTCAACTGGAATGCATTAAAAATGACAAACCAAGCAGACAAGTGATACCACTAGTAAAATGGATAAATGTTTTTGATTAAACTGATCGGTGATATTTTAGCTTAAAGTATTCATGGCTTCGAATCTTGGTTATTCTTTGGTTATGGCATCACTGCCCAACTTCAAATTAATAAAGACAAACTAGTTCAACAGAGTCAGGAACAAAATACGATTACAACCCAAGGCAACAAAGCCAACAACACAGGAAATTCAGAGCAACACTTGCTCAAACACGCTGGACTAGAGATCCAGGCAACAAAGCCAACAACACAGGAAGTTCAAAGCAACACTTGCTCAAACACGCTGGACTAGAGATCCAGGCAACAAAGCCAACAACACAGGAAGTTCAAAGCAACACTTGCTCAAACACGCTGGACTAGAGATCCAGGCAACAAAGCCAACAACACAGGAAGTTCAAAGCAACACTTGCTCAAACACGCTGGACTAGAGATCCAGGCAACAAAGCCAACAACACAGGAAGTTCAAAGCAACACTTGCTCAAACACGCTGGACTAGAGATCCAGGCAACAAAGCCAACAACACGGGAAGTTCAAAGCAACACTTGCGCAAACACGCTAGACTAAAGAAGAAACAGGAACTAGGGGATCACATTGCGTGGGCAGAGGAGTCGTTGGCGGGTGCATGTCCGCCTCAGCCTTCACCACCCCGGATTCTGTCTCTTTAGCATTGGCTATAAGAGGCTCAATAAATACTGTATTTTCCAAACAACCCTCTACTGCTTAGCAACAAGTCATCGAGGTATTTTTTTTCTTATTTTGATAGCGATGCTTCATCCAAAAACCCCTCCGAGCAACTGGGTCATGTAGTGCCCGCAAATACCAATAAAGCTCATTGTTTTCGCAATACTGTTCCATAAACACCCCTTCAGCATTTATGTCTGTTTTCTTGACAGGATGTAAAGGTATGTGTTTTGTCTTTTTCTGCTTGGACACACCAACTGTACTCGTTGAACTTGAGCCAGTGTCACGCTCACGCTCAACGGAAATTAGATGATCAGTGAGAGCTAAGGTGCTATATCTCTAGTGGAGAACTTGGCACATGTGAAATAATGTAATTTTTGGTGACGGTAAGTGTGGAATAGAACAATCTACTCTATGTTTGCTATCCTACCACATGATGCATTCCGAGAAGTTAATGGGAAGACAAAACAGATTAATACAGAAGAGAAGCAATATGTCCTTTATCTCACTCCATCGACGGAGAGAACAACTAGTGCTCAAGCTGCAACTTGGAAGAAACCGCCTCCAGGTTGGGAAAAATTAAATATTGATGCTTTTTTTTGAAACTGATGGTACAGGTTCATGGGAACTATTTTAAGGATGATGTGGGAGAATTGTTACTGACGGCCTAGGATCCAATCGCTCACTGCCAAAATATTGCGATAGCGAAGGCCCTAGTAATGCTAAACTGAATATGAATATGAGAAGTCTGTTATTGCATGTACGGTCTTAAGCAAGATTGTTTGCAAATGAACCATGTTACTTTACAAATAAAATGCCTAAATTCAAAACAAAAAAACAATGTACCTGCCGAAAAACAGTGAACAAGCAGGAGTGGGGCAAATGTCTGATCTGTATTTGAAGAGCCTCGTTGTTGATGTGTTTTATATCTATCAGCAAAAAATTTAAATTTTGTCCTAATCTTTGAAGTAGTCACATGAAAATAGCCGATGGGATTTCCCTGTCCAAAACGTTCATTCAGTTCATTCACTTCTCTGCAACAGAAAAATGATACGGATTTTTGTTCTTCATATATTTATTTTTCTTAACATCAAGACCAGTGGCGAAAGATTGCAACAAAAACAGTTCTTCCGTTGTTATCCAAATATAGATTTCCCCATACTTGCTTCTGTAGAACACTATATATCAAAAACAGAGGCAACACATTAAGTTTGTTTTTATTTTAGCAGAAAAAACAGTAAAAAAGTCGGGAGTTAATATCAGCTAAATGATTCTATAACAGAATCCTAAGATTACTTTCCATATTTGGTAGACATTTCTACATATCAAAACCACATATCAAAACCAGAGTCAATGAGAGGCAATGCATACAATTTATTTTATTTTAGCAGAAAAAACAGTAAAGTTGAAAAACAGAAACAAACCTCGCGGTTCTTCCTCAGCCGATCGGGGCGAGTGGAAGAACAGAAATCGCTCACACTTTTTGGTTGAATCTGTTGCTTCAGCGGTGTCAAGGACATGTCTTCATTAATATGAACAAGCAAATACCAATTATGGTTGGAAAGAATTGTTCACCATGCCAAAAGGGCATATTTACAAAGCATCATCAGGATAAATAGCAATTGTGATTAAGTAAAGTAGAAAAACAAGCACTTGATAATTACGTATTGGTAGATTCTACAACATATCTAGTCTAGGACAGACCTGCTGTCTGAAAGACCAACACGAGCCTTGGCAACTGAGCGGCTGCGGTGCCAGGGAGAAAATGGGAAACACTCAAGTTGGTGGTGCCACTAACTAGGAAATACAAACTTTCTTCGTTTTGTTGGGTGCTCATTGCGTGATACACCACACCTAGCAACATGTTAACCTAGAAGTTTCTATTTCTCACGCAATGAGCACCTCTCGCGCAATGAGCACCCAGCGAAACGAAGGAAGTTTGTATTTCCTGGTTACTGGCACCACCAACTTGGTGTTTCTCATTTTCTCCCTGGCAGCGTAGCCGCTCAGTTGTCAAGGCTCACGTTGGTCTCTAGACAACAGTTCTCGCCTAGACTAGATATGTTGTAGAGTCTACCACTACGTAATTATCAAGTGCTTGATTTTCTACTTCACTTAATCATAGTTGTCATTTATCCAGATTATGCTTTGTAAATACATCCCCTTTTGGCATGTTGAACAATTCTTTCCAACTATAATTGGTATTTGCTTGTTCATATTAATGAAGACATACCATTGACACAGCCAAAGCAACAGATTCAGCCAAAGAATGTGAGTGATTTCTGTTCTTCCACTCACCTTGGTCGGCTGAGGAAGAACCGCGAGGTTTGTTTTATTTTTTTCAACTTTACTGTTTTTTCTTGCTAAAAATAAACAAATTGTATGCATTGTCTCTAATTGACTCTGGTTTTGATATGTAAAAGTATCTAGCAAATATCGAAAGTAATATTAGGACTCTGCTATAGAATCATTCAACTGATATTAACTCCCATTTTTTACTGTTTTTCTGCTAAAAGAAAACAAACTTAATGCATTGCCTCTAATATTGCCTCTGTTTTTTATATATAGTGTTCTACAGCAGCAACTTTGGGAAATCCATATCTAGACGGGTCTTGATGTTGAGGAAAATAAATATATGAAGAACAAAAAAGCATATCATTCTTTTGGTGTAGAGAAAGTGAATGGACATTTTGGATAGGGAAATTCATATCTAGACGTGTCTTGATGTTGAGGAAAATAAATATATGAAGAACAAAAAAGCACATCATTCTTTTGGTGCAGAGAAAGTGAATGAACGTTTTGGATAGGGAAATCCCATCGGCTATGCTATGTTAATGTGACTGTTTCAAAGTTCAGGACAAGATTTAAAAAAATTGATGATACATATAAAGCACATCAATAACGGGACTCTTCAAATACAAATTAGGTATTTGCCCCACTCCTGCTCGTTCACTATTTTTTTTTGTAAAGTAACAGGGTTCATTTGCATACAATCTTGCTTAAGACCGTACATGCAATAGCATACTTACTTCTCATATTCATATTCAGTCTAGCATTCCCATGGCCTTCGCTGTCGCAACATTTTGGCAGTCAGCGATTGGACCCCAGGCCGTCGGTAATAGTTCTCTTCTCCCACATCATCCCTTTAAATAGCTCCCCATGAACCCGTACCATTAGTTTCAAAAAAAATAAGCATCAGTATTTAATTTTGTCCATCTGGAGGCGGTTTCTTCCAAGTTGCAGCTTGAGCACTAGTTGTTCTCTCCGTCGACGGAGTGAGATAAAGGACATATTGCTTCTCTTCTGTATTAGTCTGTTCGGTCTTCCATTAATTTCTTGGAATGCATCATGGTAGGATAGCAAAAACAGAGCAAAATGTTCTATTCCACACCCGCCGTCACCAAAAATTACATTAATTCGCATGTGCCAAGTTCTCCACCAGAGATATAGCACCTTAGCTCTCGTTGATCATCTAATTAACCAAGTAGAATCAGAGCCCAATCATTTCCAGTATACTAAAATTTATCTTCATCTGGTAGAGCTTTTCCGGCTACACTGTTTGTTTTGTTTGTTAACTTGAAATGAAATTTTGCACCCCAGGATCTAACCTCGGAGTTCGAACTCGTTGAAATGTATATTGCGCTACACGGTGCAATTTTTGTTGAGCGTGAGCATGAAACCGGATCAAGTTCAACAAGTACAGTGGGTCTAAGCAGAAAAGACAAAACACATACCCTTAGATCCCGCCGAGGAGGCAGACATAAATGTTGCAGGGCGTTTATGGAACAATATTGTGAAACAATGAGCTTTATTGGTATTTGCGGGCACTACATGACCCAGTTGCTCGGAGGGGGTTTTGGCTGAAATATGGCTATCCAAAAAGGAAAAAATACCTCCATGACTTGTTGGTAAGCAGTATAGGGTTGTTTGGAAAATACAGTATTTATTAAGCTTATATTTTCCCTTGATATGAACCTTTGTGTTTCTCATCTTGTAGCCAATGCTGAAGAGACAAAATCCGTACCGGTGAAGGCTGAGCAGGGACGGAGCCAGGATTTCGACATGGGGGGGGGGCAAAATTTTACCTCTTAACTCGCCAGAAGATAGATCGCAAAAAAATTCGTTTGTAGCAATGCCTCAAGTATTAAAAGACTAAATCGTGACCTAAAACTTTGGTGCGCAAAGAGATGGTGGCGCCAAACTATCATCAAGATTTGTCATCGAAAACAAATACTCCCTCCGACCCATATTAGTTGACTTGGATTTTTTTTAGATTCGGATATATCTAGCACTAAAATATGTCTAAATACAACCGAATCTAGAAAAAACCAAGTCAACTAATATGGGTCGGAGGGAGTAATGAAAGTAATTCACATGTTGATGAACTAAATGTTGTACGAACTATATACATGAATACTACAGGACGGATTAAATCATGCAGTACCTTGTTTTCCGAATTAGGCTGCTATAAAATGCAGTCCCCCGTTTTAGATCTTCGTCAAATTTGATGCTCCGAGATCCATTCCTTGCTCTTTCGAGGCCATAGCTCCGGTATAGGCCGGTCGTCAGGTCGTGTACCATGCCCTTCTGAGTTCTTAGTTCTTCTCTTCTAGATTGAATTTTGGATTTGATTAGAGGAGCCCTGGGTGGCGGCGGCTAACACGTCACCGCGTCAAACACAGGCATTCAAGAAGCAAGAAACAAAACAATAGATTCTGATCTGAATATCTGATCGTGCGCGTGTGCTGCTTCCCTGATCGTGCACGTGTGGGTTTCTAGTAATCCAGTTGCTAGGCCTGGTTATTGTTACATGGACTCGAGATACTACATGGGCTTGAGATCACGGCCAGCTTTACGAGCATTAGACACGGACGGGGGGGGGAGGGAAGTGGCTTGGATGCACAAAAAATTAGCGATTTAAGGGACGAGCAATCGTTGGCGGGGTCTCGCCCCTGCTCGTCCCCCCTTCCCTCCGTCCCTGAGGCTGAGGCGGACATGCACCCGCCAATGACTCCTCCGCCCACGCAGTGATCCCTAGTTCCTGTTCTTTAGTCTAGCGTGTTTAAGGAAGTGTTGCTCTGAACTTGCTGTGTTGTTGGCTTTGTTGCCTAGATCTCTAGTTTAGCGTGTTTGAGCAAGTGCTGCACTGAACTTCATGTGTTGTTGGCTTTGTTGCCTTGGGTTATAATAGTATTCCGTTCCTGACTCTCTTGAACTGGTTTGTCTTTATTAATTTGAAGTTGCGCAGTGACGCCATAACCAAAGATTCGAAGCCATGAATACTTTAAACTGAAATAGCACTGATTAGCTTAACCAAAAAGTTTACATTGCATTTTACTAGTGGTATCACTTGCCTACTTGGTTTTAGGATTGTTAATGCATTCCATTTGACAATGTTTGGTTTTTGTTATTTGCTGTTTGGATCTGCAAGGACGGTTCGAGAGTTACTCGAACTTAATTTTAAGCACAAGATATTTTCTCAATAACTGAGACCAAACCAAAGTTTAAGCTGCACGAACAAAAGAGATCAACTGTGAGGTAACATGTCGCTTTTGCATACATGTTACCACCCTAATGACCTATGTTGCCTTTCTGAATATGTTGCATACAAAAGTCCTATTTCTTTTGTCAATGGGGATGTATTTTGTTTGTCAAACTTGGTCAATATGAAGTCCCTTAGAGCATCTCCACTCGCGTTCCCAGGAAGGCGTTCCCAGAGCCTATTTTTCGTCCGGACGGCGAAATTTCGCCGAGTTGCGTTCCCGGGACACCGGTTTCATCCGGATTTTGGCCCAAAATTGGTCCGGCGTTCCCAGGCCGTTCCCGAAGCCGGTTTCATCCGGATTTGGCCCAAAATTGGTCCGACGTTCCCAGGCCGAACCCGAAGCGCTGGGAACGGCCTGGTAACACCGGATGGGAGAAAACGAGGGTGGGCCAGCCCTGTCGGCGAGTGGAGGCTGAGTTCCCGCCCTTTTCCTCTTCCCCTCCCGCCTTCCCTCCACAATCCCCCACATCTCCCGCCATGTCGCCCAAGGCTTTCGCCAAACCCCGATCCGCCGCCAGCGAACCAAAGGAGAAAAAGGTGAGGAAGCCGAGAGCACCCGCGCCGAGACCTGAAGGCATGAGCGCCCCTGCCTGGTTGGCCCTATCCACGAAGAGAAAGTTCGCCACGGACAGCCGTAGGGACAGGAAGGCAAGGGCCAAGCAGGCGCAGGAGCTCGCCGAAGCTCAGGCGATGAGGGGAGCGGCAGCCGAGGCACAGGCGATGAGGGAAGTGGCAGCGGCGTCGTCGCTTGTGCAGTACGGCGGCGTTTGGGGGAGCCAGCCAAGCGTCACTTCACCTGCCGGATACTCGTCGGTCGGCTTCTCGCCGATCTCGCCGGCAAAGTTCCATGAGAACCAGGCAAACCCACGGCAGAGGACCCGAGTTCGACAGCGGATTCAATCTGAACACCGTCTTCCCCTGCCCCGCACCATGCCCTCCTTCGGCCTTTAGCATCGACATCAACGCCCCCTACTCCTCCTCTACGACGTACGTCGCTTCCTCGACGGCACGCCGTGGCCCTCTGTCGTTCGCTGGAAGCTCGTCGCACGAGACCCACGTCGAGACCGACGCCCAGAACGTGTTCGGTGGAATGTCGAACAAAGCCTACATGCAGGGCATGATCACCGAAGGATCGGCGGCGGCTACGGGCGGCAATGCCAGTTTCTTCACCCAAGAACAGCCCCGGGCCGACGCTGAACACGGCATCGAGTCTCGGGATTTCACTGAGCAGACCCAGACCGATGAGGAAGAGGAAGGCGATGGCCTGGCTCCAGCGAAGGGCAAAGGCAAAGGCAAGAAGAAGGCAGGCACCTCGGCGACGGAGCCCCGGATCAAGTGGACGGCGCTTGAGGACCTTTGCCTCGTTGATGCCTGGAAACCGGTGAGCATGGATCCCATCACTGGCGCCAACCAAAATTCGGACAACTACTGGAAGCACGTGAAGCTAGCGTTCGACAAACGCAACCTTTGCGACTCGACGTTCAACAAAGTCCACATGGAGCGAGGCGAGAAAGCCATGACCAACCACTGGGGGCTCATCCAGCAGGCATGCAGCAAGTGGCACAACCTTGTCAACGAGGTCGAACGCACACCCATCAGCGGCGAGAGCATGGATGGCAAGGTACTTTGCTGAACACTAGCCGAAGGTACTTTTCATGCCTATCCTGCAACACTTTGCCTTACCTTTGCAGCTCCTCCGCGCACTCGGCATGTACCGAAACGACACCGGGACGGAGTTCAAGTTCCATCACGTGTTTCCTTCGATTGAGAAATGCCAGAAATGGGCGGATACTCGGATGACCCTCGCCAAGATGAAGGACGGCGTGTACAACCCGGCGGCTCCACCTGCTGCTGGCAAAGGAAGGCCAGAGCTCGGCCCGAAGAAGGCGAAGATTCTCAAAGCCGCAGGACCTCCCGCCGAGTGCCTCCAGGAATCCATCAAGAGGTGCATCGCCGACACAAAGGCCCATACCAAGATGAGGGAGAAGACCGAGCAGAGATGGGCGCAGCTGCTACAGAACCAAGACCGCAAGCTCGATCTCCTCAAAGCGAACTTCGCCGCCAAGAAGAGGAACACGGATCTGCAGTTTCTCATGGGCGGTGAGGACACCTCGGCGATGAGCTCGCTGGTCAAGGCCTGGTATATGGTGCGTCGCAAGGACATCCTCGAGGAGGACAACGCCGAGAGCGCGCCAAGATCTCCGCTGAACACCTCCGCCGACGTGTCCTCGCCGAGCTCCACTTCGACATCCTCCAACCAGTTAGCCGGCGGGAACGCTGACGAACCCATCCCCGTCGCACCAGACACGCCGGAGGAGATCATCCCCATCGTCGACTGATCGCCGACCCATTTTATCTTGTTCTATAATAATTTGATGGCCAAACTTTTTTGGGCGTACTTCTACCGAACACCCTATGGCCAAGATTTCGCCACGGGAACGAGAAAATTCGAAAATGTCGCCGTTTTTTGCTTCGCCTGGGAACTCGGCCTGGGAACGCGAGTGGGAAATCGTCCATTCCCAAGTCGAAACCTTCCTCCGCCCGGCGCTAATTAAGTCCAGATTTCGGCCTGGGAACGGCCAACGGAGTGGAGATGCTCTTAAGGGCTAGCACACACAGCTTGCTGCATTTAATATATTTGTTGGGAACATGCATTCTCAAGGTTTTTTGCTGCATAGAAGGCAGAAATAGTGCATGTATGAGACAAACAAATTATAAGGAAAAAGTGACCAGTAAAGACAGGGTTGCCTGCATGGGAGGATGCACAAGACAGGAGGAGTGTTCTTCATTCTCCGAAAGAATAAATGTCACCCACAAAGCTATACTCACTTATTCCCGTGGGCATGATGCCTATGCTCTAAAGGGGCATCCATAACAATGAACCAACACCCTATGACTCAATAGGCAAGCCCATAGGCAACTCATACCAAAACTCACATCCTGGAGTACTTTCTACCGTGGATGTTGATGATGAGTGATGACTGTGCATCCTCAGCAATATTAGGTATCTCCCTAACCTGAGAGTGAGTTACTAGATCTTTATTTTCTAGTGATTTCCTCCAAGTACCAGCAAGTGATAAAATACTTATCTTCATATTTATGATATTTTAAGCCGCTAAAGCAATACCACAACTGATAAACGCAAAGCACGATGTAACCACCAAACTATATAGGTGTCTCTAATTGTTTGAACTCTATACATATAATAAAATAAAGCAAGCTAATTAGGAATTTGAAGATCCTATATCATAAATATCAAGTAAGTATAGATAGACAATGCAGGAAGAATGAAACCACTGAAGTGCAAAGTAAATGAATAATTCGAAAGAATTAGAGAGTACAAGAAAAAATGGAAATATAATTCCTTAGATAGCTTTGTTAGTTGTTAAACCTGTGTTTGTGTTCTCTTGTTGAAGATGATTGGTAGCATCTATGAAAACCTTCTTTGTACACAGCAGACTTACTGAAACATATGATACCAGGGAGGAAGCGCTTGCCACCAAACTGCGGAGAAGTTGTAATGAGTAAACATTTAAAAAATAATTTAGCCGAGGCGAAAGAGAAACTGACAACATTTCGTAAGTAGTGACTTACAGAATATATGTACTATTACATTACCAGGTTCAGTACATAGGGAATATTAAAGTGTGTTTTAGATCACTGGATCAGTTTTCGAAAGTGGCAAAAGGCTAATATAGTGTGATTTGTAGAGGGCATGCTAGTCTTCTATGTAGACTGGATAGGAAAGAGGATGATGAGAATAGGTCTTAGGCACCAGTAGTGACAGTCTACAGTCAATAATGAATATTTAGTAGGGACATTTACAGAATTCTTACACTGTTAAGCGAGTAAAGATGGCATGAATTTAATAAAAGTGAAGTGCAAAATACCTTCATGATGCCCAAGCGTTGTTATTTCTTCGGGACAAGACCCTACTTGTGTGACCACACGTTTGCACTTTGGACTGTGCACTTTCGACCCTCTTCACAATTTAGGGTTGTTGTGACAAAAGAGAAGGTTTATTAATACTGGAGCAAAAGGGGCAAAAGCAAGAAATAATATACACATGATAAAAGTATGTCAAGACACCTCCTTCTAAAATTACAAGGCCATTCGTTTGTTAAACATGAAAACTAATTCATTAGACAAATATATCACAACCCAATATCTCCTAAAATCACATCTCAATAACATGCTATTTAAAATCAAGAGGCCAGAGGCGTTAACATGCCAAAGAAGGCAAATTTGTAAAACATGAGAACTAATTTTATTAGCTAAAGCTGAATGTACTTTTGTTGATCCATCTTTAGTTACAATTCCCATTTGATTTGGAACTCAGAACTATGCAAGGAAAGTACATACTCAAAAGACAGGCTATAAGCTGTTATCTTGCATATAAATTAAGCATGTACAGAAAAATGGTCAACCTAAAGATAGATAAATTTCGCTACATAAATTTTGCTCAGGTTCCTCAATTTCAATTTATCTAAGCCTCTTGTCGTGGCAACACACCCCTTATTGTAATAGCATAAGATTTTGGCACTTGCTAGTTGCTACCCTGCTCTTCTTTCTAGGAAGTAGGGGGCTCAGTGCATCAAGAAATGTTGCAACGGTTTGAGGCAACTGTCTTTGGTTCAACCAGTATTGTGTCAATGTGTGTTTTTTCTCCCACTCTCCCATATTTCTACCCTCTAGTAACCACAAAAAATGATTATTCCAGAGCTTTCTAAGTGAACATCGCTGTATGCATATATCAAAAAAAAGATAGGTTACTATAACCACTAGCTTGTTCTTGCAGGATTAAAAAATCGTTACTTTACCTTCAGGGACATCAAGGGCACAGTTCAGCACCATTCTTACATATGTCTCCACTGCATGAAACATAACATGCACCTGTTGGCAAGATATGAACAACTATATTTATCTGCACTCTCCTATCCTAGTTCTGTTAAATACACAAATTTGATGAAAAAACATATCGGAGAACATGAAACAACTACAAATTTCAAAGATCAGAATAAATCACAGCTTAAATAGCAAGTATGCCTTAGGCCTGATCATTTAAAAAGTACCTGAAAACATGCATGTGCCAATAATATCCTGACCAGGCATAGGTTCCAGGTTATCCTGTACCAATAAGAAAAGTAAACACTATCAGGTTATAAACAAACACATAGATCACCAATGTCATTAAAAGGTTCTTGTCTCAGGAAAATATAAGCAACTTTTGCTGCACAAAGATATAGAAAGATAAAAAGGGAGAAAATACAAGTGGATGCTTGCACCAAAGGTGACAAAAAATAGCAATGTAAACTCATAATATCAGGAAACCCAATATATTTTTACACTACATACTTAAGATCTGGTTTAGCTGAAGTACCATGGCCATGGCAATGGAGAGGTCAGCGATGAAGGTATCCACCGCCTCACCAGTGCTGCAGAGAGCACAAAATATTTGAGTGCAAACATATCATATGACAAATGCCAACCATCTAGAAGAAAATTCAAAAGCATCAGAGTGCTTTTACCTCTTTTGGCTTGCCATCGCTCCCCACCCGGCACACCTAGACATTCTGATGGGTTCAATGCTCTCCATCACTGAGCTTATCACCATAGACCATTGGTATTAGTATTATGATTCCTTAGAAAAAATTGTTACTAGTAATTTCAGGCAGTGATGATGCTACCTTATATAACAGTTACAAGTAGATTTTGCAATTTACCAGGAACAGTTTTCTCCAGGAGAGCCAATTGACAAGCACAAATGAAATAGAATGTGGCTGAGACCACTACATAAAACCTAGCATACCTGATTAGCCAGGCTGTCCAGTGGCTCAGCTAAACCATTCAGTGTGGATGTCACGGGCTGGGGGTGGATTGAACCGGAGGTTGTAGTCATGGGAGATTGGAGGACAAGGGCGAACCTCTCGTCGACCTATGGTCGGGGAAGGAGGTGAGGAGGGGCGCCGGGGCGCAGGTGCACGAGGTCAGAAGATAGATTATCTTTCTGCTAGTTCTCATTGTGTCATGGTGGTGTCACGGCAGATGCCATGGATAGGCTAAAGGTGGGGACAATATGCGCTAGAGAAATCCAGGGAGGGATAGTGTGGTGATTCCACACACAGATGCTTTGTATTCAATTGGTTTCCAAGGTTTACAAGTGCTCCTTGAGCTGTATTGGGGAGAGGAGGAAGAAGGAACTCTCTTACTCTCTCCACTAGCTAGCCCTCAGGAACCAACTAGAGATCAACCAAGTAAAACCCAACCCTTTCTACAGATGTCCTAGCCCTCCTTATATAGGGGTAGCTAGGTCTCCAACTAGGGCATACGTGGAGGCATATTCCAGGGAATATGCCTCCTCCCAAAATAGTAAACCGACCGGGTCACTTTTCCCCATCGTAAGCCATGCAGATGCTTCGTGAGCCTCTGCGACGCCAGCGTCATCCGACACAGGCAGCGTCACCCTTGTCGGCCACGCCTCGGTGGTCCTAGCCTCTGTCCGCTTCGCTCACGCTCCAGCATACAGTGACCTCCTATTGACCAGCGAGATACCTTCCTTCTCTTGCAAGCCTGATATAACCCGGATCATTCCTGGTTAATCCAACCACACTGGTACCTGCATACAAGTTAGATAAATCCTGCCGGCATACGACATAGGTCGGCCGGGACTTAGTTAGGCGGACATCCTCCGGTACGGGTTACTCCGTGATTCGTCCTGCCTTGAGGTGACTCGTCCAGCACTTGCTTTGACCTTGCCGTACCTCGGCTAACTCGGCCTTTATACCCCGGCGTGACCCTACCCAGGGGTATCTGATGTGCTCGACGTTGGACGTAGAGCTCGTTGGGAACCCCAAGAGGAAGGTATGATGAGCACAGCTGCAAGTTTTCCCTCAGTTATGAAACCAATGTTTAATCGAAGCAGTAGGAGCAAGGAAACACCCCAAAGGTGTTACTAGCTGAGCTTTGGCAGGGCGCACTACCGGTGCTAGTAGCAACGTGGAGACCTGCACAACACAACCACAGAACTGTGTCCCCAACTTGCGATGAGGTTGTCAATCTCACCGTGTTTTGCGGAAAACAAGGGATTAAACGTATCGAATGGAAAGAAGTAAAATTTTGAAGAAAGTAAACACAAAGCAGTAAAAGATTGTAGATTGTATGTAAAAGACAAGAACCGGGATCCATAGTTCGCTAGAGGTGGCTCTCCTTAAGATATATAACATGGTGGGTGAACAAATTACAGCGGGGCAATTGACAAACACCGAGAAAGCAATACATGCATATACTAATCATCTTGACTCCTTTGAGACTTGATTGGGCATTACAACATAATACATAGACCGCCATCCAACTGCATCTATGACTAATAATCCACCTTCAGGTTATCATCCGAACCCCCTCCAGTATTAAGTTGCAAGCAACAGATTATTTCTTTACGAACTGCGTGTAAATTAAACAATACGATTGTTCTATGAACAAAGGATTGTTGTTTTCTCCCTAGTAGCAACAGCACATCTAGTACCTTAGAGATTTCTGTCACTTCCCCAAATTACCAGAGGCATGAACCCACTATCGAGCATAAATACTAACTCTTGGAGTTGCTAGCATCTACTTGGCCAAGATAGCTACTACCAACGGAAAGCATGCAAGATCATAAATAACAAAGACATGATAGAATCAATAATAAATCTGAAATAGCATCTCAATATCCATCGTATCCCCGCAAACACAACATGTATGAATTACAAATAGATGATCTTGATCATGAACGGGGCTCACAAGATCTAAATATGAAAGCACAAAGGAGGAGAACCAGCCATCTAGCTACTACATGGATCCGTAGTCCAAGGATGAACTACTCACGCATCACACTGGAGGCTTGCATGGTGATGAAGAAGGCCTCCAGGGTGAATTTCCTTCTCCGGCAGGGTGCCGGGAAGAGCTTCAAATCCCTCCCTATCTAGGGATGGAGATGACGGCAGCTACAGTCTCTTTCGTGGATTTTTGATCGGGTACTTAGGGTTTTCGTCCTGAGGGCAATATATAGGCGGAAGGAGAGGCCGAGGGGGTGACGGGCCTGGCCGTGCGGCTGGTGTGGTGGCTCCCTGGCCCTTCTCCGTCTCGTATTCTGGCACTTGATCACTTCCGGAAAAATAGGCACTTTGGCTTTTGTCCCGTCCAATTCTGAGAATATTCATTTTCTGACTTTCCTGGAACCAAAAACAGCAGAAAACAGGCAGCTAGCACTATGGCTCTTGTTAATAGGTTAGTCCAAGAAATCATATGAAAAGTATTCCAAAGTTGGAACAAAACACAAGAAAGTGGATAAAACCAAGCATGGAACATCAAAAATTATAGATACATTTGCAATGTCTCGGTATCCCTCCAACATTAGTCCCCGAAGCTGGTGCGGTCTTACCAGCTCCAGCTGCTAAGGCCACGGCAGGTTCAATTTTCTAAACCTTTTGCTCCTTTTTCTGAGTTATCTCATAGTCCGGATTCCGTAAGCTAACTTTCCCTTGGCACATTCCGAGTCTTCACTCGCTGGCCGGGTCATCCTTTGGTTATCCGTGTTATCCTTCCATCTCTCGTACGCTTCCCCACGTCCCACGTGAAGGGTAATCATTATTTTGCCTCATTTTAAGGGCATGCGCCAGTTACTGCTGCAGTTAATGGCAGGTGTTACTGTTGCACACGTCACATCACGTCTATCTCCTCGTTAATTGTATCACCATGTCGCGTCGTGGGATCCTCTGCGCCGTGTGGTCCTTCATGTGGCTCGCCTCTGATTGGCTGACCCGGAAAATACATGGCCACACCGTGTGGCCTTGCCGCACCACGCGATCCCACAACCGAGTTGGGGCGTGGTTAAATAGGGGAGGGGCGCGCCCCTTGGTATTTTTCCCCATTCTCGCGCACATCTACCTCTTCTTCTTCTTCCTAGCGCCAGCGCCGCCGCCGCCGCATCTGCTCAGCAGCGCCGCCACCGCACCGTGCCTTTTCGCACCAGCATTGCCGCTGCTCCCGCGCAGCTCCACCGCCACGGGTCTGCGCCAGTCCAAGGCACTGCCGCCCACCTCCGATAGGGCCAGTGAGGACAGCAATTTGTACATGACCGAAGAAGAGCTCACCGTCGCGGAGGCGGAGATGGAGGATGAGGCGGAGAACGCCGAACGCGGCACCTGGGCTGGCTCCTGGGTGTGCCAGGACGACCTGGATTGGTTATAGCGCACCCGACGCATCCCTGAGGGCGTGGTTGCCCGCCTCGCCTCCGTGGAACTCGCACCCTCACCCAACCCCGGTGAGTTCGTGGTGTTCCTCTCCCACTTCCAGCGCGGGTTCGGCCTCCCCGTCAGCGATTTTTTCCATGATTTCCTTGATATCTATGAACTTCAACCGCACCACCTTCCGGCGAACGCCATCACATCACTTTCCTCCTTTGCCTCCACGATAGAGGGGTATGTCGGATTGTGGCCCACCAAAGAGCTTTGGATCCGTTTATTCGGTCTACGAAGGAACGTAATTCCAAATAAAGCGCTTGATCTGGAGGACAAACATCTGACTCAGTTCGGTGCTGCCTCCATTTGTCCTCGGAAACTATCCGTCTTTCCCCGGGTCACGGGGTTAGATTCCTGCAAGGGCTGGGCCCGAACTTTCTTCTGTCAGAAATGGCACGAATGAAGATCTGATCCGGTTGCGCCCCTATGCTCCGGGTCCTCCTAATCCGGATCTGTGGGACCAGGTTTCTAAGAAACCCACCGTACTGGCGAATCAAGTCAACAAGCGGTTTAAGGAGCTGAAGGATGCGGGGATGCGCAATGAGGATGTGATGATTACATTCGTCTGCAGCCGGATCTCCCCTCTTCAGAAGCGCACTCACAAGCTTTGCCACATAGCTGGCGGCTTGACCCCAACCGGACCTCCTCATTTGAATTGAGTAACACCGAGATATTTCGCCGGGTCAAGGCCCTTTTCACGACCGTCAAAGACTTCTCCGCTGATTGGGAGTGGGGAATAGAGCATTTCTGCCAAGACAAGCTTCCCCCTACGATAAATCTTGTGATCCAATCTTTTTCCGAGTTAGATCATATGTCGAAATTTGCTGTTTGTTTGATCCCTTTGCATTTTCTTCTTAGTTGTTCCTTCAGCAAACCCTCGAGGATGGCACCGAGCCTTCTCTGAAATGGGCGAAGGATCGAGATGCCCCGAACGAGGAGGAGCCGGATCAGGAAATGTTCCTGCCATTCCCCGATGCGACCAAGCGACCCACCGGTAACTTCTCTTCCTTAAGAGATTGGCCTGATGATGAAGATGATTCCGACGTTGAGGTGATGGAAGCATTTGACGTTGTCCCCCTTTCTTACGCCTTTTCGGCATTCGCTAACCCGGGTGGGCAGATTCACGAAGATCCTCCTCTCACGACGGGCGAGCCTGTCCCGGCCGCGTCAAAGAAAAGAGGAGTTGCTTCAGCTTCTTCTTCCGGACCTCCTAAGCCTACCAAGAGGCGAAAGAAGTCCGCAGACAAAGCCGCCACCAAGCCTACAACTAAGGACATAACTCGGAGGGCTCGAAAGCCCAAGGAGCCATTGACCTCGGATGAGTAAGTTACTTTTCTCTCTGTCCAATCTTTTGGTTCACGCTTTTCTTCTGTTGTAACTTATTATTCGTCATTTGATTTGACAGGGCTGCGGTGGAGGTTCCTCAGAGCGGATCCAGCATCGCTTCGCCCCTCCGGCATAGCCCTTCTCCCCCTCGTGACAATGATTCACGCCCGTTGAGCCCCATTCAGGAGGGTTCAGCGGCTGCTCCGGGTTCTAGCCCACCTCGTCTAGAGGAGGGCAACCTCGGAGCAGGGGGAAGTGGTTCTGCCGGGACAACGGTTGCTCTCAGCTCCTCTTTGGCTCAGCCGCAACCAGCCATCACCGAGGTGCCTACAACACCCCCGCTAAGACCAACATCAGCGCCAGCACCAGCGCCAGCAGCACCAACTCCTTCCGTCTCGTCCGAGTCTTCCAAGACTCAGCGAGAAGACACAACTAGCACGAAGGCTAGCACCAAGGCTGTGCCCAAGGGCAAATCCGTTGCACAAACTTCAACTTCTCAGCAGCAGTCTAAGGCCAAGAAAACCTCTGATGCCGCTAGGGCAGCATCTATCGAGGATGGACAGCGCACGCTCGCGTCCATGCTTCCGAAGAAGACCCCCCCGAAGAAGGATGTCTCCCCCGGGCCAGCTAGCACGCAACTTTCATTGCACACCAGCCCCGCTGCTGCCCAAATTGAAAGGAGGGAAGCCCATGCCAAGGGTTTGATAGCGCCCCATATGCTTAGCGGAGAGCGCTATCCTCCGGCCTTGATCGAGTTTGTCAATAACTGGAACAAGGCAGAGTTCGTCCATAACGATGATCTCCCGGAGAAATTTGGGCCTGCCGAGTTTGCCGCGCAGATGAAGACAGCCGCCAAGGCTATTAACCTTGCCGGCCGGATGATGGAGGTACGCTACCTTGTCCTTTCTTTAACATGCACTAAATATTAGTGATATAACCATTAGTCCCCGAGCCTCTAGGGGAGTAACTTGTTACTCGGCCGGATGCTCCTTAGAGAACTAGCGTATCTCCTTAGTAGCTTCGAATATGCACACACCTAGAGCCGGGTTAAGTTCCACTTGGTCCAGATTTTGTACACTTCGAATATGCACACACCTAGAGCCGGGTTAAGTTCCACTTGGCCCGGATTTTGTACACTTCGAATATGCACACACCTAGAGCCGGGTTAAGTTCCAGTTGGCCTAGATTTTGTACACTTCGAATATGCACACACCTAGAGCCGGATTAAGTTCCACTTGGCCCGGATTTTGTACACTTCGAATATGCACACACCTAGAGCCAGATTAAGTTCCACTTGGCCTGGATTTTGTACACTTCGAATATGCACACACCTAGAGCCGGGTTAAGTTCCACTTGGCCCGGATTTTGTACACTTCGAATATGCACACACCTAGAGCCGAGTTAAGTTCCACTTGGCCCGGATTGTGTACACTTCGAATATGAACACACCTAGAGCCGGGTTAAGTTCCACTTGGTCCGGATTTTGCACACTACGAATATGGATATGACTAAGCTATCCTTGCTCTTTTCAGGTGACTACCAATCGCCGGAGCGCTGACTTTCAATGTCTCTTGGACACACATAAGGCACTACGCTTGAAACATTCTACGCTTCTCGCCGAGTTTGAGAAAAGGGGTAAGTTTTCTCCTTGGCTTTGTCCCACCTTTCTTTGTCTTTTCCCGCCAAACTAATTTGTTATTCGGATTGGGCAGCTGAAGTGGAAGCTGAGAACACCATCATGCGGAAGAATTTGATCAAATAAAAGGTAAGTCCGTTTTGCTTAGTCTTCTTCTGCGCCCTCTCTCCTTTTCTTCTTGGCTCGGCAGATATTCATACTTCGGCTTTGCCGGGTCAACAAACTGTTTCAGCATCTCTTGAAGATAGTGTGCCCGTGCCTGATATGATGCTGCATTTTCTCGAACAAGCAGGGCAGCATCAGGCCGAACTCAAGAAGAAGGATGATGAGCTTTCCCTCCTCTGGACCAAGGATGATGAAATTGCCAAGCTCAAGGCAGAAATGAAAAAGCTCAAGGCGCTCCACAAATCCGAGATGGATAAAGCTGGCCAAGATTTGACTGAAGAGCGAGAATGTCTCAACCTCCAAATTGCCAAAGATCAGGAACTGCTGAAGGAGGCCAACATTAAGCTTGAGTCGGCGAATGCTGAACTTGTGCAACTCCGAAAGAGGCGTGACAACTTCACCAAGGAGCTGACCCGGATCCACAGCCATATTTCTCGTAAGTTCTTTTTCTTCAGCCAGCATGAATCTCTCCGGTTCAACCTCCTTCACCTATTTCACTTGTCTTGTTTTCAGAAAAATTTCTGGAGGGTGATGCCATTGCATCCAATGCCGTTACCAAGTTCCGCCAGCAGAGAGGTACTCCATCTGGTCATGGCTCCATTCCTCTTGACCTGGAGGATCTGATATTCAGCTTATCCTCCCGAGTTGAAATCATGAAGAACTACGGCAAGGGTCTCCTAGACGCAGCAGTCCAGGTCTTCAATGCCCTCTGGCCTGGTGAAGATACTCCGAAGGGGTCCACTGCTCTGATTTCCAAGGTAATGGCGTGCGAGACCCAGCTTGACCTCTGGAGGGAATCCGCCGGACGCGCCGGAGCTGAAACCGTCCTCCACCACGTGCTCACATGGTATGAGAAAATAAATCTGAATCTTCTGGAGCGCATGCGCACCGGTTCGAGGTGGTCCACTGATTCGGATTGGATAGCTTGGCGCAAGGCTTGCGCCCATAGCCTCATTCAGTATGCCCCCATCCATCAATGGAACGAGGGACCAAGCTTTCTCGAAGCTGTTGACGACAAATATGTCGAAGATGGTTCGGGTGAGGAGGAAGAGGACGAAGCCTCAGACGTCGAAGAGAATGAAGATGATGCTGAAGCCGAGGCCGGAGTTCCACCTGCTGGTGACGAGTTACCTCCTCCTGCTGCTCCTTGATCACCAACAAACACTTTGAAGTTTATTAGATTCCCGGTATGCCGGGTGCAGATGTATTAAGCGCACATATCATATTTTGCTACTAAGTTGCTTATGCTGGATTAACTTGGGCGTAGTCCCCGAGTTTCATTTTCTTGTTTCTCCAATTTTCTGGTTCAGCTCGTGTCTACTTTGATTCGGTTTTGTGACTTACGAGACCGAGTTTCAAAAATTGACTTAACAATACTTGGAAAACTTTAGGATTAGCTCAAAATAATTCAGCATGGTAAAGGTAAAATAAACAAGGGGTTAGTCCGAACAAAAAACGTCGGCTCGATTACGTTCCTTTCCCTAGTTGTTTTTCGTGTGCTACGCAATTCCAAACTTGTTCTCTTGCTTGCCATGAAGCCAATTCTTGTTGGACAGCAGCAAGTCGAAGAGTTGAGTTTTTGGTGCTCACACACTACTAATCCGGCTTAGGTAGAGGCAACTTAAGTCAGCTGACATAAAAATAAATAACTAACGCAAAGGATGAATGATATTACTAAGGCAGTCCCCGAGTTACTGCTCGAGGTGCCAAGATTACATTGAGAAACTCATTTCCGGCATACATACCGACATATGAGAGACTCGGATACACACACTTGTTTGTTAAGTGTAGAAAGGACGAAGTAGAGCTACATTCCATGGACGCTTAGATTCCTCGTCGGACCTGTCCGCCTTGTTCTTCTCCTGAGGTTTTGCATCGATGAGATAATAAGAGTCATTGTGCAATGCTTTGCTCACAATGAATGGCCCTTCCCATGGGGGGATAACTTATGCATGCCAGCAGTACGTTGTACTAATTGGAGTACCAGATCACCTTCCCGGAAAACTCGGGGGTTTACTTTCCGGCTATGATAGCGTCGGAGATTTTGCTGATATATGGCGGATCTGGACAATGCCAATTCTCTCGCTTCTTCCAGCAGATCAACATCATTTTGCCGGGCTTCTCGCACTTCGGCTTCTGTGTATAGGGTGACCCTAGGAGAATCATGCTCTATGTCGGCTGGTAATACAGCTTCTGCCCCATATACCAGAAAAAATGGCGTATAGCTTGTTGATCGATTAGGAGTTGTTCTTAAACTCCACAGTACCGTTGATAGTTCTTCTATCCAGCACCCCGCTGATGTTTGCAGCGACTCAATAAGCCGGGGTTTTATCCCGGATAATACTAATCCGTTGGATCTTTCCACTTATCCGTTCGATGCGGGGTGGGCTACCGAGGCAACGTCTAGCCGGATCTTCTTATCTTGGCAGAATCGCGCAAATGCTCCTTCGACAAAATTGGTGCCATTATCTGTTATGATACTGTGAGGATAGCCATATCTCAAAATGATATCTTTGAGGAATGTCACGGCTGTAGGTCCGTCATATTTTCTTATTGGTTTCACCTCAATCCACTTCATAAATTTGTCTACCATGACCAAGATATGGGTCATATTTCCTCTTGCCGGCTTAAACATGCCAACCATATCCAAGCACCATACAGCAAATGGCCAGGTAATTGGTATGGTCTTGAGCTCCGACATTGGCATGTGTGTCTTGGTAGCATACCTCTGACAACCATTGCATTTTCTTACCAGATCCTCTGCTTGTTCCAAGGCACTTGGCCAATAAAACCCATGTCGGAAAGCTTTCGCTACCAAGGCTCTAGACGAGGCGTGATGCCCACATTCCCCTTGATGTATATCTTGGAGGATGTCAAGCCCTTCCTCTGGGTCTACGCATCGTTGGAGGACATTTGTAACACTTCTTTTGTATAGCTCGGAATTGATGATCGTGTATGCCTTTGCCCTCCTTTGAGTTTGCCTTGAGAGCACTTCCTCGCTAGGCAAAGTTCCATCCTTCAGGAATTGAAATATGGGCAGTGCCCAAGCTGGTATAGCTCGCACTTGAAACACATCCTCATCAATTTCCATCTGATCCACCGGCATAACCTCGGCTAGATCACGCTGTGTAGTCCCCGGGTCTTGCGAAGTAGTCCCCGGGTTTGCCGAAGCAGTCCCCGGGTTTCGTGAACTACTTCCCACATCAATGTCCACGGGCACAACTTCCGATTCCGGATTTGCCGGGATATAAATTGACTTGGACTCTGGGGATGGCCTGATAGACGGTTTTCTGAGGTGCTCTGGTGCTACCCCTGGCAGGATTGCTTGTCGGGTTGATCCGAGTTTTGACAGTACGTCGGCAGCTTCATTTTCTAGCCGGGGTACGTGGTGAAATTCGCATCCCTCAAAGTATCCTGATATCTTCTGCACATGAAATCTGTACAATGCCATATTTGCATCCAAAGCATCCCAATGCCCTTAGACTTGCTGGACTACCAGATCAGAGTCACCAAAGCACTGGATCCGGCGTATCCCAATTTCTTTTGCCACTTTGAGCCCATGCACAAGTGCTTCATATTCTGCAACATTGTTTGATGCTGCGAAGTGGATCTGTAGCACGTATTTCAGCTGGTCCTTCTTGGGCGAGGTAAGCACAACTCTGGCGCCTAACCCGGTTTATGTTTTTAACCCGTCAAAGTGCATTCTCCAGTAGTTCTGATCTGGCAATGGTGGCTCATATTGCACCTCATCCCAATCCACAAGAAAGTCGGCCACAGCGTGAGACTTGATTGCTTCTCTCCTGTCATATTGTGGCGCATAAGGGGCTAGCTCAATTGTCCATTTTGCAATCCGGCCACTTGCATCCTTATTGCTCATTATCTTGGATATGGGAGCTTCACATATTACTTTGATGGGGTGCTCTTCAAAATAGTGATTTAGCTTCTTAGCCGCCATATACACACCATATGCCATCTTCTGATAGTGGGGATAGTTTTGTTTTGAAGCTGATAATACCTCGCTCAGATAATATACTGGCCTTTGCACTGACTTACCCTCTTCGTCGCGCTCTACCACAATTACTGCACTTACAACTCGGTTGGTTGCGGCTATATAGAGCAACATTGGCTCCTTTGATAGTGGAGAGGCTAACACTGGTGCAGTGGCTAACATTTTCTTTAATTGTATAAAGGATTCATTGGCCTGCGGCGTCCAAATGAACTTGTCCGACTTTTTCATGAGTTGATAAAGAGGCAGTGCCTTTTCTCCCAACCGACATACAAACCGACTTAAGGATGCCAGGCAACCAGTGAACTTCTGGACATCATTAAGACACTTCGGCAATTCCATTCGCTCAATGGCCCGGATTTTAGTTAGGTTAACCTCGATGCCTCGGCTGGAGACAAGAAATCCAAGTAATTTTCCAGCCGGGACATGGAAGGTACATTTCTCCGGGTTAAGCTTCATTCGAAACCTCCTTAGGTTCGTGAACGTTTGCCTGATATCATCAAGGAGAGTTTCGCTTTCCTTGGTTTTTATAACCACATCATCCACATATACTTGCACATTTCGGCCAATTTGGTCGTGCAAATATTTTTGCATACATCTTTGGTACGATGCCCCTGCATTACGTAAACCAAAAGGCATGGTGCGATAGCAATAAGACCCATACGGGATGATAAATGCAGTCTTTATTTGATCATTCAGATTCAGAGGTATCTGGTGGAAACAAGAATATGCATCTATGAACGACAACAAAATTCACACCCAGCAGTACAATCTATGACTTGATCTATCCTTGGCAGTGGGAATGGATCTTTTGGGCACGCCTTATTCAGGTTTGTGTAATCGATGCACATACGCCAAACCACTGCCACATTCGGATCATCTTTTTTCTTGTCCAAAAGCACCGGATTAGATAGCCAATTCGGGTAAAGCACTTCCATGATAAACCCAGCTGCTAGGAGCCGAGCTATCTCATCTCCAATGACCTTTCTCCTATCTTCGGCGAAGCGGCGGAGAGGTTGCCTCACCGGCTTTGCTCCAGGTCTCACATGTTGGGTCCGTGGCATAGAAAACAAAAAAATTCCTACGATGAGAACTAGACGCCAAGATCTATCTACTAGGTATAGAGGAACGGGTGGACATACATCCATCGAGAACTTACCCTCGAAGATAACAAGTTTTGTTAACGATTAGGAACTCGTGGTTGATGTAGTCGTACACTTGTCGATCTCAAGATCACGTGGAAGTCCGAGCGCCGCAAATCAGCAGCGCATCCGTACTCGCACACACGTTCAAGCCACCGGACAACCTCCACCTCCTCGCTCCAGCAATCCAGCGGAAGCAGCAACTCCTTCCAGACGAAATGCCACCGGGAACATGTATCTCGCTAATCCGAGACCATGGGAGAATAATTCTAGAGGGGGAGAGAGATCCTTCACAAGGAGGTGTGAGGAAGAAGGAGGAAGAGGGTGGCCTTTTATAGGAGGAGGGGGTGCCCCTCCTTCATGGCCGGCGCATGGGGGTCACTCCTCACCTCCCCCATTCATGTGGTGGTAACCCCTCCACATTAAAATGCCTCTTCACATTCCCCTTTAAAGTCCCTACTTTAAATGCATTAAAATTCTCCAAGTTTAATGCTCTCTCATTTAATAAAACTCTTTTATTAAATTTATTCAGAATTTTGTTAATTACTTTAATTAACAAACATTCACATATAACCCCTTGCAATATTTCAATATCACATGCAGAACCACTTTCTGCAATTTCACCCGAAACAATTTCCGGTTTCTATCGAAACAATTTATGCGCTTTGCAATTCTTTCGTCTGAAACATATGTGCTCCAAAATGGTGTTCGGTAACTCTTAAGTGTGTCATCCTACGGTTCGCGAATAATGCAGACATGATCGAGACGCCTCTCCGATCAATAATCAGCAGCGGGACCTAGAGATCCGTAATGACTCTTACACATTCAACGATGACTTCTGTGATCGTGAGAACCTTTAACGCTAGTAACTAAATCCCTTTGTCTCGCGATATATTACATGTCCGAGATTCGATCATTGGCATCTCCATACCTAGTTTGATCTCGTTACCGACATGCACTCTTTTCTCGTTCCCGTGATATAACATTCTAGTGATCACATCACTTGCTTGCAAGCTATCTTAATGTGATATCACCGAGAGGGCCCAGAGTATATCTATCTATCATCAGGATTGACAAATTCCACTCTTGATCCATGAGCCTCAACATAACACCTTCGTAGCACCGAACCCATCTTTATAGTCACCCTGTTACGGTGTGACGTTTGATGTTATCAAGATACTCTTCCGGTGTTAGCAATTAACATGATCTCATGGTCTAAGGATAAAGATTACTTCGTATGATGTTATAGCAATATAAACATAATGACTTTGATCATAATGTTATACTTCGGATGAATGTTCATCACATCATTCCACCAATGTTGTGACCTTGTTATTAACAACATCCAATGTCCATGATTCGGAAACCTTGATCATCTTGTTAATCAACAAGCTAGTCTATAAGAGAGGCATAACTAGGAACCCTTTTTGTTTATTAAAGACACATGTATTGACGTTTTCGATCAACACAATTATAGCATGCAAAATAAACATTTAGCATAAACATGGAATAAGATAATAACCACTTTATTATTGCCTCTCGGACATATTCCCTTCAGTGTCTCACTTGCACTAGAGTCAATAATCTAGTTTGAAAAACTTTTCGTATTGAACACCTATGGCTTTCTGGTGTTGCATATACGCTATTGCTAGTGGTTACCATAATCTCCGGATCTGACAGTTTCAGGTCCGTGTGTATTTGCATGTCTTTGCGTCTCTACGCATCACTCATTCTCAAATGAGATGGCATTGTATAAATTTGGTCCTCTGGTGAGACCTTTAGTTCATTCGGGTTAAAATATGTTGATATTATTGTCACATAATATATCTTCATAGTATTAGCCCACTTTGAACCACACCTAGTTTGATAACAAACTACTTAACACAAATGCCCTCCTTTGCTGCTACTATAGCAGTTATATACTTAGCCATTTGTTGTAGTATCCGTCACAATGTCTCAACTTTGGAACTCATCCAAATCCATCATGGAACATCCTTTCCATTACATTGTGCCATCCATAGTTTAATTGAGATAGATTTAATTTGTATCTTGTGACAAAACTAGTATCAATGTAACACTTTACAATGAACTACCTTTAACTATTTGTCACTTATACATGATATATTCTTAGTTCTTCCAAAGCTCATAAGAATATCTTTAGTATTTTCCAATGATCATCTTATGAATCATCCTGGTATGTGCTCATAACACTTAGAGCATAGGACATTTTGGATATATACATATCACGGGATAATCGATCAAAATCTTCATGTGATTTTACTCATCAAGTGTTGAAACACTTGAATCTTGATACAATTCTTTCCATGCAGCAAGAACCTTTCTTGTTGTCTCCATATTGAACTCTTTCAATATCTCATATATGTATGTCTGGCACAACCATATTAGCGCCTTAATCTATCCATATAGATATTGATGCCAAATATTCTGGGTTTTCCCAAGTCTTTCATCGAAATCTTATTTTAATGAAATTCTTAACTTGTGTCAATACAAGATACATCATTTCCAATCAACAATATGTCCTCTACATAATGTACTAGAAATATGTCTCAGCGCTCCCACTTAATTTCTTGCAAATGCAAGCATCTTCATCATCTCCGATGAATTTAAACTCTTTTAACAGTTTCATCATGGTGAAGATTCCAACTCCGCTATGCTTACTTCAACTATTGAAGTTTGCATGCCCTTTTAGCACCCTTTGAATTAACAAAACCCTTTGGACCGTGTCTTGTACACGTCCTAGGTAACCATTCTATTAGAAGAACATTGTTTTGTTTGTTCAACTACCATACATCAAATTATATGTAGTGGTTGCTACATTAATCCGTCAAGACTAAATACGCTATGAAAGATCAAATCTTGTCATAGTCAACTCCTTGAACATTGTCGTAAACTTCTTTCCGGCATGTTGACTATTTCATAGATGTTAAACATCCATGTCTAATTTCTTTATAGATCCAAACACGACCGATAGGCTTCACGCCTTTCCGGAGGGTCTTCCAAATTCAGAAACTTGATTTCTCGTGTATGGATACTATCACGGATTCCATGACTTCAAGTCATTTTATGGAGTCAGGGCCCATCATCGCATCTTTGCATGTAGTCGGTTCATCATTGTCAAAACAATAACGACTTGCTTATCAAATCTTACTATTTGATTCTTACCGACCCACACGGTTCAATAGGAACTCTAATCTCCGACATCACACCTTTTGTAATCACGGGAGCCATGAGCATTGTGGCTGCCACCGGGACACTTTTCGGCGCTACGCTACTTAGCACATATAGCTAAGGTTCAATAACCTTATCAAGTTTCTATTGTCCTCCTACTTAACTTTTCGCGAAAAATTCCTTCTCAACAAACTTAACGTTCGAAGTAACAAACTCTTTTGTCCTCGGTGTTATGGAGAAATTCCCAACAAATTCTTTGGGATAACCTACAAAGACGTGCTTATCCGATTTGGTTGTAAACATTTTACTTATGCATAGCATACCAAAATTTAAGAAAAGACAATTCGGGTTTTATCCCAAACCATAACTTATATGGTGTCATTTCAACGGATCATGATGGTGCTCTTTTCAGTGTAAAAGCGGTAGTCTCTAAAGCTTCAGTCCTTAAAACATAATGATAGTTTTATAAATGACACCTTTGATCTTACCATGTCAAACATGGTTTGATTTCATCTCTTGAATATTCCATACTCCTATGGTTTATCGGGAAATACAAATCATGGAACAATTCCTCAAATCTTAGGTGTTTTGCTAAACATGTAACTCAAATATCTTCCTTTATGATTGAATCATAAACTTTTTATTTTCTTGTTACAATGATTTTCCACTTCATCTTGAAAGTCTTTGAACAATTTTCAAATGTTTCATACTTCTTCCTTATTAAGTAAATATACAGATATATTCACTCAAATTTTTGGAGAAAGCATATGAAGCAAAAAGATCCATCGCATATGGCTACACATAATGGACTATGCACATCAGCATGCACAATTTCCAATAAGCTAGTCATCCGTTCCTCTCTGGCATATGGATGGAGTTTCAATTATCTCGAGGAAAGTCTCACATGCGTCAATTGATCAAAATCAAAGACTCCAAAAATCCATCAACATAGAGTTTCTTCATGTTTTCTTTCCAATATAATTTAAAACAGCGATGTCACTTCATAAGTGATCTTTTAATCATTTGTCTTGCGACATTTTAGCAATAATGTTTATGGATGTGATTTCTCCCACTAGACTCGAAAAGTTCATCCATCCTTTATGGAATATGGTAATTTATTTGAACAACCATTGTTCTCATAATACCGGAACAAAATAACAATTATTAAAACAAATCTTGAAGGCTAGGTTTGACGACAACGAAAAACACAATAACACTTTATTTGTTTTCGATGAACATCATCACTTATTATCTTGCTAGTTGCTTAGGCCATTGTAGTTCATGAATTGCATTGTCCTGTATGACACTTCATACCAACTAATTTGGTATCCAATACCGGTATCCAATACCTCATAACCACATTGTTTAACAAGCAAGGAATACAGCCATAACATGTATATCTTCTATATACCTAAGTTGGGCATCTCCAACTTTTTCTTTTCTGCCAAATATTTTATAGATTCTCTTTCAGCGATTCCTTTTCCTTTTAAAAGAATCTATCAACATCATCAAATGTTTGGTTAATACCTTCGGACTTGCACTTTAAAGTGGATCACCATCATCAAATGTTTGGTATTCTTTCAAAAATCCATTCTTTAGTAATCTATTAGTGTAGTAAACATTTTACTTACATATTCTATTCATCCTTATCATGACAACTTTCATGATCAAGCTACTATAGCCTATAAGGAAGAATGACGAGTATAATTTTAATTCCCAAAACCTTTTGGGAGATTCGGATGCCTAGCATCTCCATCCTTCACAAATTCTCATACAATATGAGAACATGTATTTTGCTAAATTACACTCTATCATAATGCAACCAAAAACTTTGTTTCAGATATCACAATATCTTTCACATATGATGGTTTCTGAAACAATTCTTTCAGCTCCTAGATAACCTCGATATTAACACAACTTTTGAATATCAAGAATCATGGAGGCAAACATGATACTTTAGATACTAACGTTCGAATTCTTACTCTTGATTTAATACTACTTATTAAACTTCACGGTGTAAATAGAGTTTGCTGAAAGTTTGCAATAGGACTTATAAACTTTAAATTGACGTTCAAAACAATACGATACCAGTTCATAAAGTAAATATCCATAATTCTATAGTTCTATTATCTCAATTAAAACTAAGCATAAGGTAGTAAACAGACACCAATGACTACAAAAAATTATGCAAATTCACTTTGATTTAGTTTTATGACAAAATTGAGTCCGACTAATCCAAATTAGAAATGAACTCCCACTCAAAAACGACATCCCTCGTGCCTTTTTGGTGATTACATGAACCAAATCCACTACACCAAGTCTGATCATCACGTGAGTCGGTGTAGCTTCAAAGGCGAGCATCAATATGGGCATCATATCAACTATATGACTCATGCTTAACCTTTAGGTCCATGTTCCGAGGCCATGTCTGTACATGCTAGGCTCGCCAAGTAAGAACCTTAGTACTCGCGTGTGTAAAACTGTCTTACACCCGTTGTATGAAAGCGTAGAGTCGAGTACACCCGATCATCACGTGATGTCTCGAAACACGATCCATAGAACGGTGCATACTTAAGGAAGAACACATTTTATCTTGATATCTAAATGAGGGATCATCTTACAATGCTACCAAAAGCGCCAAACTAGCACTATAAGATGCTAACATCTAATGTGTAAAGTGAGATGATATGATCCATGCATTTGATCTCTATTATTTGCATCGTGGTATGATCTCTATCATTCCTTTGTGTGTAAGGCCAAGGTCTATGGAACTTACACATTGAATGCATTGTAAGAGTATCTATCATACATCTACTTACAACAATACCATATCAATACACTAGCCCAGCAACGATCTAAACTAGACGTCTCTAATTTATCAATTGCAAGTTTTACGTGGCTTAGGGCTTTCGGAGATAGAACCGTTCTCACCTACGAACATGAACCACAACGAGGATAACCAAGTTATTAGCAACTCGTTGTAAATCAAATATTGACTATAGTAGGAGAGACAGACACCCGGCAGCCACTTATGCAAAACAAGTTGCATGTCAGTCGTGGAACCAATCTCATGTACGATGACATGTAAGGTTGGTCCGGGCCGCTTCATCCCACTATGCCACCAATATCCAAAATACATAGAAGATGCAATAACATGATCATCATCGCCCACATATAAACATATGTGTACTACCCGTGCAAAGCACCTACGCATAGATCAGGCTCTGATACCACTATTGGGTCCGCAGCATAGAAAACAAAAAAAAATTGTACGGTGAGAACTACACGCCAAGATCTATCTACTAGGTACAGAGCAACGGGTGGACATACATCCATCGAGAACTTACCCTCGAAGACAACGAGTTTTGTTAACGAGTAGGAACTCCTGGTTGATGTAGTCGTACACTTGCCGATCTCAAGATCGTGTGGAAGTCCGAGCGTCGCAAATCAGCAGCGCATCCGTACTCGCACACACGTTCAAGCCACCGGACAACCTCTACCTCCTCGCTCTAGCGATCCAGCGGAAGCAGCAACTCCTTCCAGACGAAATGCCACCGGGAACATGTATCTCGCTAATTCGAGACCATGGGGGAATAATTCTAGAGGGGGAGAGAGATCCTTCACAAGGAGGTGTGAGGAAGAAGGAGGAAGAGGGTGGCCTTTTATAGGAGGGGGGTGCCCCTCTTTCATGGACGGCGCATGGGGGTGACTCCTCACCTCCCCCATTCATGTGGTGGTAACCCCTCCACATTAAAATGCCTCTTCACATTCCCCTTTAAAGTCCCTACTTTAAATGCATTAAAATTCTCCAAGTTTAATGCTCTCTCATTTAATAAAACTCTTTTATTAAATTTATTCAGAATTTTGTTAATTACTTTAATTAACAAACATTCACATATAACCCCTTGCAATATTTCAATATCACATGCAGAACCACTTTTTGCAATTTCACCCGAAACAATTTCCGGTTTCTATCGAAACAATTTCTGCGCTTTGCAATTCTTTTGTCTGAAACATATGTGCTCCAAAATGGTGTCCGGTAACTCTTAAGTGTGTCACCCTACGGTTTGCGAATAATGCAGACATGATCGAGACCCCTCTCCGATCAATAATCAGCAGCGGGACCTAGAGATCCGTACTGAGTCTTACACATTCAACGATGACTTCTGTGATCATGAGAACCTTTAAGACTAGTAACTAAATCCCTTTGTCTCGCGATATATTACATGTCCGAGATTCGATCATTGGTATCTCCATATCTAGTTTGATCTCGTTACCGACATGCACTCTTTTCTCGTTTCCGTGATATAACATTCTAGTGATCACATCACTTGCTTGCAAGATATCTTAATGTGATATCACCGAGAGGGTCCAAAGTACCTTTGATCTGGCCGATGCTGATTTTCCACCTGGTGCACTGCATCCCTTCTCTCATGGTTTTCATACCTCGGCGGAGGTGGTGGCAACATTAACTGTTGCGTGTTCGCTCCGGAGAGTAATTGCTGTCGGGGTAACTCCTGCCGAGGCTGATCGTTCCGAGGTGCCTGGGCATTCCCCGAACCACTTTGTTCTATCTTCCTCATCCAGGAAGTAATTGGGATTTAAAATATCACAAGTATCATTAGAATTACCACATATGGGAGATAAAGTATCATTAGAGCAAATTTTCTTCTTTAATGCTGAGGAACTAAAAAGATCATTTTCATAAAAAACAACTTCCCCAAGCTTAGACGTTTCCATAGCATTAGTAACAAAGGTATTCAAAAGATTCATACTAATAACATTGCTATTAGCATGCAAAGAAAGCTCCATGGGTTTTTTAATTTTCTTTTCAGACAATTCAAGTTCTATCTTAGGAAAAAATACTAAAAAGCTCTCAATTTTTTTTCCATTAAGCCTAACTAGTGAAAATAAGAAACAAAAAGACAAAATTGCAGAATCTAAAGAAAATAACTTCGAGCACTCACACCGGAGGATGTGAGTACCTTTTACCTTACCTCCCCGGCAACGGCGCCAGAAAATAGCTTGATGTCTACGCACTTCTATTCTTGTAGACAGTTGTTGGGCTTCTAAGTGCAGAGGTTTGTAGAACACCAGCAAGTTTTCCCTTAAGTGGATCACCCAAGGTTTATCGAACTCAGAGAGGAAATGGTCAAAGGTATTCCCTCTCAAGCAACCCTGCAATCAAGATACAAGAAGTCTCTTGTGTCCCCAACACACCCAATACACTTGTCAGGTGTATAGGTGCACTAGTTCGGCAAAGAGATAGTGAAATACAGGTGGTATGGATATAAGACAACGGTGCCAGCAAATAACTTGATGGCATGGAAGAGACTAAAGGCAAACTGAAATAAAGATGGAAGGAAGCAAAAATGTAATAGATCTAATAGCAAATGGTGTTTCAGTGCTTAGAAACAAGGCCTAGGGATCATACTTTCACTAGTGAACACTCTCATATAAATATCTTCTCTTTATGATACTACTCTTAACTACTCTCCGGTTGGACACTCTAAATCGATGGTAGGGTTATAACAGCACTCCTCAAAGTAAGTCTTTCCCATCTAGAAAACCCCACATTGTCACCTTGAACACTAGATGGTTCCAACAAACACCACAATTTCATAAAGACATCCAACTCCAAATATAACTCATAACAAGTATTTATAATCTCTAGCCTAAGTGCCACCATGGTGAGCACGCTGTCACTTTCACACACATGGGGAGAGCAGAGATTCATTAAAGCACTTGAGTAGCAGAATAGATCTATAGATTACAAGCTCATGATCACAATATGATCATGCATAGAGAGAGAGAGATGAACACATAGCTACCGGTAGAACCCTTAGCCTCGAGAGAGATCTACTCCCTCCTCATCATGGGAATCAGCAATGGTGATGGAGATGGTGGTGGAGATCGATGGAGATGGCTCCGGGGGCACTTCCCCGACCCGGCAGGATGCCAGAACAGAGAGTGGTGACGGCGCTGCGGAACTTTTTGTGGCTTTCTGATTGACGATCTAGGGTTTATGCCTCGGGAGGCTTCTTATAGGCCAGAGGGCAAGGTCGGTGGGCGGCCAGGGGGGCCACACCACCCCCTGGCGTGGCCTGGCCTGACCCGCGCCACCAGGTGGTGTGGCCAGCCCCTGGCCACTCTCCTTCTCGTCTTCTGGCTCCATGAGTCTTTCGGTAAAATATCGACTTTGGCTTTTGTCCGGTCCAATTCCGAGAATATTGATTTTCTGACTTTCGTGGAACCAAAAACAGCAGAAAACAAGCAACTGGCACTGTGGCATCTTGTTAATAGGTTAGTCCAAAAAAGTCTATGAAAAGTACTCCAAAGTTGGAACAAAACATAAGAAAGTAGATAAAACCAAGCATGCAACATCAAAAATTATAGATACATTTGCAATAGATCAACATCCCCAAGCTTAACTCCTGCTCGTCCTCGAGTAGGTAAGTGATAAAAAGAAAAAAATAATTTTTGAGGTGACATGCACCATCATAAACTTGATCAAAGTATTTGTAAAACATTCAAAGCTGGGATCATAGTAATTCAATCATAACATGAAAGACAAAGTTCCAGCAATAAGACTAAGAAACTATGTTGCAACATGAAAATGCATAAACAAAAGATTAATAAATAACAATGCTTTGCAAGACGTTTGTTTGTTTCACATAAAGAAAACATAGCACAATGGCATTCAGCTTGTCCCTCATAGAGTAGCAAATATAAATGCATAGGACACCTTCAAAGTTCATAAGAGTGACTAGATGCAAATAGTTTAAAACAAGCAATATCAAGTTATGCATCAATCAACTAGTCTTGGAACAATGCACATAAAACTAAGAATGGCCACTATGCTCTCAAAGTAAGTGCATAAAGATAGAAGGTGGAGACTCAATATGTATAAGTGGAAGAAAGGCCTTCATAGAAGAAGCAGAGATTCAAGTTTCATAAAGAGCTTCCAAAAATTATGGTACTTATAGCTTTCAGCTCTCATTGCCCCGATCATAAACATCTTGAAGTGATTAAGGTTAAAGTGAACAAACTATGATGTACATGCTTGACGAAGTATAAGTTAGAAATCTCATGTCTCTTGAATACGAGGGTCGCTCCTCATGCTACTCAAGTTTATTCACCGGTAAATTCTTGTCATCGTAAGTACATGTGTATTATAGAGAACCTCCAACGGGGTACCCCTTGCCCGATGATACGGAACAATCCCCCCATATCAAAATGACAAGGCAAGCAGACAATGAGCATCTCACCAATCTTCTTATTTACCATGGGAATATGGTGCTTTTTTCTCTCTTTCCTCTTTTCATAATTTCTTTTTTTCTCAATATAGGACTTTTTTTATAAGAATAATGCTTCATACACAGCTCATTATGGTTACGCTGCAGGTTTCCACCATGTCAGCATGGATTAGACCAGCGGCTCGGGCGTTTCTCTAACACATATACATAACTTCATGGACTTACAAGCTCCCCTTTCATTTCACACCGACGATATCCATATACAAAAGAGCATGATATCAACTAGGTACAAGCACCAAGTGCAATGTTGAAAGCGTTCTCCATGAAATCATGGTTCTGCTAATTCCCAACAAATAAGTGCAAGCATATACAACATAGAAGACACAATGGTTCAAGTTATTAAGGGCAAGTAAAGTAAAGTGTGCCATCAAGTTCGTGAGAGCTTTAATCACTAGTTTTCTCATAACAAGTGGAAGGTAAACAAAAGCATGAATGTACTTGGAATAGCATAAGCTAGTAGATAGGTATGGTGGACTCTTTGGAATAACTTGGTTTAGAAGTTGGATGCATGAGTGGAACTCATACTTGGTTGTGGAGGCTAGCAAAAGACTGGAAGCGACAAACTAAGAGAGCAATAATGGCCATAATCACGCAGAGCGACAAAACATCATTGATCAAAGCATAAAGTGATACTACAAGTTGAAAACTAAAGGATCATAAAAGCTTATGGTGACTTGAGATAGTCATAACATGGTGTGAGCATGCGCCAAGTCAACCCAAATAAAGCATCAAAGGAGAATACCACTATACTATGCTTTAATATGCTAAAATAACGCATGATTCATCCAAGGCACATTAAGCAATCTCAGTTGTTTATAACAAGTCATGCTACAGTAAAGAATACTAAGCATAAAGCCAAAACAATATCAAGCATGGCATGACAAAGCATAGGCCACAGTCAAAAACAAGATCTCTTTACCACTTAAGCATGAGCTTTCCTACTCTTTTCCAAACCAAACCAAACTATTTAAAAACCAATGTATGAAAGAGGGGGTCCAACCAATTTATTCAGAAAACTAAGAAAACCAAGCAAACGAAAAACCAAAACGAAAACGAAAAAAAGACGCTCGAAGAACAACACAACTGTGCATGAAACAATAAAAATTCCTTTCATACACCTGGAATTTTTCCTTCATACAAAACTTCACACAATCTTTATTAGCAATATTAGTGCACTCAAGATAATAGGTCTTAAGGTTCAGTTCTAACACCAATAAACTTTCATTAAAACACTAGCTATTGTATCATTTCCCTCAAAAAGCTCAATTCCCCAAAAGAACTCAAAAGGAACCAACAAGAAACAAATGCAGAAAATGACAGAAATCTGTCAAAACAGACCAGCAGGTAAAGACGAATTTTTTCTAAGACCTTCTCTTGCTCAAATCAAAAAGTGTTGAACTAACGAAAGTTAGATAACAACCTGGGGTAGAAGAACAAAAAATTACAGCTCAATCCGACATACAGAGCTCTCTCACGAATTTTTACGGTGAAGCACAGAAATCTGTTTCGGAACAGCAACTTTCCCAATCATTACTTCTCTCTCATTAGAGGTTACTATTGGCACAAAAGGCAAATAAAAATGATAAAGAGCGGTTATTACAGAGATAATAACTTCCAAGACTCAACTAAAACTTTTGGGTTATCTTCTAATAAGTAGTTTTCTTTAACGCCTTTAAGTTAGGCATGATAATTTGAGAAGATGCTCACATAAGAAATAGAATTGAAGTAAAAGAGAACATCAAGAAGCAAATTCAAAGCACATTTAAGTCTAACCCACTTCCTATGCATAGGAATCTTGTAAAGAAACAAGTCATGAAAGCACAAAGCAACAAGCATAGTAAAACAAAACAAGTGCAACTTTAAGACTTCCAACATAAAGATGGGAAACTTAATATTATTGAGATACATAAAACCATGTTTCCCTCTCTCATAATAACTTTCAGTAGCATCATGAATAAAAGTAACAATATAACTATCACAAGAAACATTCTTATCATGAGCCACATGCATAAAAGAATTAATACTCCCTACATAAACATAGTCATTCTTATTGATTGTAGTGGGAGCAAATTCAATAAAATAGCTATCATTATTATTTTCATCACCATAATCATCAAATATAGGAGGCATATTGTAATCATAATTAATTTCCTCCTCAATAGTAGGTGGACGGAAAATATCATAATTATCATTGCAATCATCATATATTGAGGTATAGTATCATCATAAGCAATACAATAGTTATCTTCCAAAGTGTGTTCATTTGTAAACATATCATCATTGGAAGGATCATGGATAGCACTAATAGTATAGCAATTATTAATATAATCATTTTCAGAATTGGTACCGAAGAGATTTTCAATATCAAAGGTAGTGTGCTTTTCCCAATCATAATCACTACTATAGGTAATAGGCATAGGAACATTATCGAGTTCAGACTCATCAAAAACTATAATAGGAGCAACATGCTTAGGGGAAAATATCGTTTCCTCTCTTCTTTTACTCCTCCTCTTCTTCTTTTTCTTCCTCTCTTTAGGAGGGAGAGGCTTCAAAGGAAGCTTCTCCATATACCCTGGTAAATTGTTAGAGACAATAGAAAAACTTTGGAGGAATCCTCCTTTTCATTAATAAGAACAAAACACATATTAGTCCTGTCATATCTTGGTAAAATCTCGTCTTCTATAATATTTTGTATGTAAGTATTTGTGTGACAATTATCAACACAATAAAGATGACAACCATGCATGACACTATTCATACCAAAAGCACTCATATCTACCAAGGAAGTTTTTCTTCATAAATTCTTCACACCCAAAAATAATGTAAGTTCATCACGCTGATTAGGAGTGATCATGTCATCACAATACAAACTTGCAGTACTCATTGGATTAGAAGGGCTATTATTATGGCCTGAGCATTGAAAATTGAAATGACCCACTTCGAAGCAAAGTTCACAAATGAAAGGATAAAGGGCACAAACTTTTTTACCTAGATTATTTAAAGCCCTATACCACATTCTAGTTTTTTCATTCCTGTGGGTGATACAATATTCTTCTTCAATTTGATTATTCTCACAAGGTCTATGTATTCCACAAAAATTAACATGCTTATAAGAAGTAGTACTTTCAGAGGTTTGAGCATGTTTATTGCTATCATTAATAACAATTTCATTTTCCATGCAACTGTCTTTATAAGGCTCATGATACATGTCCCATTTTTCTTTAGGAGCATTAATATGAGAAGCAAAGGTTCTATAACAATCAACAAGAATTTGAGGATGAAGTCCATATTTAGCACTAAGCTCTTGAAAATCAATAGTTTCATCATACTCATAGTTTATACCTAGTTCTTTACCTTTGTTGTTATCCCAATCTTCGGTATTGCTTTGAATTGTTTCAAGAAGATCCCACTTAGCTTTGACCTCCTTACTTGTGAAGGATCTCTCTAAACAAGTATCTAGATAGTCCTTGTAATGTCCTGAAAGCCTTGCATAAAAATTATTAATAACAATATTACTGGAGAGCTCATGAATGGGACATTTGAGCATTACTGACTTTAATCTCTCTCATGCTTGGGCAATACTTTCTCCATCATGAGGATGGAAATTATAAATGTAATTCCTATCTTTATGAATTTTATGAGGATAAAATTTAGAGTAAAAGAGAGATTCAAGTTCCTTCCACTCCAAATGATGAGGATCATCTAGTAGCTCATACCACTCCCTTGCTTTGCCCTTAAGTGAAATAGGGAATAGCTTTCTATTAACTTGGTTCATCGAAATACCTGCACACTTGAACAACTCGCATAATTCATGTATAAAGAGTAAATGATCACCGGGATGGATAGTTCCATCTCCAAAATAGCAGTTATTCATAACACGTTCAACAATTTTTATAGGTATTTTAAAAGGGATGCTTTCAGTATGTGGATTTAAAATATCACAAATATCATTAGAATTACCACATATGGGAGATAAAGTATCATTAGAGCAAATTTTCTTCTTTAAAGCTGGGGAACTAAAAAGATCATTTTCATAAAAACCAACTTCCCCACGCTTAGACGTTTCCATAGCATTAGTCACAAAGGTGTTCAAAAGATTCATACTAATAACATTGCTATTAGCATGCAAAGAAAGCTCCATGGGTTTTTTAATTTTCTTTTCAGACAATTCAAGTTCTATCTTAGGAAAAAATACCAAAAAGCTCTCTATTTATTTTTTCCATTAAGCCTAACTAGTGAAAATAAGAAACAAAAAGACAAAATTGCAGAATCTAAAGGAAATAACTTCGAGCACTCACACCGGAGGATGTGAGTACCTTTTACCTTACCTCCCCGGCAACGGCGCCAGAAAATAGCTTGATGTCTACGCACTTCTATTCTTGTAGACAGTTGTTGGGCTTCTAAGTGCAGAGGTTTGTAGAACACCAGCAAGTTTTCCCTTAAGTGGATCACCCAAGGTTTATCGAACTCAGAGAGGAAATGGTCAAAGGTATTCCCTCTCAAGCAACCCTGCAATCAAGATACAAGAAGTCTCTTGTGTCCCCAACACACCCAATACACTTGTCAGGTGTATAGGTGCACTAGTTCGGCGAAGAGATAGTGAAATACAGGTGGTATGGATATAAAACAACGGTGCCAGCAAATAACTTGATGGCATGGAAGAGACTAAAGGAAAATTGAAATAAAGATGGAAGGAAGCAAAAATGTAATAGACCTAATAGCAAACGGTGTTTCAGTGCTTAGAAACAAGGCCTAGGGATCATACTTTCACTAGTGAACACTCTCATATAAATATCTTCTCTTTATGATACTACTCTTAACTACTCTCCGGTTGGACACTCTAATCGATGGTAGGGTTATAACAACACTCCTCAAAGTAAGTCTTTCCCATCTAGAAAACCCCCACACTATCACCTTGAGCAGTAGATGGTTCCAACAAACACAACAATTTCATAAAGACATCCAACTCCAAATATAACTCATAACAAGTATTTGTAATCTCTAGCCTAAGTGCCACCATGGTGAGCACGCTGTCACTTTCACACACATGGGAAGAGCAGAGATTCATTAAAGCACTTGAGTAGCAGAATAGATCTATAGATTACAAGCTCATGATCACAATATGATCATGCATAGAGAGAGATGAACACATAGCTACCGGTAGAACCCTTAGCCTCGAGAGAGATCTACTTCCTCCTCATCATGGGAATCAGCAATGGTGATGGAGATGGTGGTGGAGATCGATGGAGATAGCTCCGGGGGCACTTCCCCATCCCGGCAGGGTGCCGAAACAGAGACTTTCTGTTCCCCGAATCTCCCCTTCGGTTGTGGCGGCGCTGCGGAACTTTTTGTGGCTTTCTGATTGACGATCTAGGGTTTATGCCTCGGGAGGCTTCTTATAGGCCAGAGGGCAAGGTCGGTGGGCGGCCAGGGGGCCCACACCATGCCCTGGCGCGGCCGGGGGGGGGACCCGCGCCATGGGGTGGTGTGGCCACCCTGTGGCCCCTCTCCGACTCTCCTTCTGGCTCTGTGAGTCTTCCGGGAAAATATCAACTTTGGCTTTTGTCCGGTCCAATTCCGAGAATATTGATTTTCTGACTTTCCTGGAACCAAAAACAGCAGAAAACAGGCAACTGGCACTGTGGCACTTGTTAATAGGTTAGTCCAAGAAATCATATGAAAAGTACTCCAAAGTGTGGACAAAACATAAGAAAGTAGATAAAACCAAACATGGAACATCAAAAATTATAGATACATTTGCAATGTATCAAAGCCTAGGTTGAGTCGGATCACCCAAGGCATATGAATCAGCAATCTGGATCGTCTCTGCTAGTGTAGTTGGCATATCCCTTTGTAACCTTTGCCACAGCATGCTTGCATATCTACACCCTTGCGCAAACCAAGCTATGGCCTGTGATTCAATCACGCCTTCACATGAGTTTCGCACTGTGCACTAGCGGGTTAAGAATTCCCGGTCTGTCTCATTTGGTCTCTACTTGCACATTGCTAGGGTCTGTGGCCTATTGGGCTTCTGATACGTGCTTGAAAAGTTACTGACGAACATTTTCTCAAAATCGATCCAACAATTAATACTTCCGGGTGGCAAATTGTTTAGCCATACCCGTGTTGGCCCTTCCAACATCTGAGGTACATATCTCACAGCCCATCTCAAGTTGCCTGTAGCAATTTTTACCGATGTCGCGTAGTTTATCAACCAATCCTCCGGCTTAGTGCTACCATCATACGTTTTAGTCCCTCTGGGTAGCTAGAAGTTAGGTACCGAAGGCTCCTTCATGATCCGGGGCCCAAACACGCTGGACCCGGAGGACCTTGACACTCAATTTGCTCTGACCTATAAAGCCGATCCAGTTTTAACCCGGCGTCGTCAGGCATCAAGTTCCTGCTTCCCAATCTTGACCCTATCACGTGATAGTCCGGCCTAGGATACCTTGCGTTCACCATTTCCGAATCACCATCATTGTATCTATCTTGCTCTTGTGGAGCTGCTCTCTGTTGCATACCTTGGCCGGCACTGCACTCTTACTGTGGTATATTCCGCTGCTGCGGTTGCCCTGCACCCGCCGAGTTGCGTTGTCCGGCATTGCCGTTCACAGCATTCCCTTGACCGGCATTGCCTTGGTCGCTGTTACCTCGGCTAGCTTCACCTCGGCTCACACTTCGTCGATCCTCATTTCTCTGCACTGCTTCTCCTTTCCCTGCCCTTGTCGGGTCATATGAGACTATCTGTTTGTTCCTTCTGGCCGAGGTTACTACCTCTTCTCTCCTAGGACCACCATGAGGAGACGATGCAGCTCCAGCGGATTTCTCCAGGTTACCTATTGCTGAATGAACGACTTTGGAGGCCCCAACCCTTGCCGGATTAGCCCTGAGCAACTCTTCATTTTGTCTGTTAGCGATCCGTACTAACTCATTGACTCTATCCTGTTGTCTTTGCCGGGCTTCACCCGTCAAACCCTCTAATTCGGATGCGGCTGCATCTGCTGCTCTGAGGTTCTTTGTCGGGGTACTGTACTTCGGCAGCCCCACGAATAGATAGTTTTCTAATTTCTCAATTCTAGTATCACCCTCTTTGTTCATTTCACTCATGAGGTTTCTCCCCTTCACTTTCACAGCATCTACCTTATTTGCCTTTGCGTATTCATACAGTGTCATGTTCAACGACTGCTGAGCCGCGACTATCTTTTTCGCACCCTCTAGTATTTTCTGCCTAGTCTCCTCTAACTCGGCATGTGCCTGAGCCGGATCTACCACTGCTGCCACGGGGCTCGCCAAGCTATCTATTGCTTGCTGCAACACATTCTATGGCCTCTCTAGAGGAGGACATCTACTTTTCCTTAGTGCTTTGGGTGTTACCTCCGAATCTGGTACCGGATCCTTGCTCGCGCCAGCGCCTGGCGCAGTCATCATCACCTCGGCGCGGTCAGGGGAGCGAGTGATACGTGCCCCGCGAGCCGCGCTAAGGGGTGGCTCGCCTCCTTCGACGACGTGCCGCGGGTGAACGCACGACACATCGACGCCGACGTAGATCTTATGAGCGCCAAGCTTGACGAAGACCCCGTTGCGCGGAAGAGGACGCGTGCCGAAGCAACCAGCATTGTCGCTGACGAAGTCCAGCGCTCCAAAGCGCTGAACGAGCCCGGAGACGATGCGCTCGCCGTTTCCGATGAAGTTTCCCGTTCGGATCTTCACTCCTGCTAGCGCCGCTGGCCCCACGGTGGGCGCCAACTATCGTGGTGGTGTCACGGCAGATGCCATGGATAGGCTAAAGGTAGGGACAATATGCGCTAGAGGAATCCAGGGAGCGATAGTGTGGTGATTCCACACACAGATGCTTTGTATTCAATTGGTTTCCAAGGTTTACAAGTGCTCCTTGAGCTGTATTGGGAAGAGGAGGAAGAAGGAACTCTCTTATTCTCTCCACTAGCTAGCCCTCAGGAACCAACTAGAGATCAACCAAGTAAAACCCAACCCTTTCTACAGATGCCCTAGCCCTCCTTATATAGGGGTGGCTAGGTCTCCAATTAGAGCATACGTGGAGGCATATCCCAAAATAGTAAACGGACCGGGTCACTTTTTCCCACCGTAAGCCATGCAGAGGCTACGTGAGCCTCTGCGGTGCCAGCGTCACCCTTGTCGGCCACGCCTCGGTGGTCCTAGCCTCTGTCTGCTTCGCTCACGCTCCAGCGTACAGTGACCTCCCTTTGACCAGCGAGATACCTTCCTTCTCTTGCAAGCCTGATATAACCCGGATCATGCCTGGTTAATCCGGCCACACTGGTACCTGCATACAAGTTAGATAAATCCTGCCGGCATACGACATAGGTCGGCCGGGACTCAGTTAGGCGGACATCCTCCGGTCCGGGTTACTCCGTGATTCGGTCTGCCTTGAGGTGACTCGGCCAGCACTTGCTTTGACCTTGCCGTACCTCGGCTAACTCAGCCTTTATACCCCGGCGTGACCCTACCCGGGGGTATCCCCCCAACACATTGATCGCATAGGGGTGGCTAGAAGTAGCCGATTACAATTGACATAACAGACTACAACTCTAATTGGGTGTTGGCAGGGTAACCTTCTTCGGGACTAAACCCTTTCAACTTAAGACCCAGACTCTTTAACTTAAATCTAGAAGGACTCTATAATTAAACTAGGACAGAACTATGGTGGCGCAGAGCCCCTGCGCCTACAAGTCTGGCCCCACATGACAGCTGATCTTTTCCAACATCTGAATTGAATAGATCGCATTAGTGCTGGATAAAGAGGTCAGTGCACAGAGGATATAAATAGGAAACAAGTAACCAGGAAAGCACAATAGCTACACAAAGATTTTAAAGACAGACATGTACTACTATCATAACCATTCACTACGTTGACATAACTACGCATTTCAAACGAGTAAGGCCCCGTCAGCAGATCCTTGAATACCACAATTAAGTAATGAAGAAGTCAATAAAAACAATTGATCTCAATTCAATTGCTAGCTGCTAGTACAGTACTACTATGGTTATCCTACACTACTTCAAGAGATCATCCCTGATCAATAGTGTTTTATGATGAACCATGAGCGCTAGCTTGGTTTATCAAACATGCTAATGCATCACAGATACGTTACAATCACATTGCTGCAAACCACATGCCAGCATGATATATGATGAAACATTGCATGCTAAAAACTTAGTGTAAGTATGCTACCAAATCAAAGTACCTTAGTGCAGCCAGCAGTCATCCTTTGGCAGGTTCAGAACACTGGTGGCAACACTAAGAAGAAAATTCAAGATAGACAAAAGGAAAGAAATATTACCAGATGCCCAGTACGAGCAGTAACATTCCCACCTTCATGATCACTGCAAGAAATCAGGTAGCAGTACAAGGGAAAATCAACCTACATCCTTCAGCAAACAAATATAGAAATACAAACAAGAATGGATGAAATTACGTGTGAATTATTATGTACAGGCGCATCAACTTTATCATTTTGGGGTCATCAAACCAAGCATGTGTGAAATTCACAGCGTAGTCCAGTGTATTATCAGATGCAGTCGTTTTCCCATCCTTGAAAATCCTTCAGAGAACCAAAGAAATAGGTTTATTACTATTTTGTTGAAACAAAAAGACTTTCTGGATATTAATTAGAACAAAGCTTCAATGACCAATACCATGTTCTGGTTAGAGAAATAAAAGATGGTGCGTGTAATAAAAGAAAAGCTACCTCCGGTAAACATATGCAGCCACTTGTGAAAGCCGAGTAATCAAATTTAAGCAATCTTCACATGTAGGCTCCCAGAACCAACGCAAACAGCAGTCATAAAGCCATGCAATATCACCACTGAAATAATACTAGATAAATTTTGAGGTATTATAAAGCTTAAGCATACTTTGATTTAGGAATTCCGTTGCCGTAAGCTTTGCAAATTCAGTGTCAACCTGAAATAGAGTTAAAAAAGAAAAGGCTTAATTAACTCATTTTGAAGGTCTAAAGGAATTTTCACACATCTGATGAAATTTTGAATTTTCTTATTTCCTTTCTAGTGGCAGTAGTTCCAAACTCAATACAACCAATGGAATTTTGGATTTTCTTATCTTTTTTTCTAGTGGCGCTAGTTTCAAACTCAATACGCCCAGTCGAAAGTGTTTTGGGGAACAACAATATGGAACAATACAAAATAAGAAAGGCTAGCCTAGAGTGGCATCACTCTAGTGGTAAACTGTGTCATTGGATGAGCAGTTACATGGAGAGCATCTATCACCTTATGGACATGACCAGCATCCAAGTCAAATAAGCTGGTTGAGAGGAAAGCCAATTGGGAAATAGAGCATATATTTATAGGCAGTCCAAATGAAAATTACAGTGTCCCTGCCACGAATTTATTAAGTTGAATATTTCAAGAAACTCAAAATCAACGTCTCAAGATGAAGATTCTAGCATAGAACTGAACCAGAGGGAAAAATAAATGAAAGAAAGGAGAGGAAAGGGATGCAACGAAGAAGCCACCATACCTCAAGTTGATGCTCCTGGCTGTTGGGCCGATGGGAGAACATCCCTTATGCTTCCTGTTCCTGAACCAAATGAAAGTAGGAAAATGATGGGCAACAGAAAGCTGATATTACTTATATTCTGCCAGTTGCTGTGTCATCTAAACTAAATGAGTAGGTAAGAATTTCACAAGAAAAGTACGCAGAGCTACCGATAATCTACACCAGTGTAAGTGCTTAAGATGTCATACATCAGAACACAAGCTGATCTAGAGTAAAAAGTTGTGGAAAAAATGGGCATAGTACCAGGTATTTATGACTTTTTTAATGCAGTTATACAGAAACATTTTCTTCAAAAGGAGAGGATATATCAGAAGAACCCAAGCTATTTGTGACTTTTTTTACTTCAAGCAGCAAACGGCATCAAATGATTCTGAAAGTTAAAGTCAAAATAGAAAGGCTCGATATATTTCCAATAAGAACTCAATTGTAGGACAAATAGATGTACAAATCAGAAACAAATAGGTCAAGGACAACAGGAAATAACGAAAAGTGAGGTTCATAGAGGTCTCCAAAAGCGTCACCATACAGCAAATATCTTTCTCATATAGGGTTTAAGGGTATGCAGATAGGAAGACTGGAGCTTGACATGCTCAGAAACAAGCAAAATGATTAATGGCTATCACTTTATTGTATCAGAATCTTTGATATGAATGAATGAGTTAGTGCCACAAAATTACAACGTACAACAGATGTAGTCTAGAAGAACTCCAGCAAGTGTGAACTCCTATGGTATCAAGAAATTATACAAAAAATATAACCTTAGGCCCTCCAAATCTCATCCCAACATTTGTCAATCACATTTGAAACCCTCTTCCGCCGGCAAACACCTCTTACCACCATATCCAAAATGGCAGCCTCTGGCACAATATACTTAGCCAGCATCACCATCACGACCTCTCCAGCTGCCTTATTCCTTTTCCTACTGCATAATCTGACTACTAGACCCTCTAAGAACTCCCTACCTTTACCCTCTCCAACCTCAATCTCGCGCAAGAACGTGTTGCAAGTCACTGTGTCTGGATCACAGCCTTTGTCAAGCATCTGGTTGAGCAAGTCCATTGCCCGAGGAAGGTCCTTCGCCCGGAGCAAACCATCAAGCAACACATTATAACAGACGACATCTGGATCAGCATCGCCCGTTGCCAGCATGTCATAAAACAGCCTTAAACCACCATCCACCATCCCAGAAATACACAAGCCCTTGATCATTGAAGTATAAGCAATTGTATCAGGTGCGCAGCCACGACCAAGCATGTGCTTCCAGACCATCATAGCATCCTTTGATCTCCCGACATTGCACAATCCATTGATTAATATGCTATAAGTAACGGTATTTGGTGTGCACCCAACCCTCAACATCTCCTCCCACACAGAAAGAGCCTGCGATGAATCTCCGATCTGGAAATATCCCCGAACCATTGAGCTATAAGTCATTATATTTGGTACACATTTTGCCTCAGCCATCTCTCCGAATAACAATTCGGCCTCAGTCATCTTCCCACACCGAGCAAAGCCATCAATCATCGCCGAATACAAAACAACATTCGGTCTTACCCCACCTGCCACCATTGCGTCCCATACCGTGGATGCCCTCTCTACCTTTCCTGACTTGCAAAACCCAGTGATCACAGACGAGAAAACAAACTCATTAGGCGCGAGACCCTTCCTCCCCATTTCGTCAGTCACCTTCCATGCATCCTCCAGTCTTCCACATCTCACTAGTCCATCTACAATCGCCCCATAGGTCATCACATCTGGGGTCACATCCTGCCTCTCCATTCTCCTCATGACCTCCATTGCCGCTCTGGCCCTACCACAGGCTAACAACCCATGCAGCAGCACGTTGTATGTTGCTGGCGACGGTGTGCAGCCCTTCAGCTGCATAAACGAAAACAGTTTGGCCGCCCCTGTAACATCCCTGGCACGCAGCATTGCACTCAGCACAGGATTAAATGCCTCGGCGGCCACCACCCCATCCACCACCATCTCGTGCACCAGCGCCACAGCATCGTCGACCTGCCCTGCATCTGCAAGAGCAGACACGACCGTCGAGTAGCTGAACTTATCCGGCGAAAGATTCCACCTCGGAATGCTCTCGTGGAGGACCCGTAATGCGACTTCAAGATATAGACGGTGGTTCCTCGGTACCAGAGAGGAGCAGACGCACTTGAGGAGGAGGTTAAATGAGAGGAGTGTAGGGGCGAGGCTGGGGAAGCGGCGGAGGGAGTGAGAGAAGAAGGCCGGGAGCAGATGCGGCGGGAGGGGGAAGCGGGCGAGGGCGGAGTTGAAGGAGTGGTGAGTGGTGGCAGCGGAGGTGGGCGGGTGGAGGAAGAGGTGGAGGGCGAGGAGGGGCCGGGGCGAGCGGGAGAGGGCGGCGATGAGGTGGGGGAATATATGCGGGGAGGCGTCAGTGGGCAGGCGGCGGAGGAAGCCGAGGACGGAGGAGACGGAGGGGCTGGGAGAATTAGCGAGCGAGCGCGCGACGGAGAGGAGGGTGGGCGCCCCGGCGGCGGGGAAGAGCTCTTCGGCAAGGGGGGATTCGTCGTCGGAGGATGAGGAGACGAAGGGATCGGAGTGACAGAGGCGAGCGGCGGCGGCGTAGAAGGGTGGCTTGGGGATGAGGCGTCGGAGGGGGAGAGGGGAGGTGGGAGGGGGCATAGGGGGAGGAGAAGCATGGCGGAGATTGTGGGCGGCGGGGTTTAGGGGAAGGGGCGGCGAGGCAGAAGCATTGGGCTGGGGATTTTGGCAAACCCTCACTCGCACTAGGGTTTACAACGGAGTTTTGCAATTCTTAGTTTATTTTAGTGTCACACTCGGGCTCTTTGCTTGAAGGCCACAAACTGCTCGCAAATTTTCATGAAAATAAAGAACAATCTTCCGATTCGATTCTACTAGGTGGACATGCGCGTTCCGGTGCCGTCTACAGTCTATTTGAAAGAGTGTGATAAGTGTGTTGGACTCACGGTTGGAAACCCATTTTGTTTTATTTGTGTCACCATAAATTAAATATATGATCATGTGCGGGGTTGAGTGTTTTAATCGGTAGAAAAATGTGTATTTATGTGTTAAATATGTCTAAAACTAAGAGTTCTGACCTTAGACGTAAAAAGCGGGCCCTTATTTCATTCATATTGAAGCTCATAAGCAACATAGGGGTACCAGAGTAAACAAAAAGGTACATCGAGCAAACTTCAAACAAAAATACATCGAACAATAGATCAAGTTGAGTACCACAAGAAACCGGCATGTTACATGATCAAGATAAAAAACTAATGATGTCAAAACAAGCTAACTTATGAAGATCACACGGTAACCTTGTTCTACTGCCTCAAAATCAATACTTACAACTATTTAGATTGCAAAGCTTCGAGGGAAGGCAAAATTTTGTATTCAACACTTACAAGTGGCTAGATTATTAAATGATTGGTTTACTCAATATAGATAACCAAATTACATATATACTAATTATATGCAGGAGTTATACTTGATATATTCCAAATTATTCACTGGTTCAATCAAATTTAAGGTATAGCTGGAAGTTGCAATGAATCTTTACATAAAAGTAAGACCTAATATGTAATCAAGTTTAATAATTTATGTATATTAAAATAAAAAATAGAAGTTATCACATTTCTTTTGGACCTACTTAGTCAATGTAACCCGCTTATTCATTAATCATAGAGCATGCTCCAAGTCAAGGGCCTTGAAATTTTTGTTAACTCGTGTAAATTGTAGAACAATGAAGAACATGTATTAATTTACACAAGCATATCATGTATGCTCGAGATATGCTAATATATTCAAAAGCAAATTCAGTTGTAGAGTCGAAGAGAGGCCAAAATCAGCTTATTCTGCTTTGTATCAGCAGTACATACACGTTAATTGTTGAAGTGACACGAAACGTGATCGTTTCTCGCAAGGCGCGGCCATTACTCGTCTTGCTAGTGCTCCACGCTTTTCGTTTAGTGTTTCTCTATTTAGTTACTATAGATTTCGGTTTCTAGCCAATCGTTCTATGCCGTGTCACATGCCTCACGAGCTTTCTCCTTTACAATTCCTTTTTTCCACCACTCGTTCCTGATTTTTCCAGTCAAAGCGGTGAGGATGATGCGACATCTTTGCGTAGTCCCACAAATGAGCGTCTCTACCCTCGATGCTCCCTCTCTCAACCCAACCGTCCCACGCGCTCACCCCCTCCTTATCTTCCTCACCACCGGCAAAGCGTGGCGGCGGACGGGTGCGCGAGGTTGGGGGCGATGTTAAATCAGTACTGGCATGTTCGAGGCGGGAAAGTAGAGGCGACCAACGTTGAAAGCGGGAGCTGGACGGGAGACGATGGCCTCGTGAGTGGAGGGACGGAGGGAGCGGAGGTGAGAGGGATATCTCGGGAGCGGAGTGACCTCCTCCTTTTCAATTCCTTTTTTCGGTCATCTGTGCCTCATTTTTTAGTCAAAGCGGTGAGGATGATGCGACATCTTCATGTAGTCTCGCATAGGATTGTATCTACTGCGCCGCCCCTCTCTCTCACCCCCACCATACCATGCACTCACCTCATCCTTATCTTTCTCACCACCAACAAAGCGTGGCGACGTACGGATGTGCGAGGTCTAGGGCAATGTAGAATCGGTACTAGGCAGGTTCGAGGCGGAGACGTAGAGGCGGCCGACGCTGGATGCGGGATCTAGACGGGAGGCGGTGGCCTCATGTGTGTAGGGGCGGATGGAGAAGAGGTGAGAGGGAGAGCTCGAGAACGGAGGGGACGGCACAGGTTGCTAGGGGAGATGGAGGAGGGGCTGGGATGGGCGGAAACTCGGGACTCAGGAGATCAGGTGGAGGGGAACGGGGTCGAGATGGGGGTAGGGGTGGGCGCAGGGACCAGCTCGTAAGACTTCCTTCAACACCTAAAACTGCACGGTTGAGATGAATCGGAGTGAAAATAAAACAGCCAAAAATGCGTGCCCGGCAGATGGCCTCAAATGACCCGCTTTATCTCAGACTTAAGCTATAGTATAACCATGAGAGCCCGGGACAACCGATTTCTCTACCTGAATTGTGAGACACTGCGCTCACCCCCCCCCCCCCCGAAAAAACGAGTGTTTAACTGTCAACAAATTGTAACCGGCATTTCAACTAAAAATTCTACTACTACGAATGAAATTAAATGACAACGATAACATCATGTTATTTGTCTAACCTAAAATTCCATGATTAAAAATTGTGTTTGGCAGACAAGAAATTAGAAATTTAAATGATTTCTAAAAGAATAGCAAGATTTTCTTTTTGTGAAATTCCCCTGATTTATTAATAATCATCTACAAAGTATCCTAAAAGTAATGATAATTACAAATAGGTCATTGGACCACCTAGCGATGACTACAAACACTAGCACGAAGGCGCGCTTCGTCATCGCCCTTTCATCACCGGAGCCGGGCAAAGCTTGTCATAGTAGAGCTTGTTGTAGTAGACGGACGGGAAGTCATTGTGTAAGGCCCCAAAGGACCAGCGCACCAGAGCAGCAACCATCGCCAAAGATGACAAGAGTAGATCAGAAGAGACTGGACTCAAACTACAACAACGAATACAAAAACGAATTGATCCCGAGAGATCGACGGACACACGACTCCATGCGTCATCCGCCGATGCTAGATGCACCGCCAAGGTTAGGGATAGGAATTGACCTATCTATTAGGGTTTTTCTCCTCTCTGGCTGGATGCGGCATCTCCCCTCTTGTTAGGGTTTTTCTCCTCTCGCCAACTATGTTGGCGTTGAGACTATTGTCTGGCCTCCCCTCACCCTCCTTCACTGTCGATCTCGCTTGTTTGTTTAGGGCCTCCTCCATGTTTTCTCCCTAGCCTCTGGTTGTTCGTGTTTATCTAGGGTTTGGTATAGTGTCGATCTGAGTTTACCAGTTAAGATAGGGTTTCGATGGATCTGGGGGCTTCGGCTTCTCCTGGATTGCAGAAGTATGATCTAGAGAGAATGATGAAGAAGTTAGGGCTTCCCGAAGAGTACCTAGATGATGTTTTTGAGGAACAAATCTCGTCATCGTCGGAGGTGACACAATTTTTATTTGGAAAGGAGCATATATTAATATCACGATGATACCAATTACCCAGACGCAACAATGCATTACCCTATTGACATTACGGATGCACACAGCCGAAAAAAAGAAGAATTGCAAAAAAGAAAAGTCCCGCTACAGTGATAAGATCCTTAGTAGCAGTGACACTAACCCCACCGGAACAACACCAGAAGTCCAACATCTCCAATAGCGATGCCTTCAAGAAGGAAACAGAGTACAAGCACCATCATCGCCCGATCAAAGGTCATATGTTTTTACCCTAGAGAAAGTCCTCGCTCACAAAACAATGTATTCAACAAGATCATTGTCAGGCACAACCAATTAAGGCCAGACCTTGGATTTTCACCATGCAAGGTAAGACTGTGAACTTCTCCTATGTTGTCGCCCCCATTTTTTGATGTCGCTGCTATGATTCATGAATCACCAAGCCAATTCCTCATCGCCACCAGGACTCGACCCACCATTGCTAGTCCACAAATCTTGGCTTCCAAGACATTCTCCACACACTGACTTCACCATGAAACTAAAGACATGTTCCATGATGGCAACAGACTGTAGAGCTTCGCCTCGCTCCCTCTAAAACCAAAAGGTCAAAAAAAACAATCGTTGCGCGCGACCGAATCACATCCGTTCTAGCAATCTCCAAGCATCAATCGCCCATGGGAGTTCATCGACAGAGCCTTTCGGAACACGACACTGCCACCAGATCAATGGAAATAGGCTGAAGGCATATCTTCATCTTGGCGTGAGAGAAACCCTAGGACTACGTCCCTGCTAGCAAATGCGACTCATGCCGCCATCTGTCGAGGGAGAACTGCCATCAAAGCCCGAGGTTGCTTCCCTAGCTTCTAGACCTTGCCGACATTAGATCGTCATTGGGGCGACAACCCTCGAGCGCCCAAGGGGCTCCCTGTGGGGGAGAGGCCACCACGCGAGGAAGCAGCCCTACCGCCACCATCGATCAGCCGGGCTTTGCCCGCCGGCGTCCTCCGGTGGCAGCGGAGGAGGAGTCGGGGACAGCGGTGGCTTAGGGTTCCTCCCGTGCCTCTCCCCCACCGAGAGCGATGCTTGTGTGGTTGATTTTTCTATTTGTGGTAGCTAGCTTAAAATGGGGGATAATTTCACTTCTTGGGCCTCTGCACCAACTAGGGATGCACACAACCATTACGTATGAGTACCATGTTTTTTTATGTCGGTAAAATAGCAAGCATGGTCCTCGGGTTGAATTGTATGAGTACTAGGAGATTCTGTTCCTCAAGTATAAATAGGAACCTAATTTTGCATCCGTCAGGATTTAAACTCAGGTGTTGGGTTTGTACATCCACTCCCCCAACCAGTTGAGCTAGGCTCACTTCCCAAGAGGCGACAAGATGGCGCCATTGCTAGGGTTTGTACTAATCATGATTGTCGAATTCAGGGAAATCGGGGTATCCCTTACCCACTAGATATGGGCCCCTGCGTGTTGTATCGTCTTAGGGAACGGGAGGCAGAGGAGGCAGTACGGGCAAGGCCGCGAGATCCGTCCCACAGCCCACGGTTGCTAGTAAGGAATGTTAGTCGTGATGCCATCCCTTGCCACAGGATGGCCTACGCAACCATGTCCCAACCAGAACTACTTTGCGCTAGGCCCAATGGTGCTAGAGGAGACACTGGTTCTATGTATGGTCATCATCAACGGAGCCTCAAACGCATTACAGTTCTATGGTGGTGCAAGCGACACTCTCGAGGGTGAAGGAAAGCAGACTTGTAACATATCCCGATTAGGGGAAGACCTAGGCCTAGTGCGGTGACCCAGCATACCACTTATGATGTAGTATGCTATAATCATTGACATAACACTCATGAAATACCGTTTCACAAATATTACATCCCTCAGAGTGGTACAATAGAAACAAAGCAGGTCCACAAACATTTATTATTACAATCAGAAGTTACACGATGATATTGAGATCCTTCTAGGTCCATAGAGGTATCTCGATGAATCTAAGCTAGGCTATAAAAGTTTAAGAACAACTTGAAGCAAACTAAACTTTAATATATAATACGAGATTAACAGCTTATTAGATAGAGGTATAACATACCCTAGTCTACTATCTATTTTGACATAACTACGCTTCCGATTCTTTGGCTTCAACTACATATATGCTTTCTTAGTTTGTCCCGTCGATGTTTTCGACATCTCTGACTCATCATAGTGGAATTATGTTTGGTTGTCAGCTGAGTAGAATGTTGTGTCTTCTTGGTCTTCAAAGTCTTCAGAATCTAGCAAGGGTTAAGAAAGTATGATTGAGTACGAGCTTACTCAGCAAGTTCACTAAAAAGGACCGTTTGGTGCACTAACTACAGCCATAGACCATAGGTCGTAGGCTATGCAAGTTTTTATAAACATTTCTTCAAAGGTTGCTTTTATTCTGAAGATCTATGTCTGTTAGTCTTCAAAGGTTGATTAGAACTTCGTGGAGTTCCTTTCCTGCCATGTTCAAAGTTTCTTCTCGGAACAAGGAGTGACGAGCCACAATTCAATTACTCTGCAGAGGTGCATTGCTTTACCCATGAGAGATCCTTATCCATGTTGCACATCCGGGCAGCTTACCCATCCACACTTCATTTGGTATTGGGCCTAGTATAAGGACCCAAGCTGATCACTACCCTTCTTCGCGACCCCGTATGCCCACCCTTTTGCAGGACAACGACCGAGCCAGTTTACATTCCTGAAGAGAGCAATCCATCATAGATAACAAGTACCGAGTAATTGACGGTTTCCACCCATGCACGCGCCTAATGTAGGAACACAGCTCTGGTAAAGTTGTCCTTTGACATATGAAAGGAAGAAGATCCAACTGACTTCCACAGAGCCATATAGTTCTCATGGTTAACGCGTAATATACGGCGCAAGAATCACTAGCGAAATTTGTTATTAAATCCTAGATGATACATTCTCGTGCAAATGGAACCTCCACCAATCACATACCATACCATGGTTCCATTTGCCAACCATATTAGGTTACCGCCACTCAGAACGATAACCGATAAGTCATGTTATTCTGAAAATAGTGTTTTCTGCCATCCTTTTCGAAATGCAGGTGATATCAATAGTAGATTGCAGATACTTGATAGAAAATAAACAAAGGATATGACCAAGTGTGAACTGATGTCTACGCACTTCTATTCTTGTAGAGAGTTGTTGGGCCTCCAAGTGCAGAGGTTTGTAGAGCAGCAACAAGTTTCCCTTAAGTGGATTACCCAAGGTTTATCGAACTCAGGGAGGAAGTGGTCAAAGTTATCCCTCTCAAGCAACCCTGCAATCAAGATACAAGAACTCTCTTGTGTCCCCAACACACCCAATACACTTTTCAGGTGTATAGGTGCACTAGTTCGGCGAAGAGATAGTGAAATACAAGTGGTATGGATAATTATAAGTGGTAACGGTGCTAGAAAAGAGCTTGATGGGTAGGAAGAGACTAAAGGCAATCTGAAATAAAGATGGAAGCAAGCGAACATGTAACAGATCTAGTTGCAAACGGTGTTTCAATGCTTAGAAACAAGGCCTAGGGATCATACTTTCACTAGTGAACACTCTCATATAAATATCATCTCTTTATGATACTGCTCTGAACCACTCTCCAGTTGGACACTCTAATCCATGGTAGGGCTATAACAGCACACCTCAAAGTTCGCTTTCCCCATCTAGATAACCACCTTGAGCGCTAGATGGTTCCAACAAATACCACAATTTTATAGAGACATCCAACTCCAAATATAACTCATAACAAGTATTTGTAATCTATATCCTAAGTGCCACCATGGTGTGCACGCTATCACTTTCACACACGTGGGGAGAGCCAGAGATCTATTAAAGCAACTGAGTAGCAAGGTAGATCTACTTGATTACAAAGCTCATGATCATAATATGATCATGCATAGAGAGAGATATGAACACATAGCTACCGGTAGAACCCTTAGCCTTGAGGAAGAACTACTCCCTCATCATCATGGGAATCAACAACGGCAATGGAGATGGTGGTGGAGATCGATGGAGATGTCTCTGGGGGCACTTCCCCATCCCGGCAGGGTGCCAGAACAGAGTCTTTTGTCCCCCGAATCTCCCCTTCGGTGGCAGCGGCGCTGTGGAACTTTTCGTGGCTGGAGGCTAGACGATTTAGGGTTTTTGCATCGGGAGGCTTCTTATAGGCGAAGAGGCAAGGCCGGTGGCTTCTAACAATAAGACATAGTAACTATGCATGCAATATGAAAGGATATAAACAAATATTCTTGAATAACAATGCATTGAAAGACGTTTGTTTGTTTCACATATAGAAAACATAGCATAGTGGCATTCAGCTTGTTCCTCATGGAGTAGCAAAACATAAATGCATAGGATGCCTTCAAAGTTCATAAGGGTGACTAGATACAAGTAGTTTAAGAACAAGCAATATCAAAGTTATGAATCAATCAACAAGTTTTGGGACAATGCACATTAAACTAAGAATGTCCACTATGATCTCTCAATAGGTGCATAAAGATAGAAGATGGAGACTCAACATAAAAGTAAAAGAAAGGCCTTCATAGAAGGAAGCAGGGATTCAAGTCTCATAAAGAGCTTCCAAAAATTATGGTACTTATTAGCTTCCAGCTCACATTGCCCCTATCATAAGCATCTTGAAGTGATTAAGGTTAAAGTGAACAAACTATGGAGTATATGCTTGAAAAAGTATAAGTTGGCAATCTCATGTCCCTTGAATACGAGGGCCGCTCCTCATGCTACTCAAGTTTAGTTACTGGTAAGTTCTTGTCATAGTAAGTACATGTGTATCATAGAGAACCGCCAACGGGATACCCATTGCACATGATATAGGAGTTATCCCATAATCAAAATGACAAGGCAAGCAGACAATGAGCATCTCAGCAATCTTCTTATTTACCATGGGAAAATGGTGCTTTTTTCTCTCTTTCCTCTTTTCTCATATTTTTTTCTTTTTCTCAATCTGACATGGGTATACCTTATGGGTACTCAAGTTCGGTATATACGGTCCAGGTACGACGGAATCCCATGGTGTTGCCAAGGCCCAAATGGAGAATTCGAGTGGCCCACGGACTCTCGATTGCTTGCAAGAGAAGAAGAAGCTTAAGATAGAAAGTTTAAAGGGAAAACCCTAATTTCTAACCGACTCGACCTGCTACACGAGACCTAGCCCATCTGTATAAAGGCTAGGAGGGGGCAGCGAGGAGGACACACGCAACCCTAGTTTCCACAACTCTCGCCAGATTGCATCTGTGCACCCCTGTATTTTTTGATTCCTTCGTTAATTCCAAGAGCAGACAAGCAGGAGTAGGGAACTCTATGAGGCATGAACCTGGGTAAAACTTGCGTTCATGTGTGCTTGTTTGCTAGCCGACTGATACCTCCAGCACTCCCTCCTTCTCCAATACCCAAGTCCATAACAATGGGCATTGATGACTTAAACCCTCGTCAATTGGCGCCGTCTGTGGGGACTAGGAGTGTTGATGTCGCGGCTTCTTCGGCCCCATCAACCGCGATCTACAACTCTGCAACAGTGGAGATTCGCCAGCTCTTCGGCGCGTTCAACTTCACCGTCCACACGTCGGCCACTCGTCCGGCTTTCGAGTCTGTGGGCGATAGAATCAGTCTGGCGATTGGGAGCTTCCGCTTCCAGGTTGGTCAGATGGACACGCTTCGCATGCCTGACCAGCTGACGGCACCCGCGATTGCTCCAGCATTGTGGTTCCCGCCACCAATCGGCACCCTCAGCAAGCTCAACGCCTCGGCAATAGCTGGGAGCACGGACAACGACAATAGTCGCGGATCCGATCTGGGTGACCTGGCCACGGAAGACGAAGCCTACGGCTCTAGATCTGAAAGTTGCGGGAGCAACAGCTTCCCCAACCACTTCATGTGTGCACTCATCAACGCAGACGACACTACCACCAATCACGAAAATGTTGGCCCCGGATCTAGCACCGGACCGCCCAACGGCACTGGACCACCCAACGGCAGCACGCCTAATGGCGACCCCACCAACGATGGCAACGGCGCACCCATCAACAATGGAGCGGCAGGGGAACTGCCTACCATAGTGAATGAGCACACGTGAGAGCGCGTGGTGATCAAGCTCAACGACAACGAATGGGCCCGCTGTCGAGAAGCTTTGCGAGGCAATCCTCTACCCCTCAATTCCCCGCAAGACATGCTGATGGGCTACCATTGGCTACTGAAGGAGGAGTATAGACGCCAGCTACATGCGATCGCGCAACTCAAAGCACGTAAAAAGGTGGTGGATGAATCAAGCCTTCAATGAGCCGGGCTCTCCTCCCACGAAGGATCCTCCTCCAAAGGCAATGAGTACCTAGCCAACAAGAGAAGATCTCGACTAGCCCACCTCACCAAGGAGGAGCGCGTGGAAGCCGTGAATGTTCTCGACTTCGGCTCCATGAAGGTGGGTACACGGGGCAACGTGCTCCCAAAGACGCCGCAAGCCGCGGTAACGGCGGCCACCATGTACCTCCTCAACAACCAGCCGCCAGTTGGAGATCCACGAGCTGCCATGCACTGATTTGCGATCACGGGCTTGGGGCTAGTCGAGGCAGCCCTCGACAAAGAACCTGCACCGGAGCCAAATAAAAGCAAGGCTCTGGCAAAACACTACTCCTCACCTTCGTCCAGCGATGATAGCCACGACCTATCCCGGCGTCGCCGCTCACGGCGGCACGATCGTGACTTCGATGCGCGTGATGACCTCACGCGGTGCAAAATCGACAAATCAAGGGCAAGACACGCTTGTTCGACTGACTCAGAAGAGGATGAGACCGAATTCTGTGGCGCCAGATGCTTCAGCAGGGCCATCAGGCAGAAGAGAATGCCTAAGGGGTTCAAACTTCCATCGGAGAACCCAAAATTTGACGGTCTAAAGGACCCGAAAATCTGGTTGGAAGACCACATCTCCTCCGTCAGACTACATGGCGGGAGTCGAAGCACGGCCATGCAATGCCTGCGGCTACAACTGTAGGGCGCCGCTCGTGCATGGCTCAACAATCTCTCGCGCGGATCCATTCGCAGCTGGGAAGAGCTGGTCTACAACTTCGTGCGCAATTTCAAAGGCACCTACAAAAGGCTCGCGTCAATCGAAGAGTTGAGAAGTTGCCAACAAAGGTCAGGCGAGTCGCTACACTCATACATCCAGAGGTGGTTCATCATCAGGAACTCTGCAGAAAACATCTCGGAGGACCGCACAATCGACGCGTTCAACGGAGGTGTTTGCCGTATAGAGCTCAAGGAGGAGTTGGGCCGATTGAAGGCCAAAACAATCGAACACCTGATGGAAATCGCGAATCGGTGGGCTGACGGAGAAGACTCGGTGAAGAACCGCACATACTCCAATGACGACGACGACGACCTTGGGCGCAGACGCGATCGCGGAAGCAAACATCGAATGCGTGTGTACGACGACCACGATGAAGTCAACATGGTCGCAGCCGGCTATGCTGACAAACGTGACGACAACCGCAATAGAGGATACCGTAGTGGTGGATACCGCGACTGCAGAAAAACTACATAGGTGTGGCAACGCCGCACTCGCGAAGATGCACCTGTAACATCTATCGAGGACAAACTGTCTGGGCCATGCAACGTGCACTTCTACATCAACAAGCACGATGGCAAGAAGAAATCCAGCCACCTTCTCAAGGATTGTCGTGAGTTCCTCAAACTCCATGAAGGCCTGGCCCGGATGAATTGTGACGCAGTCAACATGGGCTATGGAGCCGCCCCAGGCGTCGTGGCACATGGAGCTCCTCCACCACCGCCCGGACCACCACCACCCGCGGCCACGCCGGTCCAGCATCACGAAGGCGAACCATACCCACGAGCTGTGGGCAACATGGGGATGATCCAAAAAGGGTGTCCCTCAAATCGAGTGCAGAAGGCCATCACTCGCCAAGTTAACTTGGCGATAAACTCTCCACCTTCCACCACTGAGTACCTTAGTGGAAGCGACTCTTGCATCACCTTCGACGGGCGTGACCACCCGCGCCAAGTTCCTCGTCCAGGTCACTGCCCCCTCGTACTTGAGGCGCAGATTGGGGGTTTCGACATGAGTCGCGTCTTCATGGATGGCGGTAGCGGCATTAACCGCATGTTTGCAAGTACCTTGCGTGCGATGAGGATCCGTCTGACGTGTCTGGAAGTTTCAGACACGACGTTCCACGATATCATCCCAGGGAAAGGCATATATCCCCTGGGCAAAATCAACCTTGACGTCATCTTCGGCACGCCGCAAAACTTTCGGCGAGATTGCATCGACTTCGAGGTCGTCGACTGGCCTTCCCAATACCACTGCATCCTCGGACGTGTCATGTTCACAAGGTTCATGGCAGTGCCGCACTACGCCTACCTGCAGATGAAGATGCCGGGTCCAGACGACATAATCACAATCAACGGCAACTTCGAGAGGTCCGACAACTGCGATAGGGAATTCAACAGAATCTCCCAGTCCTCCGGCATGCACGAGGAACTCGCAAGATTAAAGGAGTCGACAGACAACAATCTGCCTCCCCTGAGCAGGCCAAGTTCACCCGACCTGTCCTTCGACTCGTCGGTGCACATGAAGAAAGTCTAGGTCCCTCCAACGGACCTGACCAAGACGACCCTCATCGCCAACAACTTGAGTTTCACATAGGAACTCGTGCTCGTCGAATTCCTCCGTGAGCACTGGGAGATCTTTGCCTGGTGTCCAGCGGACATGCCAGGAGTCCCCAGGGAATTCGCCGAGCACTCACTCAACGTAAACCCAGACGCAAGGCCAGTCAAGTAGACAATTCGGCGACTATCTAAACCAAGAGCAAAGGCAGTCAGAATGGAGATCAACAGACTCCTCGATGCCAAATTCATACGCGAGATCAAGGAAAGCACTTGGCTCTCCGACACGGTGCTTGTGCCTAAAAAAGACACAGATATCCTAAGGATGTGTGTGGACTTTACATCCCTGAATAAGCACTACCCAAAGGAGCACTTCCTGTTACCGCGAATCGACCAGATCATCGACTCCACCGCGGGATGTGAACGACTCTACTTCCTCGATGCCTACTCAGGCTACAATCAAATTTGAATGAAGGAGGAAGACCAAGAGAAAACGGGGTTTACGACGCCCTTCAGCGTGTTCTGCTACAACACGATGCCCTTCGGGCTAAAAAACATAGGAGCCACCTATTAGCGGTGCATGCAAGCTTGCCTCAAGAACCAACTTGGTCACAACATCCAAGTCTACGTTGATGACATCGTCATCAAAACGAAAGAGGAAGCCTCGCTAATCGACGATCTACGCGAAACCTTCGCCAACCTAGACCGCTACCGGATCAAGCTCAATCCAGACAAATGCGCCTTTGGCGTACCATCCGGGCAACTACTCGGATATCTCATCTCCACGAGAGGGATCGAGGCAAACCCGAAGAAAATAAAAGCCATACTGGCCATGGAGAAGCCAAAGAACGTAAGAGGCGTCCGACAGTTGGCTGGGCGAATCGCGGCGCTCAGTGGATTCATTAGTCGAATGGGCGAAAAGGCACTGCCCTTCTACCAACTTCTCCGCAAAACTGACAAGTTCGAGTGGACAGACGAGGCACAAGAAGCATTCGAAGACCTCAAACGTCTACTATCCACCTCACCAGTACTGGTGATGCCTCGCGAAAAGGAGCCACTGCTGCTCTACATCTCCGCCACCAACCAGGTGGTCAGCACGGTGCTCGTGGTGGAACGAGCCGAGGAAAACAAGGTCCATGGGGTCCAGCGCCCAGTCTACTACCTCAGCGAGGTGCTCACGCCAACATAACAGCGGTACCTGCACTACTAGAAGATGGCGTACGGCGTCTTCATGATAGCCAGGTGACTACGCCACTACTTCCAAGAGCACCAAATCGTGCTGGTCAACGACGCCCCGCTCGGGCATATCCTCAACAACCCTGATGCCACCAGACGAGTCGCGCTTTGGGGAATCGAGTTGTCTCCACGGGACATCACATATGAAAAGCGCGACGCGATCAAGTCGCAAGTCCTCCCTGATTTCCTCTTACACTGGATGGAGAACCAGCTCCCCGAAAAGCCAGATATGTCCTATCTCTGGACAATGCACTTCGATGGGTCCAAACGAAAGGACGGGGCCGGCGCAGGTGTCATACTGACATCGCCCTAGGGAGACAAGCTGAAATACATTCTGCGAATGCAGTTCACGGCCTCCAACAATGAAGCTGAGTACGAGGCCCTAATCCATGGGATGCGGATGGCGAAAGCCTGCGGCGCCAAGAGGCTGATCAACTATGGTGACTCCAAACTAGTGGTGAACCAATCAATGCACGAGTGCGACGCACTGAGCGACAAGATGATCGCATATCGCGACCTCTACGACACACTCGAACGGGACTTCGACGGCTATGAGCTGTGGCACGTAGGCCGCGAAAGCAATGAAGAGGCGGACACACTCACCAATATTGGCTCCACCTGTGCCCCCATACCACCTGGGGTATTTCTTGAGCATATCTGCGAACGCTCCATCAAGACAAAGGCTCCAGAGAAGAAAGCAAGCGCGTCAACAGACTCGGGGGCTACGTCATCCAATGAGCCAATGGCACTCGACGACCTGGAGCTTGACACATGACTCGAAGGACCAATGGGCGTCATGATGATCGAGCCATCCTGGACTCAACCCTACATCACATATCTTCTCAGCAAAAGGCTGCCTGACGACCGGACTGACGCGCGACACATTGCGCGACGATCCAAGGCATTCGCCGTCATCAACGGCGAACTATACAAGTGCACCATCACAGGAGTACTCCAACGGTGCGTCTCCAACGCGGACGGAAGGGTCGTCCTCCTTGACATCCACGAAGGGAGCTGTGGGCACCATGCTGGCAGTCGCGCCCTCGTCGCCAAAGCTCTACGAGCTGGATTCTACTGGCCCACGGCCATGCGCGATGCCAAGGACATCATCCAGCGCTGCAACGCTTACCAGCGATTCGCGGACAAACCGCACGCACCTGGCGCGGAACTCCAGCCAATACCATTGGCTTGGCCCTTCGCGCAATGGGGACTCGATATGGTCAGCAAGCTCCCGAAATCCTCGCGAGAAGGCTACGTCTACCTCTTGGTCGTAGTCGACAAATTCACCAAGTGGATCGAGGCCATGCCGGTGACAAACCAGTCAGGAGCTAGCACCGTCAAGTTCTTCGAGTCCATTGTCTATCGCTTCGGAGTGCCACACAGCATCATCACGGACAATAGGACGAACTTCACCTACAAAGAGTTCCAGGAATTCTGCGAAAACCTAGGAATCAACAAAAGCTACGCCTCGGTGGCTCACCCCCAGACCAACGGTCAAGTCAAAAAGGCCAACGGCCTCGTCTGCGGCGGAATCAAGAAATGACTCCTCCGGCCACTCGAACAAGCCACCGGATGCTGGCCAGATGTGTTGCAATCCGTACTCTAGAGCTTGCGCACAACTCGAAACAGCGCCACGGGATACACCCCGTTCTTCATGGTGCACGGCGCTGAAGCGGTGCTACCCGCAGAAGTACGCTACAAAGCCCCACGGGTGGTTGCTTACAACAAGCAGGAACCATCTCTTGCACTCAAAGAATCCGTCGAACTTCTTGACGAGGCGTGAGAAATCACATCGGAAAGATCAACGATCTACCAGCAGAGCCTCCGCAACTACTACAGCAGAAGGCTATGCCCAAGATCCTTCGTCGAAGGAGACCTGGTCCTGTGACTCAAGAAACAAGGGCATCTCAAGCTCGAGTCTCCCTGGGAGGGACCCTACGTGATTACAGAAGTAATCCTAGGTGGCGCCTATCGCCTTAAAGATTTCAAGACAGGAGTCGCATACTCCAACCCCTAGAACGTTGCACAACTGCGTCGTTTCTACCCCTAGTCGTTTTTACATTTCAAATAAGGCTATTCAGCCAGGCTACTTAGCCACACATTGTACCTCGTACTATCCTGCGAATAAATAAAGCTAAGTGCCCCGAAACTCTGTGTTTTCCCTTATTTTTCTGGCTATCTTATCACTCGGGGGCTACACCACCCTTTACATCCTCGTTCTACGAACAAGTCACAGTATCCCGAGTAGCTGACACAACATCAATCGAACCCTTGATAAAAAACCAACCCAGATGCAACGCACCTGATAGGTTGGCAAGATGCTGAGATAACACAAGTAAGGCTAACGAAAAGGAATTGCAGAATATAAATACACTCGCAAAATATATAAGCTAGCAAGCTCTCTACATATCAATAGAAATTAATTACACTCAACATATCTATACGAACTTTACAACACTTATACAATGATGCGCAAGACACAAAGCTAAAGCTACCGCTGCAACAGAAGAACGTTCGTTTGCTCCTTGAAGAAGTCGACGATTTCTTTTGCTGGGTGATCAATCGCCTGGTAATATGGAACCATGTTCTAGGTCGAACCTTCCGGCGGGGTCGGCGGCCCAGTGGCAACAACTGCAACGTCTACATCTGGCCTTTGCAGTCGCACCAGCGACAAAGCAGCCTTGGCACCGGCCACTAACTGCTACCGCACACACTCGCGAACTACACTCAGATCTTGGAACTTCGCCAGAAGAGCCAATAGGCTAGAAGGGACGACGTCCAGCGGGAACATCATTTGATAGATATGCCTAAGGCACGACTGCGCCTTCTTCAAAAAGTGGAGTACTCGAGAAGCACGATCCTGCAGGATCACAAGCGTGACCGCACGGTCATGGTCCACCCAAAAGTACCCACTCGCCTGAAGCTGCTCTTGGGTCAAGTCATTCATCCGAATGGCAACCCGGTCTTTCTCATCCTGCGGATGACGAGCACTAACAACTACACCAAGCAAAAAAGGGCAAAGTATGAAGACAAGACATTGCCACGACTGGCTAAAAGAAAAGATAAGAGGGCAGAAAGCTAACATTTGAACTGATCGCCTAGCTGCGTCACCTCCTCCAATAGATACTGCTCGCGGGCGGTAGCCTTCTCCGCCTTTGACTTCCATACATCCGTGCTACCATGGAGGATGGGCAACTCACGCTCCAGTTGCTTAATACCATCGCGCAATCGCGAAAGCAAGGACAACTCGTCCACCTTTGAGCGTGGCTAAGCCAAGATCTCATCGGTGGGTGGAGGATCGTGAGGACCACTCGAAGGACCACTCTATGTACCCTATCACGAACAAGCAAAAGCAAATAAGAGACCAAGAATACATTGACAGAAGGCATAAACACATTCAAGCTCAACAAAAGTTTCGACTGGGACACTTCCATAAAAGCATTGTTCCAACACAGAAGTTAAAACTACAACTATTACAAGATAACTACTATGGAGCATCCTGCTTCTTCGACTTCGACTTAGACTTCGGGGGACTTGTCGAATCCGTGGCGGTCTCTAACGCCACAGACTTTCCAATTCCGGCCCCTGATGCCGCAGCCTTCGCCGCTGTCTTCGCTCGCTGCAGCTCCTCGGAGTATTGGGCGACTGTATTGATGAGTTGCGGCCCATATTTACCACAACCAGTAGCGAAGGGAGCAAACACTACATGTTGGCCATCTACGCCGATGGGCATTGCCTTGGAAACCGCGGCAGGATCCACCTCCACGCCATGGGCTTGCACCATTGCGAGTGCCATGGTGGCGCCGACGGACCGCTAGGAGTTCCTGAAGTCCATGGGAATACTCCCAGTAAGGGATTCCGCTAGGTCCTCCAGGTTGTCAAGCAGTTCAGCCTTGGGAGTCAGATCCCTGTGTATGCAGCTAAGCACATTCTTGGCCTTCGTCAGCGTCCCTTGAAGAGAAACGTTGCGGTCTTCGACTACGGCGATGGCACCATCCAATGCATCGTCGCGACGAAGGGCCTGGGCGTCAAAGCTTAGGCCGCCGACATCTACATAAAGCAAAGTGTTGGTATGATACCACGATGTCGAAGCAAGAAACAAAGCAAATTCAGCTGAAAGAATACCTAAGAGGGACTTAGCAATCGAGACAAGCTGCTCCTCGAGCAACCTCTCCCTCTCGGCATTAGAGGAACGTAAGTCCTCTTCACGCTTCCGCAAGTCCTCCTCGCGTTTTTGCAATTCCTCCAAAGCCAGGATTGCTTCGTCGCGACTCTTCGCCGCCGTGGCAAGCGCCTTCTCAAGTGAAGCAGCATGACGCAAAAGTTCGTTATGCTCAACTGCAAGAGAGGACGTATCATCAATCGCATCTAGACACTTCACTAAGACAAAAACCAAGGCAATACTAACCTTCAACAATGCGATGGCGATTGTCTAGCCGCGCATGCTGTCGACCCATCTCCAGGACTTGCTCTGCCAGGCGAGCAGCCTCCTTCATGATGAGCTACATTAGAAGAAAACAGAGTTCAGCAACAGCACCAAGTATATATTCGACTGCCACAACAAACAAAAGAATGCTTACGTGGTCCTCTAGAGACTCCGAAGATGACTGCCGCACATTCATCCGGGTAACAATCTGGTGTTCCCCAGCATGCGGGGAACTCGAAGAATTATGCTCGGAGTGGGCCGCCAATGGAGGAGAAGAAGATTGTTCGGCCACATCTTTGGCCTTGGAGTCTGCGACTCCGGATTCCTTCAAAAATTGGATGTCGCCAGAAGACGACGATGCCTCTTGACTATAGAACGCGTCCAACAGAAACTTCAGGGAATGCAACTCCAAAAAAGAAACTAAGACAAAGTCAAAAATTTACCAGTCAAATTTGTCAAAATTGAAGGTTTGGTCCTTCGAATCTGACGACTCCTTTGGCAGTCATAGCTTCTTCCGGGCAGGAGGAGCCATGGAGCACACAAGAACGATGGAGATTGGCTCCTCTGCACCAACAGAAGGGCCTTCTGGAGTCAACGGCGATGAAGCATCCGAGTCCTCGCCGCGGGAGCGCTTGCGAGTGTCCGGGTCACTGGACTCGAGGGCTCCCTCCTCCTCTTCAATTGGGACGGTCGAATCCGACTCGTCCTCTTCATCCACTTCGTGAGGAATAACCCCTTCAGGAAGAGGGGGCATATTGGGAGACACCTTCCAATCCTGCATTCAGAAGATAATTTATTATACATCAAGTACTTAACGGCAATCGACAAAGAAAGCTACTTCGTAGTACAATTCTACCTCAGGAGGAGGGTTAGAGGCGTCGAAAGGAAGCACGACTGGTTCGCCTGGAAGATCCTCCTTAGTGGTATACTTTGTCACCAATCACAGCCTCCTAACTACTTCACCCGCAGAAATGCCATCGACAGATACGCGAGTGGCATCGTTCGCACCAGCCCAGTGGAACATGGGGTGGACTCTGGCCTGTAGAGGTTGGACACGACGGCGCAACCATGTGCGAATGAGGGCAGCGCCTCCCTCTTATTTACCTATGCAACTCTCGAGGTCGCAAACGCGCTTGTACAACACTTCCGTCTCCTCGGACTCGCCAGGCATCACTATATTCTTCCAAGAATGCCTCCTCTTGCACGGTGTCACGGGATCGAAGGGCGCAAGTCCGTAGTGCTCTCTGTCGACCTTCTGGTCGTGGATGTAGAACCACTTGTCTCTCCACCCTTGGACGGACGCCGTGAGTTTGATATCAAAATAAGTGGTGGAAGAGTCGACATGGATTCCGCAGCCTCCTACATTGTAGACTATAGAACCAGATGCTGACTGGCGCTTCAGCTTAAAAAGCCTCTTAAAGAGGTCAAACTGTGGCTCGACTCCGAGCCAGCCCTCGCAAAGGGTAATGAAGCATGAGATATGGAGAATAGAATTTGGGGACAGCTGATGCAGCTAGAGCCCATAGAAGCAAAGGAGGCCCCTGAAGAAAGGATGCATGGGCAGAGAAATACCTTGGATGATGAACGCAAGGAACATCACCCGGAAACCAGCAGGAGGGCAAGAAATTACCTCCCAGCCGGGCACTCGCGAGTCGTCTTCCACGGAGGGAAGAACTCCATCTCGACAATGAAGATGCAGCTCGGTGGCTTGATGATAGACGCACGCCAAGCACCGTTGGTGACGCGGGTTCCCACGCCCTTCTTCTTCCCAACATCGGCGGCGGTGGTTCCCACAATGGCGGAGCCGCCCTTCTTCTTGGTAGCGGCAGACCCAGCGGCGGCGCCTCCCTTCTTATTACCCATCTTCCGATGGCGGTGAGAACAAAGGAAGTAGCTCGGAAAGATGCAGAGCTGGTCTAGCGCCGCAACGAGAACATGCGCAAAGAAAGCAGAGAGCAGCAACAATGGCAATGGAGGCAAGAACAATGAAAACAGATGGGGAAATTACCGTCGCTGTGCTGCTACTTAACCTCACTGCAGACACCATCTAACGACCAATAGAAACCCTACTACACGCGTGGCGCACATCGCCATCGACATGTGTCGAAGCTGAAGCACGAACCGTCCCCCCACTATTCCCATTACGCGCGGAAATCAATGAGACGCAGTTAAAACAGAAGATTACGCATGCCCGGTCAAATCGAAGTCAGAAAGTGGGACCCACCGCTTGTCACGTCCCGTCAAAGCCGATCATGCGGGAAACCAAGGTCATCACATCGTCAGCACCGACGTCATTTCAGCAGCAGAAGATTTCGACTATTTTAGTCCTTGCTCGAGTCTCCGACTCAACCAAGCACTCGAGGGCTACTCCCATAGGGAGTGCTGGTCGTGCACCCTACGAATTATCTTTATGCAGGTATAAGAACATTCAGAACATACCCACCACTCGAATCTACAATTCGATTGAGGATTATGGGTTACTCCCATAGGGAGCACCGGAACAAAATTCGATTGAAACAAGCAACAAAAGACGACAGCAATCGCAAAAAGTTTTTAGTCCTCGCCTGAGTCTTCGACTCAACCAGGCACTCGGGGGCTACTCCCATAGGGAGCACTGGTCGCACACCCTATGATTATTTTTACATCGTACTGTGTGTTGATAACATCCACACCCGAATGCTATGGCGACTCCGCCTCATACTATACCTGCAAAGAGACTATGTCTCCTGGGTCACCCGAATCATCTCCGCGATGACAAAATTCGGATGTTGGGCTTACAGCGTGAAGATAAGACATGAATAAGGCCTGGCAACGCATCTGCTGTGCACTACCAAAAACATATCCGTGCCTGCAGGTACGATGAACATGCCTTGATGGACGCGTCGAGTGCTCACACTTATACACTGGAATTCGACTCATGTAAGACCTATGCGGCTTGAGTCGAATTACGCCAGTACTTTTCCGAATTCGAGTCCCGAAGACTAACTAAGACCAATTGAGTCACGTTTTCATGTTCTAATTGAACACTTTCCATTTATGATATGATTAAAGGAGAAGATTGTTCTTTTACCAAACATATGCGGATCAAATCACGCCTTATAATAAGAAGAAATCTTTCTCAGTATCAATCCCCTTGCCCCTCATTCTTTGAGAATCAGAAGGATCCTTTTCGAGTTTCCATTTCTTCTGGGACTCGAGTTTGAGTAGATTGCGTTGTTTTGCCCTAAGGCAGTTAACTGATACCGATACATCGGATAAATCAGGCACGTATATCCACAATCCCTATGACGCAAACTAAACACTTGAAAATATACTCGGTCATGCACTCGAAAAGACTTCATAAAGTCCCCAGTCGAATCTGCGATTTCACTAGGGGCTACTAACATGGGTATACCCTACAGGTACTCAAGTTCGGTATATACGACCAGGTACGGCGGAAGCCCACGGTGTTGCCAAGGCCTAAATAGAGAATTTGAGTGGCCCACGGACTCTCGATTGCTTGCGAGACAAGAATAAGCTTAAGATAGAAAGTTTAAAGGGAAAACCCTAATTTGTAACTGACTTGACCTGCTACCCGAGACCTAGCCTATCTGTATAAAGGCTAGGAGGGGCGGCGAGGAGGACACACGCAACCCTAGTTTCCACAACTCTCGCCAGATTGCATCTGCGCACCCCTGTAATCTTCGATTCCTTCGTTAATTCCAAGAGCAGACAAGCAGGAGTAGGGACCTCTACGAGGCCTGAACCTTGGTAAAACTTGTGTCCCTATGTGCTTGTTTGCTAGCCGACTGATGCCTCCAGCGCTCCCTCCTTCTCCAAAACCCAAGTCCATAATAATAGGCATTGACGAGTTAAACCCTCGTCACAATCTCTATCTCTTTTTTTATAAGAAGAATGCTTTATAGATTGCTCACTATGGTGATGCTGCAAGTTTCCACCATGATTAGGCATGTCTTAGGCTAGCGGCCCAGGCATTTCTCTGACACACATACATAACTCCATGGACTTACAAGCTCCCCTTTCATTTCACACCGACAACATCCATAAACAAAAGAGCATGATATCAACTGGGTACAATGTACAAGTGCAATGTTGAAAACGTTCCCCATGACAACATGGTTCTGCTAATCCCCAACATATAAGTGCAAGCATATACAACATAGATGACACAATGGTTCAAGTTTATTAGGGGCAAGAAAAGTAAAGTGTGCCATCAAGTTCGTGAGAGCTTTAATCACTAATTTTCACATAACAAGTTTAATTCGGAAGGTAGATAAAAACATGAATATACTTGGAATAGAAAATGCTAGGTATGATGGACTCTTTGGAATAACTTGGTTTTATTTGGAGTTGGATGCATGAGTGACTCATACTTGGTATGCAGGCTAGCAAAAGACTGAGAGTGACCAACTAAGAGAGCAATAATGGCCATAATCATGCAAAGCGACAAAACATCATTAATTAAAGCATAAAATGATATTACAAGTCAAAAACTAAATGGTCATAGAGGCTATGGTGACTTGGTGTAGTCTTAACATGGTGTGAGCATGCGCCAAGTCAACCTAAATAAAGCATTAAAGGAAAATACCATAATATTATGCTTTTATATGCTAAAAGAACACATGATTCTTTCAAGACACATTAAGCAATCTCAATTGTTTATAACGAGTCATGATACAACAATAATCACTAAGCATAAAGCCAAAAAATATCAAGCATGACATGATAAAGTCTAAGTCACAGTCAAAAACAATCTCCTTTTATACCACTTATGTACTTTCCTACTCTTTTTGAATCCAAACCAACTTATTTGAAAACTAATGTATGAATACAGGGGCCCAACCAATTTATTCAAGAAAACTAAGCAAACGAAAACTAAGAACAAAAACGAAAACGCTCCAAGAACAACACAATTGTGCATGAAACAATAAAAATGAAGTGTTTGGAAGAAACTTGAAATTTTTATTGATGAAGAAGGAGATGCCTTAGGAATCCCCAAGCTTTGACGCTTGTACTTATTGAATATTTCTTGGGGTGACACGGGTGGCATCCCCAAGCTTGAGCTTTTGTCCATTCTTTATCTCATCACATTACTCTTTCCTACACTTTAAAATTTCCTTCATACAAAACTTCACACAATCTTCATTCATATTAGTGTACTTAAGATAATAAACCTTTGGGTTTTAGTTTTAAAATAGCAAAACTTTCATTAAAAACACAAGCTACTGTAGCAATTCCCTCAAAAAGCTCAATTCACCAAAAAGAACCCTAAAAGAAATCGATAAAGAGGCAAATGCAAATAATGGCAGAAATCTGTCAAAACAGACCAGTAGGTGAAAACCGATTATTTCAAAGACCTTATGTTGATCAAATAGAAAAGTGTTGAACTAACGAAAGTTGGATAACAACCTAGGGCAGAAGCACAAAAAAGTACAGCTCAAACTGACGTACAGAGAGTTTTCACGAATTTTTACAGTGAAGCATAAAACGGGACAATAACTTTCCCAAGCATTACTTCTCTCTCATTAGAGGTTACTCTTGTCACAAAAACCACACAAAAATGATCAGAAGAGGTTATTACTGAAGCAATAACTTCCAACACTCAACTAAATCTTTTGGGTTATCTCCCAATAAGTGCTTTTCTTTAACGCCTTTGAGCTAGGCATGATAATTTTGATGATGCTGACATAAGAAATATGAATTGAAGTAAAAGAGAGCATCAAGAAGCAAATTAAAAACACATTTAAGTCTAACCCACTTCCTATACATAGAAATCTTATACACAAATAAATTCACAAAGTACAAAGCGACAGGCATAGGAAGATAAAACGAGAGTAACTTCAAAACTTTTAGCAAATAGAGAGGTGTTTCAGTACCATGAAAACTTTTACAACCATATTTTCCTCTCTCATAATAACTTTCAGTAGCAACATGAATAAAATTAACAATATAACTATCGCATAAAACATTCTTATCATGAGCAATATGCATAAAATGATTATTACTCTCCACATAAGCATAGTCATTCTTATTAATTGTGGTGGTAGCAAATTGAACAAAATAGCTATCATTATTATTCTCATCACCATAATCATCAAATATAGGAGGCATATTGTAATCATAATTAATTTTCTCCTCAATAGTAGGTGGACTGAAAATATCATATTCATCATTGTAATCATCATATATTGGAGGCATAATATCATCAAAGTAAATTTTCTCCTCCGTGCTTGGGGGACTAAAATTATCATGCTCATGAAAACCAGCTTCCCCAAGCTTAGAATTTTTTATTGCATTAGCAATAATGGTGTTCAAAGAATTCATACTAAAAACATTGCTATTAGCATGCAAATAAAGTTCCATAGGTTTTTTAATTTTCTCTTCAAATACTTCATATCCTAACTCAAGATAAATACAATAAAGCTCTCTAATTTTTTTTGTTTTCCGTTAAGCCTAACTAGTGAAAATAAAAACAAGAAACAAAAAGATATAATTGCAGAATCTAAAGGAAATAACTTCTAGCACTCACACACCAGCTACAGTACTAGAAGATAACTTAGTAGCCAGAGGATGTGATTACCTTTTACCTTACCTCCCTGACAACGACGCCAGAAAATAGCTTGAGTTCTACGCACTTCTATTCTTGTAGACAATTGTTGGGCCTCCAAGTGTAGAGGTTTGTAGAACAGCAGCAAGTTTCCCTTAAGTGGATTACCCAAGGTTTATCAAACTCAGGGGGGAAGTGGTCAAAGGTATCCCTCTCAAGCAACCCTGAAATCAACATACAAGAATTCTCTTGTGTCCCCAACACACCCAATACACTTGTCAGGTGTATAGGTGCACTAGTTCGGTGAAGAGATAGTGAAATACAAGTGGTATGGATAATTATAAGTGGTAACGGTGCCAGAAAAGAGCTTGACGGGTAGGAAGAGACTAAAGGCAATCTGAAATAAAGATGGAAGCAAGCAAACATGTAACATATCTAGTTGCAAATGGTGTTTCAATGCTTAGAAACAAGGCCTAGGGATCATACTTTCACTAGTGAACACTCTCATATAAATATCATCTCTTTATGATACTACTCTGAACTACTCTCCCGTTGGACACTCTAATCCATGGTAGGGCTATAACATCACACCTCAAAGTTCGCTTCCCCATCTAGATAACCCCTCACTAACATCTTGAGCGCCAGATGGTTCCAACAAACACCACAATTTCATTGAGACATCCAACTGCAAATATAACTCATAACAAGTATTTGTAATCTCTAGCCTAAGTGCCACCATGGTGTGCACGCTATCACTTTCACACACGTGGGGAGAGCTAGAGATCTATTAAAGCACTTGAGTAGCAAGGTAGATCTACTTGATTACAAAGCTCATGATCACAATATGATCATGCATAGAGAGAGATGAACACATAGCTATTGGTAGAACCCTTAGCCTCGAGGAAGAACTACTCCCTCATCATCACGGAAATCAGCAATGGCGATGGAGATGGTGGTGGAGATCGATGGAGATGGCTTCGGGGGCACTTCCCCATCCTAGTAGGGTGCCGGAACAGAGACTTTCTATTCCCTGAATCTCCCCTTCAGTGGCGGCGGAGCTGCGGAACTTTTCATGGCTAGAGGCTGGATGATTTAGGGTTTCTACATCGGAGGCTTCTTATAGGCGAAAGGGTGATGTCAAAGGGTAGACCAGGGGCCCACACCACGTGGTGGCCCGGTCAGGTGGGACCCGCGCCACCACATGGTGTGGCCAGCCCCTGGCCCCTCTCCGTCTCGTCTTCTGGCTCCGTGAGTCTTCTGGTAAAATATCGACTTTGGCTTTTGTCCGGTCCAATTCCGAGAATATTTCTTTTCCAGCTTTTCTGAAACCAAAAACAGCAGAAAACAGGCAACTGACACTATGGCATCTTGTTAATAAGTTAGTTCCATAAAATGTCTAAAAATATGCCAAAGTGTGGACAAAACATAAGAAAGTAGATATAAAACAAGCATGGAACATCAAAAATTATAGATATGTTTACAACGTATCATGAACTTGCCTTGGTATTTCTATGTAATGTAGTCAAATGTCTCGACTTGACCCTGAACCTCAGGTTCTACAAAATACCATTATTGTCGGGTAAGGACAGTTTTTAAAGAAGCAATATGCTATTATGCATAAGTAATGATATGCACTTTTTATAAATCACAAAGTAAACCCCCATAATTAAGTAGGAATTGAGTTTGGTGATTTCTTAAAGAGCTTCTTCATACCCAAGTTTACTTTATAACAAAAAGTACATTTTAAGACTCTAAGTGCAACATCCAAAGTGTGAAAGTAGAACACTATACACTTGAGGTTGGATGATGTTTAGTATCATCTCTTGAGAATGGTTATATTTTAAGTTAACAAAACTTAAGAGATAGATTACTGCTTTTGTCTGAAGTGGCAAAAAGAATAACTTTTGAAGAAAATGTTTCTTGTATCAAGCTTGATTATTTCTTAAGGTCATCGGGATGTAATTAATAAGTATTTGTACTGTCTTATCGATCTTAAGTTAATATGATTCTTATTGATTAAGTATTACACCAAAGTTAACTATGAAATAGTGATTTCAAGATATGAGATGATAAAGCGTTATCAGGTTTTAGTGTTTTACTAGGAATAGTAGTAAAGATATATTTCTTAACTTTCAAAGTAATTGGATGTTGGCATTCATCATATAGTTACTATGCTATCATTATAGGATTTTCATTCGATTCAGCTTCAAGAAACAATCGTTGTAAGTGGTCTTAAATATACAATGTCTTGGTAACCAAAAATAATTATGCTTCTTTGTATGTTTAACCTAGGTTCTCAAGGTAAAAATATTTGTCTACTATTTATCAAAAGAAAACTATTTGTAAATACTTTATTTGGTTCGATAAAGGAATTCATTCTTAATTAGTAATAACCCTAAATGACTTAAGTAAAAGCTAAAATTGATTCATTTTATTTCATAAGAAAATACATCCCTTTTCTCTTAATAATGTTTAATACCCCTCTTTATGACTTATATTTTAAAATGTCAAATTACCTTGAAATTTCATATTTAGCATTTTTCTAGGTTAGTAGATTATTTTTAGCACATAAAGGTGTTTTTTATGTATTTTTCCTTATTTTCTACATTCTAATTTGTTAAAACTATTTAAAGAATTCAATTTAAGGTGGAGTATATAACTTATAAAATTGCTTACAGCTTAAATTTATTCCTAAACTTCATTTCTATATTTTTAGAAAATAATATGATACTTACTTAACATTAATATGAATTTTATTTTTTTACATATTTTTCTTGATTTATTAAATTGTGTGAAGTCTTGGGTCTTTTAGTAGTACAATTTCTTATTTGAAATTTCCTTTTGGTTTTTTATAAAAAATCTCCTATAGGTCTAGCCCACTACAAGGTCTAGATAGACACGGGTCATCCCGACACGGCCCGAGACGCTCCCTCACTCGTACCATGCTGGCCCGCACTTGTTCGACCTTGCTCTCGTGCTCCTCTTGTCGTCGGATTGAAGACATGTATGCCTCGAGGGGGTCCTCGAGGCATGGAGAAACGTGGGGTGTGAGATGATGGTATTCTGGGACGGTGAGCACACAAGCTTTACCCAAGTTCGAACCTGTCAGAAGTGGACGGATCCTTCTCCTGCTAGCAACGTAGTATTATGGCGGAGCCAGAAGTATAGATTACAAGAGAGGTTTCGCCTATGCGAGTTGAGGTTGTAAGTTGTGGGGTGCCCTAAAGGCTGTTTCCTAGGAAGGCTTATATAGATGTCCGACCTAGGGTTATAGAAGAGACCTATCCGACTATGATACAGAGTACATCTTGGACTACAAGTAACTATACATGCCTAAATCGGTAAGTCTTTTGGGACTTCCCGTAGTTGGATGGGCTTCCATCTTCTCTCCCTAACTGGGCCGCCCATGAAGCAAAGCTCTAACCCGAAGTGAGCCACCCTGGTCAGCGAGTCACAATGGGTATATCCGGAAAATGTATTCCCAACAGTAGCCCCCGGAAGCCTCCAAGATCCAAAGTCAGATTTTATCATCTAGCTTGATTCTTCTTCAGTTGTAGAGTCTTGAAGGGTTCCTGAAACTCCAAAACAAATGTAAGATCCAGGTCTCAAAAATGAGTTGGACCTGTGAATATTCCATTATGGTTTTCCCCTGCTTGATTTCAAACTAAGCCAGAATTTGGTCTCTGACGTAACTTGAAATCAGTCAAGGTCTAGTCTCGTCACTGACATACATTCATGTCAGTGTGACTATTGCTAGGTCCGCTTCGCGCGGAATCGAGGCACCGTTTAATGCACACACAGAGATCGAGGAGGCGCAATATTCTCGGGGAAGTTACCCTGTTCTTTCCGCAATGCATGGTACAAACTGCAGTACATTCACACGAATCTTGCCGCAGGTGTGATACATAAGGGGTTGAGATGCTCTCATTCTCCTCTCACCGGCGCCCTTGCCCTGTTCCTCCTCCAAACGACCCAGCGCCCTCGCCACCTTTCCTTCCCCAATCCTCCCAGGGTCATCTCCTCTGACCAGATGGTTGACGCCTCTTCTTCACGCATGACAGCGACAACGGTGGTGACGACGATGAAAAACTACCGTGGGGTCTGGATCCCCTGTGTGCTGGATGACGAGAAGCTCCGCAACATTGTGAAGGAAGGTCTTCTCTATGCCGACGAATGGGGAAGCGGCTTCGATGAAACCATTCCTGCCCCTCACGACGATGAGAGGGTCCACTTCGGAACCCATATGGACCAAGGTTTGAGTTTCCCTCCCTCGGAGTTCTTCTTCAAGGTTATTGATTACTACGGAGTTCAACTCCACAATCTTCCTCCCAATACGATTCTAGAGCTTAGTGCCCATGCATCCCTTTGTGAGGGTTATCTTAGAATAAAACCGAGTCTTACTTTATTCCAGTACTACTTTGGTACCCGAAGAAACTCCATCCCCACCGGTAATCCATACATTACTAGGACACTGAGCCTAACCCTTAGGAGATACCAAGTCTATCCTAAAGTTATAGTCAGCGATTCGGTGAAACAATGACCCTCCACATTTTCTACCATAAGGATAAACCTCCTCCCGGCAAGCAATAAAGCTTGCCAGCTTTTGTTGACGGTTCTCTCTAAAGATTTGATGCTCACCAGGAATCCTGGGACGCGGAGGCGCCGATTCTCTCTAAAGATTTGATCCACACCAAGAGGCGGATAAAATACTTGTTGAACCACAAGGTTCTACATGGATCCAGCTTGATCCATTGCTGGTTAGCCTGTTGGATCCAACCCCTCCAGCACCATGGTGACCGACTGATGCATATGGTCACCAACAACAAAAAAGATAGCCCAAGGATTTGCGGGCTCACGATCTCCAGCAAGGAGTACGACACCCGGATCAAATGGTTGATCAAGGAGTAGGTGGACCAGAAGATTCTAGGTGTCTCCCTAGACATGTTTACGGTGGACAAACCCCTGACTCCCGTAAGATTTTTGACTGATCTCCCTTGTACTTTCATTTGTGTGCTTTATTTGTAATACTAAGATACTCCATCTTTCAGCTTGCTGCTCTCCCTGAGTTGGAGCTTGCTCGTCTAGAGGGATATCTGCCTGAGGATCTAGTTCCTCAGGAGGATAAAGATCTTGAGTTGCTGCCGAAGGCGCTTACCCGAAAGCGCAAAACTCCGACTGTTTCTGTTGGCACACAAAAAGTGCCTGTTGTGAAGAGGTAATTTCCTTCATGAGGTTTTGTGTCTTAATTCTTATTCTTTCTAAATTGTAACGATCTTAATCTGTTATCGTTCAGAGCTAAAATGGTTATCAAGGGAAAGGGAAAAGGAAATCCGGGGAAGACTTTGCGCCAGCAAAAGTTAATTCTAGCTTCATCTGCTGCCCCGCCTCTGACTCCTACCCCGAAGCCATCATCTGTACCGGAGGATACTTCATCTCCACGTCCTAAAGATGTTATGGCTCAGTATGAAGAGCCAGCGAACCTTGTTTCGCAAACCAACGTCACCGTGAGTGACTTGGGAATTGATAAGGGTGAACCCTCAAAGGGTAATGATCCCTCAACTAAGACCTTCGCAGAGAACCTTCTACAAAATCTGGGTGTCGCCAAACTTGGCCTCACTCAAAAAAGTGCAGAAGAAATCTAGAAACTGGCTCTCCATTGTCTGGAGACCTGGAATATCACAGTTGAGGAGGAGTCTCAAGAAGTCGAAGATGTTAAAGGCCGATGCGGTTTTTCCTTCACTAGTAATCTCTTTAACCCTCGCTAAGAAGGTATCTACTGACATAAACATCAGCCTCAACAAGCTAACTCATGAACATTATGTAAGTCGTATTCCAACTCATTTTATTACATTTTATATCATATCATCTAGCCCCCAAGCATGAATTTGGATAGGAATCCGAAATTATGCTTTTATAGGATGCCAAAGAATGAACTAGTATATACCCCCAAGGCTCGTGCTGATATTTAACTTAGTTAAAATAACAGCCCGAGTCTTAGTAGACTTCTGACTCTAGTTACCATTTTTACTTATAGAAAGTTAATGATTATAACCAAGAATTATTGAAGAATATCTGCAACAAGCGAAGAGAGATCAGAGCTCTCTGACTTGAAAATGCATAGCTGATACGTTGCAAACGTATCTATAATTTTTGATATTCCATGCTTGTTTTATATCTACTTTATTATGTTTTGTCCACACTTTGGAGTATTTTTATACGCTTTCTTGGACTAACCTATTAACAAGATGCCACAGTGCCAACTGCCTGTTTTCTGCTGTTTCTGGTTCCAGGAAAGTCAGAAAATGAATATTCTCGGAATTGGACAAGACAAAAGCCAAAGTCAATATTTCACCGAGGGGGACACGGAGCCAGAATACGAGACGGAGAGGGGCCAGGGGCCACCCACACCACCTGGCCATGCGGCCATACCTAGCCCACGCTAGGGGGTGGTTTGGCCGCCTAGGGTACCCCCTCGGCCTCCCCTTTCGCCTATAAGATGCCTTCGATATAGAAACCCTAAGTACCCGATCAAAATTCCACGAAAGAGTCTATAGCCGCCGTCATCTCCATCCCTAGATCGGGAGGGATCTAAAGCTCTTCCCGGCACCCTGCTGGAGGGGAGAATTCACCCTGGAGGCCTTCTTCATCACCATGCAAGCCTCTGGTGTGATGCGTGAGTAGTTCATCCTTGGACTACGGGTCAATGTAGTAGCTAGATGGTTGGTTCTTCTCCTTTGTGCTATCATGTCTAGATCTTGTGAGCTCCATTCATGATCAAGATAATCTATTTGTAATCCTACATGTTGTGTTTGCGGGGATCCGATGGATATTGAGATGCTATTTCAGATTGATTATTGATTCTATCATGTCTTTGTTATTTGTGATCTTGCATGCTCTCCGTTGTTAGTAGATATCTTGGCCGAGTAGATGCTAGCAACTTGAAGGGGGGGTATTTATGCTCGATAGTGGGTTCATGCCTCTAGGAATCTGGGGAAGTGACAGAAATCTCTAAGGTACTAGATGTGCTGTTGCTACTAGGGAGAAAACAACAATCCTTTGTTCATAGAGCAATCGTATTGTTTACTTTACATGCAATGCTTAATGCAATTATCTGTTGCTTGCAACTTAATACTGGAGGGGGTTTGGATGATAACCTGGAGGTGGATTATTAGTCATAGATGCAGTTGGATCATAGTCTATGTGTAATGTTGTAATGCCCAATCAAATATCATAGGAGTCAAGATGATTAGTATATGCATGTATGCTTTCTCGATGTTTGTCAATTGCCCCGCTGTAATTTGTTCACCCAACATGTCATCTATCTTAAGGAGAATCACCACTAGTGAACTATGGACCCCCGGTCCTTTCTTTACCATCAATCTACAACTATTTACTGTTTTCTGTTTACTTTCTGCAAGCTATTACTATCTTCCACACAATACGTTTAATCCTTTATTTTTAGCAAAACCGGTGAGATTGGCAACCTCACTGTAAGTTGGGGGCAAAGTTCTATGGTTGTGTTGTGTAGGATTCTAAGTTGGAAAGAACACCTTGGAGGTGTTTCCTTGCTCCTACTGGTTCGATAATCTTGGTTTCATAATTGAGGGAAAACTTGCTGCTGTGCTCATCATACCTTCCTCTTGGGGTTCCCCAACAAGCTCGATATATTTTGGGCCATCAACAACTTAAAGTTGCAAAAGATGATGTAAAAGGTAAGCATTTCCGACCTCATTTTCTTAGTTTGTGGTCGAATGTTTATTCGACTTTCTTTTCTGCTGCTCCAAATCTGGTGAAGCAGTCCTGCAAGCTTATTGAACAAGCTGAAGATTTCAAAGTCTTGGAAGTTGAAAATGCTAATTAACGTGCTGAGTTGGACAAACTCAAAGTAGATCATGAGCGCAACATCAATAACATTCTTGAATCCAGCAATCATGCTACTGAAGAGTGTGATTGCACAATGGCTAAACAATACAAAGCTATCTCGGACTTGAAGGATGAGTTGGACAGGCAAAAAGATACTACTGAAGCCCTTCAGAATGAACTCTGAAGTCTTCAGGAGGAGAAGACCAAACTAGATGATGCTATCTTTGGTAAGTTTGTTGTCTCTGAATTGTTGTTTTCTGACTTTGTTTACTCAGATATCTTGTTTACCTTGTTTTCTTTTTTTTCAAGTCCTATCAACATTATTGATGCCTCTTCGTCCGAGTCATGTACCAGCCGGCTTGTTGCTGTCGGAGATCTGATCCATGACTTCCGCCAATCTTTGGAGGAAATCGGTGAAACCGTCCAGCTCTCCGACCTAGAAAAAATGTATGCCTTTGAAGTACGAGACAAGGCGAAGGATATGCCCAATCATGTCAAGGGTTGGAACATGTCATATGCATCCACAACAACACAAAATGCCCTGACAATGGTAATGAGCCACCATGGAAGCATGGAGATATGACACGTTACCAAGGGTTATTCGACTATCGATGAAGATGGCAAGGAGTAGAATATTAAAGAAATCTGGGATGCTTGCACTGGATACGCTTGTCGTGTGGCCAATCTGACCAGCTATGAGAATCCGTTCTTTAATCCCATTGAAGTGCCACCTTCCCCTAGAGAAGAAGTTGTCAAAGCTTCCGAAGACGACGGGCAGACTGAGTCTGATGTACTTCTCTCGAAATATATCGGGGTGATGTAGGTGACGTCTCCAACAAGCCGACGGATCTTCCGTCTTCACCTGCATGATAGAGTTCACTAGAAAAAAACAATGTGTTATTCTGAAAAACAATTTGATGTAATAGCTAGAATATTATTTTGTTGTGCTAGCTTGTAAGAACTTATGCTTTACTTCTTAGCACTTTTTGGTTTTTGTTTTTGTGCTTGAAAATGTAAGCACTATTTTGTTTATACTTATTGTTTATCTGGCTTTCTGCCTCGCCCTTTTCGTGAGCTGGCAAACCTTCAACATGGAAACTTGCCGAGCAACGGAGCTCAATTGCCAAACCAGTTTAAACCTAGAATCAAAGCTGGCTTCCAGTACCAACAATTCACTATTCGGAAAATACCCGCATCCAGCAATCAGAAAAAACCCAAGTACAAACTAATTTTATTCTTATATCTGAAGGTAGCATTTTTAGAATTGGAAATCTAACCAGAAAAAACATGAGCATAAACTACATTCAAGTATCCTAGGATTTTCGACTATGAAATGATCATTCGGAAATAAGATGGTACTTAAAAAACATCTCAGAAAAAGCATTAAGGAGAACAATACTTTATTTCACTTTGAACATGTACATTTATATGATTACAAAGAAATAAATTTTAAGAATAAAAGAGACGTAGCTGAGCAATATTCCATGGACGGTCTAACTCATCCGGGTCTGTACTGCCTCCAACTCTCTTTATCTTCTTAGTAGCAGGTTTTTCTTTTTCTGGCCTCATGCTAGTTAGGTAGTAAGAACCATTGTGCAATACTTGACTAACCATAAGGGACCTTCCCAAATTGGGGAAAGTTTGTGCTTCTTTTTTGCACTAGTCGGAGAACTAGATCGCCCTTCTTGAAAGACCGATTTTTGACTCTATGACTATGATACTTGCGTAACTTGTGCGGATAGGTTGTAGATCTCTGTTCAGCAATGACGCGAACTTCCTCGAGTATATTGAGATCATCTTGTCGAGCAACTTAGGCATCCTCTTCGATATACATAGCGACTCGGGGAGAAGTATGGATAAGATCACTCGGAAGGACTACCTCTACGTCGTAAACCAAGAAGAAAGGTGTATATCTGGTTGACCTATTAGGAGTAGTTCTTAAGCTAAATAAAACAGACGGCACTTCGTCTACCCAAGCCCCCGTAACACGGTGAAATGGTGCTTCGAGTCTGGGACGGAGGCCTGGAAGAATTAAAACCTTTACCCTTTCGACTTGTCCATTGGCTTGTGGATGCGCAACTGATGCAATATCGAGTTGGGTCCCTTGATCATTGCAAAATTCCACAAGTTCTCCCTTTGAAAAGTTACTCATGTTGTCTATAATAATACTGTGCGAGTATCCAAATCGGATTATAATGTCCTCGACAAATCTCTTGGCTGTTGCTCCATCACAAGTTGTGACAGGTTTAGCCTCAATCCATTTTGTAAATTTTTCCACCATCACTAGGAGGTGAGTAAATCCACTAGGAGCCCGTTTAAACGGTCCTACCATGTCAAGCCCCTAGACCGCAAAGGGCCATGTAATTGGAATTGTTCGCAGCTGATCAGCCAGAACATGGGCTTGTTTGGCATACTTTTGGCAACCTTTGCACGTCTTGACCAGCCTCTCGACATCTGCCTTAGCTAAAAGCCAAAAGAATCCGTGTCAAAAAGCTTTTACCACTAAATATCTGGCTACGGTGTGATGTCTGCATTCATCTTCGTGGATTTCCCTTAGGATTTCCACTCCTTCTTCCGAAGAAACACAACGCTGAAAGACCCTAGACACACTCCGCTTATAGAGCTCACCAGCTACTACAGTTTATGATTTTGCTCATCAGACAATCTGTCGGCTCAGAACTTCGTCTTCAGGTAATTTTCCGTCTACCAATAATTCTAGGTAGGGTTCTGTCTAGCTAGGAATTACAACCAGAACTGCTATTAGTGGTGAGTCGGATTAGTTCAGATACTCCTCATCAACTCGTGTGATAGAGGGAACTCTTAAGTGCTCTAGAAAAGCACCATTCGGGACCTTTTCCTGTGCATAACTTATTCTTGATAGAGCATCTGCTTCCTTGTTTTCTATTCGGTGAATGTGTTGAACTTCAAACCCTTCAAATGATTTTGCTAGTTCATCCACGACAGCTCTATATGCTGCCATGTGCTTGTTTGCATTGAAGATGTCGGATACTTGCTAAGAAACTAAATCCGAATCTCCGTAGCACATGAGTCGGAGAATGCTGATTATCTTTTGCAATTTGGATTCCATGCTGCAGGGCTTCATATTCACCAATGTTATTTGTCACCGTGAAGTGAATCTGCAACACATAGAATAATTTGTCTCCTTGGGGTGACTTGAGCACCACGCCAGCCCCTAAACCCCCGAGCGATTTAGACCCATCAAAGTGCAAGTTCCAAACTTCCGTGACATGAGTATACCCTACGGGTACTCATGTTCAGCCTATATGGTCTAGCCCAAGAGGAACCTGCGGGACAATTGAAGCCCAACAAGGATTCAGGTGGCCCAAGTCCGGAGGAAGGCGACTCTTTGAAGGACACGACAAGCCATAGATAGATTTTCAAAAAGGTGAAACCCTAATTTGTAACTAACTCGGCCTACTATCCCGAGACCTAGCCTCTCCCTATATAAAGGCTAGGAGGGGGCAGTGAGAAGGATATCCACAACCCTAGCATACACCTCGCCAGATCTCATCTTCGCACCCCTTGTAACTTTCGACTCCTCGATAATCAAAGAGCAGACAAGAAGGAATACAGTCCCTTTCGAGGGCCTGAACCTGGGTAAACCACATATCCCTGATGTACTTGTTTGCTAGCTGATCGATGCCTCCAATCCTCCCCAATTCGTGTAACCCAAGTCCATCAAGGATGGGCATTGATGAGTTAACCCCTCGTAAATTGGAGCCATCTGTGGGAAGCGGGAGTGCTGATGTTGCGGCTTCCTCAACCCCATCAGCTGCGATCTACAACTCCACTAAAGTGGATAATCGCCTCCTCTTCGGCACCTTCAACTTCACCATCCACTCACCGGCGACTCGCCCGGACTTCGAGTCTGTGGGCGACAGGATCGACATGATAATCGGGAGCCTATGTTTCTAGGTCGGTTAGATCGGCACGCTTCGCTTCCCCGATCACCCGCAAGCTCCTTCGATTGCCCCTGCATCCTGGTTCGCACCATTGATTGGCACCCTAAGCAAGCTCAACGCCTCGGCATCGGCTTATGATACGGATAGCAACAAAAGTTGCGAGCCCAATCTGTGAGATCTGACGTCAGTAGTCGGCGCTTACAGCTCCGGATCTGAGAGTTGTGAAAGCAGCAGCTTCCCCAACCACTACATGTGCGCCATCATCAACCATGGTGGAACTGGCACTCAAGGCAACACCGGCAACAAAGGGCCAACAAACGGCGCCCCTGTCAACGGGCCTGCCAACGGCGGCCACACCAACAACCCCATCAACGGTGCTCCTATAATCGGCCCCATCAACGGCGAACAACCCGTCCCTCCCAACCCTGACAATCAAGGCGAACACGCCAACAACGGGTCAGAACGCTAGCAAATCCACCTCAACCAAGACGAATGGGCACGATGCAGGGAGGCCCTACAAGGCAAACCCTTGCCACCAGACATGCCATGCGACATGCTAATAGGGTACCATTGGATACTCATCTAGGAGTTCAAGTGCCAGCAGGTGGTGAACACGCAACTCGAAGAACCCAAGAAGGCAGCGGATGAGTCGAGCACCCGACAGGCAGTGCTCTCCTCTATTGGTGGATCCTCCTCCAAAGGCAACGGTCCCATAGTCGCCAAAAGGTGCTCTCAACTGGACCACCTCAACGAGAAATATCGGGAAGAGGCCACTAGAGCCCTCGACTTATCATTCATGTCGATAGACTCGCGAGGTCACATGATTCCGAAAACACCGCAAGCAGTGGTGATAGCAGCTACTACATATCTGCTCACCAACCAGCCACTAGCCGGAGATCCATGATCTACCGTGCACTGGTTCGCCATCACCGGACTTGGATTAGTCGAGGCTGCACTAGCCAAAGAGCCAACACCGGATCTGAAGAAATACAAGGCTCCATCTCCGAAATACTACTCGTTATCTTCCAGCAAGGATGACCACGAACTATCGCGGTGATGCCGCAGATCGTGGAGGCACGACCGCGATTACGACGTGCGTGACGAGATCACTCAATGCAAGGTCGACAAGATGCACGCCAAACACGCCTACTCGACAGAGTCGGAGGACAAAGGAACAGAGCTCTGCGGTGCTAGCTGCTTCAGCAGAGCTATACGGCAGACTCGAATGCCAAAAGGGTTCAAACTTCCTTTGGAAAAACCGAAGTTCGATGGCCTCCAGGACCCAAAGATCTAGTTGGAAGACCAAATCTCTTCCATCAAGCTGCATGACGGGAACAAGTACACAACCATGCAATGCCTCCAGCTGCAGCTGTAGGGCGCCACTCGCGCATGGCTCAACAGTCTGTCACACGGATCGATCCGTAGCTAGGAGGAGATGGTGTACAACTTCATCCAAAACTTGAAAGGCACCTACAAGAATCCCGCATCAATCTAAGAGCTCATGGCCTGCTACCAAAAGCCGAGCGAATCCCTTCGCTCCTACATCAAAAGATGGTCCATCATAAAAAAATCGGCACAAGATATCTCCAAGGATCATGCAATCAACGCATTCAACGATGGTGTACGTCGTAGAGAGCTCAGGGAGGGTCTGGGCCGCATGAATCCCAAAACCATCGACCACCTGATTGAAGGAAATATGCCCTGAGTGGCAATAATAAAGTTGTTATTATGTATTCCTCATATATGATAGATGTTTATTTTGCATGCTATAATTGTATTGATCGGAAACGTCAATACATGTGTGTTTAATAAACAAAAAGGGTTCCTAGTTATGCCTCTCTTATAGCCTAGCTTGTTGATTAACAAGATGATCAAGGTTTCCTGATCGACATTGGATGTTGTTAATAACAAGGTCATAACATTTGTGAAATGATGTGATGAACATTCATCCGAAGTATAGCATTACGATCAAGTCATTATGTTTATATTGCTATAACATCATACGAAGTAATCTTTATCCTTAAACCATGAGATCATGTTAATTGCTAACACCGGAAGAGTATCTTGATAACATCAAACGTCACACCGTAACAGGGTGACTATAAAGATGGGTTCAGTGCTACGAAGGTGTTATGTTGAGGCTCATGGATCAAGAGTGCAATTTGTCAATCCCGATGACAGATAGATATACTATGGGCCCTCTCGGTGATATCCAATTAAGATAGCTTGCAAGCAAGTGATGTGATCACTAGAATGTTATATCACGGGAACGAGAAAAGAGTGCATGTCGGTAACGAGATCAAACTAGGTATTTGGATACTGATGATCGAGTCTCATACATGTATTATATCATGAGACAAAGGGATTAAGTTACTAGCGTTAAAGGTTCTCACGATCACAGAAGTCATTGTTGAATATGCAGGAGTCAGTATGGATCTCTAGGTCCAGCTTCTGATTATTGATCTGAGAGGAGTCTCAATCATGTCTGCATTATTCGCGAACCGTAGGGTGACACACTTAAGAGTTACCGGACTCCATTTTGGAGCACATATGTTTCAGACGAAAGAATTGCAAAGTGCAAGAATTGTTTCTATAGAAACCGGAATTGTTTCGGGTGAAATTGCAGAAAGTGGTTCTGCATGTGATATTGAAATGTTGCAAGGGCTTTATGTGAATGTTTGTTAATTAAAGTAATTAACAAAATTCTGAATAAATTTAATAAAAGAGTTTTATTAAATGAGAGAGCATTAAACTTAGATAATTTTAATGCATTTAAAGTGGAGACTTTAAAAGGGAATATGAAAAGGCATTTTAATGTGGAGGGAGTTACAACCACATGAATGGAGGAGGTGAGGGGTCACCTCCATGAGGCACCGGCCATGGATGGGGTACCCCTCCTCCTATAAAAGGCCCCCTCTTCCTCCTTCTTCCTCACACCTCCTCGTGAAGGATCTCTCTCCCCCTCTAGAATTATTCCCCCATGGTCTCGGATTAGCGAGATACATGTTCCCGGTGGCATTTCATCTGGAAGGAGTTGTTGCTTCCGCTACATCGCTGGAGGGAGGAGGTGGAGGTTGTCCGGTGACTTGAACGTGTGTGCAAGGACGGATGCGCTGCTAATTTGCGGCGCTCGGACTTCCACACGATCTTGAGATCGGCAAGTGTACGACTACATCAACCATGAGTTCCTACTCGTTAACAAAACTCGTTGTCTTCGAGGGTAAGTTCTCGATGGATGTATGTCCACCCGTTACTTTGTATCTAGTAGATAGATCTTAGCGTATAGTTCTCATCGTAGGATTTTTTTTTGTTTTCTATGCTACGGACCCAACAGTGGTATCAGAGCGTGATCTATGTGTAGGTGCTTTGCACGGGTAGTACACATATGTTTATATGTGGGCGATGATGATCATGTTATTACATCTTCTATGTATTTTGGATATTGGTGGCATAGTAGGATGAAGCGGCCCGGACCAACCTTACATGTCATCGTACATGAGATCGGTTCCACGACTGACATGTAACTTGTTTTGCATAAGTGGCTGGCGGGTGTCTGTCTCTCCTACTATAGTCAATATCTGATTTACAAGGAGTTGCTAATAACTTGGTTATCCTCGTTGTGGTTCATGTTCGTAGGTAAGACCGGTTCTATCTCCGAAAGCCCTAAGCCACGTAAAACTTTCAATTGATAAATTAGAGGCGTCTAGTTTAGATCGTTGCTGGGCTAGTGTCTTGATATGGTATTATTGTAAGTAGATGTATGATATATACTCTTACAACACACTCAACGTTTAAGTTCCATAGACCTTGGCCTTACACACAAAGGAATGATGGAGATCATACCACGATGCAAATGATAGAGATCAAATGCATGGACCATATCATCTCACTTTACACATTAGATGTTAGCATCTTATACTGCTAATTTGGCGCTTTTTGTAGCATTGTAAGATGATCCCTCATTTAAATATCAAGATAAAACGTGTTCTTCCTTAAGTATGCACCGTTCTATGGATCGTGTTTCGAGACATCACGTGATGATCGGGTGTACTCGACTCTACGCTTTCATAAGAACGGGTGTAAGACAGTTTTACACACGCGAATATTAAGGTTCTTACTTGGCGAGCCTAGCATGTACAGACATGCCTCGGAACACGAACTGAAAGGTTAAGCATGAGTCATATAGTTGATATGATGTCCATATAGATGCTCGCCTTTGAAGCTACATCGACTCACGTGATGATCGGACTTGGTGTAGTGGATTTGGTTCATGTAATCACCAAAAGGACGTGAGGGATGTCATTTTTGAGTGGGAGTTCATTAGTAATTTGGATTAGTTGAACTCACTCTATCATAAACTTAGTCTAAATAAACTTTACAAATTTTGTTGTAGATGGCACCACCTGCTTTTAATTTCAATGTGTTCATGGAGAAAGAGAAACTTGCTGCGAATGGTAGCAACTTCACCAACTGGGCTATGAATTTGAGGATTCTCCTCACTGCTGCTCAAAAGCAATATGTGCTAGACGCGCCGCTAGGCCCCCCACCAGCTCCTGATGCCCCTGACGAGGAAAAGGATGTCTATGTGACTCGTCAGGAGGACCACAACTTAGTTCATTGCGGCATACTGTATGGGCTAGAGCCAGAACTTCGAAAGCGTTTCGAAAATGGCAATGCCTTTGATACCATGGGAGAATTGAAAATTATTTTCGATACCCATGCTGCCGTAGAGAGTTATAATGCTTCTAAAAAGTTCTTTAGCTGCATGATGGAGGAGAACAACTCCGTTAGTGAGCACGTACTCAAAATGTCTGGGTACGCCGATAAGCTTGTGTCCTTGGGAATAACGATTCCCATTGACTTAGGCATACATCGTGTTCTCCAATCTCTGCCACCTAGCTACAAGAGCTTCGTGATGAACTATAATATGCAGGGCATGAAGAAGTCTCATCCCGAGCTTATGTCAATGCTTAAGACTGCAGAAGTGGAGATTAGGAAAGAACATCAAGTGTTGATGATCAATAAGACCACCGGTTTCAAGAAGGACAAGAAAGGCAAGCAGAAGGGAAAGAAGGGTGGCAAATCTGTTGCCACACCTAAAAAGAAACCCCGAGCTGGCCCTAAGTCTGACACCGAGTGTTACTATTGTAAGGGGACTGGCCATTGGAAGCGCAATTGCCCCAAGTATTTGGCGGACAAGAAGGCCGGCAAGGCAAACAAAGGTATATGTGATATACATGTTATTGATGTGTACTTTACTAGTACTCACAGTAGCACCTGGGTATTTGATACGACATCGGTTGCTAATATATGTTACTCGGTTCAGGGGTTGCGGAACAAGCGACAACTAGCAAGGGATGAGTTCATGATGCGAGTCGGCAATGGATCAAGAGTTGATGTGATCGCCGTAGGGACGCTACCTCTCCATATGCCATCGGGATTAGTTATAAATCAGAATAATTGTTATTTGGTGCCTGCACTGAGCATGAACATTGTATCCGGATCGTGTTTGATGCAAAGTGGTTATTTCTTTAAATCTGAAAACAATGGTTGTTCGATTTATATGGATAATATCTTTTATGGTCATGCACCTGTGTTGAATGATTTATTTCTATTGGATCTCGATAGTAGTATTATGCATATTCATTGTGTTGATGCTAAAAGGGTTAAACTTGATGATGATATATCTACATATATGTGGCACTACCGTCTAGGTCATATTGGCATTAAACGCATGAAGAAACTCCATTCTGATGGACTTTTGGAATCACTTGATTTTGAATCATTTGATACATGTGAGCCATGCCTTATGGGCAAGATGACTAGAATGCCGTTTCCAGGATCAATGGAACGGGCGACAGATTTATTGGAAATCATACATACTGATGTGTGTGGACCAATGAGTGTGTCGGCGTGAGGTGGATATCGTTATTTTTTACTTTCACGGATGATTTGAGGAGATACGAGTATATCTATGTGATGAAACACAACTCTGAAACCTTTGAAAAGTACAAACAATTTCAGAATGAAGTGGAAAATCATCGTAACAGAATGATCAAATTTTTGCGGTCTGACCATGGAGGTGAGTATCTAAGTTACGAGTTTAGCACATACATGAAAGAGTGTGGAATAGTTTCACAACTCACGCCTGCTGGAACACCACAACGTAATGGTGTGTCGAAACGTCGTAATCGTACTTTATTGGATATGATTTGATCTATGATGTCTCTGACTGACTTGCCACTGTCATTTTGGGGTTATGCACTGGAAACCGCTGCATTCACTTTAAATCGGGCACCATCTAAATACGTTGAAACGACACTGTATGAATTATGGTTTGGAAACAAACCTAAATTGTCTTTTCTTAAAGTTTGGGGATGCGATGTTTATGTGAAGAAACTTCAGCCGGCTAAACTCGAACCCAAAGCGGAAAAATGCGTCTTCATAGGATACCCTAAGGAAACGATTGGGTATACCTTCTATCACAAATCCGAGGGCAAGGTTTTTGTTGCTAAGAATGGATCCTTTCTTGAGAAGGAGTTTCTCGCGAAAGGTGTGAGTAGTCGGAAGGTAGAACTCGAAGAGGTTATTGAACCTTCTCTTCATGAAATGGCGAGTAGCGCAGCACCAGAAATTGTTTCAGAGTTGACTTCACCTAATGAAGAGAGAGCTAATGATATTGATCATGAAACTCCGAAAGAGGACACTACCGAACCTCGCAGGTCAAGTAGGACACGTGCAACTCCTGAACTGTACGACAATCTTGTTGTGAATTTCATGGTTGATGAAATGGATGACCCTGCGACGTATGAAGAAGCGATGATGAGCCCGGATTCCAACAAATGGCTAGAAGCCATGAAATCCGAGATGGAATCCATGTACGAAAACAAGGTTTGGACCTTGGTAGACTTACCTCACGATCGAAAGGCCGTTGAGAATAAATGGATTTTCAAAAGAAAAACTGATGCTGATGGTAATGTCACCATCTATAAGGCTCAACTTGTCGCAAAGGGGTTTCGAAAAACTCAAGGAGTTGACTATGATGAGACATTCTCTCTCGTAGCGATGCTAAAGTCGGTTAGGATTATGTTAGCAATTGCTACATATTTCGATTATGAAATATGGCAGATGGATGTCAAAACTGCGTTCCTCAATGTTAATATTGAAGAAGAGTTGTATATGATACAACCTAAGGGTTTTGTCGATCCTAAGGATGCTGATAAGGTATGCAAACTTCAGCGATCCATCTATGGACTGAAGCAAGCATCCCAGAGTTGGGATCTCTGCTTTGATGAGGTGATCAAAGAGTTTGGATTTGTCCAAACTTATGGAGAAGCTTGTATTTACAAGAAAGTGAGTGGGAGCAATGTGGCATTTCTGATATTATATGTGGATGACATATTATTGATTGGAAATGATATAGATATTTTAAACAGTGTTAAAAGTTATCTAAAAAACAAATTTTAGATGAAAGACCTTGGTGAAGCGTCATATATATTAGGCATTAAAATCTATAGAGATAGATCAAGGCGCCTAATTGGGTTATCACAGAGTACATATCTTGATAAGATATTAAAGAAGTTTAATATGGACGGAAGTAAGAAGGGGTTCTTACCTATGTTGCAAGGCAAGACATTGAGCAAGACTCAAACTCCGGCTACGGCAGAAGAAAGAGAGATAATGGATAAGATCCACTATGCCTCGGCCATAGGCTCTATAATGTATGCCATGCTATGTACAAGACCGGATGTGGCACATGCTATTAGTTTGACTAGTAGGTACCAATCTGATCCAGGTTCGGAACACTGGATAGCGGTCAAGAATATCCTTAAGTACTTGAGAAGAACTAGGGATATGTTTCTTGTATACGGAGGTGAAGAAGAGCTAGTCGCTAAGTGTTATGTTGATGCTAGCTTTGACACCGATCCGGATGACTCTAAGTCTCAATCCGGATACGTATTTCTCTTGAATGGAGCAGCGGTTAGTTGGAGCAGTTCCAAACAACCTGTGGTGGCTGGATCAACGACGGCGGCGGAATATGTTGTTGCTTCATAAGCAGCTCAGGAAGCTGTTTGGATGAAAGAGTTCATAATGGAACTAGGTGTGGTTCCTAGTGCATTGGACCAAATGGTGATCTATTGTGCCAACAATGGCGCCATAGCCAACGCCAAGGAACCGAGGTCTCTTAAGAATTCCAAGCATATTAAGCACCGGTTTCACTCCATCCGCGAGCATGTCAAGGATGGAGATATAAAGATTTGTAAAAGTACACACGGACCTAAATGTAGCAGATCCGTTGACTAAAGTTCTCCCTAGGTAAAAACATGATCAATACCAGAACTCCATGAGTGTTAGATTTATCACTATGTGAACTAGATTATTGTCTCTAGTGCAAGTGGGAGACTGAAGGAAATATGCCCTGAGAGGCAATAATAAAGTTGTTATTATGTATTCCTCGTATATGATAGATGTTTATTTTGCATGCTATAATTGTATTGATCGGAAACGTCAATACATGTGTGTTTAATAAACAAAAGGGTTCCTAGTTATGCCTCTCTTATAGACTAGCTTGTTGATTAACAACTTGATCAAGGTTTCCTGATCATACACATTGGATGTTGTTAATAACAAGGTCACAACATTTGTGAAATGATGTGATGAACATTCATCCAAAGTATAGCATTATGATCAAGTCATTATGTTTATATTGCTATAACATCATACGAAGTAATCTTTATCCTCAGACCATGAGATCATGTTAATTGCTAACACCAGAAGAGTATCTTGATAACATCAAACGTAACACCGTAACAGGGTGACTATAAAGATGGGTTCAGTGCTACGAAGGTGTTATGTGGAGGCTCATGGATCAAGCGTGGAATTTTTCAATCCTGATGACGAATAGATATACTCTGGGCCCTCTCGGTGATATCACATTAAGATAGCTTGCAAGCAAGTGATGTGATCACTAGAATGTTATATCACGGGAACAAGAAAAGAGTGCATGTCGATAACGAGATCAAACTAGGTATTTGGATACGGATGATCGAGTCTTGGACATGTATTATATAATGAGACAAAGGGATTGAGTTACTAGCATTAAAGGTTCTCACGATCACAGAACTCATCGTTAATATGCAGGAGTCAGTATGGATCTCCAGGTCCCGCTTCTGATTATTGATCTGAGAGGAGTCTCAATCATGTCTGCATTATTCGCGAACCTTAGGGTGACACACTTAAGAGTTACCGGACACCATTTTGGAGCACATATGTTTCAGACGAAAGAATTGCAAAGCGCAGGAATTGTTTCGGTAGAAACCGGAATTGTTTCGGGTGAAATTGCAGAAAGTGGTTATGCATGTGATATTGAAATGTTGCAAGGGGTTTTATGTGAATGTTTGTTAATTAAAGTAATTAACAAAATTCTGAATAAATTTAATAAAAGAGTTTTATTAAATGAGAGAGCATTAAACTTAGAGAATTTTAATGCATTTAAAGTGGAGACTTTAAAAGGGAATGTGAAGAAGCATTTTAATGTGGAGGGAGTTACCACCACATGAATGGAGGAGGTGAGGGGTCACCTCCATGAGGCGCCGGCCATGGAGGGGGTACCCCCCTCCTCCTATAAAAGGCCCCCCTCTTCCTCCTTCTTCCTCACACCTCCTCGTGAAGGATGTCTCTCCCCCTCTAGAATTATTCCCCCATGGTCTCGGATTAGCGAGATACATGTTCCCATGGCATTTCGTCTGGAAGGAGTTGCTGCTTCCGCTGCATTGCTGGAGCGAGGAGGTGGAGGTTGTCCGGTGGCTTGAACGTGTGTGCGAGGACGGATGCGCTGCTAATTTGCAGCGCTCGGACTTCCACACGATATTGAGATCGACAAGTGTACGACTACATCAACCACGAGTTCCTACTCGTTAACAAAATTCGTTGTCTTCGAGGGTAAGTTCTCGATGGAGGTATGTCCACCCGTTGCTCTGTATCTAGTAGATAGATCTTGGCGTATAGTTCTCATCGTAGGATTTTTTTCTATGCTATGGACCCAACATTGATTGACATCGCGAATTGATGCGCGGATGGAGAAGACTCGCTAAACAACAACCGCGTTCGCTCAGATGACGATGACGACCTCGGCCGTAGACGCGACCACCGAGGAAAGCATCGGATGAGCGGTTATAAGGACCGTGAGGAGCTCGACATGGTCGCTGCCGGCTATGCTAGCAAACATGACGAGGGTAACTGCAACAGCGTGAACCGTAGCAGCAGCTACCACGACAGCAGGAAACCCACGCAAGTGTGGCAACACCGCACCCACGACGACACACCTAGAACATCCATCCAGGAGAAATTGTCTAGACCCTGCAACTTTCACTTCTACATCGACAAACATGATGGCAAAAAGAAGTCTAGCCACCTCCTCAAGGACTACCGCGAGTTCCAGAAGCTCCATGAGGGTTACGCCCAGCTACATCATGACGCGATGACTCAAGGTTACAGAGTTGCCCCACGCACCATAGCTCATGGAGCGCCACGACCACCACCTGGAGGACCCGTGCAGCCTGCGGCTGCGTCGGTACAGAACAACGGAAACGCGCAATACCCACGAGCGCTGGGAAACATGGGCATGATCCAGAAGGGGTGCCCCTCAAACAGGGGGTAGAAAGCAATAACCCACCAAGACAATTTGGTAGTCAACGCCCCACACTCAACCCCTGAGTACCTCAGCAGGTCAGAGTGATGCATCACCTTCGATAGGAGAGACCATCTGCGCCAGGTTCCTCGCCCAGGACATTCTCCCCTGGTGCTTGAGGCGCAGATCGGCGGATTCGAGATGAGTCGAGTCTTCATGGACGGCGGTAGCGACATCAACCTCATGTTCGCTAGCACCCTGCGCGCCATGAGAATCCCCCTCTCTATATTGGAAGAATCCGAAACAACCTTCCACGACATTATTCCAGGGAAAGGAGTATACCCCCTGGGCAAAATTTGGCTGGAAGTCATCTTCGGCATGCCCACAAACTTTTTACGAGAGCGCCTTGAGTTCGAGGTGGTCGATTGTCCCTCGCAGTATCACACTATCCTCGGGCGTGTCGCATTCGTAAGGTTCATGGCGGTCCCGCACTACACATACCTCCAAATGAAGATGCCAGGACCTAATGGCATTATTACCGTCAATGGAAGCTTCACCAAGTCAGATAGCTACGATAGGGAATTCAATAGAATCTCCCAGTCCTTCAGCATGCAAGAAGATCTAGCGAGGCTCAAGGACTCGACATACAACAATATTCCTCCTGTGAGCAAGCAAAACACACCGGACAAGTCGTTCAACTCAACGGTGAATACCAAGGCGGTCTAGGTCCACCCAACGGACCCAACCAAGATGACCCTCATTGCCAACAACCTGAGTCCCGCATAGGAACTCGAGCTCGTCGAATTTCTCCGTGAGCGCTGGGAAATTTTCGTCCGGTGTCCTGCGGACATGCTAGGAGTTCCTAGGGAATTAACTGAGCATGCACTCAATGTGTCTCCAGATGCAAGACTAGTCAAACAGTCGATGCGTCAACTGTCAGAACCAAGAGCCAATGCGGTTGGCATGGAAGTCAAAAGACTCCTCGATGCCGATTTTATATGCGAAATCAAGGAAAGCACCCGGGTAGCTAACCCCATGCTTGTTCCCAAAAAGGACACGGATATCCTACGGATGTGCATGGACTTCACCTCCCACAACAAGCACTGCCCGAAGGATCACTTACCATTACCACGGATCGACCAGATAATCGACTCCACGACAGGATGCAAACGCCTCTGCTTCCTCGATGCCTACTCATGTTATCATTAGATCTGAATGAAGGAAGAGGACGAGGAGAAAACAACCTTCATCACGCCCTTTAGCATTTACTGCTACACCACGATGCCCTTTGGGCTGAAGAACGCATGAGCCACCTATCAACAGTGTATGCATGCCTGCCTCAAGAACCAACTCGGTCAAAACATCTAGGTCTATGTTGATGATATAGTGGTCAAGACAAGGAGGAAGCTACACTCATCGATGATCTCCAGGAGACCTTCGACAGCCTCGACTGCTATTGGATCAAGCTGAATCTAGAGAAGTGCGCCTTCAGCATACCATCCAGGCAATTACTCGGATACCTCATCTCCGCCAGGGGAATAGAGGCTAACCCGAAGAAGATAAGGGCCATACTGGCCATGGAGAAGCCGAAGAACGTCAAGGATGTCCAACAACTGGTTGGGTGAATCACGTCGCTCTGCCAATTCATCAGTCGAATGGGCGAGAAGGCACTACCATTCTATTAGCTCCTTCGCAAGACCAACAAATTCGAGTGGACGGACGAGGCGCAAGAGGCATTCGAAGATCTCAAGCGCCTGCTCTCCACCTTGCCTATGCTGGTGACCCCAGAGAAAAGGAGCCAATGTTGCTATACATCTCCGCCACCAACCAGGTGGTCAGTACTGTGCTGGTGGTAGAACGAGCTGAAGAAAACAAGATCCATGGGGTTCAACGCCCAATATACTACCTTAGTGAGGTACTGACTAAACAAAATAGCGGTACCTGCATGACCAGAAGCTGGCCTATGGTGTCTTCATGATAGCAGGCGACTACACCACTATTTTCAGGAGCACCCCATAGTTGTGGTGAATGATGCCCCGTTGAACCACATCCTCAACAACCCTGATGCTACGGGGCGAGTCGCCCTCTAGGTCATCAAGTTGTCCCCGTGGGACATCACATACGAGCGGCAAGAGGCGATCAAGTCGTAGGTCCTACCAGACTTCCTCATCCACTGGATGGAGAATCAGCTCCCCGACACACCATACATGTCCAACCTCTAGACCATGAACTTTGACGGATCCAAATGCAAGGAAGGAGCTGGCGCAAGCATCATCCTTACGTCTCCTCAGGGTGATAAGATGGGGTACATCCTACGGATGAAGTTCCGCACGTCCAGCAATGAGACAGAGTACGAGGCGCTGATCCACGAGATGCGGATGGACAAGGCCTATGGCGCCTCGTGGCTCATCATCTACGGCGACTCCAACCTCATGGTCCAACAGACCATGAACACGTGCGACACACTAAGCGACAACATTGTCGCGTACCCTGAACTCTACAATGCACTCGAAGGGGACTTCTATGGCTGTGAGCTGTGGCATGTGATGGCTCTGAAATATATCCATCTACATCCACATTTAAATTGGATATTATTCATATTTTTGATGAAATATCTCTCTAAACCCTGCCACTAATGCCTAATGATCAAAGGGCTATACAATCCTTTCTTTCTATTTTCCCTGCGCAGATAATGACGCTGATGATGGGAATCACAACATTAAAGTCAAAGATATGAGATTTCAAACAACCCAAAGAAACCAGGAGTCGTGAAGTGGAGATAGATGCTTTAACGACCAACTATATGACGGGAATAAAATTCCGGCCGTATAGTTCTGGTCGTATAGTTGCCATCGATACCGCTAGGTCAAACAAAACAAATTTCGTGAAGGGACCCCTATATAAAGAGGCCTCAGGCGACGAGAAACGAGAGCTCTTTTCAATCACCAGCCACCCCCAGATCTCCATCCACAACACTGAAGAGCTGCCGGAGGAATAAACATAGATCTAATCTCCAAACCCTTCTCCATCACCATATCCATATTCCACCACTTGTAATAGTAGATCTCGTCTTCGATTGGCGACATTCTAATACTATTTGCTATCAATCTCATGATTCCCATTACAATGTTTATGATTGTTGATTTCATCTCTATGCGTGAGTAATTCTCCTTGGGCTAAGGGCTTCGGCCTAGCCATGTAGCTTTTGTGCATGTTATTTATCATAGATGGGATCATGTATTAGTTTGTATGACATGATGATTATTGTATCCTCTCTTGCCTCAATCTAAGGACTTGTCAGGTACCTAAGACCTCGAGGATTGAGCCAGGTATAGGGAGTATGAGTAATGACTAATCTGCAGGTTGGGAACCCCAGTGATAGAAGGGGTAGTACGGTTGTATGTGAGTGATTTACTTGGGATCAACGGTGACATCACTATGCATATCATTAGTTTTCTTTCTTCTATGGATGAGACTAGTAAGTTATTGCTATAAGCGGTTGCGGGGGCAATAGCAATTATGGATGCACTGCCCACATATAATTTATCTTGCTCTAACAATTACATGCATACTTTATTATTATTATCTTTTATTCCGATTAGATGTTTGCACAACTACAGGTGAAACCAAACACCATAGGCCCTCTCTCTCCATCATCGAAAACAACGAAAGACAACAAACTCTTGGTCCGGTAAAAACACAAAATGAATTCTAAAACTCCCGAAGGTCCATTAAAGTAACTTCACTACGCTTCTACTTCCTGAGGATTCGATAAACCTAGGTCTACTAGGGAAAAAGAGCTATACTACATCCATAATCCGGATCGAAGGTATCAACCCTTTTTCTAGCGCTGTTGCCGAGGAAGCAATAGCTATCCTGGTGAGGTTAGTAGGAACCTTGCTAGTTTTAGTTCTTGTTTTTAATTTTGTTAGTTTGTTTCAGTCTTTATTTGAAAAACCAAAAAAAATTAGTTAGTCTTTAAATTCTCGTTTTTACTATCATAAGTCTTTGTTTAAGAAAACCCAAAAACATAGGAAATATGGCTGAAAAGAAGCTTGGGGAGTTTGCAACTCCAAACAATGATTATTTGCGTACTCCTATTACTCAGCCAGCAATTGCTGCTGATGATTATGAAATTAAGTCCCACTATTTAAGTTTGGTTCAACAAAATCTATTTGGAGGCTCTGCTGTTGAGGACACAGGTATGCACTTGAATACTTTCACTAAAATATGTGATATGATGCGCATAAAAGATTTTGACCCCGATGCGGTCAAATTGCGCTTATTCTCTTTCTCTCTTAGAGGAAGAGAAAAAGAATGGTTGCTATCTTTGCCTAGAAATACTATTACATCATGGGTGGAATGTGTTGGGTCCGCAGCATAGAAAATAAAAAAATTCCTACGAGGAGAACTATACGCCAAGATCTATCTACTAGATACAGAGCAACAGGTGGACATACATCCATGGAGAACTTACCCTCGAAGACAACAAGTTTTGTTAACGAGTGGAACTCGTGGTTGATGTAGTCGTACACTTGCCGATCTCAAGATCGTGTGGAAGTCCGAGCGCCGCAAATCAGCAGCGCATCCGTCCTCGCACACACCTTCAAGCCACCAGACAACCTCCACCTCCTTGCTCCAGCGAATCAGCAGAACCAGCAACTCCTTCCAGACACAAGGCCACCGGGAACATGTATCTCGCTAATCCGAGACCATGGGGGAATAATTCTAGAGGGGGAGAAAGATCCTTCAAGAGGAGGTGTGAGGAAGAAGGGTGAGAGGGGTGGCCTTTTATAGGAGGAAGGGGGTACCCCTCCCCATGGCCGGGGCCCCATGGGGGTGACCCCTCACCTCCCCCATTCATGTGGTGGTAACACCTCCACATTAAAATGCCCCTTCACATTCTCTTTTAAAGTCTCCACTTTAAATACATTAAAATTCTCTAAGTTTAATGATCTCTCATTTAATAAAACTCTTTTATTAAATTGATTCAGAATTTTGTTAATTAATTTAATTAACAAACATTCACATAAAACCCCTTGCAACATTTCAATATCACATGCATAACCACTTTCTGCAATTTCACCCGAAACAATTCCGGTTTCTATCGAAACAATTCCTGCGCTTTGCAATTCTTTCGTCTGAAACATATGTGCTCCAAAATGGTGTCCGGTAACTCTTAAGTGTGTCACCCTACGGTTCGCGAATAATGCAGACATGATTGAGACTCCTCTCATATCAATAATCAGAAGCGGGACCTGGAGATCCATACTGACTCCTGCACATTCAATGATGACTTCTGTGATCGTGAGAACCTTTAACGCTAGTTTCTTAATCCCTTTGTCTCATGATATAATACATGTCCGAGATTCGATCATCGGTATCCAAATACCTAGTTTGATCTCGTTACCGACATGCACTCTTTTCTCGTTCCCGTGATATAACATTCTAGTGTTCACATCACTTGCTTGCAAGCTATCTTAATGTGATATCACCGAGAGGGCCCAGAGTATATCTATCCGTCATCGGGATTGACAAATTCCACTCTTGATCCATGAGCCTCAACATAACACCTTCGTAGCACTGAACCCACCGTTATAGTCACCCTGTTACGGTGTGACGTTTGATGTTATTAAGATACTCTTCCGGTGTTAGAAATTAACATGATCTCATTATCTAAGGATAAAGATTACTTCGTATGATGTTGTAGCAATGTAAACATAATGACTTGATCGTAATGTTATACTTTGGATGAATGTTCATCACATTATTTCACAAATGTTGTGACCTTGTTATTAACAACATCCAATGTCCATGATCAGGAAACCTTGATCATCTTGTTAATCAACAAGCTAGTCTATAAGAGAGGCATAACTAGGAACCCTTTTTGTTTATTAAACACACATGTATTGACGTTTCCTATCTATACAATTATAGCATGCAAAATAAACATCTATCATATACAAGGAATACATAATAACAACTTTATTATTGCCTCTCAGGGCATATTTCCTTCAGTCTCCCACTTGCACTAGAGACAATAATCTAGTTTACATAGTGATAAATCTAACACCCATGGAGTTCTGGTGTTGATCATGTTTTGTCCTAGGGAGAACTTTAGTCAACGGATCTGCTACATTCAGGTCCGTGTGCACTTTACAAATCTTTATATCTCCATTCTTGACATGCTCGCGGATGGAGTGAAACCGGCGCTTAATATGCTTGGAATTCTTGTGAGACCTTGGTTCTTTGGCGTTAGCTATGGCTCCATTGTTGTCACAATAGATTACCATTGGGTCCAATGCACTAGGAACCACACCTAGTTCTGTTATGAACTCCTTCATCCAAACCGCTTCCTGCGCCGCTTCGAAAGCAGCAACATATTCCGCCTCCGTTGTTGATCCAGCCACCACAGGTTGTTTGGAACTCCTCCAACTAACTGTTGCTCTGTTCAAGAAAATACGTATCCAGATTGAGACTTAGAGTCATCTGGATCAGTGTCAAAGCTAGCATCGACGTAACACTTAGCGACTAGCTCTTCTTCACCTTCGTATACAAGAAACATATCCTTAGTTCTTCTCAAGTACTTCAGGATATTCTTGACCGCTATCCAGTGTTCCGAACCTGGATCAGATTGGTACCTACTAGTCAAACTAATAGCATGTGCCACATCTGGTCTTGTACATAGCATGGCATACATTATAGACCCTATGGCCGAGGCATAGGGGATCTTATCCATTATCTCTCTTTCTTCCGCCGTAGCCGGAGTTTGAGTCTTGCTCAATGTCTTGCCTTGCAACATAGGTAAGAACCCCTTCTTACTTCCATCCATATTAAACTTCTTTAATATCTTATCAAGGTATGTACTCTGCAATAGCCTAATTAGGCGTCTTGATCTATATCTATAGATTTTAATGCCTAATATATATGAAGCTTCACCAAGGTCTTTCATCGAAAATTTGCTGTTTAGATAACTTTTAACACTGTTTAAAAGATCTATATCATTTCTAATCAATAATATGTCATCCACATATAATATCAGAAATGCCACATTGCTCCCATTCACTTTCTTGTAAATACAATCCTCTCCATAAGTTTGGACAAATCCAAACTCTTTGATCACCTCATCAAAGCAGAGATCCCAACTCTGGGATGCTTGCTTCAGTCCATAGATGGATCGCTGAAGTTTGCATACCTTATCAGCATCCTTAGGATCGACAAAACCCTTAGGTTGTATCATATACAACTCTTCTTCAATATTACCATTGAGGAACGTAGTTTTGACATCCATCTGCCATATTTCATAATCGAAATATGCAGCAATTGCTAACATAATCCTAACCCACTTAAGCATCGCTATGAAAGAGAATGTCTCATCGTAGTCAACTCCTTGAATTTGTCGAAACCCCTTTGCGACAAGTCGAGCCTTATAGATGGTCACATTACCATCAACATCAGTTTTTCTTTTGAAAATCCATTTATACTCAACGACCTTTCGATCGTGAGGTAAGTCCACCAAGGTCTAAACCTGGTTTTCGTACATGGATTCCATCTTGGATTTCATGGATTCTAGCCATTTGTTGGAATCCGGGCTCATTATTGCTTCTTCATACGTCGCAGGGTCATTAATTTCATCAGTCATGAAATTCATAACAGGATTGCCGTATAGTTCAGGAGCTGCACGTGTCCTGCTTGACCTGCGAGGTTCGGTAGTGTCCTCTTTCGGAGTTTCATGATCAATATCATTAGCTCTCTCTTCATTAGGTGAAGTTAACTCCGAAACAACTTCCGGTGCTGCGCTACTCGCCATTTCATGAAGAGAAGGTTCAATAACCGCTTTGAGTTCTACCTTCCAACTATTCACACCTTTCGCGAGAAACTCCTTCTCAAGAAAGGATCCATTTTTGGCAACAAAAACCATGCCCTTGGATCTGTGATAGAAGGTATACCCAATCGTTTCCTTAGGGTATCCTATGAAGACGCATTTTTACGCTTTGGGTTCAAGTTTATCTGGCTGAAGTTTCTTCACATAAACATCACATCCCCAAACTTTAAGAAATGACAGCTTAGTTTTGTCTCCAAACCATAATTCATACGGTGTCGTTTCAACGGATTTAGATGATGCCCGACTTAAAGAGAATGCAGCGGTTTCCAGTGCATAACCCCAAAATGACAGTGGCAAGTCAGTCAGAGACATCATAGATCGAACCATATCTAATGAAGTACGATTACGACATTCCGACACACCATTACGTTGTGGTGTTCCGGCAGGCGTGAGTTGTGAAACTATTCCACAATTTTTCATATGTGTGCTAAACTCGTAACTAAGATACTCTCCTCCATGGTCGGACCGCAGAAATTTGATCTTTCTGTTATGATGATTTTCCACTTCATTCTAAAATTGTTTGTACTTTTCAAAGGTTTCAGAGTTGTGTTTCATCACATAGATATACTCGTATCTCCTCAAATCATCCGTGAAAGTAAAAAAATAACGATATCCACCTCGCGCCGACACACTCATTGGTCCACACACATCAGTATGTATGATTTCCAATAAATCTGTCGCCCGTTCCATTGAGCCTGGAAACGGCATTCTAGTCATCTTGCCCATAAGGCATGGCTCACATGTATCAAATGATTCAAAATCAAGTGATTCCAAAAGTCCATCAGAATGGAGTTTCTTCATGCGTTTAATGCCAATATGACCTAGACGGTAGTGCCACATATATGTAGATATATCATCATCAAGTTTAACCCTTTTAGCATCAACACAATGAATATGCATAATACTACTATCGAGATCCAATAGAAATAAATCATTCAACACAGGTGCATGACCATAAAAGATATTATCCATATAAATCGAACAACCATTGTTTTTAGATTTAAAGAAATAACCACTTTGCATCAAACACGATCCGGATACAATGTTCATGCTCAGTGCAGGCACAAAATAACAATTATTCAGATTTATCACTAATCCCGATGGCATATGGAGAGGCAGCGTTCCGACGGCGATCACATCAACTCTTGATCCATTGCTGACCCGCATCGTGACCTCATCCCTTGCTAGTTGTCGCTTGTTCCGCAGCCCCTGAATCGAGTTACATATATTAGCAACCGATCCCGTATCAAATACCCAGGTGCTACTGCGAGTACTAGTCAAGTACACATCAATAACATGTATATCACATATACCTTTGTTTGCCTTGCCGGCCTTCTTGTCCGCCAAATACTTGGGACAGTTGCGATTCCAATGGCCAGTCCCCTTGCAATAGTAGCACTCGGCATTAGACTTAGGGCCAGCTCGGGGTTTCTTTTCAGGTGTGGCAACAGATTTGCCACCCTTCTTTCCCTTCTGCTTGCCTTTCTTGTCCTTCTTGAAACCTGTGATCTTATTGATCATCAACACTTGATGTTCTTTCCTAATCTCCACTTCTGTAGTCTTAAGCATTGACAGAAGCTCGAGAAGAGAATTCTTCATGCCCTGCATATTATATTTCATCACGAAGCTCTTGTAGCTAGGTGGCAGGGATTGGAGAACACGATGTATGCCTAAGTCAATGGGAATTGTTATTCCCAAGGACACAAGCTTATCGGCGTACCCAAACATTTTGAGTACGTGCTCACTAACGGAGTTGTTCTCTTCCATCATGCAGCTAAAGAACTTTTCAGAAGCATTATAACTCTCTACGGCAGCATGGGTATCAAAAATCATTTTCAATTCTCCCATGGTATCAAAGGCATTGCCATTTTCGAAACGCTTTCGAAGTTCTGGCTCTAGCCCATACAGTATATCGCAATGAACTAAGTTGTGGTCCTCCTGACGAGTTATATAGACATTCTTTTCCTCGTCAGGGGCATCAGGAGCTGGTGGGGGGCCTAGCGGCGCCTCTAGCACATATTGCTTTTGTGCAGCAGTGAGGAGAATCCTCAAATTCATAGCCCAGTTGGTGAAGTTGCTACCATTCGCAGCAAGCTTCTCTTTCTCCATGAACACATTGAAATTAAAAGAAGGTGGTGGCATCTACAACCAAATTTGTAAAGTTTATTTAGACTAAGTTTATGATAGATTGATTTCAACTAATACAAATTACTAATGAACTCCCACTCAAAAACGACATCCCTCATGTCTTTTTGGTGATTACATGAACGAAAACCACTACACGAAGTTCGATCATCACGTGAGTCGGCGTAGCCTCAAAAGCGAGCATCAATATGGGCATCATATAAACTATATGACTCATGCTTAACCTTTCGATCCGTGTTCCGAGGACATGTCTATACATGCCAGGCTCGTCAAAGTAAGAACCTTAGTATTCCGCGTGTGTAAAACTGTCTTACACCCGTTGTATGAAAGCGCGGAGTCGAGTACACCCGATCATCACGTGATGTCTCGAAACACAATCCATAGAACGGTGCATACTGAAGGAAGAACACATTTTATCTTGATATCTAAATGAGGGATCATCTTATAATGCTACCAAAAGCGCCAAACTAGCAGTATAAGATGCTAACATCTAATGTGTAAAGTGAGATGATATGGTCCATGCATATGATCTCTATCATTTGCATCGTGGTATGATCTCTATCATTCCTTTGTGTGTAAGGCCAAGGTCTATGGAACTTACACGTTAAGTGTGTTGTAAGAGTATCTATCATACATTTACTTACAACAATACCATATCAAGACACTAGCCCAACAGCGATCTAAACTAGACGCCTCTAATTTATCAATTGCAAGTTTTACGTGGCTTAGGGCTTTCGGAGATAAAACCGGTCTTACCTACGAACAAGAACCACAATGAGGATAACCAAGTTATTAGCAACTCGTTGTAAATCAGATATTGACTATAGTAGGAGAGACAGACACCCTCCAGCCACTTATGCAAAACTAGTTGCATGTCAGTCATGGAACCGGTCTCATGTACGATGACATGTAAGGTTGGTCCGGGCTGCTTCATCCCACTATGCACCAATATCCAAAATACATAGAAGATGCAATAACATGATCATCATCACCCACATATAAACATATGTGTACTACCCGTGCAAAGCACCTACACATAGATCAGGCTCTGATACCACTGTTGGGTCCGCAGCATAGAAAACAAAAAATTTCCTACGATGAGAACAATACGCCAAGATCTATCTACTAGATACAGAGCAATGGGTGGACATACATCCATGGAGAACTTACCCTCGAAAACAATGAGTTTTGCTAACGAGTAGGAACTCGTGGTTGATGTAGTCGTACACTTGTCGATCTCAAGATCGTGCGGAAGTCTGAGCGCCGCAAATCAGCAGCGCATCCGTCCTCGCACACACGTTCAAGCCACCGGACAACCTCCACCTCCTCTTGATGGCTCAATGCACGGCGCCCAGAAAAATGCTTCATGGCGGTGTTGATGTAGAGCTCGTTGGGAACCCCAAGAGGAAGGTATGATGAGCACATCAGCAAGTTTCCCTCAGTTATGAAACCAAGGTTTAATCGAACCAGTAGGAGCAAGGAAACACCCCAAAGGTGTTACTAGCTGAGCTTTGGCAGGGCGCACTACCGGTGCTAGTAGCAGCTTGGAGACCTGCACAACACAACCACATAACTTTGTCCCCAACTAGCAATGAGGTTGTCAATCTCACCATGTTTTGCGGTAAACAAAGGATTAAACGTATCGAATGGAAATAAGTAATAGTTTGCAGAAAGTAAACACAAAGCAGTAAAAGATTGTAGATTGTATGTAAAAGACAAGGACCGGGATCCATAGTTCACTAGAGGTGGCTCTCCTTAAGATAGATAACATGCTGGGTGAACAAATTACAGCGGGGCAATTGACAAACAACGAGAAAGCAATACATGCATATATTAATCATCTTGACTCCTTTGAGACTTGATTGGGCACTACAACATTATACATACACCGCCATCCAACTGCATCTATGACTAATAATCCACCTTCAGGTTATCATCCGAACCCCCTCTAGTATTAAGTTGCAAGCAACAGATTATTGCTTTACGAACTGCGTGTAAAGTAAACAATACGATTGTTGTATGAACAAAGGATTGTTGTTTTCTCCCTAGTAGCAACAAAACATCTAGTACCTTAGAGATTTCTGTCACTTCCCCAGATTACCAGAGGCATGAGCCCACTATCGAGCATAAATACTAACTCTTGGAGTTGCTAGCATCTACTTGTCCAAGATAGCTACTAACAACGAAAAGCATGCAAGATCACAAATAACAAAGACATGATAGAATCAATAATCAATCTGAAATAGCATCTCAATATCCATCGGATCCCCGCAAACACAACATGCAGAATTACAAATAGATGATCTTGATCATGAACGGAGCTCACAAGATCTAAACATGAAAGCACAAAGGAGGAGAACCAGCCATCTAGCTACTACATGGATCCGTAGTCCAAGGATGAACTACTCACACATCACACCGGAGGCTTGCATGGTGATGAAGAAGGCCTCCTAGGTGAATTCCCCTCTCTGGCAGGGTGCCGGGAAGAGCTTCAGATCCCTCCCGATCTAGGGATGGAGATGATGGCGGCTACAGACTCTTTCGTGGATTTTTGATCGGGTACTTAGGATTTTCGTCCCGAGGGCAATATATAGGCGGAAGGAGAGGCCGAGGGGGTGCCTGGGCTGGCCACACCACCCCCTGGCGCGGGCCAGGCCTGGCCGCGCGGCCAGGTGGTGTGGTGGCCCCTGGCCCCTCTTCGTCTCGTATTCTGGCACTTGATGACATCCGGAAAAATAGGCACTTTGGCTTTTGTCCCGTCCAATTCCGAGAATATTCATTTTCTGACTTTCCTGGAACAAAAAACAGCAGAAAACAGGCAGCTGGCACTGTGGCTCTTGTTAATAGGTTACTCCAAGAAATCATATGAAAAGTACTCCAAAGTTGGAACTAAAACACAAGAAAGTGGATAAAACCAAGCATGGAACATCAAAAATTATAGATATATTTGCAATGTATCAACGTCCCCAAGCTTAACTCCTGCTCGTCCTCGAGTAGGTAAGTGATAAAAAGAAAGAATAATTTTTGAGGTGACATGCACTATCATAAACTTGATCAAAGTATTTGTAAAACATTCAAAGTTGGGATCATAGTACTTCAATCATAGCATGAAAGAAAAAGTTCTAGCAATAAGACAAAGAAACTATGATGCAACATGAAAAGGCACAAACAAAAGATTCATGAATAACAATGCTTTGCAAGACGTTTGTTTGTTTCACATAAAGAAAACATAGCATAATAGTATTCAGCTTGTCCCTCAATAGAGTAGCAAATATAAATGCATAGGACACCTTCAAAATTCATCAGAGTGACTAGATACAATAGTTTAAAACAAGCAATATCAAAGTATGCATCAATCAACTAGTCTTGGGACAATGCACATAGAACTAAGAATGGCCACTATGCTCTCAAAGTAAGTGCATAAAGATAGAAGGTGGAGACTCAATGTAATGGTGGAAGAAAAGCCTTTGTAAAAGGAAGTAGGGATTCAAGTCTCATAAAGAGCTTCCAAAAATTATGGTACTTGTAGCTTTCAGCTCTCATTGCGCCTATCATAAGCATCTTGAAGTGGTTAAGGTTAAAGTGACACAACTAAGAGGATATGCTTGACAAGTTATAAACCGAAATCTCATGCCCCTTACTTACGAAGACCGATCCTCATGCTACTCAACTCCAGTCATGAGTAAGCTCTTGTCATTGTAAGTACATGTGTATCATTAAGAACCGCCAACGGGGTACCCCTTGCACATGATACGGTAGCTTTCCCATAATCAAAATGACAAGGCAAGTAGACAATGAGCATCTCAGCGATCTTTTTATTTGCTATTTGCATAGGTTTTTATTGAGGATGATTCATAGAGTGCTCATTATGGTGATGCTACAAGTTTCCACCATGATTAGGCATGGCTTAGGTTAGAGGCCTAGGTGTTTCTCTAACACACATACAAACTCCATGATCTTACAAGTTCCACTTTTATTTCACACCGTCGGGATCCGTAAGCAAAAGAACATGATATCAACGGGGTACAAAGTACAAGTGCAATGTTGAAAGCATTCCACATGGTACATGGTTCTGCTAATTTCAACTTATAAAGCGCAAGCATATACGCAACAAAGAAGGACCCAATGGTTCAAGTTTATTAGAGGCAATAAAGTAAAGTGTGCCATCAAGTTCGTGAGAGCTTTAATCACCAGTTTTCTCATAACAAGTTTAATTCGGAAGGTAAACAAAAGCATGAATATACTTGGAATAGCATAAGCTCGTAGGTAGGTATGGTGGACTCTTTGGAATAACTTGGTTTAGGGAGTTGGATGCATGAGTGGAACTCATACTTTATTGTGGAGGCTAGCAAAAGACTGGGAGCGACAAACTAAGAGAGCAATAATGGCCATAATCATGCAGAGCGACAAAACATCATTGATCAAAGCATAAAGTGATAGTACAAGTTGAAAACTAAAGGATCATAAAGGCTATGGTGACTTTGGATAGTCATGACATGGTGTGAGCATGTGCCAAGTCAACCCAAATGAAGCATCAAAGGAGAATACCACTATACTATGCTTTAATATGCTAAAACAACGCATGATTCATCCAAGGCACATTAAGCAATCTCAATTTTTTATAACAAGTCATGCTACAGCAAAGAATACTAAGCATAAAGCCAAAACAATATCAAGCATGGCATGACAAAGCATAGGCCACAGTCAAAAACGACCTCTTTTTACCATATAAGTATGAACTTTCCTACTCTTTTCCAAACCAAACCAAACTATTTGCAAACCAATGTATGAAAGAGGGGGTCCAACCAATTTATTCAGAAAACTAAGCAAACCAAAGCAAACAAAAAACCAAAACAAAAACGAAAAAGAAGACGCTCCAAGAACAACACAAATGTGCATGAAACAATAAAAATGAAGCGTTTGGAAGAAACCTGGGATTTTTATTGATAAAGAAGGGGATGCCTTGGGCATCCCCAAACTTTGACGCTTGTACTTCTTGGATATTTCTTGGGGTGACACACGTGGCATCCCCAAGCTTGAGCTTTAGTCCATCCTTCATCTCATTACTCATTCCTTCCATACACCTGAAAATTTTCCTTCATACAAAACTTCACACAATCTTTATTAGCAACATTAGTGCACTCAAGATAAATAAGTCTTAAGGTTCAGTTCTAACACCAAACAAAATTCGATTAGAACACTAGCTACTGTAGCACTTCCCTCAAAAATATCAATTCCCCAAAAGAACTCAAGAAGGAACCAACAAGAAGCAAATGCAGAAAATGGCAGAAATCTGTCAAAACAGACCAGCAGGTAAAGACGAATTTTTTCGAAGACCTTATGTTGCTCAAATCAAAAAGTGTTGAACTAATGAAAATTATATAACAACCTGGGTCAGAATCACAAAAAATTACAGCTCAATCCTACATACATAGATCTCTCACGAATTTTTACGGTGAAGCACAAAAATCTGTTTCGGGACAGCAACTTTTCCAATCATTACTTCACTCTCATTAGAGGTTACTCTTGGCACAAAAAGCAAATAAAAAGGATAAGGAGAGTTTATTACAGAGGTAATAACTTCCAAGACTCATCTAAAACTTTTGGGTTATCTCCCAATAAGTACTTTTCTTTAACGCCTTTAAGTTAGGCATAAGAAGCAAAGAAAGAATCAAGTGTTCTCAAATGAAGAAGCATTAAGACCAAATTTCTTGCCCTTACCTCTCTTAATTTTATTCTTAACCTTGAGGAAAATATGATTGTTTGGTGGAGAAGAAAGGTACATCGTCCCTTTTCCCACATCTATTATTGCTCCAAGGAGTTCTAATAGAGACCTTCCAAGTGTAATTTGTCCTTTTCCTGCACATTCAATAACAAGATAATCAGTAGAAATCATTTTCCCAAGGATATTTGTAAACACTCCTTCAGCTATTCCAATAGATAATATGGTAGTATTATTAGCAAGAGATATTTCTTTTCCTCCTTCCGTAAGCCCCAAGTATTCAGAGATTCATAAATATCTTTGGGCATAAGTCAAAATTCAGACATGATATCACAGCGAGCTTGAAAAGTTTTAGTGTTTATCTCGATCTTTACTGTAGGGAGCCACTTTGATTGTTCAAAATTTATTGGAACATAATTGTGATGCTCTCTAAGAGTATTATAGCAATTTTCTAAGCTAGTTGTACTAGTCTCAAGAGTGTTCAACCTAGCAAATATTTTTGCGAAAGAAATATCAGTTTGGCTAGGCAAGTTGTAAGTAAGGATCAATTTCTTTATAGCATTAATAGCATCATCCTCATTACATTGGAGGAAATCTCCTCCCACAACAGCATCTAAAGCATATCTATAACAAATATCAATTCCAAGGTAAAAACTGCTAAGGAACAAGCTTTGAGTCATTTTAGGTTCAGTTTTTTCATGTAGATCGGAGATTCTAGACCAAGCTTCCTTAATACTTTCCTCAATTCCTTGTTTAAACGTGAAAATCATTTCCTCGGGTGACATAGTGATTGGAGCAAGGCTAGACATAGTGACAACTTAGGATAGGAACTAGTTTTTTTGTGTTTTTCAAATAAGAAAGCAAACTAGTAAAACTATTTTTTTTGTGTTTTTGAATAAAAAAACAAGCAAACAAAGAAAAAAAACTAAGCAAAACAGAAACAACAAAGTAAAGAGATTGGTTATGAGGGACTCCCCTTGTGAAGATGTCCTTGACTCCCCGGCAACGGCGCCAGAAAATCGCTTGATGGCTCAATGCACGACGCCCAGAAAAATGCTTGATGGCGGTGTTGATGTAGAGCTCGTTGGGAACCCCAGGAGGAAGGTATGATGAGCACAACAGCAAGTTTCCCTCAGTTATGAAACCAAGGTTTAATCGAACCAGTAGGAGCAAGGAAACACCCCAAAGATGTTACTAGCTGAGTTTTGGCAGGGCGCACTACCGGTGCTAGTAGCAACATGCAGACCTGCACAACACAACCACAGAACTTTGTCCCCAACTTGCGATGAGGTTGTCAATCTCACCATGTTTTGCGGTAAACAAAGGATTAAACGTATCGAATGGAAATAAGTAATAGTTTGCAGAAAGTAAACACAAAGCAGTAAAATATTGTAGATTGTATGTAAAAGACAAGGACCGGGATCCATAGTTCACTAGAGGTGGCTCTCCTTAAGATAGATAACATGCTAGGTGAACAAATTACAGCGGGGCAATTGACAAACACCGAGAAAGCAATACATGCATATACTAATCATCTTGACTCCTTTGAGACTTGATTGGGCATTACCACATTATACATAGACCGCCATCCAACTGCATCTATGACTAATAATCCACCTTTAGGTTATCATCCGAACCCCCTCTAGTATTAAGTTGCAAGCAATAGATTATTGCTTTACGAACTGCGTGTAAAGTAAAGAATACGATTGTTCTATGAACAAAGGATTGCTGTTTTCTCCCTAGTAGCAACAAAACATCCAGTACCTTAGAGATTTCTGTCACTTCCCCAGATTACCAGAGGCATGAACCCACTATCGAGCATAAATACTAACTCTTGGAGTTGCTAGCATCTACTTGGCTAAGATAGCTACTAACAATGGAAAGCATGCAAGATCACAAATAACAAAGACATGATAGAATCAATAATCAATCTGAAATAGCATCTCAATATCCATCGGATCCCCGCAAAGACAACATGCAGAATTACAAATAGATGATCTTGATCATGAACGGAGCTCACAAGATCTAAACATGAAAGCACAAAGGAGGAGAACCAGCCATCTAGCTACTACATGGATCCGTAGTCCAAGGATGAACTACTCACGCATCACACCGGAGGCTTGCATGGTGATGAAGAAGGCCTCCAGGGTGAATTCCCTTCTCCGGCAGGGTGCCGGGAAGAGCTTCAGATCCCTCCCGATCTAGGGATGGAGATGACGGCGGCTACAGACTCTTTCATGGAATTTTGATCGGGTACTTAGGGTTTTCGTCCCGAGGGTAATATATAGGCGGAAGGAGAGGCCGAGGGGTTGCCTGGGCTGGCCACACCACCCCCTGGTGCAGGCTAAGCCTGGCCGTGCGGCCAGGTGGTATGGTGGCCCCTGGCCCCTCTCCGTCTCGTATTCTGGCACTTGATGACATCCGGAAAAATAGGCACTTTGGCTTTTGTCCCGTAAAATTCCGAGAATATTCATTCTGACTTTCCTGGAACCAAAAACAGCAGAAAATAGGCAGCTGGCACTATGGCTCTTGTTAATAGGTTAGTCCAAGAAATCATATGAAAAGTACTCCAAAGTTGGAACAAAAACACAAGAAAGTGGATAAAACCAAGCATGGAACATCAAAAATTATAGATACATTTGCAATGTATCACCTCTCTCCAGTGAATCAACGGAAGCAACAACTCCTTCCAGATGCAAAGCCATCGGGAACATGTATCTCGCTAATCCGAGACCATGGGGGAATAATTCTAGAGGGGGAGAGAGATCCTTCACAAGGAGGTGTGAGGAAGAAGGGTGAGAGGAGTGGCCTTTTATAGGAGGAGGGATACCCCTCCCCATGGCCGGCGCCCCATGGGGGGTGACCCCTCACCTCCCCCATTCATGTGGTGGTAACTCCTCCACATTAAAATGCCCCTTCACATTCTCTTTTAAAGTCTCCACTTTAAATGCATTAAAATTCTCTAAGTTTAATGCTCTCTCATTTAATAAAAATCTTTTATTAAATTGATTCAGAATTTTGTTAATTACTTTAATTAACAAACATTCACATAAAACCCCTTGCAACATTTCACTATCACATGCAGAACCACTTTCTGCAATTTCACCCGAAACAATTCCGGTTTCTATCGAAACAATTCCTGCGTTTTGCAATCCTTTTGTCTGAAACATATGTGCTCCAAAATGGTGTTCGGCAACCCTTAAGTGTGTCACCCTATGGTTCGCAAATAATGCAAACATGATTGAGACTCCTCTCAGATCAATAATCAGAAGTGGGACCTGGAGATCCATACTGACTCCTGCACATTCAACGATGACTTCTGTGATCATGAGAACCTTTAATGCTAGTAACTTAATCCCTTTGTCTCATGATATAATACATGTCCGAGATTCGATCATCGGTATCCAAATACCTAGTTTGATCTCGTTACCGACATGCACTCTTTTCTCGTTCCCATGATATAACATTCTAGTGATCACATCACTTGCTTGCAAGCTATCTTAATGTGATATCACCATGAGGGCCCAGAGTATATCTATCTGTCATCGGGATTGTCAAATTCCACTCTTGATCCCTGAGCCTCAACATAACACCTTCGTAGCACTGAACCCACCTTCATTGTCACCCTGTCACGGTGTGACGTTTGATGTTATCAAGATACTCTTCCAGTGTTAGCAATTAACATGATCTCATGGTCTAAGGATAAAGATTACTTCATATGATGTTATAGCAATATAAACATAATGACTTGATCGTAATGCTATACTTCGGATGAATGTTCATCACATCATTTCACAAATGTTGTGACCTTGTTATTAACAACATCCAATGTACATGATCATGAAACCTTGATCATCTTGTTAATCAACAAGCTAGTCTATAAGAGAGGCATAACTAGGAACCCTTTTTGTTTATTAAACACACATGTATTGACGTTTCCTATCAATACAATTATAGCGTGCAAAATAAACATCTATCATATACAAGGAATACATAATAACAACTTTATTATTGCCTCTCAGGGCATATTTCCTTCAGAATATACTTCTTTATTTATGACTAAATGTTTCCCACATGCAAAGTCTGTGCAACTAAGATCTAATATTACTTGTTTTAGACAGGAAGAGTGTGAGCCACTAGCGCTTGCATGGGAGAGGATGAAAGAATGCATGAGAAACTGTCCCAGTCATGGGATGGAAGATTGGTTAATTCTCCATTTGTTTTATAATGCTCTTAACCCTGTGTCTAAGTCTATGCTTGATGCTGTAGTTGGAGGAACATTTATGGGTAAACATATTACCAAAGCAAAGAAGCTGCTAGACAATATGCAAGACAACCATGCCCAGTGGCATGTGGATAGATCAAACACGAAGAAGGTGAACTCCGTCTCACCACAAGAAAATGAAGAACTCAATGCTAAGCTAGATGAGCTCATATTAGCCGTAAAAGGTAACGAAAGCCAGGTAGGAGCTATCCCATAATCAAATATTGAAGAAATAGACTTCATAGCTCGTAATGATTATAACCCTGCTTGGAAGAAGAATTATAATCATAATTTTCAGAAACATTATTCTAGTCCTGCAGGTAACCCTAATAATAATATGGGAACAAGTAATGGTAGTCTCCAAGAAACACTTAAGTCCTTTATAGACTCACAAAATGAGAAAAACAATATTCTTGTTAAAATAATGGAGAACCATGATGCTATGCTTGGTAAATTATCTAACCAAGCTGTAAGTTTGAGGAATGATTTGCAGGCCCTCCAAGAAAGAACAAGGATTGTTGAGACACAACTAGGTAAGATAACCGAGAGTCAAACTCTCATTCTAGCTAAATTTGCAGGTAAAGATGAGCCCAATCCTGTTGAAGACCTCAGGATGATGAGAATCCAAAGGGAGGAGCCTAAAGAAATTAATTATAGTAATGCTCATTCACCAAGTTACACCGTTGAAGATCTTGTAAAAAGGATCAACATCAAGATTCCGCTAAGTGAAGGAAATGATGAAGCTATGTATCAACACTTTGTTAATTAGGTAGAAATAAAGGTACGCGAGCTCGAGGAAGAATATAAGAAAATTGCTGAAAAATTGCCTATGAAGCTTGATGATATATTTGAGCCTACTATTAAGATTAAAATTGGGACCAATGAGATAGTTGCACTTTGTGATCTAGGTGCAAGCGTCTCAAGAATTCCAAAAGGTCCTTTTTAATAAGTTAAACCTTGGCTCTTTTGAAATCACCCAGTTAAAATTATATCATGCAGATTCTACCTACAAACAAGCTTTAGGAATTAAAGAAAATACTTTAGTATACATTAAAGGCTGTCCTGCTTGATTTTGTTATTGTTGACATGCCTGAAGATGCTACTGCTCCTATTACATTAGGTTGTCCATTCTTAAGAACTATTAAGGCTTTGATTAATCTACATGAAGGGAATGTGAAGCTTCAATTGCCTTCACGGGATCCTTTTGTTATTCATTCTTAAGAAAGCGAAGCATGATGAAAAGGAGGCCATCACTTTGAAGGCCAACTATTTTGAAGAGGGTGTTTCACTCATCTGGCCTAAGTGAGCAACATCAAGGTCAAGATATTGACCATAAAAGAGCGCTTCATGGGATGCAACCCATCTGAAATAAAGGTTTGAGTAAAGTTTTTCAGTTTTAGTTTAAGTTTTATGTTTAATAAAGAGTGCTAGAAAGCTCCAATTGAGGAGAAGAAGTTTGGTAGTACTAAAAATCCTGCTTAATACATGCTGATGTTGGTCGACAATATTTACTGTCTTTTTCTATCAAAAAAAGGTGTTTCGCTAAGTTTCAGGATGAGAAAGAATTCTCGAAGAAATAGGAACTTTTTGATATCTACTTTAAGTTTAACGACCAACTATACAGCAGGAATAAAAATTCCGGCCGTATAGTTCCGGCCATATAGATATTTTTGCCATCGACAATTTTTCTTTCATAAGTACTGAAGGTTTAATGACCAACTATACAGCGGGAATAAAAATTCCGGCCGTATAGTTCTGGTCGTACAGATATCGATGCTTTCTTACAATTTCTTTTCCAGGTACAGAAGGTTTGATGACCAACTATACAGCAGGAACAAATTGTTCTGGCCATATAGTTCTGGCTGTATAGCTGCGCCGCCAGGTGGAAACCCTAAAATTTTGACTGCAGGCCAACTATACGGCGGAGACACATTGTTCCGGCCGTATAGTTTGCCCGTATAGTTCCGTCCGACCACAAAAATCGCCACGGGAGGTACCTCCAACCCCAAAGCTTCAATCCCTTTTCTCTCTTGTACCTCCAAACTCTCTCAAAACCTTAAGAGATCTTCATCTCTACTCAATTTCGTTCAATTTCCTCGCACGCAAGTGATCTATGGTATGTTTCTCCTCCGATCCTCGAATTACTTTTTTGCAAATTTATCTTCGATCTATTGCCATTATCAATCTAGGGTAAGACCCACTATAAATTAATTGCCATGATTATCTTGCCTAGATTATTATGCTGAGGGGATTCTTTAGTGTGCTATGATGAGGAATATATTATGGTTATTATTGTTGGATCAAAAAGTTTTATTTTTGTCTCTCTTTATTATTTTAGATGATGAACACAAGGAGCCAAACTTGTGCTCATGCCGCCGCTAGCGCTTCTCGGGCTGCCGCTCAGGAATGCATGGGGATACGGTTCAGGAATGAGCTCCAACGTGATCGCTTCAACAAGATCAAGAACCGAGAAGTGAAGGCAACCAAGTGGGCTTGCCCCATTATATTGAACCAACTCGGTATTTATAACGACTTCAATTTACTTTACAATAAGGTTGGCTTGCAAAACTTTGTATTCAATGATGTGCCTACTTATCGCCGGTTAACTCTTGAATTTCTAAGTTCTTTGCAAAGCACCGTTAAAGCATGGAATGGAGAGGACATGATTTCTTTCCGACTTATGAACAACAATTATGCTTTATCACTAGATGAATGGTGTGCATGTTTTAATTTCCCAAACAATAATGATATTGACTTGCGCGCATCCTTTACTGGCTTAGACCCTTCCCCGAAACAATATTATAATGGAATGAGCTTACTGACTTAGACCCTTCCCTGGAATAATATTATAATGGAATGAGCTTCACTTCTAGAGTGAGCAAGGGGAAGAATATTCAACATCTTGCAATTTGCTATTTGTTCTATGTCATTGCTAACACCTTGCAAGCATGAAATGAGTTCACGAGACTCAATGAGGAGGACATCTTAGTCCTTGCAAAAGCTTCTTACACCAACTGCGACTTGTCACTCAATTTGGGCGTAATTCTTGTGCGCTACCTGGAGCACCAATCCTCCCAAAGCCAAGGACCAATCACAGGTGGAGGCATCATCACCGCGCTTGCCATTGCCCTAGGCATTGACCTAGGTGAGTTGCAACCTATGCTAGGTGAGCGACGTGTTAGTTTCTCTACTTTTAAGGCTTGTGGAATGCTCACTAGGAGAGGTGGTGTTTATTACTTGCATATTGCTAGATCTGGGCGTCTCTATCCCGCTCCTTTGCCTAATGGTCTTTTCTCTATCGAGGAAGGACGTTTGCTATATGACTTGCAGGTTGAGCAACACCAACCCGAGGAGGAAATTTCGGACGAGGATGAGGACCAAGAAGAGGAGCAAGAAGTTCCTTATCAAGTGGAGCAACCACCAACCCGGATATACCAAGACTTCCAAGAACTTGGAGGGACTGTGGAGAGGATGCATAACCTCTCCTTGAACCTTCGAGGAACAACTAGTAATTTATCGACTCAATTTGCGAACTAGAGTTCCGACTTTTTCCCGCCACCACAATGATTTGATGGGCTTGCAAAAGCCTAAGCTTGGGGAAGTTTCCTCATTATATTTATTTGGCGTTCATTTGCTTTTATTTATTTCAAGGTTATATTTTTAATTTGAGTTTATAAGTACTCGTGTTGGTTTCCCCAACCTTTATCTTTAGTTATTTCTATTTGTTTTCAAGATTTTCTAGCCGAGCTTTGCCACCAATTTTCTATTCTTTAATTCCCTCTCTTAAAAACAACAAAAAGATTTCTCCATTTATCTTTATTTTCCTCTTTCTTTTCTTTTTGTCTCAATGTTCTCATATATTTGCAGGAAGAGTGATCGACTTCGAGTTTCCAAGAAGAAAATTAAAAGGGAAGAGAGAAATGGAACCAAACATGAGAGGTATGCCTTATGACTCCCCACATTTGAAGTTCGAGAAACCAATAGTTAGTAGTAAATGTTAAGATATTATATTGGTGGAGTGAGTCTCTATATTATAGTAAATTTTTGTTTACATGGGTATTTAGTTGGGTACGTTTTGTTCTATCTCTTATAGTTAACCAAGTCTTGCCTAAAAATTTGCTAAACAATTGTAATAAGAAAAATTCTCACAATTGAAGGCTTGGGTGTTGTAGTGTTTAGTCTTGAAGGCTTATTTGTAGAGACACTCAACACCACAGAAAATAATGATTGACTTGATAGCTCTCTTTAAAAGGATTTTTTCAATTGAATTAATGTTTAGCTTTTTTGCGAGCATGCCAAAGTTTGACTTGTTAATCATAAGAATGATATAGCTTTATGCGTATCAAACTTCATGGGATGCCAACAACTCCGCTAGCCTACGAACGATCTTCATGGAGGAAACTCCTAGATTTCGGCTATGAGTTGATTAAACATATGTAGCAGCAATGCTATAATGGGTAAGATTCTTGGCACTCCTGGGTAGCTGTGTTCATGATGGAATCACTCCTCTTGCTGATATGAGATCATTAGGCAAAAGGAAAAAAAATCTTGGTGATGCCACGAGTGTCCATCACAGCCCGATAAACTAATATTTTTTGGCATGCTCTCAATTACTTAAAAACTGAAATTCTTGAAGGGCAATGAATGGCAAAATAGTGCTTGAAAAGTCTTGATTTATTGATGTGGGAGAATTGAGATACTCTAGTGTATATGCTTTTCATGACAACTCTCACCCTCTCAATTTTACATTATTATACTTTATTGTTCAAAGGCAAGCCTATGAGTTGATTACATGACATGGAATAAATTTTACTCATTTGAATCATCCATGTTAACAATAATTTTGCTACGCTATAAGGATGCACAAAAACCCATATGATATGCTTGCCATTACTCTATCTATGCTGAAGTTTTTTAGATTAATAAAGTGGAGGAAACATGAGACTACCAATCATGAGTAAGATCATCATCTTGTTACTTCAGTTTAAATGCTGAGTTTCTTTTTGATTTTGGTTTTCTTGCTCGAGGATGATCAAGTTTAAGCTTGGGGAGGTTGATGGCTCTGAAATATAGCCATCTACATCCACATTTAAACTGGATATTATTCATATTTTTGATGAAATATCTCTCTAAACCCTACCACTAATGCTTAATGATCAAAGGGGTATGCAATCCTTTCTTTCTATTTTTCCCTGCGCAGATAATGACATTTGATGATGGGAATCACAACATTAAAGTCAAACATATGAGATTTCCAACAACCCAAAGAAACCAGGAGTCGTGAAGTGGAGACAGACGCTTTGACGACCAACTATACAGCGGGAATAAAATTCCGGCCATATAGTTCCGGTCGTATAGTTGCCATCGACACCGCTAGGTCAAACACAACAACTTTCATGAAGGGACCCCTATATAAAGAGGCCTCCGGCGATGAGAAACGAGAGCTCTTTTCGATCACCAACTGCCCCTAGATCTCCATCCACAACACCGAAGAGCCACCGGAGGAATAGACTTAGATCTAATCTCCCAACCCTTCTCCATCACCATAGCCATATTCCACCACTTGTAATAGTAAATATCATCTTCAATTAACGACATTGTAAGACTATTTGATATCAATCTCATGATTCCCATTACAATGTTTATGATTGTTGATTTCATCTCTATGTGTGAGTAATTCTCCTTGGGCTAAGGTCTTCGGCCTAGCCATGTAGATTTTATGCATGTTATTTATCATAGATGGGATCATGTATTAGTTTATATGACATGATGATTATTGTATCCTCTCTTGCCTCAATCTAAGGACTTTTCAGGTACCTAAGACCCCAAGGATTGAGCTAGGCATAGGGAGTATGAGTAATGACTAATCTGCAGGTTGGGAACCCAGTGATAGAAGGGGTAGTACGGCTGTATGTGAGGGATTTACTTGGGATCAACGGTGACATCACTATGCATATCATTAGTTTTCTTTCTTCTATGGATGAGACTAGTAAGTTATTGCTATAAGCGGTTGCGGAAGCAATAGCAATTATGGATGCACTGCCCACATATAATTTATCTTGCTCTAACAATTACATGCATACTTTATTATTATTATCTTTTATTCCCATTATATGTTGGCACAACTACATGTGAAACCGAACTCCCTAGGCCCTCTCTCTCCATCATCGAAAACAATGAAAGACAACAAACTCTTGGTTCGGTAAAAACACAAAATGAATTCTAAAACTCCCGAAGGTCCATTAAAGTAACTTCACTACGCTTCTACTTCCCGAGGATTCGATAAACCTAGGTCTACTAGGAAAAAAGAGCTATACTACATCCATAATCCGGATCGAAAGTATCAACATGTAGGCCGTGAAAGCAACGAGGAGGCGGATATGCTCGCCAACATAGGTTCCACCTGCGCGCCAGTACCACCAGGAGTGTTCCTAGAGAAAATCTATGGGAGGTCCATCAAGGTAAAACCCGCCGCTGGAGCATCAGAAGCAACAACGCACTCAGGGGTTGCGCCACCGAAGAAGATGCATCGACCGCCGATGCAGACCAAGACCCACCACTAAAAATTGCTATGGAGGTCATGCTCATCGAGCCATCCTGGACACAGCCGTACATCACGTACTTGCTCACCAAAAGGCTACCGGATGACCCGACGGATGCACGACACATCGATCGACGCTCCAAGGCCTTTACCATAATAAATGGCGAACTGTACAAGCGTAGCATCACGGGCGTCCTCCAACAATGCGTCACCAACGGTGACGAAAGGAGTATCCTCCTGGAGATACACGAGGGGACCTACGGCCATCACGCCATCAGTCGCGCTCTTGTCACAAAAGCTCTACGAGATGGCTTCTATTGCCCAACCACGATGCGTGACGCCAAGGACATCGTCAAGAGGTACAATGGCTGTTAGAGATTCGCAAACAAGCCACACGCACCAGGCGCAAAACTCAGGCCAATACCCGTGGCCTGGCCCTTTGCGCAATGGGGACCCGACATGGTCGGGAAGCTGTAGAAATCACCGCCTGGAGGCTACATCTTCCTCCTCATGCCTGTCAACAAATTCACCAAGTGGATCAAAGCAATGCCAGTCACCAACCAAACCGGTGCCACCACCATCAAGTTCTTCGAGTCCATCGTTTTCAGGTTCGGGGTGCCGCACAACATCATCACCGACAATGGGACGAACTTCACCTTAAATGAGTTCCGGGATTTCTGCGAAAACCTATGAATCAACATCAGCTATGCCTCCATGGCGCACCCCTAGACCAACGGTTAAGTCAGAAAGGCCAACGACCTCGTCTGCAACAGCATCAAGAAGAGAGTTCTTCGACCTCTCGAGCGAGAAACTGGTTGCTGGGCCGACAAGCTACCCTCTATACTATGGAGCCCGCGTACAACACCGAACAGCGCCACAGGCTACACACCATTCTTCATGGTGCATGGTGCTGAGGCAGTACTACGCGCTGAAGTGCGCTACAAAGCCCCAAGGGTTGTCGCTTATAGTGAGGCCGAATCTATGGCCGCACTTGAGGACTCCGTCGACCTTCTCGATGAAGCACGTGAAATTGCGGCGGAGCAATCGACGGTATACTAGCAGAGCCTCTACAACTACCATAGCCGATGGCTGCGTCCAAGGTCCTTCGTCGAAGGAGACCTCGTCCTACGTCTGAAGCAGAAAGGGAACCTCAAGATCGAATCCCCATGAGAAGGACCTTACGTGGTCACTAAAGTAATCCCAGGTGGCGCCTATTGAAGGATGTAGAGAGTAGAGTCGAATACTCCAACCCATGGAACGTTGCGCAATTGTGACGTTTCTACCCCTAGATGTTTTTACTTTACAATAAGGCTACTCAGCCAGACTACCTAGCTGAATAATGTACCTGCTGCTATTCTCCAAATAACTAAAGCTAAGTGCATCATCTATGAGTCTTGTTACATTTACTTCTATTCACATTTTTCTACTCGGGGGCTGTGCCTCCCTGGCGACCTCGTCACATGCATAACTCAATACCACAATGACCCGAGTAGCTGACTCTACTTCCAATCGTACCCTTGACAACTCAAACCCAGTTGCAACCCAACTGATAGACTGGAAAGATGCTGAGATCTAAAAGCGTCAGGCTAATGAAAAAGCATCGCATAAGAAACATACTCGAAAACACATAGGCTAATAAAGCTTACATACTACAAGGGAGACAAAAAGGCCTAGTCGAAAAAATATACGAGCTTTACAACACTTATACATCCTATGTAGGCTAAAAACTACACTATTGGCGCTGAATAAGTACATTGGTGTGATTGTCGAACAAGTCAACAATATTCTCCGCTAGCCGAACGACTGCTTGATAGTGCAGAACCATGTTCCACGCCATTCCTGCCAGAGGCGCTGGTGGTCCTTCTGCAATGACATCCAAGTCCATGTCCGAACGTTGCATATGCACAAGTGCAAGTTCGGCCTTGGCACCTGCACAATTTGCTGGTGCACGCACTCACAAACGACACCAGCATCACGGAACTTCCGCAGCAGTGACAACAGAGTCACAGGGACTACATCCATCGGATACATTGCCCTGGAGATATGCTTAAAGGATGACAACGCCATCTTTAAGAAATGTAGCACCTGTGAAATACGATCGTGCAGGGTCGCCATCACGGTCGCTCGATCTCGATTAGTCCAGAAGAAACCCCCGGCTTCCAGCTCTGCCTGAGTAAGGCAATTCAGTCAAATGCTGATGTGATCCCTCTCTTCCTGCGGAATGAGATAGACAACTGCACATCCAAGACAAGGTACATCAGTCCAAACCATGGCAAGCACAAAATAGCATACGACCGTCGAATGACGCTCACATTACAGACGTTCATTGATCTGAGCAACTTCGCCAAGGAGATACGTCTCCCGCTCGACGACTTTCTCCGCCTTTTATTTCCACACGTCGGCGTTACCACGGATGATCAATGTGTCCTGCTCCAATTGCTTCGCACGGTCATGCAGGCGGGACAGAAGTGATAGCTCTTCCACTCTAGATGGTGGAGAGACCAAGGGCGTGGCCGCATATGGCATATCCTGCACGCCACTCGTAGACCTCTAACCAATCAAAAATTCGAAGTGTAAGATCCCTTGAACATGGAATTTGAGTCCAAAAAAGCAAACCGAAGATTCATGCATCAAACTTAAAACAAGTTCTGATAGGGGCACCCCCACAAAAGTACTCCAGGATAACTCAAGGTCCTAACATCACTATACAGCAAATAGAAAAACACCTAGGCCTGCGCATCAGCACCCGCGGGCTTCGCAGACTCCGTGGCAGCCTCCGACGTCGTGGCCTTTTGTAGCAGTAGCCCCCAACACTGTGGCCTTCACCACGCCTAGTCGCTTTTGCTCCGCTTAGTACTTCGCGAGCATCTCTATTAGCCGGGGTCCATACTTATGACAGCAAGAAGCAAAAGGAGCGAATGCTACCTCTTCACCATTCGTGGTCACCAGCATCCTCTTCATGATCTTGCTCACGTCGAGATCAGCGCCACATGCATGCGCCATCGCCAAGTTGAGAGACACGTCCGCTCCTTTCTAAGCCTGCTTATAATCCGCCGATACGCCTCCGACGAAAGAGTCTGTGAGGCCACCCACATCTTCAATAGAATTGGCCTTTGGCATCATTTCCTCTCGGAGATGACGAAATGCGATCTTATACTTTTGAAGTACGTCGGTGGAGGAGGCACTGCGATCCTCGATTGCGGCCACGACGCCAACCAACAAATCCTCGCGGACGAGCGCCTGACGGTCGAAGTCAATTCTGGCCGCATCTACGAAAGCCCAGTAGTCAGTGGCTAAGGAGAGAACAAAATAAAAGATACGGTCGTACAAGCCACTCAAATAAAGACCTACCGGAGAGAGCCTGGGCAGCCGAGAGAAGTTGTTCTCTGTCAGTTGCAGCAGCCATTAGATCCTCCTCGTGCTTCTTCAACTCTGTCTTGAAGCACTCGAGGGCTCCCGCTTGGTCTCCGCTGCACCAAGCCCCTTTTCAAGGGAGCTCAACCGACGAAGAACGTCATTATTCTCCCCTGGTATATGAAGCAAGCATATTAAGCAAAGTTGAAACCCGTTTTCGGCAAACCACGCAAAGGACAATAACATACTCTGAAGCTGGCGGTGATCAGTATCTAGTCAAACATGCTCCCGGCCGAGGCGAACCATCTCCTCGCCAAGACGATTAGTCTCCTGAAGGAAAGGCTACAGAAGAATACATGTCAAGGGAAGCATGTGACTCGGAGGCTCTTCGAGTGACTTCAAATGTGCACTTACATGGTCACCTGAAGACTCCGAAGGTTCTTTTTTGATCGTTCGGGCAATGAACCTGTGTTATCCCAACTTGGGAGAGCTCGAGGAGCTTGCGTCGGAGGTGACCACCATCTTCGGGAAGGGCTCGGATCTCTCCACACCCTTGCCTTTTGAGTCCGCGACTCCTGCATCCTCTAGGTTGTGGCAAGTGCCGGAGGACGACGATGCAGTCATGCTTCAACGGACATAGAAGGCATTTAGCACAAGGAAATTGACGGGAAAGACAACCTTAAAGCACACCAAACAGGTGACAAAGACTCACCCGTCAAAATTGTCGAGATCAAAGACCTCATCCAGCTTCTTCAACTTCTTCAGTGGTGGAGGAGCTATGCTGCAGACTGACACGGTTGGAATTGGCTCCACAACGCCCTCTTCATGAGCAGGGTCCTTCGGCGTCCCGAGCATGGAGGCATCCGACTCCTCGCTCCGCTCCCGCTTTCGCAACTCTGACTCGCTGGACTTGGGGGCTCTCTGCGTCTCAGCAACATGCATAGTCAAATCTGACCCGACTGCCTCTGTAGCTTCAGGAGGAATGCCGCCTTCTAGCTGAGGAGGCATGGAGGGTGCAACCTTCCAGTCTTGCAACAACAGGGACAATGCCATCAGTTAACCATTCGAATCAGCCCGCGAACAAAAGGAAATATACATAAAAAAGATTACCTCCGTAGGAGCAAACGAAGCACGAAAAGGAAGGGTGCTTGACTCTATGGGCAGAACTTCCTTCATGGTGATCTTGGTCAAGGATATGATTTTCTTATCAAGCTCCACCGAAGACATGTTCTCTGTGTAGACGCGAGTCGGGTCCATCACACTTGGCCAAAGATACATCGGGTGAGCCCTGGCTTGTAAAGGCTGCACTCGACGCTTTAGCCATGTTTGGATGAGGTCTATGCCTGTGACCTCCTTGCCCCGAACAAGTTGAAGGTCCAACACTTGTTGGTACAAGACATCAACATCCTTCGACTCGCCTAGCATCACAACGTTCTGCCAGGACATCTTCTTCTTTAGCTCCGCATTCGGGTCAAATGGGGTGAGGCTGAATCTATGCCCCTCTGCCTTTTTCCCAAATGTAGAACCATTTGTCCCTCCATCCTTGAGCGGAGTCGGTCATGCTGAGGGTGAAGTACTGAATGTGGGAGTCTACGGATATGCCGCACCCGCCAAGATCATATACCACAGAGCCTAACCCTGATTGTCTCTTCAAGCTATTTTTTTTATTGAAGAGACCGAAGCGCGGCTCGATCCCAAGCCAGCACTCGCAGAGAGTGATAAAGCACACAATGTAAAAGATAGAATTAGGAGTCAGCTGATGCAACTGAATCCCATAAAAACAGAGCAATCCACGAACAAAGTTGTGGAGGGGAAGCGAGAGGCCCCAAAGAAGAAAAGCGATGAACATTACGCGAAACCCGGTGGGGGGGGGGGATCGGGGATTATCTCCGGCCCGGGAATCCGGCAATCATCTTCGTCGGCCAGAATAAGACCGGCCAGGCGATGCGGATGAAGCTCATGGGGCTTCAAAGTGGAGCGCCGCCAAGACCCGTTGGTCACGCGAGTCCCAGCACCTTTCTTCTTTGTGGCCGCGGCAGCGGTGCCAAACCTAGTGGTAGCGACGACCTTGTTCTTTGTCGCGATGGCAACGGCGCTGGATCCAGCGGCAGCGGCGGACTTGGCGCCCTTCTTTCCCTTCTTTCCCATTTTCCTCCGACGGAGTGACCGAAGAAAGTAGCTTGGAAATGCCCTAAGAACATCCAGTGCGGAAGGGGGCAGAGCGCAATGGAAAAAAGAATAATGGAAAAAAGAATAGCAGCGATGGCAGCAGTGCGCGGGGGAAGAAGAAGCACAATGCGAAAATTACTGCCCTAGATCCCTACTTAAGCATCGCCGAAGTGCAATCCAACGACCAAAGAAGCTCCACCTTGATACGTGACACATATCGGACCGAATCATCCCTACACGATCCCCGCTCTGCGCGAAAATCGAGGAGACACAATTAAAATCCCAATTCACGCGTGACTGGTTAAATCTCGGTCAGACTTTGGGGCCAGTTAAAGTGGTTTACCGCTTAGGCCATGTAGAATACAAAATGTTGAGTGAGGTGCTTACACAATAAATTGAACCTTTTCTAATCACTAGTGCTTATTTCTATAACAAAGGTGCCTAATTAAACATCTTTCTTGTATGAATAAGCACTAGTGCTTAAACAAAAACCGGTTTATTTTGTAACCACCTTACATTGTACATGCACTTAGTGTATTTGCAGTTCACAAGATGTCATTCAATTCGCTTGGGCTACCTCCGTTGGAAATTGAGGTGCTTGAGGAAGAAAAAGAATAAAAAAGCAAAGAGGGCGATAATGGCCACATGCAGGTAAGTGACAAGGTTGAAGTAGCGGTCCTCGAGGCCAAGGTAAGCCTCGAGGAACTCCCGCACTGTCTGGTCTGGCTGCCCAGGCACAAGGATTAGCTCTGTCCGGTCGCCCAGCTGCGAGAACATGAGCCCGTACACCGTCCACGCTGCTGGGTTTGCCCAGTACACCCACCTCCACCACACAGGGATCATCTGCATCCACATTGTTTTTGTTCACCAGGTTAGCTATGCACAATCTGTCATCGCTTTTTTTGTTAATTTCTTTGTTTCAGAAAAACCCAAATCTAAATAATGAATGCAACCTATTGAGGGGTTTATTTAAGAATTCCATTCACCTAATTTCCCCCTGTTCTTTCAGGTCTACATTGCAACTATAATGACAAATGCTTGGGGGGGGGGGGGGGGGGGGGGGTTGGGGTTGTAGGACTGAGCCATACCTCTCTTCCGATGATGAAGCCGGAGAAGACGTTCCAAAAGATGAAGATAAGGAAGGACAATCCGGAAGCTATCTCAATATTTGGTGTTAGTGCCACTGTCACCATCCCGAAGAGCGTATAGTACATGTAGCTTAGCACCATATAAAGGAGAAACCCAAAGAACTTGGCGGCGGTCATCTGGAACCCAATCATTGGGTATATGATTGCTGCGAACATGAACACTTGGACAAGCATGTAAGGTAATTCAATTGCCACCTGCAAACAGAAATCCAACATTGGAGTCGCAAAAAGAAAAAAAATCCAAGAGTTCTAGGATAGATTATTTATTTTATGTTAGAATACATTGGCAAAGTAATTCTACCTGAGCTATGGCATAGGCCAAGGTAGAGTATGTGCCTGCCGCCTTTTCTCGGTAGAGAACAACCCTCTCCATTGCCACAACTGGTTGTAAGATACAGCAGTTATTGAAGCCAAGAAACAAAGCTGATCCATATATGAGTCCTAGTATGTTGAATATATCTTGCTGTTGTCTTCTGTTAAACATGAAAACCAAGTTGTGATACAACTGAAGTATGATAAATTGTCATGAAGAAAATCATTAGGTTTGTTATCATTCCTACTCACATTGTTGATCCAGTTTGCCAGAATACAATTCCAAACATAATCGCTAGAGCAAACGTGTTTAGGAACCGAACAACATTGTGTTCGGGGTGTTTCCAATATGCACATCTTTGTTTCCACAGGCAAGCCATGCATTGCGCCCTAAAGTTTTGCCAGTATCTTGGAGGAAAATGTAGATCATCAGTGTTTGGTGCTGGTTTTCCAAGCTCGTCAACTAGAAGCAGGTTCGCCCTGCAGAAACATGGTAAAAAATAATTATGTTCGTGCTTTTGCTTACTATTCAATCCAGTTTACATTACAGCTGCTATAGCACTATGATTATATCACGTTTACCTGTATAGTGACGAGCTTCTATAAATTTGTGCGTAATCCACTCCAATCTCATGTTCTGTTGTCTGTGAACTGATATCCAACATCCATGCTGCTGGATTTTGTCCCTCTTTTAATCTAGGAACACCAGGTATAGCCTGTGATACATCAATTTTAATATTTTTCTCTCCAGCAAATAGACATTCATAATTGGCAAATATTACCTCAAAATACGTTATCATGTTGCTAGAAAGTGGACCTAGTGAACCACTGTATATAATCTGGCCACCTCTTTTCATAAGTAAAAGCTGCAATTAGTCCAATTAAATTAATGTTGAGAAAAGTATTTTATTAGTACTTACTCATAATCATATAGAAGGCACCTTTTCAGAAAAAGATCATACAAAAGGCCAGTTGACTATCATTAGCAAGTATATATATGCTACTATTAACATATACAGAAGCAAATGCGAGGGCCAACTATATTTGATGTCTCAGTTTGGTAAAAAGCATGCTAGTTTATGTCTATTGAATTCATAAGGTTGTACTCTTTTCAGTCTTTGATCTAGAGTTCTTGCTACAACAGCGCCATGCCTTTTCTTTCTTGCTTGTCCGTGTAGAATTGTTTCCCCCTATTTAAAGTCTACACTTACTCGTACCTCATCAAAAGATTCAAATATCTCAATGTTTGGCTGGTGAATTGTGCAGACAACAGTTCTTCCAGTATCCACTGTCTTTCTCACTGTTCTCATGACAATTGCTGCAGAGCGGGCATCCAAGCCAGTAGTTGGCTCATCCATAAATATAATGGAAGGACTAGCTACCAACTCCACAGCTATCGTTAGCCTTTTCCGCTGCTCCCCTGACAGACCAGTTGCTCCTGCCAGACCCACCATGGCATTCTTCGATCCAGTTAACTCAACTAGGTTCATGATTTGGTCTATAAACATCTGAAACATGTTTGAAAAGAAATATTGTGAGATCCCATGATACCATCCAACGATGATAAAGATCACAAGAGGTCAATGCACATACATCTCTTTGGTGTGATTCAATGTTTGAGGGCAGGCGAAGCCATGCAGAGAATTGAAGTGACTCATACACAGTGAGGTTAGGGGAATGAATGTCACTCTGTTCACAATAGCCTGAGATCCTTGAGAATGTCTCCTGCTTCTTTGGGTATCCTGCTATCATGATAGTACCTTCAATATGCCCTCCAGTTTTTCTGCCAGCCAAAACATCCAGCAATGTTGTCTTCCCAGTTCCAGTGATCCCCATCAGACCTGTCAGTACACCTGGCCTGAAAGTACCACTGACATCTTGTAACAACTGAAGTTTTTTATCCATTACTCCATACTTCATCATCTCCTAGTGGAAGGTACACATAGATTTGGTTAGCAAGTGACTCACCTATTTATTAACATATTGTGGGTTCAAGAGCTTACCTTAGGCATGTCGACAAAATAGCTGATATGATCAAATACAAGGGAAAGAGGCCGAAATGGCAAGGAAAAATCAGAATTTGACACTTTGCCAGTTCCTACTCTCTTGGTAGTGCACTCTGTCATTGTATTTGTGGCATCGGCATTAACTTGATGCTTGTGTGGGGCTGCAAATGATAAACAAACATGATACATATTGATAGCAATTATGTCTGAAAAATTATGGGTTTTTCATAGCTTGGTATACATACAGTTCATGAACTCCAGTGCAAATATACTGAGGATATTGAAGACCAGCGAGAATCCAAATAAAATGCCAACACAGATCCAATACCAGTGCCACTCTGTGAGAAACCCTCTGATCTCAAGGATAGCTTCACCAACGGTGTAAGCATTTTTGTAACGGAATTCCTACCAGCATCCAAGATCAGCATCATCAGGTAATAACTATGCTACATATATACATTTGTAAAAAATGTAGTTGAAATGATTGCTTACTGTAGCCCATCTTTCGTCAAGGAATTCATTTAGGCAGACTGCATTCTGTGCATAGGTAAATGGGGATGTCCAGTATCCCCAGCGCAACCATGGTTGGAGATCATCTGTTTCAAAGTACAAAACCGGTGAGCGTCTTAGCTGCACACAGGTCTTAAAACACGTCCTGTGTTATAGATTTGTTATGCATCTTGTGTTGTACTGAGCTAAATCATCTAACCTTTTGAAATGACAACGCCTCCAAATATGAATATCGCTACAAGGGTTGCGGTGCTTAGCACATTGGCCATTACTAGCGTCCTTGCTACCGCTGCTAATAAACGGCACATGCCCATTGACATTTGATGCATGGCAAAAAGGACCAAGTAATGCTTCATAAATCTATAAGAAATAGGGTTACCCTTTTTTTGTACTCTAGCTTATTTAAATTATACTACGATCATTAGATATTTAATTGACCAAGAGGAGTACCTGATAAAGGAAGGTGCGTAGCCAATCACATAGTAGGTTAAGATGGTCCAAAGACCTGTCTGTACAAGTGACATCGGGATGCTGGTAAGAAAAACTGGAGTGATGAGTGCCCATCCTGGCAATGCTAGTAACTCTCTTTGCTTGTAGAAAGTGGGAAGTCGCTTTATTGTCATTGCAATTTCAATCATGCCATTGAAGTTTACTACCATAACAGCCACAAATAGTGCTCCGATGTATTTATTGGCATCAACTACAGATTTGTGGTTCATATTTGTTCGAAGGAAAATGGTTGATATCACCAAAGCAAGGACAGTTATCTGTACGGTTGTGAATATATGCAGTGGGGAGTTTCTTTTCAGAAGCAATACTTCCCTTGAAAAGCATGCTTTGAAAATATTCCATCTGGAGAGTCTTGAACTAGCTTTTACCTCCTCGTGCTTTACTGTATTATTCGGCACACCTGAACCCTCTTTTACAAGTCGAGGGAGATAGGATGAACAGAAAGATTCTGCAAACTTTTCAATTGGATGGTATTGATACTCATGTTCATCATTAATCCAGTATTGCTTTTGGTCCATCTCCGAGGTCACCTGGCCAAATGGGAAAAAGTTGCTATTAGTTTGTTACTACATGACTATGCACAAGTACAAATTACAGAATAATGAATTCTGTGGATGGGATTGTGACTTATCTAATGCCTGTTATACTTTCTGAATTTAATGTACTGGTTGCCCATAAGTTATTCTGAAATTTAATTTGGTAAGAATAATCTATTGTCAATCTAATAGTTTCTTGATACAATGGTAACTACCTCTTGAAGGAAATCAGCTACATTCTTCCTGCTGGGGCATTTGAATCCCATAATTTCAAAGAAATCAGTAGCATTTTCTCGAGGACCATGATATACAATTTGACCCTCACATAAAAGGATTATGTCGTCAAATAATTCTAATGTCTCAGGAGGTGGTTGCAGTAAGGAAATAACCACTGTGAGATCCATCAAATGTGTCATTTGTTGGATAAACTTTACGATCTCGTACGTCGTGGAGCTATCTAAACCAGTTGAAATATCATCCATAAAGAAGCATCTTGCTAGACCAACTAGCATCTCTCCTGCAATTAAGGAGTTCATCATGAAATATGGCAATAGTGATACATAAAAAATGATAATAATTAGGACATCGATACTGTATTTGTTAATCTTGGCACTAGCACCGTAGAACTATTTTTTGTTCTATGTAATTGATTGACTGGCATATTTTTATGATGATTGGTCCAGTTTATGTTATTAACTTTTAGTTAACTGAATATAAATATAATTCTGGATGCAACACATTTTACTGTGAGGATCTCTCAGTAGTTCAGGTAATTCTGATTTACATCAAAGATAATAAAAAAAGTTGATTTTGAGCCCTCGACTTGGTAGGAGGTCAAGGTAGACCTCCAACTATATTACATATATCTGGAATCCTGAGATTTCAAAACCAGGTTATGTTGACCCCCAAGGCGGTTTTTAAGGTGGTTTTGTGAACGTGGGTTATGTGTCCAAGGTTTTATATTGTGCAACATGATGTGGTTGACAACATATATACTCCCTCCGTCCCAAAATAAATGACTTGGCTTTATCTAGATTCGCATGTATCTGTGTAGTAAAACATGTCTAGATGCATGCGAATCTAGACAAATCCACTTCACTTATTTTGGGATGGAGGGAGTAGCTGGTTTGATGAGAAAGTGAAAATGAGAAGTGCCCAAATTTATAATTCAAAAGGGGGTCTCAAAATCATTCCAGAATCTAGATATTAGTGGAAGTTTTGTCAAAATGATAGAAGTTCATGGCAAAGGTCCAGAACACTCTAAACAACAGGAAAAACATAGAAATAAAATAAAATAAATTCACTTTTTTCAAGAATTGTTTAGCTAAAGTTCTGTTTTTGTAAAAAAAATTGAAGCTTGAAAAAAATATTCTTTTTATGTTCTGAATTTGCCCAATTTTTTGTACCTTCTGCATCAGACTGTCCACGTTATCATCAGCAAGTCCACATCATACTGCGTGTCAGAGAAAGCATTGACAATACTGTCTTAATCTCCAAAATGATGGTTCTGAAAGTCAAGTCTCATATATCTTACTGTATTTTAGAGTTCGTGGTTCAATATTGACTTCAGATCATAGTTTAGGGTTCAATATGGACTTAACTCTCTAACATATTCAAGGTTGCTCTGATTCCGTAGAATAAACATCAAATGTCAACCTGATATAGAATATGTGTTTTGTTGCAAATAATCCAGAGTTCATTATGAAGAGAGCACCCTATAGTATAATCACTGGTTCATTATAAATAGTACTCCCTCCAATCCATAATAAGTGTCGTTGATTTATTAAATCAGCGACACTTACTATGGATCGGAGGGAGTAGTTAAAAAACACGTCCAATGCATGTTTTCTGCTACATACAACACATGAGCTGAATTAGCTACACACCAGATGATTGCATGAATGTACATGGTTGACAAAACATTGCTCTTCCAAGATCATCCTTGATGGCGATCATTAGCTTTTCCCAAATTCACACAAATGAGTTCTTTTGAGGAGAAAGATGAAGGAATATGTCCAGAAATTATGGTGTCATTTTTGACATGTTAAAATATAAGATTTACATGGGTACTAATATTTTTTTTGTTTAATCAGGCAATATTTATACCATCAGGAGGTAGTCAGCGTGGTATTTTTTTTGTACGATTACAGAAAGTTTGTTTGGAGGGTGATGAGCCAAAAGCTCGATATAGTGGGGAAAGATGGACAATATATAAAACCCTCACATCTAGGCTCCAATAGGACTTATGCATGGGACCGATGAAGTTGCAACTACTTTTATTAATATGTGTTGGCCAGGGTCTTAGATTTGAGACCTCTTGGCTATGGTACCATAGTGCATGTACGTAATCAGTTCATGCAAAAGATCGAGTTGTTGGGGGAGAGGTTAGCAATATATTTCAACAAAGAGGAACAAGGTCGAGTTGTTAGAAAGGATAAAATTCTAACCAACTGTTGCTCTTTTCTTTTGTCCTCCTGATATGCCTCTTCTCATTTCATCCCCCATTATGGTATCAGCACACTCGGACAGACCAAGTATCTGCATTACACAGATTTTGTAATTATGTTGTTAAGGTAAAAGGTAAATTGAAAAGTTGCAATGGTATACCTTGATAATATAGTTTGTTGTAAGGTTACTTCTTTCTCCGAATGTGGTAGCCTGCATATAACATATTTTTAGTGACTAGAGAAATGGAATGTCGTTTTAGCAAAGTTGGAGGAAAAATGAAAGTAACCACCTTAAGAAATGATTCAAGATTCTGGTCCACTTTGTTGATGACACCCTGTTTTCTTCTTATTGCTTCTCCCGCCGTGTCTAAGGTTATCATTCCAAAAGGGAACTTTGTATTAATTAGATTCATATCATGCTAAACAAAATGACACCTTGAACAGTTTCATGGGGTTATCTTGAGTTACAGTTTCTGGATTCTGCTATAAAATTAGCTCATTCATATACACAGAAACTAAGCTATATGAGACATGTAATATGCATACCACACCATACAACAAGACAATGCCTTACCGAACTCATTACTGGTTCCCAACATATTGGAAGAAAAATCAATCGTCTCTCTCACGGTCATCTCAGCATTGTGAAGATCATACTGGCTAATGTAAGCATGTAGGTGCTGAGGTGTTAAGGAATTCACATCTTCTCCGTTGTACATGAGCTTTCCTTTGCGCTATTGAGAGATGTCACATCAAGAAAAATGCAATTATGGTTTTTCTTGTTAGTAGGTGTTTGCGTTGGCATATACAGAATTCAGTCTACCTTCAGAGACGAATCCAACTTTCCTGCCAATGCTTTTAAAAAGGTTGTTTTTCCGGATCCGGGAGCTCCTAGAAGAAGTGTCATCCTGATTACATTGGTATTACAAATGTTTAGTATCTTAGAGAACCTTCAGTTGTGGTACTATACAAAAATACATCAGTTTGAGATAAAACAGTGTCTCTACATTTACTTAGTTAGTTAAATGTATACATCTGCTTACCTCGATGGTTGAATCATTCCGCTTGCTCCATTTATAATTTTGATGCATCTTTCCCTCGTAGTACAGATGTGCAAACATGTTGCCAATACCTACATAAGAAATTTTTGCAAGATGGTTTTGGACGTAATTTGCTCAATACAATAGTAGCATATAAAGGAATACATCTGCATTTAAACATGCATACTTCAAATATTGTTACACTGTATAAGAACTTGTGCATTGTCATTTTGGTTCTGGACAAAGAAGATATTAATGCATTTTTTCAGTTTAGTTCCTGGAATACGGAGGTTGCAGATGTCACTTTGGTGTCAATTAGTGTTTACCCATGTCAATTCTGAAGTATGTTAGTTGCTGTCTCTACTTGCATCATATTTTGTTCTACCATACATTTTAACCAAATAATTGCTAGTCAATTTAAACTCGTGACTAATTCATTAACCAAGGCACAGAGAATTGAAAGATTGCAAGCCACACCCTAGGATTTCCACATATTAATTTCCTCATGATGTATCTAACACTAGCAAGGGGAATTCCCAAAAGGGAAGAAAAAGATAGCACCCAGTAAGACATATGATTGTCGAAAATGCAATCTCATCCTATGTCCATTCCAGCATATATATGTATATATATAGTTGTCAGCCAGTAGAACAAGTTATGATTTTTGTTGTATGAATGTCAATTATATATCCTGCTCAATTTTGATGCAAAAAATATGATCATACACGTAAAATAAGAAAATAATTACAGTTCCAATAGGACAATATGAACCATTCAAGCTACAATAATTAATTTTGTATGCTAATGTTTGTATGTATATACCAATTTTTTAAGAGCACTAGTTGTTGTTATGAGATGATGTTCAGTCGTAATGTTTTCAGAATAGTTCAAAAACAATATATGGAGAAAATACATAAAGAAGTGCGCCCCGGCAGAAAAATCTGCTTTACTATGGTTGTGTACCAAGGTACCAGCCACTTAGCCAGCAATATATAGAACAATTATATTAAGCATCCTCTAACTGACTAACTATATAGTGTTTCCTCTGTGAACAAACAGCCAAAAAGAGGCACATATATGTACTACCAGCTAATCAAGAGCAAAGTTTGGTTGCCCTGTATTAGTCTGGCAACAAGTCTCTGCAAGCCAGGCCTACTATATCTGGTGGTGTGAGCTCACCAGCGTGAACCTCGCTGTAGTTAGGTATAAGCAAGTGTTTTTTGTAGTCATATTTTGGAGAGCCAAGCCTGACATAATTTTCTTTGGTTGGTTGCAAGAGATCTACTATGGTTACCCAGAAAAAAAAAGGCCTTGTTTGCCTGCAACGGGAGATGTCCTAGGGAAGAGCTGTCCTTCATCTTTAAAAAAGTTGTCCTGGTTAGAATATTATTGACAAAATAAGAACATTGTTTGTTATGGTTTGGATGGTTACCAATTTGTTCATCACCCTACCAAATTACCAATGGTTAAAAGATTTGTGGCATGACAATGCTTCTTTGTGCACTCTAGTTCATCTTCTTGGCAATGTTGGCAAATTCATCGGCAGATAAAAAGCTTTGCCGAAATTTTGGCTGGCCAACTATTTGGTAGAGCAAAGCCTGGATAAAATCAAACCTGCCAGTAGCGTCTTCTTTGCTGATCTACTCACACTCCGCCGGCTGCTGCAGCTACCATTTGCCCGAGAGATGGACTGGACGGGAGCTGGACTCTGTACATGAAGAAGGAGATCAAGAGTAGAACACAAGGCACCAGCGCCACCATATTCATATCCAGCCCAAGTTCTTTATTTTCTTGAACTATAAGCCCAAGATCAAAAGGCAGATCTGGAGCTTGTACCCCCGGCAGAGGCATCTGAGTCTCTACGACGACGCCCGCGCCGCCGTTCACCATGATGTCGACACGTGATGCAGTCAGCAGCGCTACCAATTCTCGCCCGAGCAAGCAGGGGCCGGAGAGCTCTCAGCCATCCAGGAATGCGCTCGTCGGATGCACCGGAGGGGCTTGAGCGTATCCTCTCTCATCTGGGTTGGATCTGAGGGGAAATGAGGGGTTGAGGTGAGAAGACGCCATGGGCGGCGGAGGCGACGAGGACAGAGCCGAATTCCACCGGGAATTACAAATTGATGCTTCGAGTCATAAATTGACATCGTGAGTCGAAGATTGACGACAAGAATCGAAGTTTGCCAAAAATCGAGCCTCCTCGCGGGGAAGGGGAAACCGCCGCCGCCGCCGTCTTGAGCGCCGCCTGCCTCGTGCGAGTGAGGCTGAAACTTCCCTGATGCCCAACCCAAAGCATTTTTGTGGTACGTGGCCACGTGGGCCTCGTTTTTTAATATATGCAACAACATAAAAATGTGTCGGGTCTACTAGACCTCATCTACCAATTTTCTCCTAGCTTCTTTTTTTTTTGAAAAAGATCCTGATCTGTTTCATGAGTTTATAAGAAGTACAAAGTATCCTAAACATAATAAAAATTACATCGAGGTCTTTGGACCACCTAACGAATCTCATAAACGATGTACTTCCTCTGATTTAAATTATTGTTCTTGGATTTGTTTAGATTTGGATATATCTAATTATATTTTAGTGCTACATATATCTGAATCTAGAGAAAACATAGAATATTAATTTGGATCGAAGGTAGTAACTATTTTTAAGATTCAATAAAGCATACCGAATGGCTTCCCTAGAAAAAATACCTCATCTACCAATTTGGTTATTCGGAATCTAGCATATCTTTGTCATCTTTTTTTTTGAACTGATGAGGCCCGAAGGCCCCAGAAGCTTCATTAGTCACATAACACGTGGTATGTACAAATTACAATGAGGCCTCTCACATCACTTGTCCTAATGAACCAGCTATTTGAAGATAATGTCTCTAAACTTACAAAAAACACCCTAGCACAAGAAGACAATCCAGTGCCTGGGAATCTCTGCCACCACTCACCGGCGACCTCTAGGCGTTGCCGACGCCGAGATCCGAGAGAAGCTTCTTGGCCGCTCTCATCCGGCGAGAGATCGCTGCCACCGGCCACCTCCAAGACTCCGGGGACAAAACCACTTGGAGAAAAGGAGGCTTCGAGCTCCGGTGCAGGATCAAGAGGGCCTCCTCGAGGGAGGTTGAAGCAGGGCCGCCATGCCAGCCGAAGATCATGGTGCCCTTTATGCCGTCCGCGTGGTTTGCTCGAAGAAGCAGAAAAGGCCACCAGTGGCAAGGAAACGCACCAAGCCATCACCGTCCTCCCCCTTGCCGCCACGGTCGGCCAGGAGGATGAGGAGGGTTTGACATGAAGAAGAGCACTGATAGCCGCGCGGGATGAAGAGGGAGGTTGCCGTCCACCACGTCGCCGCCAACTTCATTCCCTTGCCTCCACGGCCGGTCGGATGAAGATGAAGCAACAATAGGGACGAGGCCGGCCATCGCCGAGCGCCATGCATAAACGCCAGGATGAGAACTCCCCTGCCACCTCCATATCCGAGCGCTGATGAGCTCCCCATCTTCTTCCCCTTGCCACCACAACTGGTCACCTTGAACCTAACCAACGACGAAGCAACTATCGGCGGTAACAAAACAACTCGGATTTGTGGCAGCGTTTGACTAAAATGTGGTTCCCTATTATACGGCAGCCATTAGAGATGCTCTAAGGCATGCCAATTCACATGTTTCCTCTGGTCATATTTGGGTGCTACTTCTTACTGCACATTTATGTTTTAAACTGAATTTCATATATAAACCCAAGTACCAATTTCTCTACGATATTATTTCCAAATTAGATTTATAAGTTCTATCTAATTCTTATTTAGTTTCACATATAAAAATATTTCCGTCCTTTATTTACACGATAAGAAGTTTTTGTATTCTAATTCCGAATTAGCTATTTAAGGTTTCATATGCATAACACAAAAATGTTGTCTTGTATAAATACGCTTGCTAATTTTCTTACTAAATTATCCCGAGATTATACTTTATATGGACTTATATGGGCTCCGTGCAAAATTATCTAATTTTGAAAATTGCATGTTATTTCCTTTGGAACTTCTTGACGTGTAAATTAGAGAGTTTTTTTTTTGCGGGTAAAATTAGTAAGAGTTGTACATATCCTTTATCCAGGTGAGATTTTTCGGCTACACATTTTGTTCTGAAACTAGAGATTAAGGGTTTTACTTGAACAAATTGATTTCTATTTTATGAATCCAAGTGATAAATTTCATAGAAACAATATCCTAGAACTTTGGTATTAAAATATAAGTTCCGTGCAAACTATAAATTTCATTTATTACCATCATAGTTTAAGCTTGTATAAAATAGTTGTATGTTCTCTTTTTCAAAAAAAAAATGGATGGAATTTACACCTACATTTTTCTAGAGAAACATTTTTTGGGACATGATGATTTGATCCATTTTGCATATCTATAGGGCAATTTTTTGTCTGATGTTTTCCACAGTTTTACTTATACTTAGAAAGTTGTGTGTGTTGGGAGTACCGGAACATGCGCGGCGAGCATAGGAGCACCTTCGTTCTCGTCGTGCATGCATATATGCTTTATATTTGAGCATAGCAGGTCGGACGAAACACGTACGTACTACGGCACCGGATAAAATGATGCAGCAGCGTACCTGGGCGGCGTTGACGGCGCAGTTGATGAGCGTCGGGAGTGCCCGGCGGCCGATGCGCACGTGAGCCTCCACGGCGAGCTCCTCGAATCGCACCTCCACCTTTGCCCCGCCGACTCCCAGCCTTGCGATGATGCATGAGAGCACGATCAAACACAGTTGTTTTAGACTAAAAGCCGAAAGAAAAGACTCGCAGAAGCTCAGCACCATCCTTACACAGATCGATCCAAGCATTGAAGCATATATATATATATATATACCTTTCCTTCTCCTCGCGGAGCATCTGGAGGAAGCGGCGGTTGTCCTCATGGGTGAACGGCGTAGGGCTGCTGCTGAGCCTCTCCGACGCGGCGGCCGGAGGTGCGTGTGGCTGCTCGGCCTCCCAGCTGTGCTCCGTCCTCGGCGCCGGCGGCGACGGCATTTCCGGCGCACCTTGCGAGCAAAACGATGTAAGTAGCTGCTGCGCGCTTGTCCTCGCCGTTCACGCGCATGCATGATACATGTAGTACTAGTAGTTTGTACTCCTACTTACGAGTCGTCAAACGAGAACCTGACATATCTTGATCAGCGATACGCTAAAAAGTCTCCGGTTCGATCGATAGCAACTTGCCCACGAGCACGAGGACGTCGAGCTTCACACGAGGGGTTGCTCTTGCTCCATTACGCACGCATCCATGGTGTACTATGCAGCGTGTACTAGCTGTCACGCTAGTTCTTAATCCGAGCGCGTGGTTCACGCTAGCTTGCCCGGAGCACATGGTTTTGATTCGGGTCGATCGACTTCAGAAGAACAGATCTCTAACCACGACTAGCAGTCAGACACAACGTTCTACAAAAAACAACACAAAGATCAAGGATGAACGGGGATTTTTGGGAGCGAGGGTCTTCTCTTATTCCAAACAGGCTTACTTTCGTCCCTACACGGCTAAACCGACACAGAAAACCCTCTTACAGAGCAGGTCAAAATTAAACAACAAATAAGCACATGAAAGACCAAGACTTGCCACCGGTGACAGCGTCGAGATCTAGGGAAAAGGAACTCCATGTCGAGGCCCAAGAAGGTAAAGACGCTGCATGCCGTCGCCGTCGAGACTGGAAACGATCTAGGGTTTTCATCCAGAGCCCTCGCGCTAAAGGTACCCACAACAGTGCCCCCTGAAGGGTTACATCACCGACAGGCATTGCCGACATCGGTGTCAAATGCAGGGCTTTCACCGGAAAAACCTACAAACACGACTGCTATCGGATCGCCCGCTACCTCCGAGTCCGGTCTTCATAGCGCGGTCTGGGACATGTTGTAGCCGAAGTGCCGCCACCACCAAAGTGTCTTGCTGTCCGCTTCTCGCCACCCTAGTGACCAAGGGACAAGACCATCACCATTGCCACGTCACTTGCCAAAGAAACCCGCCTTGTTCACCTTCCGAGGCCGTCGTCCCGGCGTCCACGAACTGGAGTCCTGCCACGACCAACATCACACCAAAAGGCTGAGGGACGAAGCATGGCGGCGCTGTCTTCCGGTGGGACGGCATGGGAAGTGGTGGCCGCCCAATCTAGATCTGGGCCCTTCAGGCCCCTAGGGCCGACGGCGGGCCGTCTTGCCCGTGACGACACTGTTCCAGGAGATGATGGTGATGGGAGCTCGATACTGGGATGGTGGCGATGGTCGGCGGCCAGCATGTTGTAGCGCGGCGGCAGGCTTCATGAGCACGATTTTGGCCTGGTTGGACCCTCTTAGGACTAGTGTGGCCCCTACGGGGTATTTACGGGCCCATTGGGCTCGGCCATACCCAACTGGGTCTGGTGTGTCTTGCTGCCACATCCGGTCGACTATCTCCTTCGATGGTGGTGGCAACTCCCTCCTGCGCGGCAATGGTACCGCTGGCCCCGATTCAAGCTACCATTCACCTCCATAATTTTGGCCTCATGTTGGTAGCTTTGGTGAGACCAAGATGGCGGCTTCGTGACCGTAGTGGTCCATGCTGGTGGGTGGGTGTTAAGGTTTCAACCTTGTGGGGCTCCTGACTTCTGATCGCCCCGAGGTTGTGGATAGGTTTTTTTCAGGAGAAATCCTTAGGCTCGCGGTGCCGCCTTAGAGGGCATCGTGGCTACCCTTTGTCCACTTTCCTATGCGCGTCGAGGGAAACCTTAGGACCAGTCGCTGATCCAGGCAGCAATGTCATTGCTTTTGTTCCTTAGTGAAGGTGCTGCTTGGTACCCGATGCTCTGGTGCCAGGAGCATGGTGGAACATTTTCGGAGGGTGCATCAGTTGCGGGACACCTTCGCTTAATCGATCCATCTTTGTCTCCATTTTTTCAATAAAGGTCACTTTTATTAGACTCCAATGGTTACATCAAGATGATACAATCAAAGAGAGCCACAACCGGCATGTGCATAGGTAAGATGCACACATGCGAAAGAAAAGAATATGGGGTAGAGTGAACAATCTCATAGGCAAATCCTAGTATACATGAAACTCTAAGAGACACATATGGTGGAGGAGGTTCAATCAAAAAACTATGCTGCCACCCATGATGGGTAATAACTTCTTTCGCCACTTGCTCGCGAACACACCTCCATATAAAGGACGCGGTGTTCCTGTTTTTGTAGAATAGACCACTTCCGGAGTAAGTGTGCACAGTGATAAATTACCTATATGGGGAAAGATATTTTAGCATCAAAAACCTTATTATTTCTACATAGCCACAACGACCATAATAATGCAATCGCTCCCATCCTTATGTGTATCCTATTCCTGTTATCCATACCATGCAACCAGTTTCCAAAAATATTGTCTACTGAGCGTAGTGGATACAAGCTTGGGGCTACTTGGATGGTTGACCATATAGGGCACGCGAACTGGCACTCAAAGAACAAATGATTGATAGTTTCATCATGATGGCAGAAACAACATTTTGTACTTCCTTGCTAGTTGCGTCTAACTAGATTATCTTTTGTCAAAATCACACCACGATGGAGATACCAAGCAAATTTTTTAATCTTCAATGGAATCTTCATCTTCCAGATGTGTTTGTTTTTATGTACTGGTGCATCTGAATGTAGTAATGCTTTATACATGGAATCGACTGAGAATATCTTATTCTTTGTTAAATTCCTACGAAACTCATCATGCTCATCTGTTAGTTGTACACTTTCTAACCACCCTTGTAGAGCATGCCAAGAGGCAAGACGTGCACCAACAAGGTCCGTCTAAAAGTCACGTTAGGAGGAGAGGTACATAACACCTCAGTGATTGTATCACTCTTGTTACGTGATATACTGTATAAAGCCGAATATTGTTCCATGTGAGGTAAATTCCCTAACCAGGAGTCCTCCCAGAATCTAATCTCCGAACCATCCTTAATAAGAAAATATCCAAGACAGAAGAAGGAATTGTTCACATGCATTAGACCATCCCAAAAGTGTGAATCCCTGGTTTCTAGCATATACGGGATAATGCTTTTGAGCCTATGTGTTTCCTTCAAAAGAGGGTTTGCCATACTCCCTCCTTAGTTAGTAGCTTAAACAACCATTTTCCTAGTTGTGCAATATTTTTGGCCTCGAGATCATGGATCCCAAGCCCCCTTGATATTTTGGATGGAATACTACATTCCATTTTACTAGTCTATATTTCTTCTTTTCCGAATATCCTTGCCAAAAGAATCTCGAGTGGTGATAGTCTAACCACTACAAAACTCGTTTTGGCACATGGAAGAAGGATAGCATATATAGGACCATATTGGCGAGGACGGAATTAATCAGAACTAGTCTTCTACTAACTGACACGAGTTTTCCTTTCTAGCTGCTTAGACATTTTTGCAATCATTCCTCCACCACATTCCATTCTGCATTAGTGAGTCTCCGATAATGAATCAGGATTCCCAAGTACGTCATTGGAAATTGTCCTTGTTCACATCCAAATAATTCGGTATACTGATTCATTGATTCTTTTGCTTCTCCAAAGCAGAACAATTCACTCTTATGGAAATTTATTTTTAGCCCCGATAATTTCTCAAACGTTGATACTATTAACTTCAGGTTCTTTGCCTTTTTGAGGTCATGTTCCATAAAAAGAATTGTGTCATCAGCATATTATAGTATTGAAAGACCCCCATCAACTAGATTTGGTACAATGCCAGCAATTTGCCCATCGCTTTTGGAACGCTCTATCAAAATGGCCAACATATCAACCACGATATTAAATAACATCAGGAAAGTGGATCACCTTGTGACAAGGGGTTAACTCGTCAATGCCCATCGTTGATGGACTTTGGTTACATGAGGTGGGGAGCGATGGAGGCATCGATCGGCTAGCAAACAAGCACATCAGGGACACGCGGTTTACCCAGGTTCAGGCCCTCGGAAGGGACCCTACTCCTGCGTGTTTGATTATCAAGGAGTCGAAAGTTACAAGGGGTGCCTAGATGTAATCTGGCGGTGTGTAAACTAGGGTTGCAGATATCCTTCTCGCTGCTCCCTTCTGTCCTTTATATAGGGATGCCAGGTCTCGGGATAGCAGGTCGAGTCAGTTACAAATTAGGGGTTTTCCTTTAAATTTCTATCTATTCCTTGCCGTGTTATTCAAGGAGTTGCTTGGGCCTAGGTCACCTGAATCCTTGCTGGACTTCATTTGTTCCACGATTTCCTCTTGGGCCAAACCGTATAGGCTAATCCAGGGTACCCGTGGGGCATACCCATGTCAGTAGCCCTCGAGTGTCTGTGCGAATCGTAGATTCAGATGGAGACTATGAAGTCCTTCGAATGACCATCCGAACTTTTTATTGGGTGCCTGCTTATGTCATAGGGATAGTTGATGTGCGTGCCTGATTCATCTAACGGATTGGGATCAGTTAACTGCCTTAGGAAAAAACAATGCTATCTACTCTAACTCGAGTCCCCGGACTCGAATTCGGAAATCTACTGGCGTAATTCGACTAATGCCGCAGAGGCCATACAAAGCTAAATTCCAGTATTTATAGTGTGCACTCGACACGTCCGTCGAGGCTTTTCATCGTGCATGTAGGCACAACATACTTCCGGTAGAGTGCATCAGGTGCACTGGATTGCATCCGCAAGTCTTATCTTCATGTTGTAAACGCAGCATTGATGACCCACAAGTATAGGGGGTGTATCGCAGTATTTTCAAGGGAAGTTAAACCCAATTTATTGATTCGACACAAGGGGAGCCAAAGAATATTTATAAGCCTTAACAACTAAGTTGTCAATTCAGCTGCACCTGAAAACAATCTTGCTCACAGCTGTTTATCAGTAGCAACAGTTTTGTAGTAGGAATAGTAAAGTAACAACAGTAGTAAAGTAAAGACAGTAGTAACAAAAGCAGTAAATAGTGGGATTCGAGTGCGGTAGGCATAGGGATGGATGGACGGGTGTTGCATGGACAAGATAATTCACATAGCAATCTGAACATAGGGCAATTGCAGATAAATAAGATAAAGCATCCAAGTACTAGACAATCCTAGGCATGTGTTCCATATATAGTCATACGTGCTCAAAATGAGAACTTGCACAACATCTTTTGTCCTGCCAGCCCGTTTGCAGCGGGGCCTCTAGGGAACTACTGGCAATTAAGGTGCTCATTTTAATAGATCACCGGAGCAACGCATTAACACTCCGTGAACACATGTGATCCTCACATCAAAGCCTTTCCCTTCCGGTTATCCCGATTTCTGTCACTTCGGGGCCATAGGTTCCGGACAACAATGTGTGTATACAACTTGCAGATAAGACCAAAAACAATACTATCATAATGAATCAATAACATGTTCAGATCTGAAATCATGGCACCCGGGCCCTAGTGACAAGCATTAAGCACAACAAGTTGCAACAAAGTCATAAAGGACTAATAAAAGATACTAGGCACCATGCCCTAACAATCCGATGCCATTACATGAACGATCTCATCCAATCCCTACCATCCCCATAGCCTACAGTAGGGGATTACTCACTCATAGATGGGGGAAACATGGATGGTCGATGGAGATGATGGTGGAGATTGATGGAGATGGCTCCGGGGGCACTTCCCCGTCCCGGCAGGGTGCCGGAACAGAGACTTTCTGTCCCCCGAATCTCCTCTTCGGTGGTGGCGGCGCTGTGGAACTTCTTATGGAAAAACGTCGAACCCCCCGAAGTTTTTAGGTCAGAAGGCTTTTTATAGGCGAAGAGGGAGACCGAGGGGGTGCCTGGGGCCACCACACCATGCCCTGGCGCGGCCAGGCCCAGCCCGCGCCTGGGGGGTGTGGCCAGCCCCTGGCCCTCCTCCGTCTCGTATTCTAGCTCCTGGAGTCTTCTAGAAAAATAGGCACTTTGGCTTTTGTCCCGTCCAATTCCGAGAATATTCATTTTCTGACTTTCCTGGAACCAAAAACAGCAGAAAACATGCAGCTGGCACTATGGCTCTTGTTAATAGGTTAGTCCAAGAAATCATATGAAAAGTACTCCAAAGTGTGGACAAAACACAAGAAAGTGGATAAAACCAAGCATGGAGCATCAAAAATTGTAGATACATTTGCAATGTATCAACATCCCCAAGCTTAACTCCTGCTCGTCCTCGAGTAGGTAAGTGATAAAAAGAAAGAATAATTTTTGAGGTGACATGCACCATCAAAGACTTGATCAAAGTATTTGTAAAACATTCAAAGCTGGGGTCATAGTACTTCAATCATAACATGAAAGCCAAAGTTCTAGCAATAAGACAAAGAAACTATGATGCAACATGAAAAGGCACAAACAAAAGATTCATGAATAACAATGCTTTGCAAGACGTTTGTTTGTTTCACATAAAGAAAACACAGCAAAGTGGCATTCAGCTTGTCCCTCAAAGAGTAGCAAACATAAATGCATAGGACACCTTCAAAGTTTACAAGAGTGACTAGATACAAATAGTTTAAAACAAGCAATATCAAGGTATGCATCAATCAACAAGTCTTGGGACAATGCACATAGAACTAAGAATGGCCACTATGCTCTCAAGAAAGTTCTCAAAGAATAAGTGGAGACCCAACAAGGAAATGAAAAGGTTTTGAATAGTTTGAAAGGCTTCCAAATGCTGAAAGTACGGTACTCGTTAGCTTTGAGCTCTCATTGCCCCTATCATAAGCATCTTTAATCTGGTTAAGGTGAAAGTGAGGTCCCATCTGAGTTATATGCTTGACAGACTATAAACTGAAAATCCCAAGTCCCTTGAGTACGAGGGCTGCTCCTCATGCTACTCAACTTTAGTTACTGGTAAGTTCTTGTCATCGTAAGTATGTGCGTATCATTGAGAACCGCCAACGGGGTACCCCTTACCCGATGATACGGAAGAATCCCCATATCAAAATGACAAGGCAAGCAGACAATGAGTATCTCAGCAATCTTCTCATTTACCATGGGAAAATGGTGCTTTTTTCTCTCTTTCCTTTTTTCATAAATCTCTTTTTTTTCTCAATAGCTATCTTTCTCTTTTTTACAAGAAGAATGTTTCATAGATATCATTATGGTTACGCTGCAGGTTTCCACCATGTCAGCATGGATTAGACCAGTGGCCTAGGCGTTTCTCTAAGACACATACATAACTCCATGGACTTACAAGCTCCCCTTTTATTTCACACCGACGACATCCGCAAACAAAAGAGCAAGGTATCAATTGGGTATATATTTACAAGTGTTGAAAGCGTTCCCCGTGACAGCACGGTTCTGCTAATCCCCATCCTATAATTTGCAAGCATATAACTTTCATGGAGAGTTCACAATGGTTCAAGTTTATTAAGTGCAAGAAATAAAGTGTGCCATCAAGTTTGTGAGAGCTTTACTAACTAATTTTCCCATAACAAGCAAACATTTTATTCGGAAGAAAACAAGGCATAATGAATATGCACGGAAATAGCAAATGATGCTAATAGGTAGGTACGATGGACACTTTGGCAATATTTGGTTTTAGGGAGTTGGAAATGAGTAAAACATACTCAGTGAAAGTGAAGGCTAGCAATAGTAAGGGAGCGACAAACAAGAGAGCAATAATGGCCATAATCATGCAGAGTGACAAAACATCATTGATCAAAGCATAAAGTGATACTACAAGTTGAAAACTAAAGGATCATAAAGGCTTATGGCGACTTGGGATAGTCATAACATGGTGTGATCATGTGCCAAGTCAACCCAAATAAAGCATCAAAGGAGAATACCACTATACTATGCTTTAATATGCTAAAACAACGCATGATTCATCCAAGACACATTAAGAATCTCAATTGTTTATAACAAGTCATGCTACAGCAAAGAATACTAAGCATAAAGCCAACACAATATCAAGCATGGCATGACAAAGCATAGGCCACAGTCAAAACCAAGCTCTCTTTACCACTTAGGCATGAGCTTTCCTACTCTTTTCCAAACCAAACCAGACTATTTGCAAACCAAAGTATGAAAGAGGGGGGTCCAACCAATTTATTCAGCAAACTAAGCAAACCAAAGCAAACGAAAAGAAGATGCTCCAAGAAAAACACAACTGTGCATGGAACAATAAAAATGAAGCGTTTGGAAGAAACCTGGGATTTTTATTGATGAAGAAGGGGATGCCTTGGGCATCCTCAAGTTTTGATGCTTGTACCTCTCGAATATTTCTTGGGGTGACACACGTGGCATCCCCAACCTTGAGATTTAGTCCATCCTTCATCTCATTACTCATTCCTTCCATACACCTGAAATTTTTCCTTCATACAAAACTTCACACAATCTCATTAGCAACATTAGTGCACTTAAGATAAATAAGTCTTAAGGTTCAGTTCTAACACCAAATAAACTTCCATTAGAACACTAGATACTGTAGCACTTCCCTCAAAAATCTCAATTCCCCAAAAGAACTAAAAAAGGAACCAACAAGAAGCAAATGCAGAAAATGGCAGAAATCTGTCAAAACAGACCAGCAAGTAAATACGAATTTTTTAGAAGACCTTATGTTGCTCAAATCAAAAAGTGTTGAACTAACGAAATTTATATAACAACCTGGGGCAGAAGCATAAAAAATTACAGATCAATCCGACATACAGAGCTCTCTCACGAATTTTTACGGTGAAGCACAGAAATCTGTTTCAGGACAGCAACTTTCCCAATCATTACTTCTCTCTCATTAGAGGTTACTCTTGGCACAAAAAGCAAATAAAAAGGACAAGGAGAGGTTATTACAGAGGTAATAACTTCCAAGACTCATCTAAAACTTTTGGTTTATCTCCCAATAAGTACTTTTCTTTAATGCCTTTAAGTTAGGCATAAACAAAAACTAGAACAGATATAATAGAAGTAAACATAAATAATCATAGTGAAAACATTGTTTTGTTCAATGAAATCCTTTTGTTAACAAGGTTGATCAGGTCTTGTTACCAAAACAATTTCATATGAGACAAAACTTTGTATTCCACTAATGATTATGTTACCTCAACCTTGATAGCAATGGTCCCAATCATAATAGTTTCAAATTTTTCTCTTGGTATGGGACAATATATTTCTCCAACTTGAATGCCCTCAACATGTTCAATTGAATTCAAACCATAAGTCCTTTCAATCTTCTTGGGGAAATAGACAGTATGTTCCTTGTCATTCTCATTGAAAGTCACCTTCCCTTGATTACAATTAATAATAGCTCCTACAGTATTTAAGAAAAGGTCTCCCAAGAATAATAGACATAATATCACCTTCAGGCATAATAGTTTGAGAGGATGCTCACATAAGAAATAAGAATTGAAGTAAAATAGAGCATCAAAAAGAAAATTCAAAACACATTTAAGTCTAACCCACTTCCTATGCATAGGAATCGTGTAAGCAAATAACAAAGTGACAGGCATAGGAAGATAAAACAAGAGTAACTTCAAAACTTTCAGCACATAGAGAGGTGTTTCAATACCATGAAAACTTCTACAACCATATTTTCCTCTCTCATAATAATTTTCAGTAGCCTCATGAATAAACTCAACAATATAACTATCACATAAAGCATGCTTTTCATGATCTACAAGCACTAGAGATTTATTATAAACATTTTCAAGAGAAACCTCAGGAACATAACATTCATTCTCCTTTAGTAAGCGAGAGGGACAATCAAATAATGTAAGGGATAAAGAGTTACTCTCATTAGAAGGTAGGCATGGGTAGCTAATCCATTCTTCCTCCTTTTGTTCATCACTCTCCTCTTTTTCATCTAATGAGATTTTAGGTTCATCAATTTCTTCTTCCATAGGATCCTGCAAGGCATTAGTCTCTTCCATTTGTGGAAAGCATCTATTAAAATATTCAAGAATATAGCCATTTTCATCCTTGTAATTATCAAAGCAAAATTTAAGTATACCATAAACCTCATACTTATAAGGTGAATCATCAATATTTTCAAGCAAACTAGCAAGTTCAAAAGCACCCTTCCAAGCAATAAATTCTTCAATTTGTTCCGCATCATAAAAGTCATAAATTCCTTTAGCATAGGAAGATATGGTATCATTATCAATATACTCACATTGAAAAGGGAGGTGTTTATACCTCTTTCTGCAACAAGACTCATCACAACAATAAGTAACATTATAAGTAGAGCACACGTTCCTAGCAATGGTATACAATCTATCAATTTGTTCCCATAAGTGTTTCCCTTTTTGTGACAAGCAGTGTTCCTTATAATAATATTTTTGATATTCCGTGAACCCACCTTGCCAATAAGCTTCAGCTTCAAAGAAACCAACCATTGACAACAAGCATGATAAAGCAAGACAATAACAGACCAACGAAAATAACAACTAGAGAAGGAACTACTTTTTTTTGTATTTTTGATAAAGAAACAAGCAAACAAGGAGAAGATAAACTTAGCGTGGACCTCATACTGATAAACTTAGCGTGGACCCCAAGGCGTAGTTGAATAAGAAGAGGTTGTGGAAGAACATAGTATTGCCCGAAGAGAAGTACGATGTGGAGGTCTTGTACCAGCGAGTGCAGGATCTTTAGCTTATTCGGGGCAAGGAGGTCACTAGCGTGGACCTCATTCAAACGTGGTTGAAGCGTCGAGTGCACCCTCTACAAGGTAGGGCTCACCTGATGTATCTCTGGTAAAATGTGATGGACCCGAATCACGTTTGCACAGAGGATATGTCTTTAGTGGAGCTCAAGAAGAAGATCAGATCTTTGACCAAGATCATGATAAAGGAAGTTCTGCCCGCGGAATCAAGCGCCATTCCTTTCAGTGCTACCTTTTCGCCTCCAGAGTTAATTTTTCGATGTGTTTCCTTTTGTCCGTAGGATGATTCGAATAATGAATTGATGGCATTGTCCCTATAGTTGCCAGATTGGAAGGTTGCACCCTCCGTGCCTCCTCATCCAGAAGTCGTTATTCCTCCTAAAGCTACATAGGCGGACGAGTCGGACTCGACTATGCCTGTTGCTGAGACACTAGAAGCCATAGAGTCTAGCGGGTCGGAGTCACGAAAGAGGGAGCAGAATGAGGAGTCGGATGCCTCCGTGCCTGGGACGCGAAGGACCTTGGTTGTGAGGAAGATGCCACAGAGCCGATTTCGGCTGTGCCTGTCTGTAGTGTGCGTCCTCTGCCGCTAAAGAAGCAAAAGTTGGACGAACCTTTTGATCTTGACTGTTTTCACATGTAAGTCTTCACGTTTTTCTCTGGCCATGTTTCTTTGGTTGACTCTTCTCATTGTTCTCCTTGTGTTTATTTTTGTCTTAATTGTACTGAAGCAGTGTGACGCTGAGTTCATCCGATACCGTCCGTGAACCAGAGGATGAGGGAGTCATGGACTGCAGGGGAAAGGGTGTTTAGCAGCCCGAGATTTCCCCGAAGGCAGCGCCAACTCCGGCGCGAGCTCTTCAAGTTCTTCCAAGTTGGGGGAACATAGAGTTCAGACCCAGATGACCAGAAGGGAACCTTCAAAGTCTTTGGGTGATCATGTAAGTGTTTTTAGTTATCTGAGGGAGCCCCCGAGTATTTTATGCGCTTCTAACGTGGAAATCCATTTGCAGCCCTTTCTCCAGGACATGATTCGTCTCGGGAAGGATTACATGCGCCTGGATACTGACCACCGGCAGCTGTAGAGAGTAAGATCCTTTCTTCTTTTGAGTGATGTATATGGAAGTAATTCCTGACGAGTGTATCTTATGTTACCCTCATTACCCTCATTACTAGAAGCTGGTGTATGGTGTGTACATGGCCGCCAAGAAATTGAAGCACTACTTCCAAGAATATTCCATCCGGGTGGTGGCGCTAGCGCCGCTCTCGGAGATCATCGGCAACAGAGACGCCACAAGCCGGGTGGCGAAATGGGCCATAGAGCTCGCCGCCCACAACATACAGTACGAGCCAAGAACGGCGATCAAGTCTCAGGCCTTGGCAGATTTCCTCGTCGATTGGCCAGAAACACAGTACCTGCCACCTTGCCCTGACTCCATGCATTGGAAGCTGCATTTCGACGGCTCCAAGATGTATGGAGGACTCGGAGCCGGAATGGTCATCACCTCTCCAAAAGGAGACCGGCTGGAATACGTGCTGTAGATCCACTTCCACGCGTCCAACAACGTCGTTGAGTATGAGGCGCTCGTCCATGGCCTCAGGATGGAAAAGGAAATAGGCATCCGACGCATCCTATGCTTCGGTGATTCTGATCTAGTGGTGTAGCAAGTGTCGGGCGATTGGGACGCCGGAGATGCAAACATGGCTCTATATCGTTTCTTCGTACAGAAGCTATGTGCCTGTTTCGAAGGGTGTGAGTTTCCCCATGTTCCCAGGGTAAATAATAAGGCCGCGGACACACTCGCCCGCATCTGGGCAACAAGACAACAAATTCCGCCTAGAGTCTCCCTTGAGCACCTGCGCAAGCCATCAATCATGTTGTCTCCCGAATCCGACTCCATAATGTTGGACGCGGACCCGTGGACTGCCGGCTCCAGGACCTCCGCGACTGCTTTGCCGCACCTGGGGACTGCTTCGCTGCACCCGGGGACTGCCGGCTCCAAGACCTCCACGATGGCTGCACCGCACCCGGGGACTGCCTCCCCGCACCCGGGGACTGCCGGCTCCAAGACATCCGCGACGGCTTCGCCGCACCCAGGAAGTGCCGCCTCCAGCCTAGAGGCTGCCGGCTCCGCTGCTCCACCTGGTCGACCTCTAGACGAGCCCGACCCGGTCATCCGGGTAGTAGTGAATCTGCTGATGCAGGCGGTGTACGCCATCCGGAAAACCCCAACATGGGCCAAGCCGTTCATGGATTTCCTGGCCAAAGGAGAGCTGCCCGAAGAAGAGGTAGAGGCAAGAAAGGTGAAGCGCAGAGCCAACGCATACACCATCATCAACAATAAGCTCTACAAGTGCAGTGTTGGCGGCATCTATCAACGATGTGTGAGCCAAGATGACGGAATTCGGCTGCTAGTCGACATCCACCAGGGCGAATGCGGACACCACGCGTCGTCACGGGCCATAGTGGCAAAGGCATTCCGCCACGGGTTCTACTGGCCCACAGCACTAGAAAACGCTGAGCAGATCGTCAAAGCATGCAACAGGTGTCAGCAGTTCAGCCAGCAGAAGCACACTTCGTCCACAACACTCAAGACGATTCCCATCACCTAGCCGTTTACCGTTTGGGGGCTGGACATGGTTGGCCCTTTCAAGACGGCTAGATCTGGCATGACCCACTTGCTGGTGACGGTGGACAAGTTCACAAAGTGGATAGAGGCAAAGCCAATAAAGAAGCTGGATGGGCCAACGATGGTCAAGTTCTTCATAGACATAATTACACGCTTTGGCTACCCCAACAGCATCATAAGCAACAACGGCACAAATTTCGCCAAGGGAGCTTTCGCGCGATTTTGCAGAGGTAAGGGCATCCGCCTAGACCTCGCATCTGTGGCGCACCCCTAGTCCAACGGGCAGTGTGAGCGAGCAAATGGCTTGGTCCTAGCCGGAATCAAGCCCCACCTGATCGAACCACTAATGCGATCCCCCAACTGCTGGATTGAGGAGCTGCCGGCTGTACTCTGGAGCCTTCGCACCACGCCAAACCGATCCACCGGCTACACTCCCTTCTTCCTTGTTTACGGGGCGGAGGCGGTTTTGTCCACTAACTTCGAGTTCGACGCACCCCGCAAGCTGCTCTACACAGAACAACAAGCCAAAGAAGCATGGGAAGACATCGTCGATCTCCTGGAAGAAGCACGCAAACTGACCTTGTCCAGATCCGCCATCTACCAGCAGAACTTGCATTGCTACCACGCCAGTCGGATACGCAGTGTCTCGTTCCGCGAGGGCGACCTGGTGCTAAGGCTAGTTCAAGACACCAAGGGGATGCACAAGCTGTCTCCGCCTTGGGAGGGCCCATTCATAGTTAGTCGGGCACTGCAGAACAACTCATACTACCTCATCGACGCCCACAAGCCGGAAAAGAACAAGATGGATCGCTCAGGCGAAGAAACTGAACGCCCATGGAACGCGAGCCTGCTCTGCCCCTTTTACACTTGAGTAAGAAGTGTATATATCTTACTTTCATGTAATGAACAAGCATGGGAGCCTCGACACAGTCTCGGGGACTCCGCAATAAATAAGCAAGTCATGCTGCACAAAATTGGTTTTCCGGCTGCATTACAATAACCCCGGAGCCGGCGATCCGTCTCAGGGACTTGCCGGTTGGCCTAGACGGCTGCACGACCCACGTGGCAAAGTACTATACGCGGTTCCTAAGGCTTCCTCTTCGGTTCCGGCTGCAGACCGCAAGCCGGCTGACAGATCCGACAAGAGCAGAACGCTCAAAGGCCCCTACACGAAAAAGCCACGAGGAAAACAAAAACGTCTGGACGACCTGGTCGCGCTTGCTCACTCAAAGACAATGACCCAAACCTGAAGTATCGTGCAGTACGCCTACTAAGCTACCCCTTCGACTTCGGCTAAAAGCCAGCAAGGGAACATCATCAAAACTGGCCAATGCTCACTGAGAAAAGGGCAAAGACATTGGATTTGCGCGAAACAACAAAAAATTCAACTAGTTAACCTAAGATTATAGTTCGAACTTGCATATGCTTAACCAGGCAAACAACTTGTTTGTTTCTATGTTTGCATGATCCAAAGTTTAATGACGAACACCCAAGCCGGAGGCAGATAACTTCCAGGCGGCAGCAGAGCAGGTCAAGGAGCTTTGACCCGGCTGTATTCTCTAGCCGGCCCAAACCTCGGGGACTACACCCCGTGGGTGCGCTCGCGCGCCCCCACACAGAAACCTGCAAACAAACAACACAAAGGAGCTTCGACCCAGATGTATTCTCCAGCCGGCTCGAACCTCGGGGACTACACCCTGTGGGTGCGCTAGCACGCCCCCACACAGAAACATGCATGCAAAAAATGCAAAGCAGAAAGTGCAAACAAAAGAGAACGAACAAATATATAGAGGGAGGCGATGCTCCCACAAAAGTTCAATAACTAGAGGATGGACAATTGTTCACACACCACAAAGAAAAGATAAGTGCTTTAAGTCACAAATACTCCCGGCATACCGGGGATCAAGTTCACTGGGTGGCAAAAGGGCCGGAGGCATCAGTTGGAGCACGGCTGCTGGAGGCGACGTCCGTCGAGGCGGTCTGCGGCGCAGCCGGAGCGTCCGTGCATGGCGCATCCGGGCTGTGATAGTACCGCTCCGTGCTGGCTGGGTCGCTGAAGTCCCTGTCCAGCGCAACGAAGCTCCCGATCATCACGCCACAAGAGCGGATGCCAGGAACCTCGGCGTGAAGCTGGTCATAACTGGTCCCTTGGCGAAATCCACGGGAAAGGCTCCGCAGATCCACATCCGGGTACCAGGACTTCAGCAGCGCTAGCACCATCTCCACGCCGCCACGAGCCGCCCACTCCCGGGCCACATTCATGAGGTCTGGAGCCCAAAAGACGCTCGGCCAAGGCATCGATGGTGGCAGGCGAGACGACTTCGGGCCAAACGTAGTCAAAGACCTCGAGAGCGGCGGCGCGAAGCCGGTTCACCTCCTCGTTGATGACCGTCACTAGCTCCCCCGGGTGGATATCCCAATCCTGATCCGTCTCGGGAATCCAGCCCAACACCTGATCTGTCGCCTCAGGATACTGAGCTGTAGCCAGAAAAAGAAACAGTAATCAGTACTGACTACAAAAGGCAAAACTGCAAAATTGGCTCAAGTCAAGGGCACTCACTGACAACGATCTTAGCGATGTGGCAAAGCTCCGATAGCGATGCCGCCTCCTTGGCCTTGGAAACCTTGAGGGCATCCGCTTGGGCGGCGTAAAGCCCCTCCAGGTTCTTCAGCGCCTCGGCCCGGGTCTCCGCCATCTTCTTGGCCCTACCAGCCTTGATCTCTGTCTGCTGTTGTTGTGCAGTTAGTTGGGCGATCTGGTCCTGGCAGGTCTTGTTGGACTCCTCCAGCCAGGCGACCTCCTCCTTCATCCAGGCCACCTCGCGGTCCCGGTCCGCCAGCAGAGCTGCAGGAGGGTAACCAATACTCAACAAGAAGTGCGAGAAATCACGCAATTGAGAAGATATGATAGAGCGAGCAATCTACAGCCCCGGTCCCGCGAGGTCTTGGCGACATTAGCGAGCCCTCTGTACAAGAAAAGGGAGATAAGAACCAAAAGAACCAGCTGCGTCGCAAGACGGCCAAATACCAAGATTGGCGATAGAGCACATACCTCGACGGAGGCCCCCAGCACCCTGGCTTGGCCGAGCCCTTGCTCCAGCGCCCCCACCAGCTGGCGGGCCTAGCCAACGGCCAGGGGCGCCGCCTCCGAGAACTGCGCCAGGAGAGCGTCCAATGGCGGCGTGGCCCGAGCCGACTTCCAGCCAGTGACCTGGAGGTCATCGTCGCTCGCCGGAGCCGCGGAGGGTCCAACCTCTGGCTGGACAGGGGCCTCTGGCGGCGGCACCTCCACCAGCTCCTCCACCTGGTAGGCGCTGGAGTCAGTGCCCACAGTCGAGCCGGAGGGAGGCACGGCCGTGCTGGCACGCCCGAGCAGCAGACCCTCAATAAGCCGGGAGACGGCCCTAGCCCGGTGAAGCGTCGCGGGCACAGCCGGTGGCACCACCTCCGTCGCTATCGCCTCGGGGACCGGAGCCAGCACAGCCTCAGGTGCCGAAGCCAGCATAGCCTCGGATGCCGAAGCATGCGCACTTCCCTCCGCAGCAGGCGAAGGGGCGGACGTGGTGGCGACGGTCACGGAGCTGGGAAAGGCCATAGCCTCGCTGCAGAAACACAAGGAGTGAGCAACGCGAATATGAGCAAGTCAATACAAGCACCGAGAAGCCAAAAGCACCTACCCGACAATGCTTGGCATGGTGGCCGCGGGATGGGGGCGGCGTGTCTTCTTAGCACCGCCTCCGGCCAGAGTAGCGCTAGTGGGGGTGGCCCGCTTCCCCCTGCCCCTAGGCGCGGCGACCTCGGCCAGGTCCACATCCTCGCCATGAGCGGCTATTCCAGTGCAAGCAAAACATCAAGATTACAGCTAAAGGCATAACAAGTGCAAGGCAGACAAGGGCAGAGGACAAACTCTCACCGGGTGGGAACTCGTAGCCCTCATCGGCCCGCATGGGGAACCGCTCCGCCTCCGCCAGTGGAGCGTTCACCGGCTTGAAGTCCGTGGCAAAGTTGGGGAGCTCGGTGTCCCCCATACCGTCCTCCGCTAGCTGCGCCGTGAAAAGCTACTCAATAAGGGAAGATAAGAGGCACGAAACGGGAGTCCCTCAAGAAAATCCACCTAGAGAAGAGCAAGAAAGACATACCTTCAGCAGAAGCCGGCCGCGGTGGTACATCCAGTTGGAGAACACCCAGTCCTCCTCTAGCACCTCCTTCGAGATGGTGGCGAGCCACTCGTGGAGGAGAATATCATTTTGCGGCCCGAAAGTTGGGGTGGCCAGGCAACGCGGTACCCGAGTTCCCTGATATCATCCGCGATGACTATAGTTGGCGTGCCAAATACTCAGAGGGTCCTTTTCGTCCCGAATTCAACTTTACGTTTCAATACAAAAAATCAGGCTAACGGCCGTCAAGTTGGGTCCCCCCTGTCAGCTTTCGCCGTTATGTCGCTGCCATGTAGGCTTGCAGCGTTGGCGCATACATCCTTTACGCGTCTGCTTCTTCCTCCGGGGCGGCAATCTATGGTCGTGGCCATGGCGCGGAGCTAGGACTTGGGCAAACCTACTCGGCCCGTTCTCCTGCCCAATCCCGAATCGGAGCTCGCCCTCACCATGACCGCACCATGGGAAGGGAATTCATTCCCGGGTGAGATCTGTACCCATGCCGACCATGCTCGGTCCTGTTGGTCTCCTCCAGAATCTGAGCTTGCCGTCACCGTGGTCACACACGCACCAGCCACGACGCCTTCCTCTCCGAACCCCAAAGCCACATCCACCCAGTTCGGCATAACGCCAACAAGGTGAAGATGCATCAAGTTTTCTTCTTGTGATTGTAGAAAAACATGTATGTACCGTGGCCGTAGCATACTCTAACAATGTACACATATACTGTTTACTAGATTTTCATTTGAAATTAGTAGCTCCGTGATGACGAAACATAGAGAACCTAAACGGAATGACGATGATGACCATGTTCTGTACTTTGCATTGCATCAACAAGTGCTCGCTGACGAAGCAAGTTACCAAGAGAGTGGAGTTCATCAGCCATTGCCAGAAAATATGTGAACAAATCAATGAGCGATTCAATGCAAATAAGCGCAGAAAAGCTAGATCCATGTCATCAATCATCAATAGGTGGCACATTCTAGTGATGCGTTCAAATGCGTACACGATGTATCATTTGCTTGAAGTGGTTGTTATCCTGAGCAAAAATGCGTGGTATGCACATTACATTTGTATGTTCTATGGTGCAATTCTGTTGTTATGGGCGTGGAAAGAAAAGCTGGGCTTCACTGAATATTACGCAGTTAGGCCTAACTTAGTCTTACACAAATAAGCACAGCTTAGTCTTTACACACATAAGCGTAACTAATGATAAAGATAAAGACAAATAGTTCATCAGATCTGCCAGTATGAGCACTAGGTCCCTGGAGCTAGTGGTATCGTCGGAACGAACCAGAATGCTGTGTTTGGCCGTCTTTCATTCTCCTTCAAATAGTACGACCCCACTGATGAGCCAATTGTAGGCCCCCTCCCCCCGACGTGGATTTGGCTCCAGGTCGGATCTGGAGTGTCAACATGATAGGCACGTGAGTGTGCAGCAAACACATAGTCTGCTATCAACACTGGAAGTGCTGGCACCTCAGCAACAACACTATCATGTTCTTCCTGGACTCCGGTAGCAGCCTCAACAGGTATTTCGTCAGCTTCACCAGCAGCAGCATTAGCAAGTATTTCGTTAGCTTCACCAGCAGCAACATCACCAAGTATTTCGTCAGCTTCACCAGCAGCAGCAACAGCTAGTTCTTCATCAGCTCCACCACCACCAACACCACCACCACCACCACCACCAGCAGCAGCATTAGGGGCAAGGGCTGCCTGAGCAATTACAGGTTCAACAGCTCTAGGGGCTCCGACAAAGAAAGGGTAGTTGATCCCAAGAAACACAGATTTTCCCTTCAGATTGTTGACTCTGCTCCAGACTTGCTCTACTGGGTCTTCGGATGGGCATGCGGACCTCGAGAAAACGTGACACCGCAGCGATGGGTATGAAGAAAGTTGTGTCCCCATATATTCTATTGTATCACCAACGCTGTTTAGTGCTCCCCTGATATGAATCCACAAGAGTTCATCATGCTGTTCCGTGTTGTCCCCGAGAGGTGCCAAGAACCAGCGCCGTGTCCCAAGTTCAGCATCTGCTATTGCATCTTCGATGACCAGAGCTGGAATTATGCGCGGGGCTGCGTGGGTACCTGCGTGTTACTAACAGTCAGTAAGCAGAATTTTGAATGGGATTTTACATGCTATATGACACCATGACTCACCCCAAATGGACGGCTCCCAAACACGCACGTCGCCGCTAGGTTCAGTGATCGCATAATTGCGTTGCAGTCTGTATGAAGAGTAGCCGTAGATGAAGACAGCGTCGACATACTTCTCCGGCCGCAGGAAGTCGTCGCACAAGACTGTCCATTCCTTGTCTTCTGGGCATCTAATGAATGCGATTGCCTTGTCGAACACCGCTAAGAGGTCGTACTCCCAGTTCTTCCACGCCCCCTCCTACGGTCTATGTGGGAGCTGTACCTTCACGAGCTCAAGTTCTGCCATGTTGAACCTATAAGCAAATTCAGAAATGGGCGGCGGCCACCCGCTGTTGAATGCAGTAATGCAGACACCCTTCAAAGATGGTACTGTAAGTCTCTTTGATCTGTAGCATTTTTTTAGAGTCCAAGTACTCCCATCCTGGGATAAAAGGACCAGCCACTTGCCGTTGCCACCCACCCAGTTCTGGTCATCTCTCATTTCCATCTCTTCTTCTTCCTTAATATTCACCACTACTGATTCCGACCACTTATCCAGCAGCATCAGTTTTGCATGAATATTCTGCAGAGTTTGTTGTCAGTTGGTACAATCACCTATCATGGATTCCATTGCAAATACAATTTGACAACTGGACCTTTAGATTAAAGTACACAAAATATCGCCTAAATACGAGTGTCTCCTCAGATATCGCTTAAATTGTGCCTGTGTCACTACGAAGATACTCAATATATGGAGTAGGAGCAGAGCCCCTCAAAACAAACTCCTGACGATGATCATAATTAAACAGCTCGGGGCATAACAGCCTTAAATCGTCTAATCTGTTTGTTTTTATTTTAGGAAACAGAATATCACCTAGCAGGCATTCCATTGCAAAATCGAAATTGACAACTCGTCTATCACCTAAAGTAAGACTGTGTCACTACGAAAATACTAGAATATTAGGTACAAGCAGAGCTTCCACTGTACATAATCGTCTTAAATGGTTCGATTTGTTCAAACCGCGCGTGCACACAACACGTTCGACGAAAGGAACATAGGATTCTGATGAGAGTTCAACACATATGAATCAACGATATGACTGAACAAATAAGCTAGATACTGGAACTTACGTGGCCATCGCGGGCGTCTAGCCATTTGCTGTTATCGGGGTAAAGAAGGTCTGGCATGCCAAACGGTTGTTCGTCCATGTTACACATCGTCATGCGGTAGCCCGGGATGCAGCGAGCGGGGCGGCCGGCTGAGATGATGTCCAACTCCGAGGCGATCCTGTGCATGTTCGCGGTGCTGAGGTTCGGCCATCCCCAATCCTCGCGGTAGCGGTCGCCCTGGCCATCCGCGTCGTCGTCGCATGCCTTTCGCTTCAGCCTGCTGCTACCCCAAGCTCTACCCATAGCAGCAAACGAAGTCTGGAATCCGGTAGATTAATGAAGGCATTGTGATAAGGAGGCGGATGGATTCGAGAGGGGGTGGAATCAAGGATGGGGGTAGTTGTTCGAGTGGGGAGTGAATCTGCAAGGAATCGCCGCTGCCGCCGGTTCTCGTCCGCGTGGAAGAAAAGAAGGGGGGCGTAATTATTGAGGGCGGGCACCGAAACCATCTAGAGGAAGTGAAAAAATAAATGGTAAAAGGGAAATGTGCGGCCCGCCTGTCAGTGAGTGAAGGTCGGCACGCGTAAACGTGCCTATGTTTGAATTGATTCCACCGCATGCAAGTGGCACAGAACAAATTTTAGGAAGTGCTAGCGTCAACATGTAAAACCGCCGTTTTTCGCCACCTTCACCCTACTACGAATGGTCGTGCACCATTCCAGATATTGGTAAGGGCGGTTCCAATCTTTCACTTCTCTGTCTCATTTCCTCCTCCATGGCCTCATCGTGTTTCTCCTCCACGGCCTCATCCATTTCCTCCACCACTGCATCACCCTCTTCCTACGTATCCTTTCCCTCTTGCCTGTAGTCATGGACGCTCCGGATGTCCGAAATGATGGCAGGCAAGAAACTGCGCACTTCGACATTGAAGTACATGGCGGGAAGAAGATCGATGTCGTCTACACCACCGACCCTCGGACGGTGAGGAACACTCTGAATAATTTCACGAGTTGGCTGCAGTTCGAAGAAAACAGGTTCATAGGTCTCGACCTCGAGTACAGCCGCGATTGCCGTAGGATCGCCGTGGTGCAACTCTCCATGAAGGGGCACATCCTCGTATACCAGCCTTTTTGCGAGAAGGGGGCTGACGGGATCTGGTAGACTTTGCTATCTTTTTGTTCCTGAATCGTCTGTTTGCAAAAGTTATTGCTATATTATTTGTCTGAATTCATTTTCATGCAGGTGGGGCGAAAGCATTAGGGATCTGGTTCATGACTTTCTCGTGAACCAACACATAACATTTACTAGTGTTGACATCACGAATGACAGTAAACTGCTTGAAAGCCCGACTGTAAACATTAGAATCCCAAAGGAGTGCAGAGTGGACATCCAGGAAATTTACTGGATCCCAGAGACGAAGGGCAGCAAGACCGGGATGGCCGCTCTTGCCTCTGAACTCATAGACCCATGGTACGCTGACATGAAGGACAAATTGCTGAGATGTTCGTGGAGGCGTTTAGGGCACGATTACTGGGAGGATAACCCCTTTCTGAACCTAATCTGAAGTACGCTACAATTGACGGGTATGTTAGCCATGAGCTGTACCGCCAGATTGTAAAATCTCATTCCAGGCATCGCATCATTGAACCACCACCAAGGCAGGTTGTTTGTCCCAGATGCCGGATCGTAGATGAATCAACAAACCGGGGCAAGCGACCGAAGGCATCCAGGGATCGGTTGCCTTCTCCAACAGGATGGGATGTAGACTATTAGTGCATGATTGTTGTGTTTATGAAAACATGTTATTTCATAAGTACACTATGTGAGCAATTACGAACTGCTGTGTATTACCTTTGTCAAACTATAATCTAGTTTATGACTGTATCCTTCTCTATAATCTAGGTTTGGTTATGACTTATGACTGTATCACACCTTATGCATGTTAGTCCTGGATTCTGCCGCATGCAAATGGCACAAACAGAATTTGTAAGAATGAATGTTGAGCATACAAAAGGGGGAATGTAATTCATATAGGTTAAGTAGCTAATAGCACAGGGATCATACGAGCTTGGTTCTTACACAAAGAATGCTTAGAAAATACAGGCGAGAGAAAACTAGGAACGAAATGCAAAACTAGTAGTGGTAAACAGCACACTCACCCACCCGCCAGATCCTGTTGAGCATCTCGTAGCAGACATACGCATCCCTGGCTGCGTACTTGATCGCATCGTAATTCAGGTGCCTCCACTCCCATCGCTCGTGCAGGTGCTTCGGGAACTCGATTTTCATGCCGGCGTACTCGCGGTCGATGATGTCGGAAGCGAGTCTAGCCATGTAGGCTTTCCCCGTACCACCATCCGTGGTACCTCCACAAACGTTGGAGATCGACGTGATTTACGACATGAACGAGGAGATCCCGTTCTAGCTTCAGAGTGTCGTTCTTGATGTCGACGCTGGCGAAGTAGATCTCCCTCCTGTGTAGGAACTCGCAAAGCTCTGGGCATACAGATTTGGCCCTACATACGTGATATAGTAGGCAGTGGTTGCGCATGGACAGCTACAAAAGCGCCGTCCTCTTCCTATCTCTGGTATACTCGAGGTCAAGGCCGACGATCTTGTACCTGTCCATCGGATCTTGTAGCCATCGCTCGTACATTGCGATGACCTTGGCCACCTCCGCTGATGCATTTGTGTGGACGACCGTCAGCTTGGTGGTGCCATGGGAGGTGACGGTGTACTCGTCGGTGTAGTCGCTCCCATCGCCGAACACACCGTACTCTTCGTCCATGGCAGCAGCTAATGTAGCGGCGGTGGCCTAGCTTCGGTAGCGGTGGCTGGGACTGGACGTGGAGGTGGAGTGATCTGTTGCAGTGGTATGGCCAGGCGGAGGCGGTGCCTGCGGCAGCGTTGATGGTTCTTGCGGTGGCGGTGCCGGCGGAAGGAATGAGTTGGGGATTTTTGCACAGTGATGTGCTGAGGAGACAGAAGGCGATGCTTAAATTACCAATATTCCGGTCATACCCATGCGGAAGCAAGTTTGACCAGGCGAGCACCGATGGTTTCCAATCCTAGCGATTAAATTCGGCGTCCGTCCCGGTAGGCGATGGGACGGGTGTGCGACGTGGCTTTGGCGTGGCAGAGACCGGTCACGTAGACCACCGTCCCGTTGCCAATCTGCAGCGGGTGCGTGGTGCTGACACGATGTAACGTGACACGACGTAACGCGGCGGTGCTGACACGACGTAATGTTGCCGATTCCTAACAAGTTTAAGAAGTGTAAGCATAGACATGGACCTAGCATCCCTGCACCCCAGGGCAGCCGCCTAGCCGACCAGGCCTGTCAATTGCACAAAGCTTGTCCCGAATTTTCCAAAATGAAGCTCATTTGCCCATGCTTCTATAAGTTTCTCTGTAGGCCACTTGTGTAAGCATGCACGATCAAGCAACTTTGCAACACACGTGTCAGTGGAAAAGCATTAGGTTTCAACGCACCACATAGTTTAGGGATTTAGAATATCTACATTGTGGAGATCTAGCCAAATTGCATGGTAAAGCCAAATTCAGCCTTTTGTCAGATTTAGCTATAGCAACATTGTGTCTCGTTTGTCCTCACTTTTGCCCTCCCGATATTCCGAAGCCCTCACATGCGCTCGGAGGGGGGTGTCGTCTGGTCAAAGGCTTGGCCGTTATGTGCACCATGACGCCTAAAGTGGCCTTTTTAAAGAGAGCCTTTTCCCTCTCTCTCTAACAGTTGTGTTTTTTTGCCCAAAAAGGTAGGGAATCTAGAGCAGATTCTCTCTCATTCATTGTTCCTTTTGCGATCGTTTTACCCAATCTGGTAGCAAATCTAGAGCAGCAAAACAAACCAGCACCATAAATAAATTCAGTAAACAGAGCAGATGTAGATAAAGCAGCTAATATAGGTTATATAGTACGGTACTTAACGAGGTTCGACAATTAGGCTGCTCAGCAGTAGCAGCAGCGAACTGCTTCAACACAGACAAGACAAAAGAAGCTGCTTTACAGCAGCAGCAGCAGCTGATTAGTGGCCCCTTGTGGCCTCTGCCAGGAGGGCATCCGCCTCCTTCCTCTGGTGCCTCCTCCATTTCTTGCTACCCAGCCCCTTGACCTTGGGCACCTTGGGTCTGATCGGGGGCATGCGACCCTCCTCGATAGCCACGTTCTAGAGGTTGCGGAGGTGAAGACCGAGCGCCTGGTGCTTGGCCCTGAAGCCGTGGATGTTCACGGACTCGCCGCAGGTCCTCACGTCCTCGGCATGCTTCACGAGGGAGTTGAAGTCTGTGCCACGGAGCCTCCTGGTGGGGCAGAAGGGGCACCTGTACACGTCGCCGGCGAAGAAGTTGTTGTAGTGACCGGACTTTAGCCTCCTCATCACATGACGATTCTTGGTGTCCTACGACTCGTCGTTGCTGCGGAGGTCGCTGCTATCCTCCCGTTGGAAAAAAACAGAAGAGTGAAATAAGGACATGATTGAGATACTTTGATTATCGAGATTGGTTTTTTGCATAAATTAACCGAATGAGATCTCTCGATTATTCCCCAAATCTCAAACAAAATGGAATACTGATCCCAACTACAAACAGGGGGATTCATCGAAAATCGAGATCTAACACAATAGGATTAGCTAGTGTAAAAAATACGAACAGCCGAGCCCTAATAACATACGATCTAGCATCCAACGATGGGAACGCTGGAAGAACAAGGGAAGGGGAGAAAACCCTGGTTACCTCAGACCACGGGTCGGCGATGCTGGTGTCGTAGGGGTTTTCCGGCCTTATGTAGACAACCTCCTTGTAGGGGTCCCAGCCGAGCGGGATCTGTCCGAGACTGGCGGGGGCCTCCTCGCCGGAGGCTACGGCGGATGCGGGGACGGGGACGGGGGGCTCCTCGTCGGCTGCCTTGGAGGCGCCGATGGCCACCGCGCCGCTCTTCTCCATCGCTGGCGTGGTTGGGGTTTTGTTGGGCGTTTGCAGAAGGTGATGGGACAGTGGAAACGGTTGAGTGAGCGAGTGCGTGATGAGTGGGAGTGGGAGTGGGGAGGCCTCTATTAAAGGAGAAGGGAAGCGGCATTTTGTTGCACTACCGTGCACCGCGTAGGCTAATGCACTGTGCACGGCCACACGTGTCCGCTACCGCCCCGTGCACCGCACACGCGTACCATGAGTCACGTTTTTCCCCTCGCGTCTAACCATGGATCCACCAGTGGTCATTGCATGTGTGTTCTTTCCACAAACCACATATGGATCAACCAGAGTCATTGCATGTGTGTTCTTTCCACAAACCACACATGGATCAACCACTAGAGTCATTGCATGTTTGTTCTTATACTAAAACCACAAACCAGCACTAGAGTCATTGCATGTGTGTTCTTTTCCACAAACCACACATGGATCCACTAGACTCATTGCATGTGTGTTCTTTTCCACAAACAACTTATGCATCAACCAGTGGTCATTGCATGTCTGTTCTTTCCACAAACCACACATTGATCAACAATTAGAGTCATTGCATGTGTGTTCTTTCCACAAACCACACATGGATCAACCATTAGAGTCATTGCATGTTTGTTCTTATACTAAAACCACAAACCAGCACTAGAGTCATTGCATGTGTGTTCTTTTCCACAAACCACACATGGATCCACCAGTGGTCATTGCATGTGTGTTCTTTCCACAAACCACATATGGATCAACCATAGTCATTGCATGTGTGTTCTTTCCACAAACCACACATGGATCAACCACTAGAGTCATTGCATGTTTGTTCTTATACTAAAACCACAAACCAGCACTAGAGTCATTGCATGTGTGTTCTTTTCCACAAACCACACATGGATCCACCAGTGGTCATTGCATGTGTGTTCTTTTCCACAAACCACATATGGATCAACCATAGTCATTGCATGTGTGTTCTTTCCACAAACCACATGTGGACCCATTACAGTCATTGCATGTGTGTTATTTCCACAAACCACACATGGATCAATCACTAGAGTCATTGCATGTGTGTTATTTCCACAAACCACACATGGATCAACCACTAGAGTGATTGCATATGTGTTATTTCCACAAACCACACATGGATCCACCACTAGAGTCATTGCATGTGTGTTCTTATACTAAAACCAACACTAGAGTCATTGCATGTGTGTTATTTCCACAAACCACACATGGATCAACCACTAGAGTCATTGCATGTGTGTGTTCTTTTCCACATACCACACATGGATCCACCACTAGAGTCGTTGCATGTGTGTTCTTATACTAAAACCAACACTAGAGTCATTGCATGTGTGTTATTTCCACAAACCACACATGGATCAACTAGTGGTCATTGCATGTGTGTTCTTTTCCACAAACCACACATGGATCCACCAATGGTCATTGCATGTGTGTTATTTCCACAAACCACATATGGATCAACCAGAGTCATTGCATGTGTGTTCTTTCCACAAACCACACATGGATCAACCACTAGAGTCATTGCATGTGTGTTATTTCCACAAACTACACATGGATCCATTTGAGTCATTTCATGCTTGTTCTTATACTAAAACTAGCACTGCCCCCAATGGATCCACCGTTAGACCGAGTCTTCTAGAAGGCACGCCATAACACAGTTGTTCTGCTTGACGTTTGTTACATACTGTTCGATTGGGGCACTTAGACGATTGGGTTGGTCTTCGCGAGAGCGATCCTCGAGTAGGCTGTTCTACGGCATGATTGGCCACGCTTGCTCTGGACAAACTGGCAGGTTGCGACTGTTACGACTCACGAGTTCAGTGGGCCATATCCCAGTGTCACGTCCCCATTACTTCTCTTCCTCCCCGTACTTCTCTTCCTTCCCTCGAAGCCACTTCCCCACTTCACTTCCATCCTGCCGTAGCCGCAAGACGATGACATCTGCCAATTCTCCGGTCGCTACCTTCATGGTAAGAAATCATTTTACAAGCTTTTGAACTTATCCTACACATTCCTACTATTCGCCAATCTAACTGCTGATCTTTTTTCTGATTTCCCAATGAACTTCAGTTGTGGTAGATGTGGGAGCCCAAGAATCTGGAGATCCTCGCGTGCAACTTCGCAGCGGCATTCCTGCTCGTGTGCTCCCACCCAGGATGCTTTCGTCGTTACTCCTACCGCGAGCTCTCGCTCCACGAGCTCGCGTGCCCGCACGGCGCGTGCGCCTGTACGGAGCCGGGCTGCAACTACACCGGCCCGCCGGCAGAGCTCATCGTCCACCTTGCAGATGGGCACTTGATTAAACTGATTAGGATCTCGTACGGGCAAGCCCAACTTCTCCAATAGGAGGTGCCGTTCACTGACTCGGCATGCCGCCTGCTAATGTTCCAGGGGGGACGGCTCTATTTTCATCCTGACCATCACCGCCAGTGTTCCGGGAACCAGAGCCGGGCCCACCGTCGTGGGTGCCGTATGTGTCAGGTCGGTCTCGTGTGCCTGGCCCGTATACACGGTGTGCATGTTGGCGAACGCCCAGCCGCCATCGTCGGATAGCATTCTTGTGCTAGCCGAGGCACCGAGCTGCCCGACGCCGCGGGAGGTGGAGTATGTGGACCTAAGGTCGATCCGATGTGTGCCATCTTAGTACCTTGTCGGTGCTGGACCGAACAGGCAGATGCATTTCTACATTTGTATCGAGAAGACCGACAGACAAATGTAGTACTTGTGCTGTCATTACTGTTAGACTTAAGCGATGCTTCTCACATGCTTAGAGCATACATGTTGTGCGAATGTACCCCAGTTGTAGTTTTCAGTACTCCTTAATACTTCGACGAGTTATTATATTGGTCCAATCAGCTTGCTGTTGTCACGTTGCAAAGTCCGCTTGCTCTGGACAGACCGGCAATACCGTGTGCTCCCGCTCCCGGATGTCAGTGTCACGTGTTCCGAGGGCCCACCTGCTAGTGTCCTTCCCCTCGAAGCCACTGTCCCAACTTCTCTTCCATCCTGCCACTCCTGTCCGATGGTTGTAATCTGATGATTTTCGTTGGATTGTTTACAAGCAATCTACGTTGATAATGCAACATGCAAATGGCACAGACACAATTTCTAAAGTGGAAGCACTCACTGGCTGCTATTGCACATATTTCTTAATATAGCTCGACAAACACATTACAATAATTGTACTCGCATTAAACACAACCGAAATTACAACCATCCTAAACAACATCTAAACCCACATCACACAGCTGTCGTCAGAGTCCACCTCGATTGGTGACACCGCCATGCCCTTCCCGGCGACATCCACTCCCGCCCGTGGCTTGCCCTTCGCCAAGGAGCCAACAATGGCGTTCTGCACAGCTTCGTCCCCGTCGCCCTCCACATCGGAATCAACAATGACGAAGGTGGCAGGGGTTGGCGTGGACCGAGCGCCGTCGCGCCTGGCGGCTCCTGCTCGAGCTCGACGCCGCATCAGTCCTTCTACAGGTAGGAGGGGCCGAGCTCGCATACGTAGCGTCGTCGCTCCTCTCAAGAAACCATGGCCATTTGATACTGTGACGGTAGGATCTTGGGGTGGATCCGCCGTGGCGAGCCCTACAAAAAGCGGTGGAGCGGATGGATCTACCGGCGCGAGCCATGACAAGTTCCTAGGAGGGAGTAAGATTGTGGGCCAGGCGTGTCTGGTTCCTGAAAGACCTCCCGGTGATATGTATGCGGGAAAGGTACCAAAAAAATTTCTTCCAATGCGCGCGACAGGGCTTTTGAACCATGAAGGCGCGAGTTTTTTTGACAAGTCCACATGCTAGGTCCCCCACCTGTCAGCCGAATGTGGACAGTAGGATTCTGCCCGAGTTATTAAGTAGGGATAAATCACGCTTCACCACTACCCTAACATCCAAAGGCTCCTCTTTCCTCTGCCCTCGCTCCCCTCGCTCATGGCTTGCATCTCGTGCAGTTCGTCTCAGGCGGAATCAGGGTCGGCTCAATGCCGTCAGGCGGGTGCCCCCATCAGGTACCGGAGGGCGCCCTACGATTACTACCCCGATATGCTGTGTTTGTGTGGTGAGAAGATGCCGAGATGGATTTCGTGGACCGACGAAAATACTGCAGGAAAATTCAGCAACTACAGCACCAGAGCGGTAAGTTCCTACTGTAGGTACAATGGTAACCCGGATCCGGAAAGCGTAATGTAATTCTTTTTTTTGTTTCCTTCGATCTACTACGCAGGAAGGAAGGGGGACTGGCTGTGAGAAGTTTGTGTGGATCGAAAAGCCACTGACAGGTTTTCACAGAGAGCTTGTTCATGATCTGCGTGATGCTGTGTGGGACAAGAAAGAGGAGATGCGTGCGATGGAGCGAGAGATCCGGGAGCTTCACTAGGTGTAGGGAAGGCACGGGCAGGGAGGTGGTGAGACAGACGGGCTCAAGATTAGGCCAGATAGTGGACACAATTTCCTCATTATCTGGGCATTATCTGTTGCATTTGCAGTTTATGTTGCCATGTCGTTGTCTAGCAGCTGAAATAAGTTGTTGCTTCGTGGAGTGTAGCGGCCAGCTTAAGAAATTGTTTTCCAGCCTAGAAACTTATCATAAGTGTAATGCCAACAACATGGATTTATTAAGCGCCTATAAATAAATCATGTATGTGCCACTAACACCCATCGATTTTGGAGAGGATTTAACCGCTCAACTATCGCGATTGTTCAGATAATAGTGGCACAGTCACAGTTTTGGATTCAACTAGTGGCCTCGGCCGTATCAAATCCTAAAGTCACGATACATTTTACTCCGAGTACGAGAGGCAGATTGTTTCGCCCGACAAGTTCCACGCACACAGCTCCAGAGTTTAATCGAACTACATATATATGTTCAAGTTCAATACATCATTAGGCTGCTACACTGCTAGCCCTCTTTCTCTGCTTGGGTGCCAACTTTCTTCCTCTTTCCTTCACGTCCACTGGCTTCTTCATCTCCTGCCTTCTTCCTCTTCCTGGGTGCCAATTTTCTTACCTTCACGTACCCTGCATCTCCGGGCCGAGGGAAGTCAGGCCAATCAGCACCAGAATCTTGTCCGGCATCATCACTCCACTCGTTTTGGTTTTCTTCCCGCAGCAAAATCACTGAGTCGGTTGTCTTGTTTCTTACCTTGCGCTTCCTGTAAAAAAACAGTACATGGGTTACTACCTTATATCTACAGACTATAAAAAAAAATTGTGTGTGAATGTACCATCTCATACCTAGGTTTGGGAGCATTAAGGGGACATCCAGCTGCTCTATGGCCTATAAGATGGCAGGTCTTGCATCTGTTTTTGCCCTTCTTTGTAGCACAGCAAGCTGAACCCTTCTTCTCGAGAAAATTCTTAAACCTATTCACCTGGGGTCTTCCTCTGCCCCTTTTTGTAACTGGCTGGCAAAGCTCGAAAGACAGTTGGACTTGAGGCCACTGAGATGGGTATGTACATGGCTCGACGGATCCAGCGTACGCAGCTCTGAACTTTTCCATAGAGTAGTAGTCTGACAAATACTGATCCAAATGTGGTAGAGTTCTTTTCTTCACCAAGAAGGCCAAGGCATGGTCGCAAGGTTTCTCGGTATGCTGCCACTCTAAGCAGGTGCATTCTCGCAGCTGGATGTTCACAACATCCCTTTTGCCACTCTTGGACATATCGACCACCTCACAACTTCTGCTGGTTGACGGGAGAACCTTAAGATGAGCAAGTCCTCGGCTTCTCTTGTGCAGTTGTTGTAAAACTAGCGGTAACATATGTCCTCTAAGTCTCCTACCGATCTCTCTCCTTATATTTAACAGCTTCATGATCATACCACGTATGCTGTCCATCGAGATATGAACAGGACGCACTTTTATGTCCTTCACCCAGTTATTTAGGCATTCTGCAAGGTTGTTGTTTATGTAATCAACTTTGATGTCAGGGTTGAATTGACTCCTCTTCCATAGCTGCGAATGATGGATGGCTAAGTACTCTGGAAGTTCAGGGGCTTCGGCAAAAATCTTGCTCATGAAATAATCGCTGCTACTAGGTTTCTAAACTCTAGCAGCAGGAAACATGTAACGAAATACATTGCCTGCTTAGTGTGAGTACAAGTTGAGCATCATATGGGCATGGCATTCTCTACCTTCAGCTCGCAGGAACACCTCCTTCACTGCATTCGTCAGCCCTTTGCATGCATCCGTGGATATAGCCAATGGATCCATGTGGCCTATTGATCTCCTGAGCTGCCTCATAAACCAGACCCAGTTTTCCTCCGTTTCTGTTTAAAACAGCCCGAATGCCACTGGGAACATCCAGTTGTGACCATCAAGTGTTGTGGTAGATGGCAGGCAGCCTTTCCATTTGCCAGTTAGGACAGTGTTGTCTACACTCAGATACGGCCTACAGCCTCCCTTGAATCCATCAATGCAAGGTTTAAGCGCCATGAAATATCTTTTGAAATATATTTTACCACCTGATTCGGTGTCAATCTCCACAACACTCCCCGGACACCTAGCTTGTACCTCCGCCTTGAAGTTGTACAGCATCCTGAAGCTATTGGTCCAATCCTCGTGCAAGACCCCCAGAGCTTTCTCTTTACCTTTCCAAACCGTGTAATACGGAAGGACAATGTTGTATTTAGATCCGAGGCTAGTCTGGATATTCTTCACGGTCTCCTTAGGGTTATCCTTTAGTATGGACATAGATTGCATAGCCACCCACTCCGTATCAGTCATTGAGGATTTCAGTTTGCTGCCTGTCGGACACATGTGTGGAGGGCCCATTCTGTTCACCTGCAACACAGATTCATTTAAAAGATAAGCGGAGTCAACTAGTTGCCAGAAAGATATCGCACATCAATTGTAGTTATAGAGTGAAAAGAGAGAGAGAGAGAGTTCTAATGGTTTGCTGCATTCATTGCCCCAATACCCTAATTGCAGTCGACGCAGGTAAGGATCTTGCTGTGATCCTCCATGGACAATGTACCTCGGCCCGTCCATTCATCCACGTTAACTTGCAAATGGCCTCATACCTCTCGGTAGAGTTCTTCAGTCGATAAACGTCAAACTCCTCATTGATACAAAAATGCCGGAACGACATCCTGAACTCATGCATGCTCCTGAACTCGGTGCCGACCGAAATTATAGGATACTCGTGGTCATGTTTCATTTCTTCTACTTCAACACCCAAATCATCGACTAGAATACCAGCCTCATCGTTAAGTCCCTCGTCTATTTCATCATCACCAGGTTCTTGATCCTCTATAGTGCCTGCTTCTTCATCTGATTCAGAATCTTCGCCATCATCTCTAATGCCTAGTACTGCACACATCATATTGACTCCCATGGGTGGGGCTGCAGCATCGTCTCCACCCGGATGGATAGGAACATTGCCCCAGTCCACCTCACCGGCAACTCTATTTTCTCCAAGACACTCGGTTGGTTATGCTACAACAACATGGGGTGGTCTTATGTTTGCACGCATCCCAGGTACTTCAGTGGACAAACAGCAGTCAGAATCAATTTCATCTTGAGTGTACAGAACCCTCTTGCTCTTCCTGTGTACATCCTCCTTCCTGATGTAATCTTTCCTGATGGTATCAGTAGGGCTTGACATCCGCGTTCCATTCCCCATCAAACTAGGCCTTTGTTGCCGCTCTTGGGTGTGATCTCCTTACTGCCTCCCCTCACGGGTGTTGGCTCCAGGGTGCTGGCATTATTGCCTGACCTCTGCGGCGTGTTCTTCTTTGAATTAGCCCTTTTGCTGCTACTATTGGGCGTGTTCTCCTTCGTGCTGGCATTATTGCCTGACCCCAGCGGCGTGTTCCGCTCCAAATTAGCCCTTTTGCTGCTACTATTGGGTGTCTTCTCCTTCGTGCTGGCATTATTGCCTGACCTCAGCGGTGTGTTCCGCTCCAAATTAGCCCCTTTGCTGCTACTATTGGGCGTGTTCTCCTTCGTGCTGGCATAATTCCCTGACAGCGGCGTGTTCCGCTCCAAATTAGTGTTTTTTCTGCTCCCACTGGGTGTGGTAGCCTTCGTGCTGGCCATCTTCGCCTCTTTTCTACCACTCCTGGGAGTGTTCACCACCGTGCTAGCCCTCTTAGCGTTTTTGCTGCTACCGTTCGGTGTGGCATTTTGACTGGATCTCAGGGGTGTACTCTCCGGCATGGTGCCTTTAGTCGTGCGACTCTTGGGCATCCTCTTCTCTGGTGTGGTCTCCTTGGTGACGTTCTTCTTCGAGGTGCCCTTTCTGGGGATGCTCTTCCTGCTCCTCTTTATGACGCTCCTCTGTAAGACTCTCCTCTGTTCGAAGCCACCCTCAGTCGCACCAGCCCCAGTGATGCCATGGATTAGGTCATGCATGCCTTCTAAAAGTCCATCATCTCTATTGTCGAGTTCCAATTCCTCTCCAACCGTGAGCACTACCAAGTGGAAGTAAACTTCACCTCTATAATGTTTCCTTGTAAACGGTATGACTAAATCCCTGGTATCTTTCACTTCGATAGCCTTTTTGCTCATGTAACCATAATATAACAAATGTGATTCCTAGGAGGACCCCCACAACACCTTCACACGTAATGATGCCATCAGGTCAGATAACTCTACCACTTCAGGGTCGTATCTGCCAAGGATTACATCAAGCTCGTCATAGAATTCTTCTGTGCCATCATCTAATTTTGTAGTATAATCCGAGACACCGATACGAACGATTACTTTGCCATCATCAGGCTCTTCAGGATAGAAACCTCCGAGAGGTTTGAGAGATGGAGCGGCACCATCAGACCTAGCCCCAATGCCACTACCGCCATCACCAGCGTCATCGTTAGCTGGATCGACCTCGGTGGAAGTACCATGACTAGGAGCAAGGCGATGGCTCTTAGCAGTAGGAGCTACATTACATGGTGGACAGGCAGGGCCCCTTTTAGTGGAAGCCACAATATGATCAGCTGCTGCCATGCCACCTCGACGATCAGGAGCAGTTCCCACAACAGAAGTGTTTCGAGTGCTAGCAGAGTCCAGACCATGAGCTGGCTTCAGACCAGCAGCTCGCTAAACCCGAGCACGGGTTCAAGGAGGAGAGAATGGTTCAGTCTTTGCAACAACAGTGGGGCAGCCTCCGGAAGCCTTAGTTTGCTCAACAACGGCAGGGATTGGGTCAACAGCGTCCAGATCAACAACAACACGAGGACGACCAGTACCAGCAGATTCCAGAGCACGGGTTCGCACAACTTGAGGATGGTTTCGAGGAGGAGCAGCACACAAGGCGGCGGTCTTGGCAACAACAACGGGGCAGCCTCCGGACGCCTTAGTTTGCTCAACAGCGGCATGGATTGGGTTTGCAGCAGCCACAAAAACACGGGCACGGGGAAGGGGACGACCAGTACCAGCAGATTCAAGAGCAGAGTTTTCCACAACGGCAATACGGGGACTCCTATGAGGAGGTTGCCTGATAGAAGCATGTCGCAGACAAGGAACCACATTTTGCTCAACAACAGCAGGGGTTCGAGTTAGACCTCCCTGTCCAATAATAGTTGGGCGACTCCCAGTAGCAGGAGCTTCCTCATCCACTATGTTACACACCAGCATAACCACGCGAAGCCTAAAATGCTGTTTCATCAACCCAATTAGCTGACTGTCACACGCTATAGGAACCTTGAAGCCTTGTTCATCAAGGAGGCTGAACCGTGCAGTCTGCTCCGGCCTCATTTCAGCAAGTTCACGCACAGCAGTAACCAAACCAGGGATAGTGCATAACTGCACACGCGCTACTTCCATCTTCAGATTCCGAGCCTCTTTCCACGTGCTCTTCCCATGTACTAATTTAATGAGGTAGCCGTAGATGGTGACCAGAACCGTGTAGTTGGGTTCAGCGGAGATCCTAGTTGACAGAAAATTGGAGACAAAAGATAAGAATTGTTTGTTAGCGTCGTGCTAGCAAACAATTCTATGTTCGATATATCTCTGTAATGCCAATAGCCAGCTAGCAGTTATAGTTAGTGCGAATACCAAAGAGAAGAGTAGCTCACCCGAAATTAGCCAGAAGTACTTCTTCCTCGGCAAATGGATCTGCCATCCTCCGCGCTTCTCAGCTCGTCGGCGGTAGAGGCGGGCTAGATCATCGCAACGGCTGGCACGACATTCGGCATTAGAGCTCGGTAGCAGCAAGTAGGCACAGCAACTTGGCGCCGGAACTCAAATGCCCGAAGAGATCATTCTGGTTGGAGAGGGGATTTCGACGCCGCTGGTGGTAGGGTTCATGCGAAAGGAGAGAGGGCGTGGATTTGTGAATTTGTTCAACGCACGATGCTCCTTTAGTATCTTGTTTCGCCTACATGGTTGCCGCGTTGGCGCTCGCGTCACGGAAATATTACTGACATGAGGGTCCCGGCCGTCTACTTCACGGGGCAGTTTCACGGCATGTTTGGACTTGGTAGGGGTGAGACGAGTTTGCATCGAAATGGCCCTTCTCGATAGTTGGCGGCCCAACTTTTCGAAACGCGGTAATTTCAGGCAACTTAGGTACCGCCATGCGCTGGCCTGCCAACTTTGGTACCGCAGACGAACAAGCCCCTCGTGGAGGACGGCATACGACACATCCAACCGAGATACCCGGGTGGGATCCAGATGGCCAGAGAGGTGGCACATCTTGTGCGACCAGTGCTGCAGCGGGAGCACGTGTTTCGCCATCCAGGACAACAGAATGTCCCGGACGGTGAGCCGCTCCTTCTCCACGAGGACGGCCAGCCGGGCGCCCATCCAGTCGATGTCGTTCTGGGCGCCCAAGTGCTGGATGCTCCAGGCTTTCGGACTGGAGGGGACGTTGGCGAAGGCGGGGGCCTTAATGAAGTCCACCTCGGTGTTGTTGTGCACGTAAAAGTACGAGCGCTGCCAGACCTTGACGGTGTCGGGGAGCTCGAGGCGTGGTATGGGCGCCGATGGCCGTGGGTATATGGCGCAGCAGCCCGTCTCTATCAGCGGTCCGCCCTTCCCGACCACCTGAACCTTGAAGTAGAAGAACTTCAAGAAGTTTGCAGTGTCGGGGCAGACACCAAGGAACGCCTCACAACAGGCCGCGTGATGCGACAGCATCGACACGACGTTGGCTCCGAGGTGGTGGAGCTGCAGGTCGAAGGTGACGAGCAGCTCCAAGACGGCGGTTCAGTGGCAGCCCAAGGCTGCGAGCGAAGTGGGCGAGGAAGACGATGGCCTCGCCAGGCTAGGGGTTGGGCACCCGCTCGCCCTTCGGTGCAAGGCGATGCTTCACCAGCCGCTCCGATGGTAGGAACTTCCCCCACCTGTACTTCTTCACCAGCTCTTCAGTAACATACGAGCCACACCACCCACCAACAACCTCGGACAACATGTTGTCTGGAAAGGTGGTCGTGGTTAAAGCGCGGGAGACCGCTATTGAAGAAGAGGAGCGGCACCATCGACCAATAAATGGTGGCGCAGAGGAGAAGTGAGAGGCTAGAGCGCAAGGGAGAATAGGGGCAGCAGGCACAGGGAGACGAAGTGAGGAACCACTGCTCCTTGGCGCATGTATTTATCTGGGAAAAATAGCCACGAAGGTTCCCCTACATCTGCGCCACATGGCAAGCAACGGCCCCACTCCACCATGCCGGTTCTCCTCCCTCTGCGCCACGTGGCAAGCAACCACCCCACTACCCCACAACAGTTCAGGGCGGATCGCGTGCGCCAGCGCCACGCGCACAGAAGATCCCGTAGAAGTTGTTGTGGGAGGCAAACCGCGTCCACAATCTCCAAGGAGACGCAATGATGAAGGCGTGCACGCGGTTACCGAAAATTGCAGTGATAGACCCAGAAGTCAAACTGACGCGACATGCACCAGAAACGGCAGGCATGGCTGACGCGAGCATCGACGACAATAAACTGGTGATCCCTCTCCCGGCCGGGTGCGGCAGCCGGTCAAGAAGATCACCGCTCACACCCTATGGGTGGGACCATCGGCTCCGTAGCCGGTGAACCCCAGCCGGGAAAATAGAACAGAATCTCAAGCCGCTATAGGACAAAGACTACAGGATAAAGACTACAAGACAAATGAAAACGACAAAGCATCTGCATCATCAATCATTTCAAGTGAGCATTCTAGAACTTCTCCACGGGGCCAAGTCCTAACGCGCTCGGGGACTAGTGTCGGGGGGATGACCCCCGGGTAGGCCAAGACGGGACCAACCGGCCGGCTCCAAGGAGCACATGCCGTCTGGACCCAGATCAAGGAACCACAACCGGGTGGAATTCCCACCGTGTCCGCATTCAAGTTTCCCCGGCTGGCCCGTCTAGCCGGGTATCCAAAAGAACCGGCTGGGAGGCCGCTCCTAGCCAGCCGCCTCGGATCCGTTGGTCATGGTACGGCGGGGATGACGCTCCTTGCTGAGCACACCCTTGACCAGACAGGCTGGCTGGCCTGGCCGGCGCTACTGGACAACTACGCCAAAGCTGGAGGCTGACGAGCAAAGCAAGTGCTGACGAGGAAAGCCCCAGCTTATGCATAAAGAACCGGCTGGCGGATAAAGAGCCAGATGATGAGTAAAGCAGGGGCGCTGGACACTGAAGCGTGGTCCTCCCCTATACTGGAGGCTTGACTGGACCCTGGCCTACCGTTTGGCCCTGTCCAGCCGTCCCACTTTGTAAGGCCTAAATCCAAACAATAAACCCTAGAACCCACCTTGTAAGCTACCTCCTCAACCTATATATAAAGGGGGGTAGTGCTAGGGTTCTAGGTAGGCAGAAAATAGACACAAGAATGACTTAGACAATTCCAAGCAAGAAGTAGCTAAGGAAACAGCTCAAGGAGCATCTGTATTGGGCATTCGGCCCCTTTGATAGTAGATCCTTGCAGGAGTAGGAGCTTTACCTCGCCAAGAGGGCTCCAAACCTGGGTACATCGATGTGTTTGCAGTATCTGTGCCCAACCCGTTGCGAATAGCCACCGATAGCATCTTGATTGTCCCCTTCAAGCCATCCCCGATGGTATTGTCGTGTTCCACACCACGACAGATACATATGTGGCCATCTCGGTGACATTGCATTAACGAAGCTTGCAAGCGTGTGACTGGGTCACGGAATGCAACGACACGGAAACGAGAAAACAAGTTCATCGGTAACAAGATCGAACAAAGGTATGGAGATACCGTAGATCAATCTCGGGTGAACTAGGTCATTATGGGCATCTTGGTCCCGCTATTGATCATTGATGGAGATCATGTTTGTGCCATTCTCGAGCCATGGTGAAATACACTTAAGGGTACGATGAGCTAGAGATCCTCTATAAGTTGGAATTACCATATGAAAGAGAAAAGGAAACCAGAAAAGTTCCATGAGAGAACCGGAATCGTTCCGCGAAAGTTCCGAAGTCGTTCGGAGGAAATCGAAAGGGAACCGAAAGGTGTTTCGGGTCAAGTCAGATTTTGTAATATGTATTTACATGTTAATTAATGTAATTAATATTGAATATAATATTAAAATCTAATTTGAAGGGGTATTCCACTAATGGGCCAAACTTCCTAGGGAAAAGGGCCCATGAGGGAAACCCGAAGGAGGGAAGGGCCAAGGGCCAAAGGGCCAAGGCCTAGCCGCCTCAAAGGGGCCCACACGGACAACCTAGGGCTGTGCGTAGGGCGGGGCCCACCCCTGGCCGATTGGCCCATGAGGCCCATGCGCCTCCCCCCTTGAATAGTCCCACATGGGAAACCCAAAGGGGAGGGCACACCCCCTCCCCCTATATAAAGGGGTGCCCATGGGTGGGATTTGACACACCAATATTTGGAGAAGTCCTTTGGTTGACTTTCTCCTTCCCTCTCTCTCTCGTCTCCATGCGTTGGCACGGTCCCAAGTAAGGATTGTCCATGTAAGAGACACCGCACCTGCAGCACGCTGTTGCGCTACAGGGATTCCAAGCCAGAGATCTACTTCCACACTCCTGGCAGGGATCAAGGAGTCGGAGGTCGTCATCATACACCATACGTGTATGAAACCACGAGGGGCCTCACTTGAGGCACCTTGGATGTCGTGAGCCGGAGCTGCTGCACGATGAAGAAGGAGCAAGGGTGACCTGCGAGGAGCTTCGTGACCTTGAGGTCGGCTACGAGTTTGACTACTTCAACCACGTTCCCCTCAGAACGTTAACCGCGTACGGTCTACAAGGGTATGTATTCTATATGCTCCGGTCGTTACTGCATTACTACATAGATAGATCTTGGGCGTTAGGGAGTTCCATCGTAGGATTTTTTTTGTTTTCTGCTACGGAACCCTTTAGTGGTATCAAAGCCGATCTATGCGTAGGAGTGCTGTATGGCCAGTACGCACAAGTATTGTGCGGGCATTGATCCCTTAGCTGTTACCCTCTAACGTGTACTTGTTTATATCACGGTATTGTTTGATGAAGCGACCCGGACTAACCTTACGCATATTTGTACGCGAGACTGGTTCCATGCTCAACATATGGCTTATACCGTATAAGTTGCTAGCGGTTGTCTGTCTCTCATTCAATAGTTGATATAGCATTTACAACGGAGGGCCCCGAAAGGGGTGTAGTAGAGACAACTGTTGGATCCATGTTGTGGTTGGAAAGTTCGTAGTTTAGAAACGGTTGTATTACGAAAGCCCTAACAGCCACGTAAAACTTGCAAAAGATAAAGTAGAGGCGTCTAACTTTGTTTTGCAGGAGGGCTTGTGTTATGATATGGTATTGGTCGTTATGAAGGTAAAGTAGTTACTTTTACTAAGTTAAGTAGTAATAGCCATCGTTCCGATGGACGACTGGGTGGTGGCATCGTGGACTTGGCGTCAAACCAAGGGCAAGATGGAGATCATGCCGGAGCGCTCGATGGAGATCAAGGCGCAAGAAGAAGGACCATATCATATCACAATATACATGTGATGTTGATACCTGCTTTATATCTTATTATATGTTAGTATAAGATACTCAACGGTAGCAAATAAGATAATCCCTATATAATTCCAATGATAGTGTTCCCCTTGTGTGTGCACCACCAAGAAAGTTTGCCGTTATGAAGCCGGCCGTGACGATCGGGGGCTAGACATATCTACATTCGCATACAGTGGGTGTAAGCCATGTTGCACATCAAATACACACAAGTTAGATTTGGCGAGCCTAGCATGTGTAGACATGGCCTCGGAACACAAGAGACCGAAAGGTCGAGCATGATTCACATGGTTGATATGATTGACATTGGGAAATGTCTACCTTTGATGCTGCACTGATGGCCGTGATGATCAGGGGATGTGTAGAGGATTGGGATCATGCGATCACTAAAATCGTCCAGGGGATGACAATTTTAGTGGGAGCTCAATTAGGATTGAACTCACATTATGAACTTAGTCTAGATGTCTGTTTGCAAATATCTTATTAGATCATGGCCTATCCCATTGAGGTCATTTGCAACCATGGGAATATACTTCTTAATGTGGAACTTAGCAAAAGGGTCCAACTTCATAGATTAATACCCACGCCTGAGGGATATCCTCGTAAAAAGGTGATCTTCTCTTCTTGATACAATGACCATTAGGAGATAATCTGATGACTCCGCAATGTTTGTGTGTTCTCCGTAATCATCCAACAAGCGATTCACCATTCGATGGAGAGTTGGATTACAATCTTGTATTCTGCAAGATGAGGCACATAAAGTATGATCCGTTGGATGAGTTTTCTTCCATGATGGATGAAAAAGGGAATATTTGGAGAAACACTTAGCAATCCTGCATTAGATTTATGAACTCTCAGAAGGGCTTGATTGCAATGGAGGTCATGAATAAAAAGGGTATATGTTAGATATACAAAGTTATAAATGTAATTCTTGCAAAACTCGCTGCAGTTTATATAAGTATTGGATACTTGTCCTGTTTTGTGAAAACAGGATGGTCTGCTTAAGAATTGCTAGAATTGAGGCAATGTGGCTTGATGACGGCAAGCAAAATAGTTGATGGCCGATATCACCCCTTTCCTCAAAGGTTTATCATTTGGATTAGTGGACTTGAATATAATTTTGTAATCCTTGTTTGTGTGTCTTGCTTTTGGTGAGATGATCATTCATATGAATAAGTTACAAGCCAGTTGCAGTATTCTTATGAATAATACCTTTATGGTCACATTACGATTATAAATGAGTTATTCTCATCACTATGTTAAGGATAATAGTTTAAACATTTATAAAGGATTAGAATGCTAAAAGATTCCAAAGTTTAATGATGACATGACACTATAGTTTAAGTCATTTTGGTTATTGCATGTTTTTCATTATAAATGAAGATCGGGATCTTAGATGCTTAATCTAGAGACTTTGCAAAACCATGCCTCGTTGGGCAGAATGACTAAAACTCCGCATTCTGGTAAAACGGTGATATGCGAAGAAATGTTGAACTTTGTACATAATGATGTATCATATTTTCAACAAATAGTGGAAATCATTACATACTTCATTGTGGATTTAAGTGAATAGTGGAAATCATTACAATATCGATGGGGCATCCATGCATCATGCCCACTTAGCATTACTGAGGTGAATCTCCTGTCGCGTCGCCCCGTTGTTTGCAGGTTCGCCCTGATTGTCGGGGTTGGGCAGGTTGGGTGGGTATGGGATGCTCGCCGTAGGCGGGGCCAATGACGGGAACTTTATTGGCAGGCCTGTTGTTGTCCGTGTTTCCTTGATTGCCCCCATCACCGTTGTTGATGACGGCACACATGTGGTGGTTGGGGAAGCTGCTGCTCCCGCAACTCTTAGATCCAGAGTCGTAGGCGCCTTTCTCCGATGACAGATCAGTCAGATCAGAATCACAACTATTGTTGCTATCCGTGTTGTAGGCTGAGCCAGACGAGTTAAGCTTGCTCAGGGTGCCGATTGGTGGTGGGAACCACGAGGAAGGTGCAATCGATAGTGTCGTCTAGTGACTAGGGAAGCGGAGCGTCCCAATCTGGCCGACCTATAAGCATAGGCTCCCGATCGCCATGCCGATTTCAGCACCCATAGACTCGAAATCCGGGCGAGTGGCCGGCAAGTGGACGGTGAAGTCAAAGGTGCCGAAGAGGACGCAATTCTTGGCTATAGTAGATCTATAGATCATAGTTGATGGGGCCAAGAAAGTTGCAACATCAGCACTCATGTTTCCCGCAGACAACCCCAATTGACGAGGGGTTAACTCGTCAATGCCCATCGTTGATGGACTTGGGTTACATGAAGTGGGGAGCACTGGAGGCATCGATCGGCTAGCAAACAAGTACATCAGTGACACGAGGTTTACCCAGGTCCTGGCCCTCAAAGGGACCCTACTCATGCTTGTCTGCTCTTTGATTATCGAGGAGTTGAAAGTTACAAGGGGGGCGCAGATGTAATCTGGCGGTGTGTAAACTAGGGTTGCGGATATCCTTCTCGCTGCTGCCTCCTGTCCTATATATAGGGAGGCCAGGTTTCGGGATAGGAGGCCGAGTCGGTTACAAATTAGGGCTTTCCCTTTAAATTTCTATTTATTCCTTGCCATGTTATTCAAGGAGTTGCTTGGGTCTGGGTCACCCGAATCCTTGTTGGGCTTCAATTGTTCCACAGGTTCCTCTTGGGCCAAACCGTATAGGCTAATTCAAGGTACCAGTGGGGCATACCCATGTCACCTTGATGTAGTCCGTTCTTTGTTTGGAAATAGGTACCAATGTCATTATTGAATTTTATAGCAACACTACCTCCTTGAATGAACTTTCATATTAAAGCACGCCACTCCGAGGAGAAGCCTTTCATTTTAAGAACTTGAAAAATAAATGGCCATTTGACTTTATCATAGGCCTTCTCAAAATCAATCTTAATAATCATGCCATTCATGTTTTTCCAGTGCAGCTCATGTACTGTTTCATGAAGGATCACTACTACATCGATTATGTAACGTACTTGCATAAAAGCAGTCTGTGTTGGCTTTACCACATTATCTACTACCGAATTTAGGTGAATGGTCACCACCTTGGTGAATATTTTGAAGCTAACATTAAGGAGACATATCGATCTATACTGCTGAATTCGTTCCGCATCCTTAACCTTAGGAAATAGAATAATTTCACCAAAGTTTAGTTTGAAGATTTCGAGTTATCCCTTGTGGAACTCACTGAAAAACTCAAGCATATCAGCTTTGATAATATCCCAAAAGGTTTGATAAAACTCCACTGGGAATCCATTTGGCCCAGGGGCTTTATTATGTTCCATCTCAAAAACTACATTTCTTATTTCCTCTTCTGTGAAGGGAGCCGTCAAAGAAGCATTCTCTTCATCGGATACTTGAAGGATATCTCTTGTTTGAGACTCATCTAGAGAAATACTTGCTTCCTCCGGCGGTCCGAATAGGGTTTTGTAATATTTTGTATGTATTTTTTCATTTCATTTTGGCCCTCAATTGTGCCTTCATCTTGATGAAGCATATATTTGTACTTCTTCCTATGATGGCCATTAGACACCATATGGAAGTATCTTGTATTACTATCACCTTCCAATATGAACTCTGCTTTGGATCTTTGGTACCACTTGATTTCTTCTTCTCGTAATAGTCGGGCTATTTGTTCATTTACTTGGTTTTTCAATTCAATCTCATGCTGTAATAGCACACTAGATTCCGCGAGAGATTCAAGTGTGTCAATTAATCCAGAGAGTCTTTTTTTCATTTTTATATAGACCACTTATATGCCTTGCCCATCCTTGAAGGTGTTCCGTAGAGCATGGATTGTATTATTCCACCTTAGGATAGCTGAGCTCCCAACCACATGCCTGTTCTAGACTTTTTGAGCATATCCTCAAAGCCCTCATGAGAAAGCCAACCTTGAATGGTGGTTTATTTCCATGTAGCTTATCAGATCCAGTGTCAAATAGAAGTCTGGCATGGTCAGAGAGTTTCTCAATACGTTCCATTGCTCATACTGACATCATAGGGTACTTTGTTTCCCACGCGACATCCATTATTACGTGATCCAATTTCTCGTATGTAGGCACGGGTCTATTATTAGCCCAGGTGTATTGTGTTCTAGTCATACTCACCTCTCTAAGATTCAAGCGATGACAGCATTGAACAAGAAAGGCAAGTACCCATCAAAGCGATCATTGTTCTTTTCTTGCCCAAACCTTAGATATTAAAAATCCCCTCCTACAAGAATAGGGTGTGGATTGTCCTTGACAAGTTTGACCAATTTCCTTAGGAAAGCAGCCTTGTGCTCATCCTGGGTCGCACCATAGACGACAACAAGACTCCATATGAAATGATTAGATTTATTTCGGAGGTGGAATTCAATGTGGAATTCCCCTACAAACTAGTCCAATAATTCCAACAAGAAGCCCAAACACCAAGTAAAATCCCCCTAGACCTGCCGCGCGGAGTTATCCATTTATAGATGAATTCAATTCCACCAGATAGGTGGTCTAGAATATGCATCTAGAAATTTTTTCTACCAGACTCCATGATTGCGACAAAGTCCAGTAAATGATCCTTAATATAGTCGGCGATAAGTAGGTGTTTAGCCAAGTCACATAGACCTCTGATATTCCATATCTTGCCTCTCATAAGGAAACATTAGAGGATTTATTAATGCTCGCCCTTTTGGATGGTATTTTAATTATTTTGTGAGATGTGGATTTTCGAGTAGAGGCTATTAGATCATAAATAGATCCCATCCTCGTCTCATCCAAACTCACCTCCGACACCGTACCAAATAAATGAGAGAGGAGCTTACCATCATAGGTAGCATTATCCTCTTCATCATCAAGTTCGTAATCAGTTGAATATCCTTTTACTTTTGGAGAAACCTTACTCCTATCAAATTCTACATGCTTCAGAGCATTAACCAAAATATCGACACTAGAACCTAAAATAACTCGTAATGCATGCATATTAGAGGAAATACATGCATTAGGGAAAGATAGAAAGGACTTAGGTGTCGATATACCTTGGGAAAAGTCGAGGTTGCGTGTAGCTTGAAGGCGCATAGCCTTCATGAGAGAATGCTCATTGGTAGGATTAGCTCCATCCTCCGTGATGTAGTGTCTCCCATTATGACACAGTGGGTGGTGCTCGCCGCCACAGCCTCCTGAGACGGAGTAGGTGGAGACAGTGAAGAAGACGTGGTGTATGGTGCGACGACATGGGACATGGGTGTTGTGGTAGACTTTCCCCCCATTCTGCGCGACTAGAGGGTGTGCGAGACCCTGCAGTGACCACCTGCTGATCTTTGTCTCCATTTGTTTCTTATTCTTTTCTTTTGGGCTTGTGATTGTTGTTGCTCTAGAATTTGTTCGTTTCAAGACTCATTGTATCATGTGGTGTTTTCTATATTAATATAGCAGGATGACAGCCTGCTTCAAGGAGTATAAAGAATCTACAAAATCTGTAGTCAACTGCCAAACCCCCAATGCTCTGCTCATAATACGCCCACTCTTCCTGGATATAGATTATAGAGTATAAAGGAATCTTGTCAATTAACGCAGAACACAAGTGCATATATAATACTTCCATAGATTGATCTCCTCAATGTGAACTAGTGGAACTTAATACATCTACACGGAAGTGTGTTTGAGTAGTTGTGTTGCATTCAATACTTATTGTGATGGGTGCAGTAAGTAATGTTTTGCACCAAGGATGGATTTGAAATAACCAGGACATACTTGTTGGTCGATCAACAAATCATCACAGCGATGGATTGCCAGTGGGCAACTCTAATCCCAGAAGGAGTGCCGAAGAGCGGGTGGGTGGGTAGAGCTAGAGAATACCTACCTATATAAGCACCTCCTAATACCTATCTCTACAGATGCATAATACACATGCTCTAAATTTCACAGATGGAGAGTTATTCCCAAGTACAAAATGCATCTCTGTATGGCCTTGCAGTTGTTGTAGCAGGCTGGCTTGTGCGCGGCGTGTACAAGTGGATTAATCCCCCATGCAATAATACTGGAATGCTCCCTCCTGGCTACATGGGCTTCCATAGGTAGCTTCAAAAAAAGAGTAACTACTACTTGCGTGACATAATGTACATTGCAAGAGGTAGCTTCCAGAAAAGAGTAACTACTACTTGAGTGACACAGTGTACACTGCAAGAGGTAGCTTCTAGAAGAAGAAACAACTTCTGAAATACCCAAACAAACAAAAAGGAGGCACATGAGGCGAAAGGGAATCCTCAAAGCCTAGAATAGAATATCGTGGAACCTACAATCTAATTTGGTGGGCCCATAAGATAGAGATATCATGATGGAAATGAATCTCACAGCTGGAGCAGAGCAAAGAGGAACAAGAAACACACAACATACACAACTCTAGAGAACTCAACACTAGGTCAACTGGTTGAGAAACGACATGCCCATATGACACCTAGGCTTTGAAAGACTAGAAGAGATATCAAAACATTTCCAAATCAACACAAGATAAGATGACCTAGAGTTAGATTGATACTAGATAAGGAGTAAAAGAGTCATACTAGAGTTTTCTTAAGTATTTTTCATCTTTGAAATAGTTTTCACAAGCACTAGACTCAACATCGACCAATAGCAAGGTTTTCCTACGGTCGGTACTACTCTGATACTAAAGACCGTGACACCCTCAGGATCAGCGTTAAACAAACCCTAAACCTTTGTCTGACATAAGCTAACCTAGAGCTCGAGAATATACAGTGAGAGAATCGATACACCAATGAGCAGGAGAATTTATAGTGAGCAGGAGAGCAGTCCGCTAACCGCATTCTACATAAATTTAGCAAGGGTACAAGAGAAGTAAATGTGGCTCATGTCCTAATACTCCCCACATAAGGTACACCAGCCTGTGAGGGACCCCCTCTCTACCGAATATTCCCGTTAGTTGGGAGTCGCTTCCTCATAAGCTGCCACAGGAACACTCTAACCTTACGAGGTATGTATTTCTTCCAAATTTCACTAAAGTGTTTGTTGGGTATGCCCTGTCACCGGTAGAGGGAGCCGCCCGAGAACCTCCCCGAGGGTTCTAGACTCTAGAGGAAACAATCTGGGTCATGCTAGAGTTGTACCCCATGGATCTCTCTTCTAAGTTTTGCACACGCTATGCATTCCCCGAAACCCAATGCCCTTCTAATCGGGACGTCCAGGCGTTGGCTACTGACACGCAAGGGCTACTTCTTGCACATGAAGATCGATAACAGCTGAGACGAATCGCGAGCCCGTTTTCTGGGTATTCTAAATCATGCACGAGATGTAGGAATTATAAAAAGTCTACTATAAAAGGAAAGAATCTATAGTCAACTGTTGAACCCGAGATGATCTGCTCGTGCGATATGCCAAATCTTCCTTGATCTAGAGTCAACTAACGCAGAACACAAGTGCATATATAATACATCCTCGGATCGATCTCCTCAATCTAAACTAGTGGAACTTAATACATCTAGTAAGTACACGGCAGTGTGTTGAGTACTTATGTTGCATTCAGTACTTACTATGATAGGCGCGGTAAGTAATGTTTTTGATGGATTGGAACAATTTCTGTGAGAATTGACCTTAAACAAATTGTAGCCGGCTAATAGGACCGTGCATATCATTTTTCCCGGCTGCTCTAGCTAGTACTATAAGAATTGGCCATAATTGAATGGACGCCAGAGTGTTCGAGGAATTCGAAGTTTGGTCAGTCCTGTAGGATCCTAATTCAGCACGACCACTATCTTTATTACGCGGGGCATTTCCGGGATGCGTGCAAGATAGGATGGCCGTGATCCGAGCAGCTTTTTCAGACTTAGCCTTCCTTCAGTGCTCTATCCCTGCAAAGATGTACATTATCCGATTCGATTCAAATTGTCATTCTCCTCCGTCCCGCTGGCCTCGTGCCCGTAGCTTCGATGAGACGAGGATGGCGACTTCGTTACCATAGTGATGCATGTTGGTCGCAGCGAGTTTGGTGGTGCTGAGGCTTCGACCTCGCGGGGCTCCTGAGCTACGGACTGTCTAGGGGTTGTAGTTAGGGTTTTTTTGGGAGAAATCTTGTCGGCTCGCCCGACACTAAGGCGGTGGCGCTTCAGGTGGCACCATTCCTTCCTGGAGGGCATCGTGGCTACCCTTCGCCTACTTCCCTCTATGTGCTAGGAAAAACCTTAGAACCAGTCGCTGTTTCGGGCAACAGTGTTAGCGCTTTTCTTCTTAAAGGTGATTGGTACTTGATGCTCCAGTTTTAGGAGCGTGGTGGAACATCTTCGGAGGACGCAGTGGCTGCGGGACACCTTCGCTTAATTGATTCTCCTACTTCTTTTTGGGGGGGGGGGGGGGGGGAGGGGGTGCTTGTTGCTGCTGCCCTAACCTTTGCTTGTTTCAAGACTCATTATATCATGTGGTGTTTGCTCTATTAATATAGAGGGACAACAACCTGCTTCGAGGAGTATAAAGAATCTACAAAATCTACAGTCAACCGCTGAACCTGAGATGCTCTGCTCATAATACGCCCACTCTTCCTGGATTTAGACTATAAAGAAATCTAGTCAACTAACGCAGAACACAAGTGCATATATAATACATCCACGGATTGATCTCCTCAATCTGAACACACAAGTGCATATATAATACATCCACAGATTGATCTGCTCAATCTAAACACACAAGTGCATATATAATACATCCACGGATTGATCTGCTCAATCTAAACACACAAGTGCATATATAATACATCCACGGATTGATCTCCTCAATCTGAACTAGTGGAACTTAATACATCTAGTACACACGGCAGTGTGTTTGGGTACCTGCGTTGCATTCAGTACTTACTGTGACGGGCGCAGTAAGTAATGTTTGAGCACACAGGATGGCCGTGATACCACACATCCGAGCAGCCTTTTTAGACTTAGTAGCCTTCCTTCAGTGCTCTATTCCCTGCCCAGATGTACATTCTTCAGTTCAACGGGATTTGTCTCGTTTTTTCTCCTCTACCCAGTCTTTGTTAACACTGCATTATTTTGAAAATAAAAATAAAAATGCATGTACAAGACAAAGACATTCATTTAAAGCTCCCAGTAAACCTTTATGTAACACACATTTATCAATATGATTTTCTTGCATGATCGAGCCACACACCTATACATACTTCCTCACACGTCTCATTTTTCACCGCATGTTAAATATTTGCACCTTTCCATTAGTTTAGACACAACTTGTTTATGATAAGAGCAAACCCGAGTGAAATCTTGTACTCCCTCATCCGTTTAATGTAAGATCTTTTAGATATTTCAAAGTGGACTAGATACACTCCAAAATAAGTGAAACTACACATTAAAACAAATCTAGTTACATGTGTTTTAGAAAAATTCTAGAATATTTTATGTTAAACGCTTGCAAGCTACCAAAGCTACACCAATAGGCCACAAAAAAACCCATAACAAGACAAGCCTCTCAAACTGATACACACAGTTAGCTGGCAGGTCTCGTAGTGAACCGTGGCCGAAGACCCGAAATAACCAGGACATCCTTGCTGGTCGATCAACAAATCATCGCAGCGAAGGATTGCTAGTGGGCAACTCTAATGTCAGAAGGAGTGCCAGAGGAGAGGGGGTCGTGGGAGAGCATACCTGCCTATATAAGCACCTCCAAAGCCCGATGCAGAATACACATCCTCCCCCAATTAATGTCAGAGATGGAGAGTTATTCCCAAGTACAAAATGCATCTCTCTATGGCCTTGCAATTGTTGTAGCAGGCTGGCTGGTGCGCCGCGTGTACAAGTGGATTAATCCCCCATGCAATAGTAATACTGGGATGCTCCCTCCTGGCTCCATGGGGTTCCCTCTCATCGGTGAGACCTTCCAGCTCTTCAAGCCGAGCCCTTCTCTCGACATTCCAACATTCTACAAGCAAAGGCTGGAAAGGTAATACAGTATATATCCAACCGATCTACTCTAGTAGTATTCCGGTTAGAGCGTGTGAATCCATAAGCTCTCTATGGCCGTGTAGGTATGGCTCGGTTTTCAAGACGAGCCTGATGGGGAAGCGGATGGTGGTGTCCATGGACGCCGAGGTGAACCGCTTCATCTTCCAGCAGGAAGGCAAGCTGTTCCGGAGCTGGTTCCCGGACACGACACTGAGCATCTTCGGCAAGGAAAGCATCGCCTCCTACGAAAGCTCCGTCCACAAGTACGTCCGGAGCCTTGCGTCCAGGCTCTTCGGCCTCGAGAGCCTCAAGGCTGTGTTCCTCACCGAGATTGAACGCAACGTGGCTAAGAGCATCGCGGAATGGGCTACAAAGCCTAGCATTGAGGTCAATGACGCCTTGTCGACAGTAAGTATATAGAGACTTAAAAAGTTACTAATTTAAATGTTGTAGGAATTTTTGAAACAAATCCCATATACTATACAATGGACCACAATTTCATCAATGAATAACGTCATTTATGATGATACACATAATGAATACTAATGTGTTCCTGCCATGCATATATGCAGATGATCTTTGATTTAACCGCAAAGAAGCTGATTGGTTTCGGCCCTGACAAGTCAAGGAAACTCAGGAAGAACTTCGATGCCTTCTTCCAGGGAATGAAGACCTGCATCCCGCTTTATTTCCCTGGAACAGCATTTTACGGATGCATACAGGTACTTACTATGTTTGTATTTAGACAGAATGCTAAGCTAGCTGCTTCTATGAGAGGTTGACAATATCCCCCCGGCCCCGAAAAAATGACAGGTTGACAACAAAGTTACTAACTTGAAGACATATGCATGGAAAAACTAATCTTGTGTTGGTTCGATGCTTTTATTTGCAGGGAAGGCAAAACGTGCACAAGGTCCTCAATGACCTACTAAAAGAAAGACTCAGTACACCCGACAAGAGACACGGTGATTTCCTGGATGAGGTCGTGCACGAGATACGGAGTGAAACAGGAATGATGAGTCAGAAATTTGCTGTAGACGTGGTGGCTGCCCTCTTATTCGTCACCTATGCAACAGTATCGCCAGCGTTGACGGTTGGTATGAAATTCCTCAGCGATAACCCCAATGTAGTAGAATCACTCAGGGTACGTACGTAAGCTCTTGTTGATCTACTTCTGCAAGCGATTTTTGCTGCTCGATCGTACAACTAATGTCAATCTTGTGCTACTTGGCAGTAGGTCTAACTATATTTTGCGTTCCGATGTTTAACCAGACAAAAAAACAGTTGTTGCGCACATAATTTAAAAAAATATTACGTACCTTCTTTCAGGAAGAGCATGATGCAATTCTGGAGAAAAGAGAGAGTAAGAGTTCTGGGATCACGTGGGAGGAGTACAAGTCCATGAAATTCACAGCTCAGGTTTATTTGGTTGAGACGTTATATATCTTCAATTCAGTATATTTAGTACTGCTAATCAGGTTCTTCTGTCCAACGACAATACCGAGCAGTAGATCATAAAACAACTTCTGTTACATATTCTGTTGTGTATGAATTATGCACACCTATTACGTACTTCTCAGGCCAACGTTCTCTGCAGGTTACAAATGAGATAGCTCGCATCAGTAACTTAGCACCTGGAATATTTAGGAAAGCACTAACCGATGTACAAGTGAAAGGTACTCTCATCATCTTCTCAGGAATATATGTAGTATCTAGTTTTTCTAGTACCTCGCTCGTATTATGATAGTAATCATTTCATTCTATTCTTCGATGATGATGATGATAGTAATAATTAAAAAAGGGTTTCCTAACACAGGCTATACGATCCCCGCCGGTTGGCTGGTGATGATCAGCCCCATGTCTGTCCATCTGAACCCAGAATTGTTCGAAGATCCCCTGGCCTTTAACCCGTGGAGGTGGCAGGTTGGTGAACTTTATCAACCAAATGCATTCGAACCAGTCTACTAATAAGAGCTTAAACAGACATACAAAATCAGATAGAGTTTGACATTAAAACAGAGAACAATTCCAGCATGGATTAACCTATTCGAAACTCGCAGGATGAGTCGAAGAGGAGCGCTATGCTGAAGAACTTCATGCCATTCGGAGGAGGCATTAGGCTTTGCGTGGGAGCAGAGTTCACCAGAATTCAAATACCACTCTTCCTCCACACCTTAGTCACAAACTACAGGTAACTATCGTGTCAACAAACATGTATATGTATTACTACATTGTCTATATTCTCACCTTTCACAACCAGTTCTTAGGCCTTACACAACTAATTCTTGAGCAGTTGGAAGGAGATCAAAGGAGGGGAAGTGCAGCGCATATCGGAGATTTTGTTTCCAAAGAGCTATTACATCCAGATCATTCCTAGGGAGGGATAAACTGATTCACCAACGGACGAAGAAATGCAGAGCAAACTTTGGGGCTAGCAACTTCATGTACACTCTTTGTTTTTTGTGTGGACACTTCATGTCTAATCTTAATTTTTCAGAGGCCGGGGGTCTTTCATCCTTTTCAAAGAAAATGATGAATCTTACTCCAACAAAAATTTGCAATTCCCCACCACAACAAAATTTAACATTCAGAAGTTACATTTGACGACTTTCACAAGACATCTTGTGTGCAATATGTAGTCAATGCATGTTTGGACACTTCATGTATCTCTACTAGTTAAAAATGAAAAACCGCTCCGTCGTGGCTTAGGGCATATCGAGCGGCACGACCCAAACCGGCAACCCAAATCATCCAATTTGGCATGTTTGGGTCGGCCCATGGATAGAAATTGGGTCGCGGTCCGGCCTATCAGGCTAGTGCCCCCTGTGGCCGGAACCTTTCGGTCCGCGCTGGCTAAATTTTAGCCGGCCACTGTGGCCACTAGTGCTGACGCCGGTGTCTTTCCAGCGAGTTCTAGCCGACACCGGACCACCGGCTAACGTTTGGGGTGCCCGCCTTGATCAGGCTCGGGAAGCGCCGGAGGCGCAAATGGAAACGCCGCGTCACTGAGGCAATCAACATATATGCCTTGCATCCATGGTCTAGTTTTTATATTTGAAAATCTTAGCATGGATTGCATACATAACTTGTAACTTGGGGACTAGAAATTGATGACGTGATGAATTAAAAATTAATAAGTACATAATACAAGACCCTAGCGTTAGGCGGCACAACCAGCTTTGGAGTCAGCCTATCTCCATTGATGGTTAGAGGAAGAAGGTTCTTGGGTCGGTGCCATGCGGGCCCTTGGCCCACACGGGAGGACATGAGAGGACATGTGCGTCGTCTGCGCGATGCATCGGCTCCTCAACTTTGGTGGAGCGATAGCCTACCGGACGCGATCGCACCGCTGAAGAGTGCTCTCACGGTCCTCGTGTTTGCACGAACCACTTTGGAAGTGGCATGACCAGTTGGATCGTGCCGATAGAGATGTCCTAATAAGTCAATTGTTTGGTCCAACCTCTCGTCGCTCGCATCGTTTTATCCGTCTCCTTCTGTATGGGCCAGGCCCAACTTCATCTATTACACGCCGACACGCGCAGGATCAAGGTTCCCTAGCATGGAAAAAATTCCCTCAATCCCGCATCTATCTTTTCTCGAAATTTAGGTCTGTACCATTAAAAGATCCACATTTTAGGTTTGTACCATCAAAAGCTTCATCTTTAGGCATATACCATCGAAAGCTTCCAGCTCTTTCGATTCTTACCACGTCTGTTATGTGTCTGTTAGTTATGACTACATTATCCTTTCGCAAAGCATTGGACAGCTCTAGCAAAAAAAAGCATTGTACAATACCTCCTCTGCTTGTATATTCAGCAAATGAACAGAAACATTTTGGATATATGAGAACATTTTAACACAGTCATACAAGATTACCTAGCTGATCCTCAGTATGATCCATCCCAGCAAGGAGCAAGAATCTGCACTTGGGGTCGGGGATGAGTGAAGGAGCACTAGGAGACCGGGCGTCGCGAGCATCGGGAGGAGCATGGGATTTGCGTCCGGATCGTGCCGCGGACGAATGAAGTGCAACGGCGGCGGCTAGCCGCGTCGGCGAGCTCACAGAGCGCTCGGGCTAGGGTTTCAGGGGGCCGGCAAGGTCCCTTCGTAGAATGCCTATGGGAGCGGGAATCAGCAATGATTGAGGCCTGCCACCGAGGAGATCCTCTGCCTGGATCAGGCAACACGGTGGTTGCCGCCGCCAGGGAGGGTTATGCATTGGTCGGGCTGCTCTCCCGCTGGTTCCAGTTCACGAGGGATGAAGAACAGAGCCACGAATCCCTTCAAACTTCTCTTAGATTGTTAGACTTTTGCATATTATCTCAACCGTGTAATCCATACCGTATTGGTATAGGACTTGTATTATACTATTGTATACCATTATATATATGTGATAGGCCACCCCATAGAGGCTTGAGCCAAGTATCTCTTTTAACTAGTCATCTCTCTAAGCAGTTCCACCTTCCTAACATTCTGCGGGTACCCTAGGTTACTCGTAATCTTTTATTCGTTCCTAAGCTCACCCTTGATAATAATGTCCTATGTGAATTTCATCCTTTTAATCTTTTTGTTAAGGACCGAGCAACCCGGAACGTTCTGCTTAGTGGCCGCTTAGCGCCCTAGTCCCTCCGGAGTTCTTTCTGCATTCTCAGATGCTGATTGGGCTGGGTGTCCAGACGACATGCGATCTACGGAGAGATATGTTGTGTTCTTGGGTCCTAATTTAATCGTCTGTAATGCACGTAAGCAAGCCACTGTTTCCCGCAACAGCACAGACGCCAAGTACAAGGCAGTTGCCAATGCGACTGCCGAGCTTATATGGATTGAGTCCCTACTTCGAGAACTGGGAGTTTCCCAGCCACATCCTCTGGTTCTTTGGTGTGACAGCATCGGTACTACGTTTCTATCGTCAAACTCGGTGTTCCATGCACGGACCAAACACATTAAGATTGACTATCATTTTGAGACGGAACGTGTTGCACAAAAGCTACTACAAATCAGGTTTATCTCTTCAAATGATCAACTTGCAGACATCTTCACCAAGCCTCTACCTTCACCCATGTTTGAGGTCTGTAGGCGCAATCTCAACCTTCTAGACGCTTCAGGACTGAGTTGAGATTGAGAGGGGGTGTTAGACTTTGTATAGTAGTCCAATTGTGTAATCCATACCGTATTGGTATATGACTTATATTATACCATTGTACACCATTATATATATGTGATAGGCCACCCCATAGAGGGTTGCGCCAGTTCCGCCAAAATATTACGTTTTACATAGATAGGCACAGGGTAAAAAAGGAAAAGCTAAATCAATTAATCGGCAACAAAATATGGATCTCTCGATGGTATACAAACCTAAAGTGTGGATCTTTTGATGGTACATATCTTTTTTTCATTTTTCCCGTGAGTAGGGACTTGGTTGTCGTCGCCGCGACGCGGACGACGACGAAGATGCCAAAATAATGCGGCAATGGAGGGATCAATATTGGCCTGGACGACCGACTAGGTCGCCACCGCCGGGACGTGGATGACGACGAAGAAGCTGGCAGGTGTGTCGTGGTCACGAGTCCTGATCCGGCTCCGCACAGGCGACCTGAACACACAGGCATCATTGCTGCGGCGTGCGTTCTAGGATCTGCACGTGCCCCGCCACTCGACAACAACTACGCCTCCATACAGGGCTTAGTCGACAAAATTCGGAGCCCCGTGCGAAACTCTAAGTGAGGCCCTATCTCACTGAATTTTTTAACAGTACTGCTTAAATTATAGAGATGTTGCATCATTATAATCAATTAGAGTACTATAAAAATTCCTAATTCAGATGCAATTATAACAGACAGTGAAACTCACCTCATGGTGTCCTCTAGTCCGGTACTCCGGTCAAACTGCTGCACCGATGAACTTAGAGTGTGTGCAGCGTTGGTCAAAGTGAGGGTCTAAGAACTCTTAGACGTAGGTCTAAACATTGGACTAGAGGTAGCTAAGAAAAAATTCACTAGACCTGAGTCCAATACTAGACACCATGTCTAGTGTAGGTTTGACCCCTGCACCCCTATGAATTGCTGAGGAATTATACCCTCAAGATGAGTTCTGAGTAAAAAACAATGTTATTTGTTTGGCCTGTGGAGTCTAGCATGTTATCTGCTAGTACGCTGCATCACTTTTGTCCTACTTAGACACGATTTAGTACTCCCTCCGACCCATATTAGTTGACTCAAGTTTGCCTAGATTCATATGTATCTAGTTAAGTATCTAGTGTAGATGCATTCATATCTAGACAAGGTTGAGTCAACTAATATGGATCAGAGGGAGTATTTTATTTAGACACGCCTCACAATGTACATGCTCTTAGGAGGGGAGGACTAGTTTTCATGCACACCTCCCAACATTGCGCCACTCTCACACACATATGTTAGGGGCACATGCAAGTTTTCATGCGATTTCGACGCTCTTGTCGTCTTCCTCCAGCGAAACCCTAGACCGGGGGCCTCGGATTGTCTACCCCTATAGCTATCTCCATACGAGGGTAGCTCGGTGGACCTTTCTATTTATTTTGGTTTATTTAGGACATATGTACATGGAAAGCAAAGGTTGGGCCAACTTTTCCACATTTTAGTCCCCGGTTGTCCCGTCCTGGGAGTTTCCATGTACAGATCTAGGATTTTACTAAGTGTTAACGCATGTCAGAGAAGGGGGTCATACCTGGGGGCTACACATGGCACCTACCAACCTTGCAACATTCTCACACACATATGTTAGGGGCACATGCAAGTTTACATGTGATTCCGACGCTCCGGTGGTCTTCCTCCGGTGAAACCCTAGACCGGGGCCCCCGGATCGTCTACCCATCTAGCTATCTCCGTACGAGGGTAGCCCGGTGGACCTTTATATTTTTTTGGTTTTTTTAGGACATATGTACATGGAAAGCAAATGTTGGGCCAACTTTGCCACATTCTAGGCCCTGGTTGTCCCGCCGCGGGAGTTTCCACGTACAGATCCAGGATTTTACTAAGTGTTAACACATGTCAGGGAAGGGGATCACACCTGGGGCCTATACATGGCACCTACTAACCTTGCACCATTCTCACACACATGTTCTAGGGGCACATGCAAGTTTTCATGCGATTCCGACGGTCCGGTGGTCTTGCTCCGGCGAAACCCTAGACCGGGGCCTCCGGATCGTCTATCCCTATAGCTATCTTCGTACGAGGGTAGCCCGGTGGAACTTTCTATTTGTTTTGGTTTTTTTAGGACATATGTACATGGAAAACAAAGGTTGGGCTAACTTTTCCACATTCTAGGCCCCAGTTGTCCCGCGGCGGGAGTTTCCACGTAAAGATCTAGGATTTTACTAAGTGTTAACGCATGTCCGAGAAGTGGGTCACACATGGGGCCTACACATGTCACCTACCAACCTTGCACCACTCTCACACACATATTCTAGGGGCACGTGCAAATTTTCATTTGATTCCGATGCTTTGGTGGTCTTCCTCCAGCGAAACCCTAGACCGGGGGCCCCGGATCGTCTACCCCTATAGCTATCTCCGTACGAGGTTCCACCAATGCACCTTTCTATTTGTTTCGTTTTGTTTAGGACATATGTACATGGAAAGCAAAGGTTGGCCCAACTTTGCCACATTCTAGGCCCCGGTTGTCCCGCGGCTGGAGTTTCCACCTACAGATCCAGAATTTTACTAAGTATTAACGCATGTCGGGGTCACACCTGGAGCCTACACATGGCACCTACCAACATTGCACCACTCTCACACACATATGCTAGGGGCACATGCAAGTTTTCATTTGATTCCGACGCTGTGGTGGTCTTCCTCCGGTGAAACCCTAGACCGGGGGCTCCAGATCGTCTACCCCTATAGCTATCTCCGTATGAGGTTCCACCAATGTACCTTTCTATTTGTTTAGATTTGTTTAGGACATATGTACATGGAAAGCAAAGGTTGGGCCAACTTTGCCACATTTTAAGCCCCGGTTGTCCTACGGCGGGAGTTTTCACGTACAGATCCAGGATTTTACTAAGTGTTAACGCATGTCCGCGAAGGGGGTCACACCTGGGGCTGATGCCTACGCACTTCTATTCTTGTAGACAGTTGTTGGGCCTCCAAATGCAGAGGTTTGTAGAACAGCAACAAGTTTTCCCTTAAGTGGATTACCCAAGGTTTATCGAACTTAGGGAGGAAGTGGTCAAAGGTATTCCCTCTCAAGCAATCCTGCAATCAAGATACAAGAAGTCTCTTGTGTCCCCAACACACCCAATACACTTGTCAGGTGTATAGGTGCACTAGTTCAGCGAAGAGATAGTAAAATACAAGTGGTATGGATAATTATAAGTGGTAACAGTGCCAGAAAATAGCTTGCTGGCGTGTGGTTGACGTGGGAAAAGACTAAAGGCAAACTGAAATAAAGATGGAAGCAAGCAAACATGTAACAGATCTAGTTGCAAACGGTGTTTCAATGCTTAGAAACAAGGCCTAGGGATGATACTTTCGCTAGTGAACACTCTCATATAAATATATTATCTTTATGATACTACTCTTAACTACTCTCCGGTTTTACACTCTAATCTATGGTAGGGCTATAACAGCACACCTCAAAGTAAGCCTTTCCCATCTAGAAAACCCCACACTGTCACCTTGAGCACTAGATGGTTCCAACAAACACCACAATTTCATAGAGACATCCAACTCCAAATATATTTCATAACAAGTATTTGTAATCTCTAGCCTAAGTGCCACCATGGTGTGCATGCTGTAACTTTCACACACATGAGGAGAGCAGAGATCTATTAAAGCACTTGAGTAGCAAGGTTGATCTACTTGATTACAAAGCTCATGATCACAATATGATCATGCATAGAGAGAGAGATGAACACATAGCTACCGGTAAAACCCTTAGCCTCGAGAGAGAACTACTCCCTCCTCATCATGAGAATCAGCAATGGTGATGGAAATGGTGGTGGAGATCGATGGAGATGGCTGTGGGGGCACTTCCCCGTCCCGGCAGGGTGCCAGAATAGAGACTTTCTGTCCCCCGAATCTCCCCTTTGGTGGCGGCGGCGCTGCGGAACTTTTCGTGGATTTCTGATTAACTATTTAGGGTTTATGCATCGGGAGGCTCTTATAGACGAGAGGGGAGACCGAGGGGGTGCCAGAGGGGCCCACACCACCCCCTGGCGTGGCCTGGCCTGGCCCGCGCCACCAGGTGGTGTGGCCAGCCCCTGGCCACTCTCCGTCTCGTCTTCTGGCTCCGTGGGTCTTTCGGTAAAATATCGACTTCAGCTTTTGTCTGGTCCAATTCCGAGAATATTGATTTTCTGACTTTCCTGGAACCAAAAACAGCAGAAAACAGGCAACTGGCACTGTGGCATCTTGTTAATAGGTTAGTCCAAGAAAGTTTATGGAAAGTACTCCAAAGTTGGAACAAAACATAAGAAAGTACATAAAACCAAGCATGGAACATCAAAAATTATAGATACATTTGCAATGTATCAACATCCCCAAGCTTAACTCCTGCTCGTCCTCGAGTAGGTAAGTGATAAAAAAGAAAGAATATTTTTTAGGTGACATGCACCATCATAAACTTGATCAAAGTATTTGTAAAACATTCAAAGTTGGGATCATAGTACTTCAATCATAACATGAAAGACAAAGTTCTAGCAATAAGACTAAGAAACTATGTTGCAACATGAAAAGGCACAAACAAAAGATTAATGAATAACAATGCTTTGCAAGACGTTTGTTTGTTTCACATAAAGAAAACATAGCATAGTGGCATTCAGCTTGTCCTCATAGAGTAGGAAATATAAATGCATAGGACACCTTCAAAGTTCATAAGAGTGACTCGATGCAAATAGCTTAAAACAAACAATATCAAGTTATGCATCAATCAACTAGTCTTGGGACAATGCACATAGAACTAAGAATGGCCACTATGCTCTCAAAGAAAGTGCATAAATATAGAAGGTGGAGACTCAATATGTATAAGTGGAAGAAAGGCCTTCATAGAAGGAAGCAGAGATTCAAGTTTCATAAAGAGCTTCCAAAAATTATAGTACTTATAGCTTTCAGCTCTCATTGCCCCTATCATAAGCATCTTGAAGTGATTAAGGTTAAAGTGAACAAAGTATGGTGTACATGCTTGACGAAGTATAAGTTAGAAATCTCATGTCCCTTGAATACGAGAGTCGCTCCTCATGCTACTCAAGTTTAGTCACCGGTAAGTTCTTGTCATCGTAAGTACATGTGTATCATAGAGAACCTCCAACGGGGTACCCCTTGTCCGATGATACAGAAGAATCCCCATATCAAAATGACAAGGCAAGCAAACAACAAGCATCTCAGCAATCTTCTTATTTACCATGGGAATATGGTGCTTTTTTCTCTCTTTCCTCTTTTCATAATCTATTTTTTTTCTTTTTGCTCTTTTTTCTCAATATGACTCTTTTTTAATAAGAAGAATGCTTCATAGACAGCTCATTATGGTTACGCTGCAGGTTTCCACCATGTCAGCATGGATTAGACCAGTGGCCCAGGCGTTTCTCTAACACATATACATAACTCTATGGACTTACAACCTCCCCTATCATTTCACACCGACGACATCCATAGACAAAAGAGCATCATATCAAGTAGGTACAAAGTACAAGTGCAATGTTGAAAGCGTTCCCCATGACAACATGATTCTGCTAATCCCCAACATATAAGTGCAAGGATATACAACATAGACCACATAATGGTTCAAGTTTCTTAGGGGCAAGAAAAGTAAAGTGTGCCATCAAGTTCGTGAGAACTTTAATCACTAGTTTTCTCATAACAAGTTTAATTTGGAAGGTAGATAAAAACATGAATATACTTGGAATAGAAAATGATAATAGGTAGGTATGGTGGTACTTGGTTTAAGGAGTTGGATGCATGAGTGAAACTGATACTTGGTTACGGAGGCTGGCAAAAGACTAGGAGCGACAAACTAAGAGAGCAATAATGTCCATAATCATGCAGAGCGACAAAACATCATTAATTAAAGCATAAAGTGATACTACAAGTTGAAAACTAAAGGATCATAAAGGCTATGGTGACTTGGGATAGTCATAACATGGTGTGAGCATGCGCCAAGTCAACCCAAATAAAGCATCAAAGGAGAATACCACAATACTATGCTTTAATATGCTAAAACAATGCATAATCCTTCCAAGGCACATTAAGAAATCTCAATTGTCTATAAAATGTCATGCTAAAACAAAGAATACTAAGCCTAAAGCCAAAACAATATGAAGCATGGCATGACAAAGCATAGGCCACAGTCAAAAACAAGCTCTCTTTACCACTTAAGCATGAACTTTCCTATTCTTTTCCAATCCAAACCAAACTATTTGAAAACCAATATATGAAAGAGGGGGTCCAACCAATTTATTCAGCAAACTAAGAAAACCAAGAAAACGAAAAACCAAAACGAAAATGAAAAAGAAGACACTCCAAGAACAACACAACTATGCATGAAACAATAAAAATGAAGTGTTTGGAAGAAACCTGGGATTTTTATTGATGAAGAAGGGGATGCCTTGGGCATCCCCCAGCTTTGACGCTTGTAATTCTTGGATATATCTTGGGGTGACACGCGTGGCATCCCCAAGCTTGAGCTTTAGTTCATCCTTCATCTAATTACTCATTCCTTCCATACACCTGAAATTTTTCCTTCATACAAAACTTCACACAATCTTTATTAGCAACATTAGTGCACTCAAGATAATAAGTCTTTAGGTTCAGTTCTAACACCAATAAAACTTCCATTAAAACACTAGCTACTGTAGCACTTCCCTCAAAAAGCTCAATTCCCCAAAAGAACTAAAAAGGAACCAACAAGAAGCAAATGCAAATAATGGAAGAAATCTGTCAAAACAGACCAGCAGGTAAAAACAAATTTTTTCGAAGACCTTATGTTGCTCAAATCAAAAAGTGTTGAACTAAAAAAAGTTGGATAACAACCTGGGGCAGAAGCACAAAATTCAGGCCACAAAAGGATATACAAAGATTTTACACGAATTTTTACAGTGAAGCACAGAAATCTGTTTCGGGACAACAACTTTCCCAATCATTACTTCTCTCTCATTAGAGGTTACTCTTGACACAAAAAGCAAATAACAAGGATAAGGAGCGGTTAATACAGAAGTAATAACTACCAAGACTCATCTAAAACTTTTGGGTTATCTCCCAATAAGTACTTTTCTTTAATGCCTTTAAGTTAGGCATGATAGTTTGAGAAGATGCTCACATAGGAAATATGAATTGAAGTAAAAGAGAGCATCAAGAAGAAAATTCAAAGCATATTGTAGCATCCCATCTGTCTAACATATGTAATGCTACATGGTCTAATAATATAATGGCTACTTCCTACATATAATTGTTGCATCATAATTATATCATGCTCATGGCATCATGCCACCTTGCATTTGAGCATCATATAAAACCCCTTTCATTTGGTTCTTCTCTCATATGCATTAGTAATTGTATTTGGCTCTTGATATATTGTATTTGGTTCTTGATAAATGCTTGATGCCCAAGTTGAGTTGGGGGCATATCTTTTATTCAACTCCATCACCTTTCTTTGTCACCACCGTATAATTCCACCATCCTAATTACCCATGAGCTTTTATTTTTCTTTTGGCATTTAATCTAGCTCATGTGGGTTGGGATGGATCCAATTATATATTCCTTACGCTTGGCCTTTACTCCACATTTTGGGAATGCATGTGATTAATGCCATGATGCCTTACTATTGTTTTCACAAGATTAAAACATGGCATTTAATGTTTTTGCATGGGCCATGCAACAGCCACCACCATCTTGTCTTCCTTGGTTTTTCTGTAATCTTTGAGTGGGTCATCCCTATGGGCTCCCTCTTTCCCTCTCAAACCCTTCTCACCTTGATCTTGTTTTCTTGCCATGTGCACCAAGATCCTCACCTCACTCCATATCCATCTTCTTTCCCTTTATTCAATTCTTGCAAAAATTTCCAAAAAGGTTTATTTTAAGGGCTTGCTTGAATCTGAAACAAAACAAAAGCAAAACAAATAAATAAATAAAAAGAAAAGAAAACAAGAGAGAGAGCCCCAGCAGCAGCCCATCCCTACCTGGTCGCAGCCCAGCAGTAGCTTCGGCCCGCCCCTTCCTTCCTCCTAGGACGGCTTTTCCTTCCCCGGCCCGATACACCTTCGCCGTTCACACCGTCTCCCTCTGTTCTTCTTCTCCCTCGACCTGCCCTCTCTCAGCGATAGACGGCAGCGGGCAGGTGGCCGTCCTCACCGTCATCCGCGTCAGCAAGCACGCCGCACGCATGACCCTCCCCGCCCTTATCTTCTCGCGCCTCACTGTCGAACCCTAACCCCCTTTCTTCGTTCTCCCCTCGCCCTCTTCTCCTCCGTACCATGGCCGCCGTTGGTCAGAGCGCCGCGACGCCGCTCCCGTACTAGCTGGAGAGCGAGGACTCACCGGGAGGCACCGCCGCGGACCTTGGTGTTGTTCCAGCCTGCTAGGAGGAGCCGGACCCACTCGGAGCTGCCTCCTCGTCGGAGAACCGTGCACCACCGCCGCGACCTCGTCGTCCCCCTCCGCTCCGGCCGTCCCATCCCCTAATTCCCTAGGGAATCAGACAAGGTGAGCGCCACCCTCGTTCCCTTCCCCTTTTCCTCCCCTCCGCGTGCCAAGCGCCGCCCGAATTTGGCCCTCGTCGGTGATGTGCCCCGCCGACGAACAGTTCTAGGTCGTGCGCTCCCCCGCTGTTCCCCGCGGCCCTCCGTCCGGTACAGTCCATCTCCGACATTCCTTCCTGAACGAGATCCGTAGCTGGTAGACCCCTCTCCTCGTTTTGTTTTAGAGTCAACGCGAGATATGCCACCGCTCCGCCGCAAACCTCGCCGGAAAACCTCGCCGTCATCGGGATCATCGAGGTTCAGTACGTGTAGGGTTTAGTAAACGGCCGTAGCGGTTTTGCAAAAAGCCCTCCCCCCCCGCCGCACCTTTTGTCGGTCACGCGCAAGCCCTCCGCAGCCCAAGTGTCCCCACGGGTCAGCCCCTATTTTATTTTGCAAAAAGGCCCCATGGTTGTGAGATTCTCAACCCGCGCACCCCCAGATCCCACACGTGGCAGGCCCCCGCTGGCGCGCCCGTGTGTGGCCCCGCGGATTGGTCGGTCCCGCCCGTCAGTCTCTGCAGCTGGCTGAGTATGCGGTAAGAAAAGCTTTTGCGCGCTGTTTTCGGCCAGTCAGCAGCGGCCCTACCTGTCAGTGACCATGGCTAACTGGGGATGAGTATAAAAAGCTTTTCTGTTTATCTGTTTTAGTAAAACAAATTCAAAAATGTTTAAATACAAATTCAAATCTGTTTTAAATAACTTTTCAATTATAATTCCAAATAATGCAAATGATATATATTTTTGAATCAGAAAAATGTGAGGATTTCAAATATGCTATTCAAAATAATGTTTGAGCACTTTAAATTTTCGAGATGATTTAAAATTACAATAAAATGCCCTTTTCTTAATAAATTAATAAATTTAATTCTACAACTCCAAATTCGACAATTAATACGTCTAAATCAATCAACGCGACGAGCCCGTTCCAACTATGCATTCCTTGTTCTGAATTGCAGCATGCATCATATAAATAATAAGTATACAGCAACTTATTTGGGAATAAAAAATGACCAAAACTCAATAAAATGCTTTAATCTTGTACCCCACACCTCACCCATGCCATGCTACATTAGTGCCATGCAAATTGTGCATCATTCATCATGGCATGCTTGTTTGCTTGTCGCACTTTAATTCATATGCTTGTGCCCTTTATTTATGTTGGCCCTTGTTTGTTTGGTTCTTCTTCGAATAGACGCCGAGCTGGGGATATATCAGGAATCTCAGGAGCACTACCCAAATCCGTCTCTCGCTTCAACTGAGCTGCCAGACAAGCACTACCACATGCTTGCATACATATAGTACCTATTGCCTCTATCTTATTCTTGCATCATGGAGTCGCGATTGCATTAAATTGAATCCCAAGTACTGCATAGCCTTTACTTTTAAACCCCACCGAAGCTTGTTCCTCCATCCCATGAGCCGTCACTACAGGAGTTGTTTGAGCCATGCGAGTCGTAGAAAAGCATGTGTAGGGTATGTGAGTGTCTGATGGATAACGAGGTACCTAAACAACTTAACCTGAGTAGTAATGGGTTAACTAATGAAAGAGGCATCGGTGAGCAATATCTGCTATTTGGTTTTTCATGCTCACTTGTGTCCCGTAGGACCCCGAGTACTTGATTCCTGTTCCTTGACTATTCACACTATCCACATCTGGGAGGCCTTATGGACCCCCTGAGCCAGAGCTTGATTCATTTCTATTTCTTGGGGCCACAAGTAGTTTGGGGCTTTGTTACTATTCTGTACTTATGCCATGCTTACTGTTTTATTTAAGATTGTGCGTGGAGCACATGTACTGTTTTGGATCGCACCACGTTTTCGCGGTATCGACAAGCTAGTCATATTTTCGGGTTCCCAGTCGTTTACAGACGTCGTCACAAAACCCTGGGTCTGTTTCAGAGCCGGCCAACTTCATTACGGGTAGCTTAGTGGGGTGGCCCCTTGAAATATTTCTGAATCATGTGATCGCTTTGTCGTGAATGCCTCGTTGGGTTTTGAGTTGGTTTTTCCGAGGTTGATCGAGTGTGTGTTGCTATTTGTGCACCCCTGCAGGGTAAATCTTTCTGAAAGCCGTGTCCGCGGTTATGGACGACTTGGAGCACAGTTTCTCAATCATAGACAAGTATAACTAAAGTACCGCTTTTAATTTGACCAAGTACCTGACTAGTAAATAGTGCAATGCTCATGGAATGGTTAATAAAACTGCCAACGGTTGGGATGTTCGTCCACTTTCTCGTTGGTAAGCGAGAAGGAGGATGGATCTGTTAATTATACTGTTATAACTATTGTTACTAATTAACGGACATCCGTTCATCATTGGTTAGGCGGATGGTTAGCGAGTTTCTATAGACTTGTTAGTTATGATCTTTTGCTGCAATTGCGTCACCCTAGGTCTATGTCCCCTTTAGAGGCATAAAGACTTGCTGAGTACCCCTAGGGTCTCACACGATAAATTGTTTGATTCAGATGAACAGGTGTACTCGCAAGATCGATACTGGGTGGAGGAGACGGACGATGTTGGCAACGATCACTCGGTGTAGAGATTCCGGGAACGGGGATCCGTGAGATCTGTGGGCGGGATGTGTTTATTTATGTGGCATCTTATGCCAATTTGCTTCTTATCCGTACCCGGATCTTGTTTTCCGCTTCCGCCTGATACTCTGATGTTTGATGTATGAGGAGTTATCCTACACTATTATCTCTATCTAGCATATTTGGATCTTGCCGTATGGCGTTGCAATATTTCTATTTCTTTTAGATGGAATGGCTCTAAGAACTGTTGTATGTGGCTTGCATACATACTCACTTGTGTATGTAGTTGATCCCTTCGCCTGCCGATTACGCCGCTCATTATTGTCCCGATGTTCTGGAAGTGGTTAGGACGACCGAAAGGTCTACCTGTGAGTGGCCCCCGGGCCCCACCGTACTATTTTAACCACTTTCGCTCATCCAGGCATGCAACTAAGAGCGTAATTCACCGAGGTAGTTACACATATTTAAGTCTAACGCACTTCCTATGCATAGGAATCTTGTAAAGAAACAAGTCATGAAAGCACAAAGCAACAAGCATAGTTAAGCAAAACAAGTGCAACTTCAAGACTTTCAATATAAAGAGGGGAAACTTAACATTATTGAGATGCATAAAACCATGTTTCCCTCTCTCATAATAACTTTTAGTAGAATCATGAATAAAATTAACAATATAATTATCACATCAAACATTCTTATCATGAGCCACATGCATAAAAGAATCAATACTCTCCACATAAACATAGTCATTCTTATTAATTGTAGTGGGAGCAAATTCAACAAAATAGCTATCATTATTATTCTCATCACCATAATAATCAAATATAGGAGGCATATTGTAATCATAATTAATTTTCTCCTCAATAGTAGGTGGACTGAAAATATCATATTCATCATTGTAATCATCATATATTGGAGGCATAGTATCATCAAAGTAATTTTTCTCCTCCGTACTTGGGGGACTAAAAAGATCATTCTCATCAAAACCAGCTTCCCCAAGCTTAGACTTTTCCATAGCATTAGCAATAATGGTTTTTAAATAATTCATACTAATAACATTTCTATTAGCATGCATATAAAGTTCCATTGGTTTTTTAATTTTCTCTTCAAACACTTCATGTCCTAACTCAAGATAAATACTATAAAGCTCTCTAATTTTTTTGCTATTTTCCATTAAGCCTAACTAGTGAAAACAAGAAACAAAAAGACAAAATTGTAGAATCTAAAGGAAATAACTTTGAGCACTCACACCGGAGGATGTGAGTACCTTTTACCTTACCTCCCCGGCAACGGCGCCAGAAAATAGCTTGATGTCTACGCACTTCTATTCTTATAGACAGTTGTTGGGCCTCCAAGTGCAGAGGTTTGTAGAACAGCAGCAAGTTTTCCGTTAAGTGGATTACCCAAGGTTTATCGAACTCAGGGAGGAAGTGGTCAAAGGTATTCCCTCTCAAGCAATCCTGCAATCAAGATACAAGAAGTCTCTTGTGTCCCCAACACACCCAATACACTTGTCACGTGTATAAGTGCACTAGTTCGGCGAAGAGATAGTAAAATACAAGTGGTATGGATAATTATAAGTAGTAACGGTGCTAGAAAATAGCTTCCTGGCGTGTGGTTGACGTGGAAAAAGACTAAAGGAAAACTGAAATAAAGATGGAAGCAAGCAAACATGTAACAGATCTAGTTGCAAATAGTGTTTCAATGCTTAGAAACAAGGCCTAGGGATCATACTTTCGCTAGTGAACACTCTCATATAAATATATTATCTTCATGATACTACTCTTAACTACTCTCCGATTCTACACTCTAATCCATGGTAGGGCTATAATAACACACCTCAAAGTAAGCCTTTCCCATCTAGAAAACCCCACACTGTCACCTTGAGCACTAGATGGTTCCAACAAACCCCACAATTTCATAGAGACATCCAACTCCAAATATATTTCATAACATGTATTTGTAATCTCTAGCCTAAGTGCCACCATGGTGTGCACGCTGTCACTTTCACACACATGGGGAGAGCAGAGATCTATTAAAGCACTTGAGTATCAAGGTAGATCTACTTGATTACAAAGCTCATGATCACAATATGATCATGCATAGAGAGAGAGAGATGAACACATAGCTATGGGTAAAACCCTTAGCCTCGATAGAGAAATACTCCCTCCTCATCATGAGAATTAGCAATGGCGATGGAGATGGTGGTAGAGATCGATGGAGATGGCTCCGGGGGCACTTCCCCGTCCCGGTAGGGTGCCAGAACAGAGACTTTCTGTCCCCCGAATCTCCCCTTCGGTGGCGGCGGCGCTGCGGAACTTTTCGTAGATTTCTGATTACCTATTTAGGGTTTATGCATCGGGAGGCTCTTATAGGCGAGAGGGGAGACCGAGGGGGTGCCGGAGGGGCCCACACCACCCCCTGGCATGGCCTGGCCTGGCCCGCGCCACTAGGTGGTGTGGCCAGCCCCTGGCCCCTCTCCTTCTCGTCTTCTGACTCCGTGAGTCTTCCGGTAAAATATCGACTTTAGCTTTTGTCCGGTCCAATTCCGAGAATATTAATTTTCTGACTTTCCTGGAACCAAAAACAGCAGAAAACAGGCAACTGGCACTGTGGCATCTTGTTAATAGGTTAGTCCAAGAAATTTTATGAAAAGTACTCCAAAGTTGGAACAAAACATAAGGAAGTAGATAAAACCAAGCATGGAACATCAAAAATTATAGATACATTTGCAATGTATCAACATCCCCAAGCTTAACTCCTGCTCGTCCTCGAGTAGGTAAGTGATAAAAAGAAAGAATAATTTTTAGGTGACATGCACCATCATATACTTGATCAAAGTATTTGTAAAACATTCAAAGCTGGGATCATAGTACTTCAATCATAACATAAAAGACAAAGTTCTAGCAATAAGACTAAGAAACTATGTTGCAACATGAAAAGGCACAAACAAAAGATTAATGAATAGCAATGCTTTGCCAGACGTTTGTTTGTTTCACATAAAGAAAACATAGCATAGTGGCATTCAGCTTGTCCCTCATAGAGTAGCAAATATAAATGCATAGGACACCTTCAAAGTTCATAAGAGTGACTAGATGAAAATAGTTTAAAACAAGCAATATCAAGTTATGCATCAATCAACTAGTCTTGGGACAATGCACATAGAACTAAGAATGTACCTTTCGTCTAAACCCTAGACCGGGGGCTCCGGATCGTCTACCCCTATAGCTATCTCCGTACGAGGTTCCACCAATGTACCTTTCTATTTGTTTTGATTTGTTTAGGACGTATGTACATGGAAAGCAAAGGTTGGGCCAACTTTCCCACATTCTAGGACCCGGGTGTCTCGCAACAAGAGTTTTCACGTACAGATCCAGAATTTTACTAAGTGTTAACGCATGTCCGGAAAGGGGGTCACACCTGGGGCCTACACATGGCACCTACCAACCTTGCACCACTCTCACACACATATGCTAGGGGCACATACAAGTTTTCATTTGATTCCGATGCTCCAGTGGTCTTCCTCCGGCGAATCCCTAGACCCGGGGCCCTGGATCGTCTACCCCTATAGCTATCTCAGTACGAGGTTCCACCAATGTACCTTTCTATTTTTTTTGGTTTTTTAAAGACATATGTACATGGAAAGCAAAGGTTGGACCAACTTTGCCACATTCTAGGCCCCGGTTGTCCTGCGACGGGAGTTTCCACATACAGGTCCAGGATTTTACTAAGTGTTAACGCATGTCCGGGAAGGGGGTCACACCTGGGGCCTACACATGTCATCTACCAACCTTGCACCACTCTCACACACATTTTCTAGGGTCACATGCAAGTTTTCCTTTGATTCCGATGCTCCGGTGGTCTTTCTCCGGCGAAACCCTAGACCGGGGGCCTCGAATCATCTACCCCTATAGCTATCTCCGTATGAGGTTCCACCATTGTTCCTTTCTATTTTTTCGGTTTGTTTAGGACATATGTACATGGAAAGCAAAGGTTGGGCCAACTTTGCCACATTCTAGGCCCCGGTTGTCCCCCGACGGCAGTTTTCACGTACAGATCCAGGATTTGACTAAGTGTTAACGTATGTCCGGGAAGGGGGTCACACCTGGGGCCTACACATGGCACCTACCAACCTTGCACCACTCTCACACACATATTCTAGGGGCACATGCAAGTTTTTATTTGATTTCGATGCTCCGGTGGTCTTTCTCCGGTGAAACCCTAGACTCGGGGCCTCGGATTGTCTACCCCTATACCTATCTCCGTACGAGGTTCCACCAATGTACATTTCTATTTTTTTTTGATTTTTTAGGACATATGTACATGGAAAGCAAAGGTTGGACCAACTTTGCCATATTTTAGGCCCCGGTTGTCCCACGGCGGAAGTTTCCACGTACAGATCCAGGATTTTACTAAGTGTTAACGCATGTCCGGGAAGGGGGTCACACCTGGGGCCTACACATGGCACCTACCTTTCACCACTCTCACACACATATTCTAGGGGCACATGCAAGTTTTCATTTGATTCCGACGCTCCGGTGGTCTTTCTCCGGTGAAACCCTTGACTGGGGCCCCTGGATCATCTACCCCTATAGCTATCTCCGTACAAGGTTCCATCAATGTACTATATGTTTTGGTTTGTTTAGGACATATGTACATGGAAAGCAAAGGTTGGGCCAACTTTATCAGAGTCTAGGCCCCGATTTCGACGCTCCGGCTTGGCCCAAGAAACCCAAGGCTCGGCCCAAGAAAACCTAGGCTCGGCCCATGTATATCTGGTGGTTTAGGTTTTTTATGTTAAATACCACCTCCTCTCTCATTCCACTTTGTTGCCTCCTCCTCCTGCCCAAAGCAGCCGCCGCCACTGCCCGTCTGAAGCAGCTTCCACCCAAAGCCACCGCCCGCCCGAAGCCGTCGGCGCCCGGAGCCCCTCGCCAGCTCGAAGCCTCCGCCACCCGAAGCCGCCCGCCGTCGCCGCTCGCAGGTAATCTTCACGCCCATTTTTTGTTAATTAGATGCATTTAGGAGCAAGCGCACTTAGAAATTTGTTCTTTCGATCAAATGCATACTTTAGGATGCCCAACCCACGTGCTTGTCCTCAACTTGGCGGCAACGTCGGAGGACTGCTGGGCTCCACCACGGCCGGGGATGTCCGAGCCTGGGCTCCGTCGAGCTAGCACTGCGAGGTGGTACCTTTCGAGAACCGTAGCTTGGTGAGGAAAATCCGGGTCCCGTCGTTGACCCAGAGCTTCTTTGGTGACGGTCACATGGTCCTCTAGCGGTGCAGAGGGCGCCGGCTCCCGAACTGGTGGTACAGAGGCGTGTTAGGGAGGAGGACGAGCACATCCGCCGACCGCTGCTATATGGCTATTTTGGAGGCCAGGTTCTCCAATACCTGGCAGGTTCTTCGGGGATCTCACTCATCCGAGCTATGCTCCTGTGATGGTTCCTTCTCTTTGGGTGTTCACTGCCCGTGAGTCAGGACCCGGAAGTCGGCGTCCAGTTTGATTGAGTGAGATGTATTAGTGATATTATCAAGATGTATTAGTCCAGAACTTGAAATAAGATAACTAATATCTTGATTGCGGATGCTGAATATGATTCTAATATAGTACTATCGGCGTGTGCGCGTCGTTATTCTATGTGGGTGTGGCAGGATGCCGAAGATTCACGTGGATATTTTACAATCACAAATTTATTTATAAATTACATATACATTAAAATTTTCGTGGGAAAAAAATAAACCAACTGTACCTAAAAAAAACCTACACCGACTGCAATGCCGTCGGCGTAGAGGTGGTAGCCTCGCTAGGCCGACGGCCTGACTATCGGCGTAGCTATGCGCCTACCGCCGCGGATCGCCCCATCAGGTGGGCCGTTAACTGGAGCCACGTGTCCGTCCTATGCCGACGGTATAGCTAGGGCTGACAGCAGCCGTCGAGCTATAATAGGGTGTACGCTGATGGCATATTTACGCCGATGGCAGCCGTCAGGGGCTTTGGCTCTACACCGACGGGTCTCTACGCCTACGGCCTGTTTGCCCGGCTAACGAGTCCGGAAACCTTCGCTGACGGTCCCGATCTTTTGCCGTCGGCGTAGGATTAGGCCATCGACGTTTTTAGCTTCTCCCGTAGTGGTTACACGGAAGCATTAACGAAGGGAAGTAAGGGAGGAAGGGACGGAAGGTAGAGTAAACCGAGATGGAGTTCACGATATGGGAGAGAAAGTGAGATGTACCGTTCTATTCTAAACAAAGATTTACCAAAATTGAAAAACATCAATATTATTCACAAGACTACAAGCATCGAACTCGAGTAATTTTTTACAGCGTCAAAATTTCTAGAAAATCATACGAATTTATTCCTTGGCTACTGGCACTGGCAGGGCACCGGTGGATCAGACTATTGTACAGGCGTTGGGATTCTCCTCGCTGAAGATGGCTGTGAGCCGGTTGGCGTCGGTGGCCATGCTGTAGATACCATCGCGCACCGGCGTCGGGTAGCACCACCTGTACTCGCCAGAGAAGTACTCGTGCCGCCTCGGCGTGCCTGCGGCACCGAGCATCTCCCACCGCGTCAGCGGTGACGGCGGGTACCTGCCGTAACTGTACCCGTCGCTGTGCGGCGCCGAAGAGTACGCGTGGGGGGCGGCCGCGTGGTGGTGGTGGGGATGGCGCTGGCCGCCGTACGCCGCGTCACCGCTCGTCCCTGCCGCCGGTGCATGCTGATACGCATCGGCAACGTTCGTCTGTGGCGCTGGCCCGTCGGCGTATACCGGCCCTGCCGGGTTGAACCTGACGTGCTTGGACTTGGACTTCTTGCGCCTGCGGGGCTTGCCGCCCGCTCGAGGCGGTGCGGCGGCGGTTGGGCCGAACGGTCCGTGGACTTGCGGTGGCTGCGACGGCGGGATCGTATGGGCGTTGGGAGGGTGGGCGCTGGTGGTGCAGGCGACAGCGCGTGCCGTTGGACGTACGTAGCATGTTTGAGCTTGAGGGTACGCCATGGCGTAGTCCAGCTTCTCCCTCCTCATCCGTCCTTTCCGCCCTATGAGACGGTGCCGAAAATTTGAGATGCACACCATGATAAGGTTTTCCGTATACGAGTACAACAACTTACCTTTGTATTTCTTGATGAATTTAGATATCATCCTGCCCAAGGGAGAGCAACCCATTTGCCTCTGTGGACTTGCCAATTCCATCTCTCTTGCTCTTTCATCTGCATATGCATGTGTATACATATGTGAACTCATGGTCTCACGGACTTGCAAAGTTTTGAAGCTTCCATCGGCTTACCTAACTTATACTCTCTCCTTACATCTCTCTCGTTTGGTAACACATGGATTGAAACGAATCACCTTTTGAACAAGAATAACCTTCTCTGCTTAGTTGGTGCAGGAAATTGTACCAAAGCGAGCTAGGTAGCTACGGAGAATCGAATGAAAAAATGCGCTCACCCACCTAATGCACGGTAAAATATATATTATCTTCATGGATTGCACTGTGTGTGTCCAGTGAAAGGAGTTCAGCATCTGAGCCGGAAATGTAAAGCGCGCAAGTATGGTCCATTGTCCTGTCGTGTGGATATATACAGAGCAGACGACGACGAGCCAAACTGAGTGGCGTCAGAATATATGCTTCGGGAGAAATGTCAATTCATCCGAGAAAAGCGACTTTGCAGTTTGCAGGTATGCTTTTCTAGGCTTGTAGTTGTAGCTGGTCCAGAAAGACAACATATATATCAGAAGCGGCTTCTGCGACATTTCAGTTGTGTCGCCAATTCGATATGCGGGTGTTCGAATATTAATCGTGCCCAGTGATAGTAATGTAGGGTTTGTGCTAAGGTTAAACAAAATTAAGAACAATCTATATATAGATTGACTGAGGGGATAGTCCTTAAAATGATTTCTGGAAAAATTAAGAACAATCTATCACTTATATGTTAAATATGACCCAATTTTGACAAATCGACATGAAACCACTTAAGTAAATGAAATTATCTAGGAAGTTTGAAAATTCATAGAACTTTAAATTATCCATTAAACATGATCAACTTTGTGTGAAAATTATTGTGACGGCATTCTAGGTCATATTCTTTATACTTTTTAACCGAAAAGATATTCCTGGCACTTGTAAAATTAAAAAATGGTTTTTTCATAAAAGTGTGAAACTCACATTGTTTACTCAAGATGCACTCATCTACCAACTATGGATACATTATCAGAAACTGGGATGTGGAGATGGCCATGATCTCGGTCATTTGGCTTGATACCGAAAAATGTTCATATATGGTAGACCATGTCGTGAAACAATATTTTTTTGTAGGAGCTGTCAAAAATCAAGTCTACAAATTTTCATGCCAAGTCGTACACCTAGAGGGTGACTTCGCAAGTTTTAATTTTTTTTATTTTTCTTAATTGTCCTTTACTATATTGAAAAACATGGTTAGATTTGTCAACTTGAAATTTCATAGCAAGGGGATTGAATCTTTCCAAATTCTTGGTGATATTCGATATACCAACTACCTGGATATCTTAAAACAATTTCTAAAAAACTTTAAGAGCAATCTATCACTTACTTATAGTCAAATTTGACCTAATTTCTATAAATCGACATAAAGTAACTTAAGTGAACGAAATTAGATAGAAAGCTTGAAGATCCATTGAACTTTGGAATTATCAATTATGTTTATGGAAAGTATGTAGTACACATAAGAGGACGTTGTGTGCAAGTTTTATTATCTCCTATGATCTTTTCAGGCCCTGGTCAAATTTATCGGCATGCAAATTCATGAGCAATTAAATCTTTCAAAACTCTCGGTGATTTTTTGATATTTTTACTACCTGGTTATCTTAAATAATTTTTTGAAAATTTTTGAGAGCAATTTATCACTTACTTGTAGTTCAAATTTGACCTAATTCTGGTAAATCGATATAAAGCTATTTAAGTGGGCTAAATTAGCTAGAAAGGTTGAAAATTCATAAACATGGGAATTATCCATTAAACATGGCCCACTTTGCATTAAAATTGGAGTAGCAGCATTCTGGACAATATTTTTTGTACTTCCTTCACAGGGAAGTGGTTTATGATAGCACTAGACTATCTTTAATGACAAGCTACTAGAATGAACTCAAATTATATTTAGTCTTGGAACCGAGCTGAGAAGTAGCGAACTAATACTCATATTACTTCTTGCTCTTCACTGCACTCGCCTCCTTTGAGTGCCATCGTGTTGTAACAAACCAATGTTTAAGACCAAGCGAGGGGTAGAAATTAGAATATGTGCATCCAGATGCATGCATCTGCAAAACAAGAAAAAATCACGAAACAAAAATCTAGAGGGATCAGAACTTCTTTCACTTTGAGGACTTAGGGTTTAGCTCATTTGAGGTCGATGCTATAAGTTTTGACATGATCTCTTAAGATTTTATGTGTTTTTGTGTGAAGTATTCAAATGGTATATTTTAATTTAGTAAATAATAGAAGGTTAAATTATAAAAGAAATAGAACTACTAAGTGATGTAATATGAAATTGCAATAAAGTAATATTAACAAAGTAAATTGAATCAATGAATAAAAGATCAAATGAATACCTTTATTAAATGAATCATAATACATTGTATTTGCAATTATCAAAAAATAAAGAAGATTACAAAAGGGCTAAAAAGAAAATCCTAAAACTAATTCCTATCTAATCTTTATCTGTGTCATCTTCAATTCTACTTACTCTTCATTTCCTACAAAACAATAACAAAAAAATGTAAATCAAGGAGGGGGTTAGTATTAGTAAAACTCTTAGAAAGGGAATGTATTGCATTGCTGTATCATCATTGAGTTCTTAGTAAATTAGGGGCCAATATCTGAATTTGTACTTATCAGAATTTTTGCCTCAGATATAATATCATTGTCAAAGGGGCAAGTTTCACCATGGACGGTAAAAAAAGTTGAACTTCATAGGAAATTTACAAGTTTCCACTTTATTATCTCATCCACATTGAGAAGAAATATCTCAAATTTGGTAACTTGAACTAAGGCCCACAAGGTAGGTTGCCTAAACAAGAACATACACTGATTTGTGTGACCATAACAGTGCAATTAGTTCACAGATAAGAGCAAGCTACGACGGTAGCAAGGGAGAAGCCGCACCACTTTCACATCACACCACTTTCACATCTAGGGAGTTAGATCAAGCAGAACTAGGAGAAGAAGGACAAGGCCGGTAGCCAGGAGGAGAATGCCAAAGAGCTAATAGAAGGGCAACAATCACCACAAGATCTAGGAGCAGGACAAAATATATGCTTCAGGAGAAATATCAATTCATCCGAGAAAAGTGACTTTGCACGTATGCTTTGCTAGGCTTGTAGTTGTAGTTGGTCTATAAAGACAACATAGAGCACTGCTATACGTACGACACAACTCCTACGATTTTTGTACCATGCACAGATCAGGCCATACATATGTCTGGCAGAAGGAAAAGAATTCATTGGATGCACGTCGGACACATAGTACCCAAAATGTTGTTTCACAGATTTCAGAACTCCTAATGAAGAAGTCTAATGTCAATAAACTATTACACATAAATAAGAAATACCATATAAATATTCCCGGAAGCAAGCATTACCAGCCAATGTCATACCACTTTTTTTAGTGACACAGACAACGTTACTCGTGGGTTTCTAGCCATCTCCTGTTGCAAGCTGCCCTCCTTGCTCCAGCGTCGTTCCGCAGTCCTCACAAATTCATCCATCATCTCTCCAGACGACCCAAAGTGCTGGACAATTATAGGCTCGAATCCAGCTCTTAGCAGATTGGCTATCTTGCTTGGGGTGATCAGCATGTTGTCTGAACCGCTCGAAGGTTCGTGCACCTGCATCTCTCTGATTGAAAATGAACCTTCTAATTTTATTATCTCTCTCAACTCTTCGTCTGAAGGTCCATATATTGGTATGTAAAAAGAATCAAACTTTTCTTTGCTGATAACACCCTGTTAATTGCACCAAAAGCTTCGGGTGTCAAATACACGATCATATATATGTCACTGTGCCAACGGTAAAAAAAATGTTAGAAATTAAAGTAAAGGAATTCACCTTTGAGGCCATCTCACATAAAACCAGAGCCACGGATTCCCAGGCATGAGTGAATTTGGAGGCGAGTTCTTCAGAACGCCTTCCCGCAAGGGAAACAACCATTCGACCTCCTGATGATAATTCTTTGGCTCTCATCTCAAGAAAATGATTGAAATCTTTCCTGAACTGCCTTGCATAAGCTCCAATGACCACATGCCGTCTTTCTACCCTAACATTCTCATCGATATCATACGCAGGGATTTGGTTCCTCTTTAGTTCTTCAGGAGCCTGTAGTCAGGTCCACAAATAATTATTTTGCTGAAGAATGGATAAATGATGCAACGGCGTCATCGAGGTGTGTAAAATTCACACCTTTGAAAGCCAATGCAAGCTATTGGATGAGCAGACAAGATGCAAGGATCCACTAGTGAAGAGTCTCCCGTAAAATGATCCTGGTACAATGCCAGTAACAACTGACTTCTTGCTTTGCTGGAATGCGACCAAGCTCTTCACCACCATGTTGAAGTCATTGTCAGGAAGATCGTTAAGAAGAATGCAAACTTCAACTTGTGGCTGCTGGAAATGAAGACACTGATTGTGGATCGCATCAACGGCTATGGACACTAAAGCGAGTGCGTTTGGGCCAGAGGAACAACCCAAGTCTACAACCACCAAGTTTCTAGGAAACAAACTGCTGGTGCTGCATAAATCAGCGATGGTCTCTTCTATCATGAGCCTCATCCTGTTCTGTTCAACATTCTGCAGGTGAGTTTCAACATTCGTCATAAGACCTTCACGAAATGCCATACCTTCTAGTGTTTCAGATTCTTGCTTTCCCCCTCATTTATAGTTTATATTTTGCAAACAAATAACATTGCAATTAGGTGAGTAAGTTAGGGAGGAACATGGCAAAATGAAAACAACAGTAGTGAATCAATTAAAAGAGGAAAAGCTACCTGCAGGCTAGAGTTGCGAGCATAGCTTGTTTTCCCTTGTCCTCGGTTCATATGCACCATCTGCTCATGCTGAGAGGCCATGGATTTTGCTAAATCAGGCCAAACTTCCGATCTTGAGCCTTCAAAAGCCAGATAACAAGGCAATATTAATACCGTACTGGCTAGAAGTTCAGAGCTTTTATGTAGGTCAATCTTAAGAAGATAACTATTATGGCGCCTTTTTTTTTTGGCACCAATGATAAGGCCAATGTTCTTTCTTCAATCTGTAGGACCAGACAATAGAGAGAGAAAGGTCGAGTCAAATCTTGATAAGGACATAGCACTATCTTCCAAAGTATTATTCCCGCGAAAACCAGCATAACCTGGTTTTAGATAGTGGTCTTGCCAGGAGCGCCACAAAAAAGCTAACAAAAATGCACGCTTTACTTTATTTTTGTGTCACCGTCACGAGGGCACACTTATCAGGCAATGAAACAAAATGTAAAGTTTACTTTGTATCCTAAGTCGCCGCTTGGTGTCAAGTGTCAACAGACAACAGGTACTACTATTTTGACGATCCTGTCAGCAATTTGTGAACCTTACATATTGCATCACTTCGTATCATGCACTACTGAAACTATGTAGATTAAAGGTCCTATTTCAGCAATCCTATCAGCAATTGTTTCAGTTTGTGAAGTTGCTTCAATTTGTGAAAATCCTTCAGATTCTGGAGTTGCTGATTGGTTGGGTACTGAAACTGATGGATAAAATACTAGTAGTATTAACATATCATGAAAATGATAACAAAGTAGTATTAGTTAAAGATTTGAATTCAAGTCTTCCAGATATACAAATGACAAAGGATAAACGATATGGATGTAGATTAGAAATTACTTTAGGCTTGGTAGGCCGTTGGCGAGCAGGAGGACTGGAAGAGGGAGCCTGAGAGCAGCTGCTGTGGTGGCGCAGGCGCGCAGCTACCAGTCAGCGGAGTGGCGGGCTGGCGGCCTGCACGGCGGGAGGCGACACGGATCGCAGAGGTGGAGGGTACGGCGCGGGCGCGCGGCGTCTCGCACGTCAGAGGCCGAGGAGGTGGACGGGCGCGGAGGAGGGGGCGGCGACGATGGCCCGGCGGCGAGCGCGTGCCTGCAGCAAGTGGCTCGCTCACTCTGTAACCTTGTATGGGGAGACTCGACTTTTCTTTTGTTTGACCTTTCGGTCTGGGTGTAACGCAGATTTTTTTGTTTAAATATATTACCACTCCTTATACTGGTGGTGCGTGGGTCGATTTAGCCCCTGCGACTCGTAATTTAAAGAATTTTAGACATGTACTCAATTATCAATTGGACTCAATTAGTTCTAAACCATGATTCCCATCAAAATTATGCTGACATAGACGACACATGGCATGGGTCACACTCGTAGGACAGTAGCTGCCCTAAAAATTTGCAATTTGCTCCTCCGCATCTAGTCCATTAAAGACTGCTCCATGTCGTATACTAGACCACTATTCTTCTATGGACCAAGGATCACCGTAGGGAGGTCTGCACGTGCATACGCTGCTACATCATCAAGATCGAATGCACTCATAGTCTTATCATGGTCTATGTAAAGGACCATACAATTGTTACCGTCCGTCACACCCATGTAAAAAAGGCTGCTGGATGATTCGAGGTGAGCAGAGACTTACTAAAACAAGGCGGCGGTTCCCCCTCATGGCGGCTGATGGGGTTCAACGCCGCCGCGATCAACACGACTGCTGGTGTCACCTCGACGTCGCATCCCCTCCTCGAACAGTTGCTAGTCTTCCTAGTCCAGCGACTGTCGCCACCATCGCCTCCCCGTGCCTCCATCTCTATCGCCCCCTTTTTCCCTCCCTCGAACAGAATAATCTGGAACTGGAATAGCGTGGATCAGTGATTAGTGAACTAGATGCGGACTGGGCTAACAGCAAATTTCCAAGGCAGATGTCTCCTATCAGCGGGACACACATCCATGTGACGTCCGCGTCAAGGCAATTTCGATGGCAAACATGGTTTATGACTAAATTGAAGCGAATTGATAACACGTCTAAAATTCTGCAAATTACGAGTGTGAGGACTAAATCGAGCCACGCGCGTAACTACAGGGAATGCTACTACGTTTCATTTAACTCTTTTTCGTATAATTATTACTCCCCGGTCCTCAAAGTATGTGACTATATGCAAATCTCGACAAATCTGCGACATCTTTTTCGAGATAGAGAAAATATTATTATATATACTAAAAGCAATATACAAATGTTTTATAGATACATCATGTTAATCCACATCAATGAAATTATTTAGATGATTAAATCTAAATTTATGGCCACGATTTTATTTCATGATTTTTTTAAACAAGCAGTCCGTTTAATACAATTTAGATTGAGAAGGTACGAGCACATGCCATAAGCCATGTACTCCATCTAGTTTAAAATAATTGCATTAGATTTGTTAAGATAGTTATGGAATGTATAATGGAGTAATTTCATCCTTCTCTTAGAGTTGCCACGTCGGATTTTTGTTGGAGGAGAGGACTAAAAATATGAGGATTATCTTCGCTTATCGAACGGATGATCCCTTATAAAATAAGAGAAGTATATTTTCTCCATTCTGAGGGGTTCCGCAGCGAAAAATAAAAAAATTCCTAACAACGAGAACGACATGGCCAAAATCTATCTATGCAGATGTAAGATAAAGGAGGAATTCAGTGCTCATACTCTTGAAGACCGAAAAGCTTTATGTTCCAATGAACGTTGATGATGTAATCGTACGGTGATATGGACCTAAAAGTCGTGTAGGTGTACAAGTGATAAGTGCCACAACTGGTAGCACCTCCGAAGTTCTACACGCATACGGTCTACATGTCATTCCCCGTGCTCCGATCCAGCGAAGTAGCGGAAGAAGAAAGATCTGGACCGACTCCAGCATCACGATGGTGTGAGTATCATGGAGAAGACTCTATCCCTATATGCATGTCGTCCCAATTGTGGAATCACACATGAGGGAGAGAGAGAGGAGAGGGAGAGACAAGGCAAAACACAATTGAGTGATTTAATGGGGGCGGAGGGTCCTCCTCTATTATATAGGGGAAAAGGGAGCACCACCACCAAGAAATTTTCGAGGTGGGACTAAATAAAGGGAGGAGGCAGCGACCGCCGGTGATGGGGTGGCCCCCACCCCCACACACTCCATGGACCATGGCTAGGCAGCTCCCATGCCCCTTGGGTGGCTGGCCCCCTTATGGGCCCTTCCCTCCAAGAAGTGGACCAATAAGGAGGTATGCTCAAATTTAATTTTTAAATTAGATTTTTAATCATAAATCCAGCAATTAATATTAAAATCGTATTTAATAATTCTCCATGATCCAAAACTCATTTTGAATCACTCTGAACTACCCTTCGGCATACTTGGAACACTTTCAATTCTCTCTTCTCCATTGATCTCGGATCAATCCTAATTATCATCTACCCTTAAGTGTGCCACCCTACAGTTACGCAGACATGATCGAGATGCCTCTCCGGTCAATGTCAACAGTGGAATATGGAAACCCATGATAGCCCCCATGGATTCCACGAATTAATTTGATCGCTTGAACCTTAAACATCGAGTCTAGCTCACTTTGCTACACGATACCTGGTTTTTCCAAGATCTAATCGTCGGTACCTTGATAGCTAGTTTGATCATATTATCGACAAACACGTTTACTTCTTCCCGTGATATTACATCCCCGTGAGCTAGTCATATGTTTGCAAACTTTTTTAGATATAATCTCACCGAGTGGGCCTAGGGTATCTATCAGTAAAGCAGATGGGAAAATCCCGATCTCAATACATACACCTCAACCTACCCCTTCGGAATACCTGAGAGACACCTTTATGATCACCCTGTTATGTTGTGAAGGTTGATGCAGTTAAAGCAGCCTCTGGTGATAGTGATTATATATGATCTCACAGTCAAAAGATTGAGTTATTACATTTTCCTAGTAATTGCAACATTAAACTTTGTGACTGGATCTCATTGCAATACTAGAGTTGGGTGTGTGTCCATCACATCATTCACCTAATGACATGATCCCATTATCAATTGATATAAATGCCCATGATCAGGAAATCTTGATCATCACTTAACCAATAGGCTAGTTGAGTAGAGACTACTAGGGACTTGATTTGTTTACATACCACATGTGTACAAATGATTCTGTTTAATACAGTTATAGCATAGTATAAAACTTTATCACGGAATAATGAGATATGATAATAAAAACACTTTATTATTTGCCTCTACGGGATATCTTCAACACATTCTACCATATTTATTCTCTTATCAGAGTAAATAATAGTGCTAGATTGTCTCGTCTCAAAATATTATCCACGTCGTCCCGGTTCTTTTTGACTGTGGGATGGATGCCGAAAAGTGTTGGGTTCGCAGCATAGAAAATAAAAAAATTCTACGATGGGATCTATTATACGTCAAGATCTATCTACTAGATACAAGCAACGGGTGAATATACATTCATAGTGAACATACCCTCGAAGAACAACAAAGCTTTGTTAACGAGATAGAACTCGTGGATGATGTAGTCGAACGCTTGCCGATCTCAAGATCATGTGGAAGTCCTAGCGCCACAAATCAGTAGCGCGTCCGTCCTTGCACACACGTTCAGGCCACCAAACAACCTCCACCTCCTCGCTCCAGCGATGCAGCGGAAGTAGCAACACCTTCCAGACGAAATGCCACCAGGAACATGTATCTCACTAATCCTAATCCGAGACAATGGGGAAATAATTCTAGAGGGGAAGAGATATCATTCACGAGGAGGGGTGAGTGTGAAGGAGTGAGAGGGGGACTTTTATAGGAGGAGGGGGTGCCCCTCCCCATGGCCGGCGCCCCATGGGGGTACCCCTTCACATTCTCTATTAATGTCTCCACTTAAAATGCATTGAATTTCTCCAAATTTAATGCTCTCTCATATAATAAAAATCTTTTATTAATTTTATTCAGAATTTTGTTAATTACTTTAATTAACAAACATTCACATAAAACCCCTGCAACATTTCAATATCACATGCAGAACCAATTTCAGTAATTTCACCCGAAACAATTTTGGTATCAATTAAAATAATTCCAACGTTTTGCAATTCTTTTGTCTAGAACATATTTGCTCCAAATGGTGTTTGCCAACCCTTAAGTGTGTCACCCTACAGTTCGCGAATAATGAAGACATGATCGAGATTCCTCTCAAATCAATAATCAAAAGCGGGACCTAGAGATCCATACTGACTCCCACACATTCAACGATGACTTCTGTGATCGAGAGAACCTTTAACGATAGTAACTAAGTCCCTTTGTCTTATGATATATTACATGTCCGAGATTCGATCATCAGTATCTCGATACTTAGTTTGATCTTGTTACTAACACGCACTATTTTCTCGTTCTCGTGATATAACATTCTGGTGATCACATCACTTGCTTGCAAGCTATCTTAATGTGATATCACCGAGAGGGCCCAGAGTATATCTATCCGTCATCGGGATTGACAAATTCCACACTTGATCCAGGAGCCTCAACATAATGATACATCATAAATGTATCTATAATTTTTGATGTTCCATACTTTTTTAGTGTCTACTTTCTTATGTTTTGTTCATACTTTGAGGTATTTTTATACATTTCTGGAACTAACCTATTAACAAGATGCCACAGTGCCAGTTGTTTGTTTTCTGCTATTTTTGGTTTCAGAAAAGCTAGTAAGGAAATATTCACAGAATTGGACCGAACAAAAGCCCAAGTCAATATTTTGCCCGAAGCAACACGGAGTCCGGAGGGGAGACGAAGTGGCATACCAAGGCGGCCACACCTGGTGGCGGCGCGGCCTAGGGGCACGCCACCAGAGAGTGTGGGCCCCTAGAGCTCCACCGACCTTGCCCTTCCGCCTATGAAAGCCTCCCGGGACGAAAACCCTAAGTACCCGATCAAAATCCCACAAAATTCCACCAAAGAGTCTGTAGCCGTCGTCATCTCCATCCCTAGATTGGGAGGGATCCCAAGCTCTTCCCGGCACCCTGCCGGAGGGAGAGATCACCATGGAGGCCTTCTTCATCATCATGACTGCCTCTGGTGTGATGCGTGAGTAGTTCATCCTTGGACTACGGGTCCATTTAGTAGCTAGATGGTTGGTTCTCCTCCTTTGTGCTATCATGTTTAGATCTATTGAGCTCCGTTCATGATTGATACGTTGCTAACGTATCCATAATTTTTGATGTTCCATGCTTGGTTTTATCTACTTTCTTATGTTTTGTTCCAACTTTGGAGTACTTTTCATACACTTTATTGGACTAACCTATTAACAAGAGCCACAGTGCTAGTTGCCTGTTTTCTGCTATTTTTGGTTCCAGGAAGTCAGAAAATGAATATTCTCGGAATTGGATGAGACAAAAGCCAAAGTCAGATTTTCACCGAGGGGCACAAGGAGCCAGAATACGAGACAGCGAGGGGCCAGGGGGCCGCCACACCACCTGGTCGCGCGACCACGCCAGGCCCGCGCTAGGGGGTGGTTTGGACGCCCTAGGCACCCCCTCGGCCTCCCCCTCTGACTATAAGATGCCTCCGATACAGAAACCCTAAGTACCCGATCAAAATTCCACAAAAGAGTCTGTAGCCGCCGTCATCTCCATCCCTAGATCGAGAGGGATCTGAAGCCCTTCCCGACACCCTGCCGGAGAAGGGAATTCACCCTGGAGGTCTTCTTCATCACCATGCAAGCCTCCGGTGTGATGCGTCAGTAGGTCATCTCTGGACTACGGGTCCATGTAGTAGCTAGATGGTTGGTTCTTCTCCTTTGTGCTATCATGTTTAGATCTTGTGAGCTCCTTTCATGATCAAGATGATCTATTTGTAATCATACATGTTGTGTTTGCGTGGATCCGATGGATATTGAGATGCTATTTCAGATTGATTATTGATTCTATCATGTCTTTGTTATTTGTGATCTTGCATGATTTTCGTTGTTAGTAGCTATCTTGGCCAAGTAGATGCTAGCAACTCCAAGAGTTATTATTTAAGCTCGATAGTGGGTTCATGCCTCTAGTAATCTAGGGAAGTGACAGAAATCTCTAAGGTACTAGATGTGTTGTTGCTACTAGGGAGAAAACAACAATCCTTTGTTCATAGAACAATCATATTGTTTACTTTACACGCAATGCGTAATGCAATTATCTGTTGCTTGCAACTTAATACTGGAGGGGGTCGGATGATAACCTAAAGGTGGATTATTAGTCATAGATGCGGTTGGATGGCGGTCTATGTGTTGGGTCCGCAGCATAGAAAACAAAAAATTTCCTACGATGAGAACTATACGCCAAGATCTATCTACTAGATACAGAGCAACGGGTGGACATACATCCATAGAGAACTTACCCTCGAAGACAACGAGTTTTGTTAACGACTAGGAACCCGTGGTTGATGTAGTCGTACGCTTGCCGATCTCAAGATCGTGTGGAAGTCCGAGCGCCGCAAATCAGCAGCGCATCCGTCCTCGCACACACGTTCAAGCTACCGGACAACCTCCACCTCCTTGCTCCAGCGATCCAGCGGAAGCAGCAACTCCTTCCAGACAAAAAGCCACCGGGAACATGTATCTCGCTAATCCGAGACCATGGGGGAATAATTCTAGAGGGGGAGAGAGATCCTTCACAAGGAGGTGTTAGGATGAAGGAGGGAATGGGTGGCCTTTTATAGGAGGAGGGGGGTGCCCCCTCTCTCCATGGCCGGCGCATGGGGGGGTGACCCCTCACCTCCCCCATTCATGTAGTGGTAACCCCTCCACATTAAAAAGCCTCTTCACATTCCCTTTTAAAGTCTCCACTTTAAATGCATTAAATTTCTCCAAATTTAATGCTCTCTCATTTAATAAAACTCTTTTATTAAATTTATTCAGAATTTTTTTAATTACTTTAATTAACAAACATTCACATAAAACCCCTTGCAACATTTCAATATCACATGCAGAACCACATTCTGCAATTTCACCCGAAACAATTTCGGTTTCTATCGAAACATTTCCTGCCCTTTGCAAACCTTTTGTCTGGAACATATGTGCTCCTAAATGGTGTCCGACAACCCTTAAGTGTGTCACCCTACGGTTCACGAATAGTACAGACATGATTGATACTCCTCTCAGATCAATAATCAGAAGCGGGACCTGGAGATCCATACTGACTCCTGTATATTCAACGATGACTTCTGTGATCGTGAGAACCTTTAACGTTAGCAATTTAATCCCTTTGTCTCATGATATAATACATGTCCGAGATTCGATCATCGGTATCCAAATACCTAGTTTGATCTCGTTACCGGCATGCACTCTTTTCTCGTTCCCGTGATATAACATTCTAGTGATCACATCACTTGCTTGCAAGCTATCTTAATGTGATATCACCGAGAGGGCCCAGAGTATATCTATCCGTCATCGGGATTGAAAAATTCCACTCTTGATCCATGAGCCTCAACATAACACCTTCATAGCACTGAACCCATCTTTATAGTCACCCTGTTACGGTGTGACGTTTGATGTTATCAAGACACTCTTCCGGTGTTAGCAATTAACATGATCTCATGGTCTAAGGACTAAGACTACTTTGTATGATGTTATAGCAATATAAACATAATGACTTGATCGTAATGCTATACTTCGGATGAATGTTCATCACATCATTTCACAAATGTTGTGACCTTGTTATTAAAAACATCCAATGTCTATGATCAGGAAACCTTGATCATCTTGTTAATCAACAAGCTAGTTTATAAGGGAGGCATAACTAGGAACCCTTTTTGTTTATTAAACACACATGTATTGATGTTTCCTATCAATACAATTATAGCATGCAAAATAAACATCTATCATATACATAAGGAATATATAATAACAACTTTATTATTGCCTCTCAGGGCATATTTCCTTCAGTCTCCCACTTGCACTAGAGACAATAATCTAGTTCACATAGTGATAAATCTAACACCCATGGAGTTCTGGTGTTGATCATGTTTTGCCCTAGGGAGTACTTTAGTCAACGGATCTGCTACATTCAGGTCCGTGTGCACTTTACAAATCTTTATATCTCCATCCTTGACATGCTCGCGAATGGAGTGAAACCGGCGCTTAATATGCTTGGAATTCTTGTGAGACATCGGTTCCTTTGCGTTGGCTATGGCTCCATTGTTGTCACAATAGATCACCATCGGGTCCAATGCACTGGGAACCACACCCAGTTCCGTAATGAACTCTTTCATCCAAACTGCTTCCTGTGCCGCTTCTGAAGCAGCAACATATTCCGCCTCCATCGTTGATCCAGCCACCACAGGTTGTTTGGAACTCCTCCAACTAACTGCTGCTCCGTTCAAGAGAAATACGTATCCGGATTGAGACTTAGAGTCATCCGGATCGGTGTCAAAGCTAGCATCGACATAACACTTAGCGACTAGCTCTTCTTCACCTCCGTATACAAGAAACATATCCTTAGTTCTTCTCAAGTACTTAAGGATATTCTTGACCGCTATCCAGTGTTCCGAACCTGGATCAGATTGGTACCTACTAGTTAAACTAATAGCATGTGCCACATCCGGTCTTGTACATAGCATGGCATACATTATAGAGCCTATGGCTGAGGCATAGGGGATCTTATCCATTATCTCTCTTTCTTCCGCCGTAGCCGGACTTTGAGTCTTACTCAATGTCTTGCCTTGCAACATAGGTAAGAACCCCTTCTTACTTTCGTCCATATTAAACTTTTTTAATATCTTATCAAGGTATGTACTCTGCGATAGCCCAATTAGGCGTCTTGATCTATCTCTATAGATTTTAATGCCTAATATATATGAAGCTTCACCAAGGTCTTTCATCGAAAATTTGCTGTTTAGATAACTTTTAACATTGTTTAAAAGATATATATCATTTCCAATCAATAATATGTCATCCACATATAATATCAGAAATGCCACATTGCTCCCACTCACTTTCTTGTAAATACAAGCCTCTCCATAAGTTTGGACAAATCCAAACTCTTTGATCACCTCATCAAAGCGGAGATTCCAACTCCGGGATGCTTGCTTCAGTCCATAGATGGATCGCTGAAGTTTGCACACCTTATTAGCATCATTAGGATCGACAAAACCCTTCGGTTGTATCATATACAACTCTTCTTCAATATTACCATTGAGGAACGCAGTTTTGACATCCATCTGCCATATTTCATAATCGAAATATGCAGCAAGTGCTAACATAATCCTAACCGACTTAAGCATCGCTACGGGAGAGAATGTCTCATCGTAGTCAACTCCTTGAATTTGTCGAAACCCCTTTGTGACAAGTCGAGCCTTATAGATGGTTACATTACCATCAGCATCAGTTTTTCTTTTGAAAATCCATTTATTCTCAACGGCCTTTCGATCGTGAGGTAAGTCCACCAAGGTCCAAACCTGGTTTTCGTACATGGATTCCATCTCGGATTTCATGGCTTCTAGCCATTTGTTGGAATTAGGGCTCATCATCGCTTCTTCATACGTCGTAGGGTCATCTATTTCATCAATCATGAAATTCATAACAGGATTGCCGTACAGTTCAGGAGCTGCACGTGTCCTGCTTGACCTGCGCGGTTCGGTAGTGTCCTCTTTTGGAGTTTCATGATCAATATCATTAGCTCTCTCTTCATTAGGTGAAGTCAACTCCGAAACAACTTCCGGTGCTGTGCTACTCGCCATTTCATGAAGAGAAGGTTCAATAACCTCTTCGAGTTCTACCTTCCGACTACTCACACCTTTCGCGAGAAACTCCTTCTCAAGAAAGGATCCATTCTTGGCAACCAAGACCTTGCCCTCGGATATGTGATAGAAGGTATACCCAATCGTTTCCTTAGGGTATCCTATGAAGACGCATTTTTCCGCTTTGGGTTCCAGTTTATCCGGTTGAAGTTTCTTCACATAAACATCGCATCTCCAAACTTTAAGAAATGACAGCTTAGGTTTGTTTCCAAACCATAATTCATACGGTGTCTTTTCAACGGATTTAGATGGTTCCCTATTTAAAGTGAATGCAGCGGTTTCCAGTGCATAACCCCAAAATGACAGTGGCAAGTCAGTCAGAGACATCATAGATCGAACCATATCCAATAAAGTGCGATTACGACGTTCTGATACACCATTACGTTGTGGTGTTCCGGCAGGCATGAGTTGTGAAACTATTCCACAGTCTTTCATATGTGTGCTAAACTCATAACTAAGATACTCTCCTCCACGGTCGGACCGCAGAAATTTGATCTTTCTGTTACGATGATTTTCCACTTCATTCTGAAATTCTTTGAACTTTTCAAAGGTTTCAGACTTATGTTTCATCAAATAGATATACCCGTATCTACTCAAATCATCCGTGAAAGTAACAAAATAACGATATCCACCTCGCGCCGACACACTCATCGGTCCACACACATCAGTATGTATGATTTCCAATAAATCTGTCGCCTGTTCCATTGAACCGGAAAACGGCGTTCTAGTCATCTTGCCCATAAGGCATGGCTCACATGTATCAAATGATTCAAAATCAAGTGATTCCAAAAGTCCATCAGAATGGAGTTTCTTCATACGTTTGACGCCAATATGACCTAGACGGCAGTGCCACATATATGCAGATATATCATTATCAAGTTTAATCTTTTTAGCATCAACATTATGAATATGCGTAATACTACTATCGAGATCCAATAGAAATAAACCATTCAACACAGGTGCATGACCATAAAATATATTATTCATATAAATCGAACAACCATTGTTTTCAAATTTAAACGAATAACCACTTTGCATCAAACATGATCCGGATACAATGTTCATGCTCAGTGCAGGCACTAAATAACAATTATTCAGGTTTATAACTAATCCCGACGGCATATGGAGAGGCAGCGTTCCGACGATGATGACATCAACTCTTGATCCATTGCCGACCCGCATCATGACCTCATCCCTTGCTAATTGTCACTTGTTCCGCAGCCCCTGAACCGAGTTACATATATTAGCAACCGATCCCGTATCAAATACCCAGGTGCTACTGCGAGTACTAGTCAAGTACACATCAATAACATGTATATCATATATACCTTTGTTTGCCTTGCCAGACTTCTTGTCCGCCAAATACTTGGGGCAGTTGCGCTTCCAATGGCCAGTCCCCTTGCAATAGTAGCACTCGGTGTCAGACTTAGGGCCAACTCGGGGTTTCTTTTCAGGCGCGGCAATAGATTTGCCGCCCTTCTTTCCCTTCTGCTTGCCTTTCTTGTCCTTCTTGAAACCGGTGGTCCTATTGATCATCAACACTTGATGTTCTTTCCTAATCTCCACTTCTGCAGTCTTAAGCATTGACAGAAGCTCGGGAAGAGATTTGTTCATGCCCTGCATATTATAGTTTATCACGAAGCTCTTGTAGCTAGGTGTCAGAGATTGGAGAACACGATGTATGCCTAAGTCAATGGGAATCGTTATTCCCAAGGACACAAGCTTATCGGCGTACCCAGACATTTTGAGTACGTGCTCACTAACGGAGCTGTTTTCCTCCATCATGCAGCTAAAGAACTTTTCTGTAGCATTATAACTCTCTACGGCAGCATGGGTATCGAAAATCATTTTCAATTCTCCCATGGTATCAAAGGCATTGCCATTTTCGAAACGCTTTCGAAGTTCTGGCTCTAGCCCATACAGTATGCCGCAATGAACTAAGTTGTGGTCCTCCTGACGAGTTATATAGACGTTCTTTTCCTCGTCAGAGGCATCAGGAGCTGGTGGGGGGCCTAGAGGCGCTTCTAGCACATATTGCTTTTGTGCAGCCGTGAGAAGAATCCTCAAATTCATAGCCCAGTTGGTGAAGTTGCTACCATTCGCAGCAAGCTTCTCCATGAGCACATTGAAATTAAAAGCAGGTGGTGCCATCTACAACGGAATTTGTAAAATATATTTAGACTAAGTTTATGATAGATTGAGTTCAACTAATCCAAATTACTAATGAACTCCCACTCAAAAACGGCATCCCTCGTGTCCTTTTAGTGATTACATGAACCAAATCCACTACACCAAGTCCGATCATCACGTGAGTCGGTGTAGCTTCAAAGGCGAGCATCTATATGGGCATCATATCAACTATATGACTCATGCTTAACCTTTCGGTCCGTGTTCCGAGGCCATGTCTGTACATGCTAGGCTCGTCAAGTAAGAACCTTAGTATTCGCGTGTGTAAAACTGTCTTACACCCGTTGTATGAAAGCGTAGAGTCGAGAACACCCGATCATCACGTGATGCCTCAAAACACGATCCACAAAACGGTGCATACTTAAGGAAGAACACATTTTATCTTGATATCTAAATGAGGGATCATCTTATAATGCTACCAAAAGCGCTAAACTAGCAATATAAGATGCTAACATCTAATGTGTGAAGTGAGGTGATATGGTCCATGCATTTGATCTCTATCATTTGCATCGTGGTATGATCTCTATCATTCGTTTATGTGTAAGGCCAAGGTCTATGGAACTTACACGTTAAGTGAGTTGTAAGAGTATCTATCATACATCTACTTACAACAATACCATATCAAGACACTAGCCCAGCAACGATCTAAACGAGACGCCTCTAATTTATCAATTGCAAGTTTTACGTGGCTTAGGGCTTTCAGAGATAGAACCGGTCTTACCTACGAACATGAACCACAACGAGGATAACCAAGTTATTAGCAACTCTTTGTAAATCAGATATTGACTATAGTAGGAGAGACAAACACCCGCCAGCCACTTATGCAAAACAAGTTGCATGTCAGTCGTGGAACCGGTCTCATGTACGATGACATGTAAGGTTGGTCCGGGCCGCTTCATCCCACTATGCCACCAATATCCAAAGTACATAGAAGATGCAATAACATGATCATCATCGCCCACATATAAACATATGTGTACTACCCGTGCAAAGCACCTACGCATAGATCAGGCTCTGATACCACTGTTGGGTCCGTAGCATAGAAAACAAAAAAATTCCTACGATGAGAACTATACGCCAAGATCTATCTACTAAATACAGAGCAACGGGTGGACATACATCCATAGAGAACTTACCCTCGAAGACAACGAGTTTTGTTAACGAGTAGGAACCCGTGGTTGATGTAGTCGTACGCTTGCCGATCTCAAGATCGTGTGGAAGTCCGAGCGCCACAAATCAGCAGCGCATCCGTCCTCGCACACACGTTCAAGCTACCGGACAACGTCCACCTCCTTGCTCCAGCGATCCAGCGGAAGCAGCAACTCCTTCCAGACGAAAAGCCACCAAGAACATGTATCTCGCTAATCCGAGACCATGGGGGAATAATTCTAGAGGGGGAGAGAGATCCTTCACAAGGAGGTGTTAGGATGAATGAGGGAATGGGTGGCCTTTTATAGGAGGAGGGGGGTGCCCCCTCTCTCCATGGCCGGCGCATGGGGGGTGACCCCTCACCTCCCCCATTCAAGTGGTGGTAACCCCTCCACATTAAAATGCCTCTTCACATTCCCTTTTAAAGTCTCCACTTTAAATGCATTAAATTTCTCCAAATTTAATGCTCTCTCATTTAATAAAACTCTTTTATTAAATTTATTCAGAATTTTTTTAATTACTTTAATTAACAAACATTCACATAAAACCCCTTGCAACATTTCAATATCACATGCAGAACCACTTTCTGCAATTTCACCCGAAACAATTTCGGTTTCTATCGAAACATTTCCTGCGCTTTGCAAACCTTTTGTCTGGAACATATGTGCTCCTAAATGGTGTCCGGCAACCCTTAAGTGTGTCACCCTACGGTTCGCGAATAGTACAGACATGATTGAGACTCCTCTTAGATCAATAATCAGAAGCGGGACCTGGAGATCCATACTGACTCCTGTATATTCAACGATGACTTCTGTGATCGTGAGAACCTTTAACGTTAGCAATTTAATCCCTTTGTCTCATGATATAATACATGTCCGAGATTCGATCATCGGTATCCAAATACCTAGTTTGATCTCGTTACCGACATGCACTCTTTTCTCGTTCCCGTGATATAACATTCTAGTGATCACATCACTTGCTTGCAAGCTATCTTAATGTGATATCACCGAGAGGGCCCAGAGTATATCTATCCGTCATCGGGATTGAAAAATTCCACTCTTGATCCATGAGCCTCAACATAACACCTTCATAGCACTGAACCCATCTTTATAGTCACCCTGTTACGGTGTGACGTTTGATGTTATCAAGACACTCTTCCGGTGTTAGCAATTAACATGATCTCATGGTCTAAGGACTAAGACTACTTTGTATGATGTTATAGCAATATAAACATAATGACTTGATCGTAATGCTATACTTCGGATGAATGTTCATCACATCATTTCACAAATGCTGTGACCTTGTTATTAAAAACATCCAATGTCTATGATCAGGAAACCTTGATCATCTTGTTAATCAACAAGCTAGTTTATAAGAGAGGCATAACTAGGAACCCTTTTTGTTTATTAAACACACATGTATTGATGTTTCCTATCAATACAATTATAGCATGCAAAATAAATATCTATCATATACATAAGGAATATATAATAACAACTTTATTATTGCCTCTCAGGGCATATTTCCTTCACTATGTATAATGTTGTAATGCCCAATCAAATATCAAAAGAGTCAAGATGAGTAGTATATGCTTGTATGCTTTCTCGATGTTTGTCAATTGCCCCACTGTAATTTGTTCACCCAACATGTCATCTATCTTAAGGAGAACCACCACTAGTGAACTATGGACCATGGTCCTTTCTTTTATTATCAATCTCCAATCAACTGTTTACTGCTTTCTGTTTACTTTCTACAAATATTACTTTATTCCATTCAATACGTTTAATCCTTTGTTTTCAGCAAAACCGGTGAGATTGATAGCCTCCTCGCAAGTTGGGGGCAAAGTTCTGTGGTTGTGTTGTGCAGGATTCCACGTTGCTACTAGCACAGGTAGTGCACCCTACCAAAGCTCAGCTAGCAACACCTTTGAGGTGTTTCCTTGCTCCTACTGGATTGATAACCTTGGTTTCATAACTGAGGGAAAACTTGCTGCTGTGCTCATCATACCTTCCTCTTGGGGTTCCCCAATGAGCTCTATATATTTTGGGCCATCAAGCACTTTTTCTGGCGCCGTTGCCGGGGTGTCAAGGACATCTTCATAAGGGGAGTCCCTCATAACCAATCTCTTTACTTTGTTTTTTTGCTTAGTTTACTTCTGCTTTGTTTGCTTGTTTCTTTATCAAAAACACACAAAAAATAGTTTTATAAGTTTGCTTTCTTTATTAAAAACCCAAAAAATGACTACTCTTGAAAATACTAAGTTGTGTGACTTCACTAGCACCAAAAACAATGATTTCATGAGAAAACCTGCTTTACTCAATCTTGTTATGAGAGAACAATTTTCTAGTATTGGTAATGAAGATGCTGCTGCTCATCTAAATAACTTTGTTGAACTTTGTGAGATGCAAAATCATAGGGATATAGATGGAGATATTATTAAGCTTAAATTGTTTCCATTCTCTTTGAGAGAAAAAACTAAAGAATGGTTGAATTCCTTAACTAGGAATAGTATTGATTCTTGGACTAAATGCAAAGATGCTTTCATTGGAAAATACTATCCTCCTGCTAAGATTATATCTATGAGAAGTGAGATAATGAAGTTTAAACAATCTGATAATGAACATGTTGCTCAAGCTTGGGAAAGAATGAAATCTTTGGTAAAGAATTGTCCCACTCATGGACTGACTGCTTGGATGATTATCCAAACCTTTTAGGCAAGATTGAACTACTCTTCAACAAATCTATTGGATTCTGCTGCTGGAGGTACCTTTATGAACATTACTTTGGGTGCTGTAACAAAGCTTCTAGATAATATGATGGTTAACTATTCTGAATGGCATACTAAAAGAGCTCCACAAGGTAAGAAGGTAAATTCTGTTGAGGAAACCTCCTCCTTGAGTGATAAAATTGATGTTACTATGTCTATGATTCTTAATGGAAAGGCTCATATTGATCCAAATCATGTTCCCTTAGCCTCTTTGGTTCCTCAAGAAGAGCAAGTTGATGTGAACTTTTTAAGAAATAACAATTTTAGCAACAATGCTTACAGGAATAATTTTGGTAACAACAACGATAGGTCGTATCCTCCCAACAATGGTAATGCTTATGGAAATTCCTACAACAATAATAAGAGTGCACCCTCTGGACTTGAATTTATGCTCAAAGATTTTATTATTAAACAAACTGCTTTCAATAAAACTATTGAGGAAAAACTCTCTAATGCTGAAAGACATATAGCATCATTTGCTGAAGCTCAATCTTCTTTGAATAAAATGGCTGCTAAACCTAAAACTAATGATAATCCTTTTGCTGCTACTAATGCCATACACGTTAGAATTGATGAAAATGTTAGACTATTAGCTGAATTGCATGCTAAGTGGGAAAGAGAAGATGAAATTGCTAGAAACATTAGTGTTTCTACTATCACTACCACTAGTGTTGAGGCTTGTAATAGCTCTACAACTTTAGAGGATAATTATGATTTTGATCTTGATGGTTGCAATATCTCTGAAGTTATTAAGTTACTACAAAAGCTTGCTAAAAGTCCTAATGCTAGTGCTATGAATATGGCCTTTACAAAACACATTACTGATGCTCTCATAAAAATTAAAGAAGAAAAGATGAAACATAAAGTTTCTATTCCTATAAAATAAGAAGATGGTTGGGAACCCATCATTAATATGAAAGTGGACGATTTTGATTTCAAAGCTTTATGTGATCTTGATAGTAGTGTTTCTATTATGCCTAGAAGGATTTATGATATGCTTGATTTGCCACCACTTGAAGATTGTTATTTAAATGTCCCACTTGATGATAATGCTAAAAAGAAACTCATGGGGAGTCTTAATTATATTCTTATTATGGTTAACAATGCCTATGTCCCCATCGATTTCTATGTTTTGGATGTTGAATGCAATGATTCTTGTCCTATTACTTTGGGAAGACCTTTTCTTAGAACTGTTGGTGCCATTATTGATATGAAAGAAGGCACCATTAAATATCAACTCCCACTCAAGAAAGGTATAGAACACTTCCATAAGAAGAGAGAGCAGATTTCTTTTGCCTCTCCTATGAAAACAAAATTTGCTCTTAATGCTTCTTCATTTGAGAACACTTTATTCTTTTTCTTGCTTCTTATGCCTAACTTAAAGGCATTAAAGAAAAGTACTTATTGGGAGATAACCCAAAATTTTTAGATGAGTCTTGGAAGTTATTACCTCTATAATAACTGCTCCTTATCCTTTTTATTTGCTTTTTGTACCAAGAGTAACCTCTAATGAGAGAGAAGTAATGATTGGGAAAGTTGTTGTCCCGAAATAGATTTTAGTGCTTCACCGTAAAAATTCGTGTAAAATCTCTGTACGTCCTTTTGAGGCGTGAATTTTTGTGCTTCTACCCTAGGTTGTTATCTAACTTTCGTTAGTTCAACACTTTTATTTGAGCAACAGAATGTCTTCGAAAAAATTGTCTTTACCTGCTGGTCTGTTTTGACAGATTTCTGCCATTATTTGCATTTGCTTCTTGTTGGTTCCTTTTTGAGTTCTTTTGGGGAACTGAGCTTTTTGAGGGAAGTTCTACAGTAGCTTGTGTTTTAATGGAAGTTTTATTGGTGTTGAAACTGAACCCAAAGACTTATTATCTTGAGTGCACTAATGTTGCAAATAAAGATTGTGTGAAGTTTTGTATGAAGGAAAAAATTTAGGTGTATGGAAGGAATGAGTAATAAGATGAAGAATGGACTAAAGCTCAAGCTTGGTGATGCCACGCGTGTCACCCCAAGAAATATCCAAGAAGTACAAGTGTCAAAGCTTGGGGATGCCCAATGCATCCCCTTCTTCATCAATAAAAATCCCAGGTTTCTTCCAAACACTTGATTTTTATTGTTTCATGCACAGTTGTGTTGTTCTTGGAGCGTCTTCTTTTTCGTTTTTGTTTTGATTTTTCGTTTGCTTGGTTTACTTAGTTTGCTGAATAAATTGGTTGGACCCCCTCTTTCATGCATTAGTTTTCAAATAGTTTGGTTTGGATTGGAAAATAGTAGGAAAGTTCATGCTTAAGTGTTAAAGAGAGCCTGTTTTTGACTGTGGCCTATGCTTTTTCATGCCATGCTTGATTTTTTTGGCTTTATGCTTAGTATTCTTTGATGTAGCATGACATGTTATAAACAATTGAGATTGCTTAATGTGTCTGGGAAGGATCATGCGTTGTTTTAGCATAGTATCGTGGTATTCTCCTTTGATGCTTTATTTGGGTCAACTTGGCGCATGCTCACACCATGTTACGACTATCCCAAGTCACCATGTTCCTTTGCTTATGGATCCTGGCGGTATGAAATAAAAGTGGAACTTGTAAGATCATGGAGTTTGTATGTGTGTTAGAGAAATGCGTGGGCCGCTAGCCTTAGCCATGCCTAATCATGGTGGAAACTTGCAGCATCACCATAATGAGCACTCTATGAAGCATGCTCAATAAAAACCTATGCAAATAGTAAATAAAAAGATCGCTGAGATGCTCACTGTCTTCTTGCCTTGTCATTTTGATTATGGGATAGCTCATGTATCATGTGCAAGGGGTACCCATTGGCGGTTCTTTATGATACATATGTACTTACAATGAAAAGAGCTTACTCATGACTAAATTTGAGTAGCATGAGGTTCGGTCTTCTTAAGTAAGGGGCATGAGATTTCGGCTTATAACTTGTCAAGCATATCCTCTTAGTTGTGTCACTTTAACCTTAATCACCTAAAGATGCTTATGATAGGGGCAATGAGAGATGAAAGCTAACAAGTGCCATAATTTTTGGAAGCTCTTTATGAAACTTGAATCTCTACTTCCTTCTATGAAGACATTTCTTTTAATTTTATGTTGAGTCTCCACCTTCTATCCTTATGCACCTACTTTGATGTTGGGAATATGCCCTAGAGGCAATCATGAATGATGATATTCCTGTGTATTCATAAGGTTATGGTCCATGTATGAACTGCTGATATGTATCATCGAATATGTGATTTGATTGTGGAACTACATATTCATGTTGTTCATACAAATTGTCCTTGGTCATTGAGGTTGTGCCGAACACACAACTTAGACCAATGTGAAAGTCGGCAGATGATGTGAATAACCAAGACGGGATTTTGCCCCTCCATCTAGAGAGATATTCTCTAGGCCCTCTCGGAAGATATGATTTGGAAATCATGGCCATGCGCGTCACGGTTAAGTGTTAACCAAGCAAGCCGACTAAGAGTTAGTCGGATGAATCACTTATCTCGGATCGAGAAAGAGAGTCGGACTATTTAAGGGATGACGATCGTTCGCCTATAGTCCGACAAGGTATATCGTGAGGCAAAAGGGACTCAGACGAAAGTCGCATTGGAAGGTATGTCGTCATGACTTATTGGTACTTGGGAGTTGGCACGTTCTGCTAGGAGCCTCTACCAACTGATCGATCACGAGTAGACTCGGAATCGTGTCCGGGTTACCATGAGCCTGTCGGGTCACACACTTAAGAGCGGGAGCAAGTTTGGGTTAGACCCAAACAGGAAACCTATTTGGGTTGGACCCAAATAGAGACATGGACTTAGTCAGCAAGTGAGACTTGAAGTGGTTAATATAGGCATTTTTAGTGAATGGGCCACAAGTGAGTGGAGCCCACTTTCACTCCCTATATAAGCTGGGGCGCAGGTGCTTAGAGTACAAGGTTAGGTCACTCCATGTGTTGGAAACCCTAGCCCTAGTCCGTCCTGTTGCCGCCGTACCGGACCTAGCAGTCCATCGCCGGCGCTCCTCCTCGTACGTGTGGATACCGGCGGAGGTGCTGTACGTTCAGCACTTCGACGATCGTGAAGAAAGTACGGATCATGGATCGTGGAACCGGAACGGATCGCGAGGACTGCACTACATCAAGCGACGTGCTTCATCCATTCCGCAACTGCGCGTCTAGTGGTAATCCTCGTGGCCTTCTACCTGAGCTGGATCTTAGGATCACCGCGTAGGGAAAAAGTTTTGTTTATCTCTACGTGGCCCAACAGTGGTATCAGAGCGTTAGCTTCTGGTTTTAGGCTCAAGATCGCGCATATGTGATATGCGGTTGGCGTTAGATTGGATCTAATTGCAGTTTTGGTGGTCGATCTATGAGATAGATCGGTTTTGTACAAAGTTGATTGGATCAATTGTACTCGGGGGAATGGATGATCTGGTTTCCATGATCTAACTGCTAAGGTCGTGGAACGACATACCCCTACCGGTCGGTTTCCACCATCGGGGTAGACTGTGACACGTAAACCCGGATGCGGTGATCGAAGATCAAAGGGTTTGATCGAATCAAAGTCTGGATCGGATTTGGGTAAAATTGTTTTATCCGATGATGAAATCCATGTCCGAAATGCAGATGAGATCTGTGTTTTTCGGAAAATTGTTTTATCCGCCGGCTTCGCCCTGTCGTAGCGCCTTAGATGTCGTTGCGAGTTTCACAACGCCGGTAGATATCGTATCTATGCATAACTTGTTTTTGCAGGATGATGTTGTGAATGGTATGGCTTATGTGCATGTGATGTGTGTAATCCATACGTGATCTGTGTATCACGGATTTTGTCAGCCGGCTGGAGCCTAGGTGCTGTCATCTTATTGTATAATGGCCCGCGTGTCGGATTCTCTGTGTAATTTGGATTACTAGCTAGTGTAGTTGTTTGGAGAATCCGGATAGCATGCAAGTAGGTGTACAAGTCGACTAGATGGTGTAAGACGGCCCGTGACAAGAGTTGACACGAGTCAGATTACAAGCTTTATGGAGATGGAGATCGCCATGAAGAGAGCCATACCATTTCACATTATAAGTGCTTTTATTTTGTGTTATTGTTATGTCTCTATTTTTACCTCTATTAGATAGTTGGTAGAATATAATCCCTCAAAGAAGGTCTAGTCGGTTTCCCCGCCAGTGCTACACCATCACAAGTCGGACATTTTGGTAGTGGGCTCATAAAATTGAGGTGCTATCAATTCTTTCCGACTAGGTGGGTTCGAGTCGGACTCTTACAGCGGAAGCGCTTGGTAATCTAGACAGGTCTATCACAACGGTTGTGGGACTTGGGGAAAAGTCGGATGGGAGCCGGGGCATGTGATGCCACCCATCCAACAGGAGTCGTATGAGATACGATTGACAAGGAGTTGTCTACCTAGATCACTTGACGGCTAGCGGTGATGCTAAAGCTCACTAGTCGACTTGCTTATTTAGGGTCCTGAATCACTAAGTAACCATCGGAGAGGTGTTGGTTCTAGTGGGAACATAAATATTAAAGTGTTTAATATGCTTGCTCTTTATGGAGACATGTCTTAAGTGTTTTGCATATTTTCTGTTGTAGATCAATGGCACCTAGCAGTCTTCCTCAGATTTCTGGTTTTGCTTTGAGAACCATCTTAGAGAAAGATAAGCTGAATGGAACTAATTTCACCAACTGGTATCGTAATTTGAGAATTGTTCTCAAAAAAGAAAAAAGGGATCGTGTCCTAGACAACCCACTTCTAGCTGAGCCGGATGAGAATGCGACTGTCGCAGCCACCAATGCCTACCATCGGATTTGTGATGAATCCACGGAGATTAGCTGTCTTATGCTTGCTCACATGGAACCGGACTTGCAGCAGCAGTTCGAGAATGTTGAGGCCTACGATATGATCGAAAGCCTCAAAAGTATGTTCCAGGCTCAGGCAAAGACTGATAGGTATCAAGTCTCTCAGGCTTTGTTGAGCTGCAAGCTTAAGGATGGCGATCCACCGAGTCCGCATGTGATCAAGATGGTTGGTTACGTGCAGTCTCTGGAAAGGCTTGGCTACCCCATTAGCGAAGAGTTTGCTACGGACATAATTCTGAACTCTCTTCCTAGTGTGTATGGCCAGTTCATATCGAACTACCACATGCATGGTATGGATAAGAAGTTCACTGAATTACATGGGATGCTCAAGAAGGCTGAGGCGGATCTCAAGAAAGGTGCTAGTCAAGTGTTGATGGTACAAAACAAGGCTAAGTTTAAGAAGAGTTCTTGGACTAAGAAGAAGAAGGCAAAATCAGGAGGTAAGGCAGAGGACCCAGTCCAAAGCGCTTCCTCAGGGATTAAGCCATCTCCTACAGCCAGATCCACTTGCTTCCACTGCAATTCGGATGGCCACTGGAAGAGGAATTGCAGCAAATATCTGGCTGATAAAGCCAAGAGCGGAGGTGTGACTTCCGGCTCAGGTACGCTTGTTTGCAATGTTATAGACATTTATCTTGTTGATGCACCTGGTAGTTCTTGGGTATATGATACCGGATTAGTCATTCACATCTGCAACTCATTGCAGGGACTGGTAAGAACTAGGAGCGTTGCAAGAGGCGAGGTTGATATTAGAGTTGGAAACAAAGCGAGAGTCGCTGCGTTGGAAGTTGGCACAATGCAACTTCATTTACCTTCTGGATTCATAATGGAGCTAAATAATTGTTATTATGTTCCAGTGCTTAGTTGAAATATCATTTATGCCTCATGTTTGATGAGACAGGGCTATGAGTCGAATATTAAGAATAATGGTTGTTCTTTATATTTGAATGATATGTTTCATGGCTTTGCACCCGTACGGGACGGGTTATTTATTTTGAATCTTGATAGTGAATATGTCTATAATATAAATGTGAAAAGGTTAAAACCAAATGATCTGAATATGACTTACTTTTGGCATCGTCGGCTTGGTCATATAAGTTGGAAACGCATGAAGAAGCTCCTTGATGATGGACTCCTAACTTCGTTCGACTTGGAGTCGTTCGAGACATGCGAATACTGCCTTCTCGTCAAGATGACCAAGACACCTTTTGCAAAGAGTTGTGAAAGGGCATCCGACTTATTGGGACTGGTACATAGTGATGTATGTGGCCCAATGAGCACGACAGCCAGAGGTGGTTATGAGTACTTCATTACCTTCACTGATGATTTGAGTAGGTATGGATATATCTACTTGATGAAACATAAGTCGAAAGCCTTTGAAAAGTTCAAGGAATTCCAGAATGAGGTACAAAATCAACTTGGCAAGAAAATAAAGTTTCTTCGGTCGGACCGAGGAGGCGAGTACATGAGCCATGAGTTTGATGACCATCTAAAGAGTTATGGAATAGTTCCCCAGCTTACTCCTCCAGGAACGCCACAGAGAAACAGTGTATCGGAAAGGACGAATCGGACCTTGTTGGACATGGTACGATCAATGATGAGTCGGACAGATCTGCCTTTATCATTTTGGGGTTATTGTCTAGAAACTGCAGCGTTCACACTAAACAGAGTACCATCAAAGTCGGTAGAGAAGACACCACATGAGATGTGGACTGGCAAGAAGCCGAGTTTTTCTTTTCTTAAGATTTGGGGTTGTGAAGCTTTTGTCAAGCGACTTCAGTCGGACAAGCTCACAGCTAAGTCGGATAAGTGTATTTTTGTGGGATATCCGAGGGAAACCTTGGGTTACTACTTCTACAACCGAGAAGAGGGCAAAGTATTTGTCGCTCGAAACGGTGTCTTCCTTGAGAAAGAGTTTCTCGGTCGGGGAGTCAGTGGGAGTACAGTGCATCTCGAATAAATTCGAGAAATACCGGCTAGCAGCGAGTCGGCAAAAGCCTTAGAGGTTGAGCCGGACGTGGTACCTGAGCCGGAAATTGCACCGACACTGCGAAGATCGGCCAGATTGCGAAGTGTTCATGATGTGATGTTGTTGGACAGTGATGAGCTGGCAACTTATTCGGAAGCGATGGTGGGTTCTAATTCCGAGTCATGGCTTGGAGCCATGAGATCCGAGTTAAAGTCCATGGATGAAAATCAAGTTTGGAACTTGGTTGATTTGCCAGACGATGCAAGACCCGTCGAGTGCAAATGGGTCTTTAAGAAGAAAACTGATATGGATGGAAATGTTTCTATCTATAAAGCACGGCTTGTCGCGAAGGGGTTCCGACAAGTTCAAGGAGTTGACTACGATGAGACTTTCTCTCCCGTGGCGATGCTTAAATCAGTTCGCATCATGTTAGCTATAGCAGCCTATTTCGACTATGAGATATGGTAGATGGATGTCAATACGGCTTTCCTTAATGGAAATTTAACCGAGGACGTGTATATGATACAGCCCGAGGGTTTTTTTGATCCGTATAATGCTGACAAGGTATGCAAACTTCGGAAATCCATTTATGGTTGAAGCAAGCATCTCAGAGTTGGAACATTCGCTTTGATGAGGTAGTCAAATCGTTTGGCTTCATCAAGAGCGATCATGATTCTTGTTTATACAAGAAGTTTAGTGGGAGCAAAGTAAACTTTCTGATCTTATATGTGGATGACATATTACTGATTGGAAATGATGTCTAGATGTTACAAGAGACCAAGGAATCACTGGAAAGGAGTTTTTCGATGAAAGACTTGGGTGAGGCGACTTACATACTAGGGATCCGGATCTATAGAGATAGATCAAGGCGGATCATTGGATTGAGTCAGAGTACATATTTGGACAAAGTGTTGAAGAAGTTCAACATGGAATCGTCTAAGAAGGGGATCTTACCGATGTCCTTCGACAACTGATGAGCGAAGTCGGATGAGTGCGATTCTGTATTTTTCTGCAATCGGATCCATCATGTACGCTGTGATTTGTACTAGGCCGGATGTTTCCTATGCTCTAATTGTTGTGAGAAGGTACCAGGCTGACCCTGGAGAAATCCACTGGGCAGCGGCTAAAAATATCCTCAAGTACTTGAGAAGGACTAAGGATATGTTCCTGGTTTATGGAGGTGAGGATGAACTCAGTGTAAAGGGTTACATGGATGCGAGTTATCTCACTAACTCGGATGATTCTCGTTCGCAATCCGGATATGTGTTTGTGATAAACGGAGGGGCTGTGAGCTGGAAAAGTTCCAAGCAAGAAACGGTGTCTGCGTCTACGTTAGAGGCTGAGTATATTGCTGCCTCAGAGGTGGCAAAGGAAGCCGTTTGGATGAGGAATTTCCTCATGGATCTTGGTCTGGTTCAGGGCTCGTCCAATCCGTTAGACGTGTATTGTGACAACAATGGTGCTATTGCACAAGCCAAGGAACCTAGACAACACCAGAAGAACAAACATATACTCATGCGGTACCACCTTATTCGCCAGTTCGTGGATCAAGGTGATATCAAGTTATGCAAGGTACACACGGATGCAAACATTGTGGATCCGTTGACAAAGCCACTTCCATAGCCGAAGCATGAGGCGCACCTGAGAGCAATGGGCATTAGATGCCTAGACATGTGATGTCGGAAGATTGACTCTAGTGCAAGTGGGAGACTGTTGGGAATATGCCCTAGAGGCAATCATGAATGATGATATTCCTGTGTATTCATAAGGTTATGGTCCATGTATGAACTGCTGATATGTATCATCGAATATGTGATTTGATTGTGGAACTACATATTCATGTTGTTCATACTAATTGTCCTTGGTCATTGAGGTTGTGCCGGACACACAACTTAGACCAATGTGAAAGTCGCCAGATGACTAGGTTCCACTTGTCATGGGCATGGAGATGCTATTCCGACTTACACGGATTCGGCTAAAGAGTTTAGCGAGTCAGACTGACCCATATTGAGATGCAACGAACAAGTCGTCATTTGCATGTCTCAATCAATGTAATCCTTAGACCTGAGGTTATTGCACAATCCGAGTTGAGGATCTCCGACTTAGGTTCTGTCAAACATTGTTCCGTCACTAGGCAGTTATAAAGGCGGAGTTCGGGTCATCTGAGAATCAAGTTGCGTGATGTGAATAACCAAGACGGGATTTTGCCCCTCCATCCAGAGAGATATTCTCTGGGCCCTCTCGGAAGATATGATTTGGAAAGCATGGCCATGCGTGTCACGGTTAAGTGTTAACCAAGGCAGCCGACTAAGAGTTAGTCGGATGAATCACTTATCTTGGATCGAGAAAGAGAGTCGGACTATTTAAGGGATGACGATCGTTCGCTTATAGTCCGACAAGGTATATCGTGAGGCAAAAGGGACTCAGACGAAAGTCGCATTGGAAGGTACGTCGTCATGACTTATTGATACTTGGGAGTTGGCACGTTCTGCTAGGAGCCGCTACCAACTGATCGATCACAAGTGAGACTCGGAATCGTGTCCGGGTTACCATGAGCCTGTCAGGTCACACACTTAAGAGCGGGAGCAAGTTTGGGTTAGACCCAAACAGGAAACCTATTTGGGTTGGACCCAAATAGAGACATGGACTTAGTCAGCAAGTGAGACTTGCAGTGGCTAATATAGGCCTTTTTAGTGAATGGGCCACAAGTGAGTGGAGCCCACTTTCACTCCCTATATAAGCTGGGGCGCAGGTGCTTAGAGCACAAGGTTAGGTCACTCCATGTGTTGGAAACCCTAGCCCCATTCCGTCCCGTCGCCGCCGTACCGGACCTAGCAGTCCATCGCCGGCTCTCCTCCTCGTACGTGTGGATATCGGCAGAGGTGTTGTACGTTCAGCACTTCGATGATCGTGAAGAAATTACGGATGGTGGATCGTGGAACCGGAATGGATCGCGAGGACTGCACTGCATCAAGCGACGTGCTTCATCAATTCCGCAACTGCGCGTCTAGTGGTAATCCTCGTGGCCTTCTACCTGAGCTGGATCTTGGGATCACCGCGTAGGGAAAAAGTTTTGTTTATCTCTACGTGGCCCAACATTTGAGAGCATAGTGGCCATTCTTAGTTCTATGTGCATTGTCCCAAGACTTGTTGATTGATGCATAGCTTTGATATTGCTTGTTTTAAACTATTTGTATCTAGTAATCTTATGAATTTTGAAGGTGTCCTATGCATTTATATTTGCTACTCTATTAGGGAAAATCATACCTTCCTCTTGGGGTTCCCCAATGAGCTCGATATATTTTGGGCCATCAAGCACTTTTTCTGGCGCCGTTGCCGGGGAGTCAAGGACATCTTCACAAGGGGAGTCCCTCATAACCAATCTCTTTACTTTGTTTTTTTGCTTAGTTTACTTCTGCTTTGTTTGCTTGTTTCTTTATCAAAAACACACAAAAAATAGTTTTATAAGTTTGCTTTCTTTATTAAAAACACAAAAAATGACTACTCTTGAAAACACTAAGTTGTATGACTTCACTAGCACAAACAACAATGATTTCATGTGCACACCTATTGCTCCACCTGTTCTTGAAGCTACTTTCTTTTAAATTAAACCTTCTTTGCTCAATCTTGTTATGAAAGAACAATTTTCTGGTGTTGGTACCGAAGATGTTGCTGCGCACCTTAATAACTTTGTTGAACTTTGTCAGATGCAAAAACATAGGGATATATATGGAGATATTATTAAGCTTAAATTGTTTCCTTTCTCTTTGAGAGGAAAAGCTAAAGAATTGTTGCTATCCCTAACTAGAAATAGTATTGATTCTTGGACTAAATGCAAAGATGCTTTCATTGGAAAATACTATCCTCCTTTTAAGATTATATCTATGAGAAGTGAAATAATGAAATTTAAACAATCTCATAATGAACATGTTGCTCAAGCTTGGGAAAGAATGAAATCTTTGGTAAATAATTGTCCCACTCATGGACTGACTGCTTGGATGATTATCCAAACCTTTTATGCAGGACTGAATTATTCTTCAAGAAACCTATTGGATTCTGCTGCTGGAGGTACCTTTATGACCATTACTTTGGGTGCTACAACAAAGCTCCTTGATAATATGATGGTTAACTATTCTGAATGGCACACTAAGAGAGCTCCACAAGGTAAGAAGGTAAATTCTATTGAAGAAACCTCCTCCTTGAGTGATAAAATTGATGTTATTATGTCTATGCTTGTTAATGGGAAAACTCATATTGATCCAAATCATGTTCCCTTATCCTGTTTGGTTGCTCAAGAAGAGCAAGTTGATGTGAACTTTATTAGAAATAATAAATTTAGCAACAATGCCTACAAGAATAATTTTGGTAATAACAATTCTAGGCCATATCCTCCCAATAATGGTAATGCTTATGGAAATTCCTACAACAACAATAGGTGTGCACCCTCTGAATTTGAAGTCATGCTTAAAGATTTTATTAGTAAACAAACTACTTTCAATAAAACTATTGAGGAAAAACTTTCGAATGCTGAAAGAAATATATCATCTTTGTCTGAAGCACAATCCTCTTTGATTAATAAAATGGCTGCTAAACCTGAAACCATAGAAAATCCCTTTGCTGCTACTAATGCCATACAAGTTAGAATTGATGAAAATGTTAGAATGTTAGCTGAATTGCATGCTAAGTGGGAAATAGAAGATGAAATTTCTAGAAATAGTAGTATTTCTACTATCACCACCACTAATGTTGATGCTAGCAAATCACATGAAGTTCCCATTCCTTTTGCAGCAATGCCTAAATCTAATGGAACCTTTTCCAATAAAAATGCTAAAATTCTTCTAAATATGGGAAACACTAGCTCTACTACCTTGGATGGTAATTATGATTTTGATATTGATGGTTGCAATATCTCTGAAGTAATTATGTTCCTACAAAAGCTTGCTAAAAGTCCTAATGCTAGTGCTATGAATATGGCCTTTACAAAACACATTACTGATGCTCTCATAAAAATTAAAGAAGAAAAGATGAAACACAAAGCTTTTATCCCTATAAAATTAGAAGATGGTTGGGAACCCATCATTAATATGAAAGTGAATGATTTTGATCTAAAAGCTTTATGTGATCTTGATAGTAGTGTTTCTATTATGCCTAGAAGGATTTATGAAATGCTTGATTTACCACCATTGGAAGATTGTTATTTAGATATCCAACTTGATGATAATGCTAAAAAGAAACTCATGGGGAGTATTAATGATGTTCTTATTATGGTTAACAATACCTATGTCCCCGTTGATTTCTATGTTTTGGATCTTGAATGCAATGCTTCTTGTCCTATTATTTTGGGAAGACCTTTTCTTAGAACTGTTGGTGCCATTATTGATATGAAAGAAGGCACCATTAAATATCAATTTCCACTCAAGAAATGTATAGAATACTTCCCTAATAAGAGAGAGAAGATTCCTTTTGCCTCTCCTATTAAAACAAAATTTGGTCTTAATGCTTCTTCATTTGAGAATACTTGATTCTTGCTTCTTATGCCTAGCTCAAAGGCGTTAAAGAAAAGCACTTATTGGCAGATAACCCCAATTTTTAGTTAGTAAATTTTTCTTTTGTTGAGTCTTGGAAGTTATTTCCTCACAAATAACCTCTCCTTATCATTTTTGTGTGGTTTTTGTGCCAATAATAACATCTAATGAGAGAGAAATAATGCTTGGGAAAGTTGTTGTCCCGAAACAGATTTTTGTGCTTCGCTGTAAAAATTCGTGAAAAATCTATGTACGTCGGATTGATCTGTAATTGTTTGTGCGTCTGCCCCAGGTTGTTATATAAATTTCGTTAGTTTAACACTTTTCAATTTGCACAACGGAACGTCTTCGAAAAAATCGGTTTTTACCTACTTGTCTGTTTTGACAGATTTCTGCCATTATTTGCATTTGCCTCTTAATCTCTTTCTCTTTGAGTTCTCTTTGATCACTATAACTTTTAAAAGGAATTGCTATAGTATATTGTGTTTTAATGGAAGTTTTACCTATGTTGAAACTGAACCTACAGACTTATTATCTTAAGTACACTAATGTTGTTAATGAAGATTGTGTGAAGTTTTGTATTAAAGAAATTTCAAAGTATAGGGAAGGATAATGTGATAAGATGAAGTATGGACAAAATCTCAAGCTTGGGGATTCCACCTGTGTCACTCCAAGAAATATTCAAGAAGTACAAGCATCAAAGCTTGGGGATGCCCAAGGCATCCCCTTCTTCATCAATAAAAATCTCAGGTTTTCTTCCAAACACTTCATTTTTATTGTTTCATGCACAATTGTGTTGTTCTTGGAGCGTCTTCGTTTTTGTTTTTAGTTTTCTTTTGCTTAATTTGCTTAAATAAATTGGTTGGACCCCCGCATTCATACATTAGTTTTCAAATAAGTTGATTTGGATTGGAAAAGAGTAGGATAGTTCATGCTTATAAGTGGTACAAAAAGGAGTCTTGTTTTGACTGTGGCCTAGAATTTATCATGTCATGTTTGATATTGCTATGACTTTATGCTTAGTGATTATTGTTGTAGCAGGACTTGTTACAAACAATTGAGATTGCTTAATGTGCCTTGAAAGAATCATGCGTTGTTTTAGCATATTAAAGCATAATATTGTGGTATTCTCCTTTGATGCTTTATTTGGGTTGACTTGGCGCATGCTCACACCATGTTAAGACTATACCAAGTCACCATAGCCTCTATAATCATTTAGTTTTCGACTTGTAATATCACTTTATGCTTTAATTAATAATGTTTTGTCGCTTTCCATGATTATGGCCATTATTGCTATCTTAGTTGGTCGCTCCTAGTCTTTTGTTAGCCTCCACATGTACCAAGTATGAGTTCCACTCGTGCATCCAACTCCAAATAAAACCAAGTTATTCCAAAGAGTCCGCCATATCTACCTATTAGCATTATTGCTATTCCAAGTATATTCATGTTTTTATCTACCTTCCGAATTAAACTTGTTATGTGAAAATTAGTGATTAAAGCTCTCACGAACTTGATGGCACACTTTACTTTCTTGCACTTAATAAACTTGAACCATTGTGCCCATCTATGTTGCGTATATGCTTGCATTTTGTAAGTTGTGAATTGGCAGAACCATGTTACCACGGGGAACACTTTCAACATTGCACTTTATTTGGTTGAGATCATGTTCTTTTGCTTATGGATCCCAGTGGTGTGAAATAAAAGGGGAGCTTGTAAAGATCATGGAGTTTGTATATGTGTTAGAGAAATGACTAGGCGACTAGCTTAAGTCATGCCTAATCATGGTGGAAACTTGCAGTATAACCATAGTGAGCAATCTGTGAATCATCCTCAATAAAAAAAGAAAAAAAGAAAAAAGAAAAAATGGAAAACCCTATGCAAATAGGATACAAAAATATCGTTGAGATGCTCATTGTCTGTTGCCTTGTCATTTTGATATGGGAAAGCTTCTGTATCATCGGGCAAGGGGTACCCCGTTGGTGGTTCTCTATGATACACATGTACTTACAATGACAAGAACTTACTTGTGACTAAAGTTGAGCATCATGAGGTTCGGTACTCGTAAGCAAGGGTCATGAGATTTTCAGCTTATAACTTGTGAAGCATATTGCTGATTCGTAGTTGATGTAGAGCTCGTTGGGAACCCCAAGAGGAAGGTATGATGAGCACAACCGTAAGTTTTCCCTCAGTTATGAAACCAAGGTTTAATCGAACCAGTAGGAGCAAGGAAACACCCCAAAGGTGTTACTAATCATCTTGACTCCTTTGAGACTTGATTGGGCATTACAACATAATACATAGGCCGCCATCCAACTGCATCTATGACTAATAATCCACCTTCAGGTTATCATCTGAACCCCCTCTAGTATTAAGTTGCAAGCAACAGATTATTGCTTTACGAACTGCATGTAAAGTAAACAATACGATTGTTCTATGAACAAAGGATTGTTGTTTTCTCCCTAGTAGCAACAGCACATCTAGTACCTTAGAGATTTCTGTCACTTCCCCAGATTACGAGAGGCATGAACCCACTATCGAGCATAAATACTAACTCTTGGAGTTGCTAGCATCTACTTGGCCAAGATAGCTACTAACAACGGAAAGCATGCAAGATCTCAAATAACAAAGACATGATAGAATCAATAATCAATCTGAAATAGCATCTCAATATCCATCAGAACCCCACAAACACAACATGTATGAATTACAAATAGATGATCTTGATCATGAACGGAGCTCATAAGATCTAAACATGAAAGCACAAAGGAGGAGAAACCATCCATCTAGCTACTACATGGATCCGTAGTCCAAGGATGAACTACTCACGCATCACACCGGAGGCTTTCATGGTGATGAAGAAGGCCTCCACGGTGAATTCCCCTCTCCGGCAGGGTGCCGGGAAGAGCTTCAGATCCCTCCCGGTCTAGGGATGGAGATGACGGCGGCTACAGACTCTTTTGTGGATTTTTGATCGGGTACTTAGGGTTTTCGTCCCGAGGGAAACTTATAGGCGGAAGGAGAGGCCGAGGGGGTGCCGGGAGCGGCCACACCACCCCCTGGCACGGGCCAGGCCTGGCCGCGCGGCCAGGTGGTGTGGTGGCTCCCTGGCCCTTCTCCGTCTCGTATTTTGGCACTTGATCCCTTCCGAAAAATAGGCACTTTGGCTTTTGTCCCGTCCAATTCCGAGAATATTCATTTTCTGACTTTCCTGGAACCAAAAATAGCAGAAAACAGGCAGCTGACACTGTGGCTCTTGTTAATAGATTAGTCCAAGAAATCATATGAAAAGTACTCCAAAGTTGGAACAAAACACAAGAAAGTGGATAAAACCAAGCATGGAACATCAAAAATTATAGATACATTTGCAATGTCTCAACATCCCCAAGCTTAACTCCTGCTCGTCCTCGAGTAGGTAAGTGATAAAAAGAAATAATTTTTGAGGTGACATGCACCATCAAAGATTTGATAAAAGTATTTGCAAAACTCAAAGCTGGGATCATAGTACTTCAATCATAACATGAAAGACAAAGTTCTAGCAATAGGCAAAGAAACTATGATGCAACATAAAAAGGTACAAATAAAAGATTCATGAATAACATGCCTTGCAAGACGTGTGTTTGTTTTACATAAAGAAAACATAGCATAATAGTATTCAGCTTGTCCCTCAATAGAGTAGCAAATATAAATGCATAGGACACCTTCAAAGTTCATAAGAGTGACTAGATACAATAGTTTAAAACAAGCAATATCGAGTTATGCATCAATCAACTAGTCTTGGGACAATGCACATAGAACTAAGAATGGCCACTATGCTCACAAAGTAGGTGCATAAAGATAGAAGGTGGAGACTCAATATAATGGTGGAAGAAAAGCCTTTTGTAAAAGGAAGTAGGGATTCAAGTCTCATAAAGAGCTTCCAAAAATTATGGTACTTGTAGTTTTCAGCTCTCATTGCCCCTATCATAAGCATCTTGAAAGTGATTAAGGTTAAAGTGACACAACTAAGAGGATATGCTTGACAAGTTATAAACCGAAATCTCATGCCCCTTACTTACGAAGACCGATCCTCATGCTACTCAACTTTAGTCACGAGTAAGCTCTTGTCATTGTAAGTATATGTGTATCATTAAGAACCGCCAACGGGGTACCCTTGCACATGATATGGGAGCTTTCCCATAATCAAAATGACAAGGAAAGCAGACAATGAGCATCTCAGCGATCTTTTTATTTGCTATTTACATAGGTTTTTATTGAGGATGCTTCATAGAGTGCTCATTATGGTGATGCCACAAGTTTCCACCATGATTAGGCATGGCTTAGGCTAGCGGCCCAGGCGTTTCTCTAACACATATACAAACTCCATGATCTTACAAGTTCCACATTTATTTCACACCGCCGGGATCCGTAAGCAAAAGAACATGATATCAACGGAGTACAAAGTACAAGTGCGATGTTGGAAGCTTTCCCCATGAAACATGGTTCTGCTAATTTCAACTTATAAAGCGCAAGCATATACACAACAAAGGAGGACCCAGTGGTTCAAGTTTATTAGAGGCAATAAAGTAAAGTGTGCCATCAAGTTCATGAGAGCTTTAATCACTAGTTTTCTCATAACAAGTGAAAGGTAAACAAAAGCATGAATATACTTGGAATAGCATAAGCTAGTAGGTAGGTATGGTGGACTCTTTGTAATAACTTGGTTTAGGGAGTTGGATGCATGAGTGGAACTCATACTTGGTGGTGGAGGCTAGCAAAAGACTGGGAGCGACAAACTAAGAGAGCAATAATGGCCATAATCATGCAGAGCAACAAAACATCATTGATCAAAGCATAAAGTGATACTACAAGTTGAAAACTAAAGGATCATAAAGGCTATGGTGACTTGAGATAGTCATAACATGGTGTGAGCATGTGCCAAGTCAACCCAAATAAAGCATCAGAGGAGAATACAACTATACTATGCTTTAATATGCTAAAACAACGCATGATTCATCCAAGGCACATTAAGCAATCTCAATTGTTTATAACGAGTCATGCTACAGCAAATAATACTAAGCATAAAGCCAAAACAATATCAAGCATGGCATGACAAAGCATATGCCACAGTCAAAAATGAGCTCTTTTTACCACATAAGCATGAACTTTCCTACTCTTTTCCAAACCAAACCAAACTATTTGCAAACCAAAGTATGAAAGAGGGGGTCCAACCAATTTATTCAGAACACTAATCAAACCAGGCAAACTAAAAACCAAAACAAAAACAAAAAAGAAGACGCTCAAAGAAAAACACAACTGTGCATGAAACAATAAAAATGAAGCGTTTGGAAGAAACCTGAGATTTTTATTGATGAAGAAGGGGATGCCTTGGGCATCCCCAAGCTTTGACGCTTGTACTTCTTGGATATTTATTGGGGTGACACGCGTGGCATCCCCAAGCTTGAGCTTTAGTCCATCCTTCATCTCATTACTCATTCCTTCCATACAGCTGAAATTTTTCCTTCATACAAAACTTCATACAATCTCATTAGCAACATTAGTGCACTTAAGATAAATATGTCTCAAGGTTCAGTTCTAACACCAAATAAACTTCCATTAGAACACTAGATACTGTAGCACTTCCCTCAGAAAGCTCAATTCCCCAAAGGAACTCAAGAAGGAACTAACAAGAAGCAAATGCAGAAAATGGCAAAAATCTGTCAAAACAGACCAGCAGGTAAAGATGATTTTTGCGAAGAACTTATGTTGCTAAAATAAAAAAGTTTTGAACTAACGAAAGTCAGATAACATCCTGGGGCACAATCACAAAAAAATACAGCTCAATCCGACGTATATAACTCTCTCAGGAATTTTTACGGTGAAGCACAGAAATCTGTTTCGGGACGGCAACTTTCCCAATCATTACTTCTCTCTCATTAGAGGTTACTCTTGGCACAAAAAGCAAATAAAAAGTATAAGGAGAGGTTATTACAGAGGTAATAACTTCCAAGACTCAACTAAAACTCTTGGGTTATCTCCCAAAAAGTACTTTTCTTTAACGCCTTTAAGTTAGGCATAAGAAGCAAATAAATAATCAAGTGTTCTCAAATGAAGAAGCATTAAGACCAATACCAGAAATATTTTCAACAAGGCAAGGTATATCATCCAAATAAGTTCTAGAGGATCCTTTCTCAATGCTCTTGGGTTCACTATTCTCATCAAAAGGGTTTGCAGGAACAATCCAATCAAGATTCTTTTCTATGGCATCATGTATTGCTACTAGTTTAAAGGGTATTAGTATCTTAGGTTCCTCCCCATTAGGTTCAGTTTTGTTCATATTTTCTCGTGTACCAACAACATCTACACATGAGCCTAGCATATTGAAACGTTCAAAAACTTTTCTATCTTCCTTGGCAACATCATAGAACTCCTTAAACAAAGTTTCTAGAATAAAATCCCTCTTTTCAGGATCCTCAATTTCTTTAAGCTTAAGAAACATTACTTGCATTAAGGGGTTGAGGTTAACAAACCTAGCTTCTAACATGTGAATTAAAGAAGCTGCAGCAATCTCATAATTTGGAGCAAGTTCTACAAGGGATCTATCCTCAGTATCTTCTGTTTGCTAACATGATTAAATAATTCTTCAATGTTATCTTTCCCAATTATAGAACCACTACCAATTGAAAGGTCTTTCAAGGTGAATGTAGGGATCAACATGGTGAGCTAAGGAAGAGGTGACAACTAAAGGAGACTTAATTTTTTTGTGTTTTTGAAATAAGAAAGCAAAACAAGTAAAACTATTTTTTTGTGTTTTTAAAGAACCAAAACAAGCAAACAAAGCAAAAAGAAACTAAGCAAAACAAAAACAACAAAGTAAATAGATTGGTTATGAGGGACTCCCCTAGTGAAGACGTCCTTGACTCCCCGGCAACGGCGCCAGAAAAAATCTTGCTGACTCGTAGTTGATGTAGAGCTCGTTGGGAACCCCAAGAGGAAGGTATGATGAGCACAACAGTAAGTTTTCCCTCAGTTATGAAACCAAGGTTTAATCGAACCAGTAGGAGCAAGGAAACACCCCAAAGGTTTTACTAGCTGAGCTTTGGCAGGGCGCACTACCGGTGCTAGTAGCAACGTGGAGACCTGCACAACACAACCACAGAACTTTGTCCCCAACTTGCGATGAGGTTGTCAATCTCACCGTGTTTTGCGGAAAACAAAGGATTAAACGTATTGAATGGAAAGAAGTAAAAGTTTGCAGAAAGTAAACACAAAGTAGTAAAAGATTGTAGATTGTATGTAAAGAAAAGGACCGGGATCCATAGTTCACTAGAGGTGGCTCTCCTTAGATAGATAACATGCTGGGTGAACAAATTACAGCGGGGCAATTGACAAACACCGAGAAAGCAATACATGCATATACTAATCATCTTGACTCCTCTGAGACTTGATTGGGCATTACAACATAATACATAGACTGCCATCCAACTGCATCTATGACTAATAATCCACATTCAGGTTATCATCCGAACCCCCTCCGGTATTAAGTTGCAAGCAACAGATTATTGCTTTACGAAATGCGTGTAAAGTAAACAATACGATTGTTCTATGAACAAAGGATTATTGTTTTCTCCCTAGTAGCAACAGGATATCTAGTACCTTAGAGATTTCTGTCACTTCCCCAGATTACCAGAGGCATGAATCCACTATCGAGCATAAATACTAACTCTTGGAGTTGCTAGCATCTACTTGGCCAAGATAGCTACTAACAACGGAAAGAATGCAAGATCTCAAATAACAAAGACATGATAGAATCAATAATCAATCTAAAATAGCATCTCAATATCCATCGGATCCCCGCAAACACAACATGTATGAATTACAAATAGATCATCTTGATCATGAACGGAGCTCACAAGATCTA